>OX439407.1:2500000-3750000 GCA_949319885.1 Mecyna flavalis | reverse complement strand
AAAGTCTATACTTATTATATCGATTCTTATTACCTTTATCTAATTGCATTTTCTATGCATATATCACAAAATCAGATCATTCCAATAGCAATCTTACTTATTCACAATAAAGCTCATTATCCATATTGAACTGATAATAAAAACCAACCAAAACAGAACAATTGAAATCAATCGTTCGCCCCGACCCAAAATTAGCGTCATACATTGCTCTACTTTCATAGTTGCGTGATAAAAAGGTTAGTAGCGAAAGAGCAATGGATGAGAAAGTCATGGGAAACACCGATGTGATTTCTCATGGGGTCGATGGGTCCCATGCCGTACCATTCGCCACTGACCGTCGTGTGCCCCGCGTGACCTTTCACCTTAGGGGACGGGACAGGGAAAGCAATGGAGATGACACTTATACTTAGTCCCTTATTTTATTAATAGTTATAATTTAGAAAACTCATTTATTAAACATCAATATGTTTTATCTTAAATTCCACTATTTTATAGTAGTTACGATCATCAAATGTTTAACTATCATTGCTTCTCTACACTAGAGTGAGACAAAAAGAATTTGTTTACAAATAGTTTTTACTTTGTTGTTCTTTATTCAGGTTTTTTTTTCTCAAGAATACAAATCCGGCTGTGCGCTAGTAAATAATTGCTGGTGCATTAGATAAAAATGTTAATTTATTTAAAAATACTCTAAGGTCATTCTAATAAAGACACAATATTACATGCATTTTAATTTTGAAACATTTAAGCAAATAAAATTACAAAATGGTATTTTGATTAGTAATTACTTAGTTTAGATTAAGGTATTCCCAAAACAGCAGATAATTTAAGACTATAAAAACTCAAATAGAAGCTTAAATCTTATAATAGTCTGCTCTAAAGTTACTGCAAAACCTTGAAGAAATGACATGAAGTCTTAAAATGTTTGAATGTTATCAGAGTCGGACAGAAATAGTTGTGTAATTGGTATTTATTTGATTCAATGTCGTTTGTGAATCCTATGCAAAGAGAGGTTACGACAAAAGCAGTCTTTGTTTAATTTCACTACGATTGACTTCGAAATACCTTGATTTTGCTATTTTTGGTCAATATTATATTCAAATATTGGTCAATGTTGATTAACTGAACTTAAATAGTAATTACTGAAGTACAGGCATGCGAGCTTAGTGCAGCCTCTTTATAATTTATATAATGTAAAGAAACTGCTATACGCCAATACATTTTTTATATTATTACTTCGCAATTACTGAGTATAGTTCTTCGTCACCATCATTATTATTTCAGCCGAAAGATCATCTTTCGTGTGAAATGCAGCAAATGCAGCAAAATTTCTTACCAATAAATAAATATCCATCTTAATTTAGTTTAATAACTTAAAGGTGCACACAGTTTACATTTCTATACTATAAAGTTTAGCGTAATTTAGCTTCATATAGGTTACTTGCGGAAGTAAGAGTCAGACTCTTTACTCATTGAATTTATTTGAAAAAATATATTACACGTACTCACTGATCAGATGTCGACTCCACAGATCTCCGCTGACAATAAATCGAGCTCAATACGAATAACTATCTCGGATTATGCGATTGATAAATGGCGGCATCGCACCAGCCGATCGCGGTCTGGTGAAAAAACACCGTAACTTTGAATAATAATTATTAGGGTTCCGTTGTCTAATGTTCAACCTTCTTGAATATAAATGTTACTGTAATTGGGAAGTTTAAAAAGATCCCAGGAGCATTGAAATATTTTTTTTTTTTTTTCAAGAAGTGTTTAACCATCGCCATGAATGCTTGTAGAAAAATAGCACAACAACTACGGAGGCCTAATTAACTGTGGACTTCTGTAATTTGAAGATACTTCCCCAGACGAGTAGCTCATTAAGCTCGATAAATAGTAGATTTTTTTTAATCAGCAAAAATTTTTGTTGCATATTTTTCTTTGCTGCATATTCACCGGTGGACACAAAGTCAACCACAAATAACTTTACGTCTCATCTTTCCTGCGAAAATCAGAGGCTATCGGCTACACATTACCTTAAATTAGTTAAAAATTATAATTCGCAGAACCCAATAATGTTCGCCATGCGACTCGCACTTACCTAACCTATATTTATTAGTTTTATGTTCCCTACGGTTGGCTGCTAATGTTGCTGACCGGAGTCCGTTTATGGCGTTTTTTCCAAAAACTATTAGTACCGGCCTCCGATTTCCGCAGGACAAAGAGACGCATAAATTATATGGAGCGATCGATAGGCGTAATGATTCTGGTGAGCGTAACGGTTCTTGTTCGAGAAGAAATTATTGCATTGTTTTTCTCTAAGCATCAAAAATGATAATAATCTACAAAAATTGTCAAAGATAAGTTTTTGAGATTTTACTGAGATACCTTAATTAAAACATAAATGCGTAATTTGATACAAATAAATGTTTATGCACACAATTATATAAAATTGTTAATAATTATATTAAAATATTAGTTATACAGAAATTATTATCGAAACGATTCTCTTTTCACTATAATCCTACCAAATGCCTGATGTTGTCTTATTCCTTTAAGTCCTACTTTTTGGCATTAGAGCTTTTAAACTTGTCTGAGTTCTGTTCACTGTCCTGGACGAATTTTCACCGATTGAAGGAAAATAGTCCTTATTTGCTGGAAGCATGGAAGAATGGACAGTAACCCTTTTTTTCGGAGGTGAATGCGTTTATCATCATAATCGCAGGCTAGCTAGACGTGCGGTCGTGTGTGGGACACGAGACTAAAGCGTCCACTACCCACTAAACTCCCCCGGTTCCCCTTCACACCCGATTGGGACGAGCTGGTGCCAGCGTTGTGGCTATTGACCAGCCCAAATGGACATAACCCTATATTTTATGAGTAAAATCTACTATCATAACATCTGTAGGAATGTTTTCTATAAAATATGCTTTACGTTTACATTTCCTGGATATTTTCTGCTTTTTTTGCCCAGCCAAAACTCGGCTAATAAGACATTATAATTTCTCTATTTCTTTGACAGAATTATGTTGAATGTTTCACCTTGTTCATACAAGAGTAGTCCTGTATGTCCGTCCGTACAGATAACAATGTGTTATTTAATCAAGCGACTGTTTGGTCGTGATAACGTAATTTATAGAGGCTAGCATATCATTACGTTTTATGATTATTTAATTCTTGATTGTCTGTTCTCGTTTCTGTTTGCTTGTTACTATTAAATTAGTTAGGTACAGAAGGCTGATTTTTTGGTTAAAAAATTCAAATTTATTTATTTGTTGCTTGTATTAAGTTTGTTTGGTATTATTGATTTTAGATGGTATATACTCAGATGCCGAAGAGTAACGTATACCCAGGGCTGTATAAAAAATATCAATGATAACAAATGCAAAGTGTTAACAAAATTTATTTTTTTACTAACTTGCGCTGAATGTAGATAAATAGTGACAGAAGATACAGGACCCACGTGGATCACATCGGAGGTCAAGACTTACTTTGGGTGGCAGCCCCATCCTAGTGTTTTTTGTAAAAAAAAAACCTACCTAATGTCTATTTCTTAAAAACCGGAACAGTAGTGTAGATGGCCATGGGCAGCAGTGATCACTACTCATAAATAAAGTGACTCACTTGCTTGTTTACCTCCCTCTTACATAATATGAAAGCCTATGTTATGAGTTGTGTTAACTTTGAGTTACACCTTCTGTATTAGTTGTTATTCTATGTTCTACGTGTCGCGTCCGTGTGATTGCACAATGTTTACCCTACAGTAATACCACAGCCTCTAAACGAGAGATATAAGGTATTATAGTATATTTCAACCTTATAATGTCCTTTGCAAGATCTTGATGCATTGTTTTAATGTTATTTACTTTTGAATCATAAGGCTTTATTATAATATCTGCGGACGTGTCATTAATAAACTTTACATTACATATGCATATACTTGTGTTTGATGTTCATCGCGATTGTAAATTAAAGTTATTGCATACCGATCTGTTTGAAAAAAGGATGAATGGTTTGTTCAATGTTAATTTAATAAAAAAGTTAGACAAAATTACATACTTTGATCTGACCCCAAAGTAGGTAGCTAAAGCACTTGTGTTACTGGTAGATATAAAAAATGAATGTTAATTTCCATGTTCATCAATTATTAGATTAATCATATTTTATAATAATTAAAAGTCAAAGTATGTATTCTTAATATAGGTACAACAAAATAGACTACAATTAAACATCAAGACAAGGCAAGGCAGGACAAACAAAAATGTTTGTACCGTGCGGGGATCTAAACCGCAACTCTTATACAGCGTGTTAGGTAACCCGAGGGACATATTTATGGAGAGTGTTCAGAATCCGATTTAGAGTCGAATTCGCTATAAAAAACATATTTTTAATTTTTTTCACAATTATCCAAATAATTTATGTTGGCGTGAACTACCTAAAATCCCGTGTGCTGAGCGGTCGGTTACGTCCCAAACTCAAATTGTACGCCAGTACAATTTGAGTCGTACTTGAACGAGTGCACGAAATAGGTACTGTGAAGGGAAGAGTGCGCGTACGTTACGCGGATTTTCAGGTTTCGACTAAGGTTATTGACAGATATTAACCAGAGTTTATATTGATTTATACTTATTTTGTTATATGGTAGCATGAACTATTTGGGGTTTAAAATGTCCCTCGCATTTCCTGTCATACTGTATAAAATTCTTTTAATTAATAAAATTTTCAAAACAGAACAATCAAACGCCTTGTAAACTCTACGCCTTACTATTTGCCTGCCCGTTGGAGCGATAACGGCCACGCTTAGATGTAGTGTTTTCTCTTCAGATAAAGATGAAAGGCTCTATTAATGTGGTCAAAGGAGGCGACGTTTGCCCTAGTGTGTTTGTCTAACTATCTATCCTGTCGTCCTCAACCTTGGTAATTAGGGAAAACGTCTGTTCCTTAAAATATTTGAAACTAGCCTTTCGCACGCGGTTTCACTCGCGCGTAAGCTCTTTTTTCAAATATCCCCTCTTCCCCCCACATTTCTAGCATCAAAAGTACCCTATGTTCACCGGGGATAGTGTAGCTTTCCAACAGTGAAAGAATTATTCAAATCGGTTCAGTAGTTTCAAAATTGATATTCCCGCGGGAATGAGACGTTTCCCGTAGGAATTTTATAGCCTATGTCCTATTCCGGGTTATAAACTATATGTGTGCCAAATTTTATCTAAATCCATTCAGCCGTTTAGGCGTGATTGAGTAACAAACATCCAAACATCTAAACATCCAAACATCCAGACTTTCGCATTGACAATATTAGTAAGATTAGTAAGATTGACGTACATAAGTACTTTAGTTTTTTTATTCGTAGATCTGATAGTTTGTAGTCTATGTCGATGTAATCTATGTCTAGCATTGGCATACACTCTTGACTAACGCCTCAGGGAGACGTTGAAAACCAGCGCAGCCCACACTTGCGGCAGCTATTACTGAACCTCTGCATTTTGCCTTTACTGTGGAAAATGTTTATGTTACTACTAGCGGCCGCCCGCGGTTTTACCCGCGTGGTTCCCGTTCCCGTGGGAATTGATCAAAATCCTTTCTTAGCGGATGCCTAAGTCATAACATCTACCTGCATGCCAAATTTCAGCCCGATCCGTCCAGTGGTTTGGGCTGTGCGTTGATATCTATCTATGTCAGTCAGTCAGTCAGTCACCTTTGAGTTTTATATAAGATAGATATAGATTTGAAAAGACAATAAACTATTTTTCTTTTTTCTTTCTTTTTTTTTATTCATTAAGGAGGCAAATGAGTATACAGATCACCTCATTGGAAGTGATGCTGCCGTGACCGCCACCCTAAGACATTTGCAACACCGAAAGCATTGCATATGCTTTACTGGTCTTTAAAAGACACGATTTTTAAAGGCCACATAGACTCAACAAAACGACGTAGTTTTCTCTATCTGTTGTATGAGTGACATAGCCTAGCATTTATCTCGGATTACATCCCATCCTACGGAATAACATTCTATAGATTACGTAACTTTAGGTAACCCTTCTCTACTTTATATTTACAACATAATAATAACAAATTTCAGTAGACCATTGCCAGTTGGAAATTCCGACTGTGCCAGTTATTAATTAGATTAGCAGATGACTGGTTTGATTGGATCGCAGATTGCCGGCGCACAGACGGACAGGCCACTCTTGTTTACTCTACTGGTGACGGGTACAATTAGCGTTCCCGAACCATGACGGGAGTCAGGGAAGAAATGTGGGCGGACGGTGGAAATATTTACAACACAAACTGTGTTAACTTCTTTCAGAACTTTTGCTTTATTTTGAATGATTTTTAGCAATATTATAACAATAGCCAGTTCGTCTGACGTTAGGAATGTAAGTAACTACTCACGCACTTGATTTCAATGTAACTATTGGGTCTGCATATCAATATTCTATTTTAAAAATATAAATATCCTTTTAAATTAATTATAAAGCGCCGTCAAATTTTTTTAATAAATAAGTAAAATTAAATCTTGCAGCATTTAGGTGTAACATTTTGAAGACAGATAAAACATATAAACTCATATTATAAAGAGGAAAGATTTGATTGTTTGTATTGAATAGACTCCGAAACTACTGAACCAATTTGAATAATTCTTTCACAGTTGGAAAGCTGCATTATCCCCGGTGAACATAGAGTACTGTTGATCCTGAAAACGTGAGGGGAAGGTAATATTTAAAAAAAAGAAATTACGCGCGGGTGAAACCGCGGGCGGAAGACTAGTTACAAATATTTTTCGGCATCCCCAAATCAACTTCCTTTACTGTCAGTTGTCTGTTATTGTTTTCACCGATTTGAATAACGTGGAATGGACTTATTAATTGAAAATTCCAGAAGGTTTATAAATAAATAAAATAAATAAATATCTCTGGACATTATTCACACAGCGCCATCTAGCCCCAAACTAAGCATTAACTTGTGCTATGGGTGCCAGACAACGGATAAACATTTCTTATATACTTTTTTTTGTAAATACATACATATTATACATAGAAACACCCAGACCAATACAAACAGACATGTTCATGCACACAAATGTTTGTACCGTGCGGGGATCGAACCCGCGACCTCTGGTGTAATAGCCGACTTCTCGACCATTACACCAAATGGCTCGTCAAACGTTTCTTGTACTACTTTATCTGACATCACAGCTTACAAAATTCGTTGTCAAGCAATGCTTAGTTTGGGGCTAAATGGCGCTGTGTGAATAATGTCCAGGGATATTTATTATTATTTATTTATTATTAATTATACCTATGACGGTGTGTCATTTCATATTCAACTTGCTTGTATGCTTGACACCTTACATTGTTATAAAAATATGTTCTTACCCGTTAATTGTTGTTAAATTATATCAGTAGCTTCTATCTATTCTTAAATTTGCACCCAGTAACTAATATAACCCAAAGTTCACAGTCCTATAATTAGGTACCTATTCTCAAATAAAATGAAAGTACCTAAATAAATGTGTAACAGTAATTGTATTTGCAAGTTTATTCGTCTATGTCTTATCTTTCAGCGGACCATTGTTACAGTTATCTAATTAATATTATAATTAACTGGTTCTGCTAGACCATTACAAACTTTTATACTGTTATCAGGTACGAAATGGTGTGTTTATTTCGTTTTGATAAAGTATTTAATTTGTCACAACTGTAGATTTCAACGCGGTTTCATTTGAATGCATGAAACCTATAATATGTTATTCTAGAGTAATACTAGTTATAGGGGCAAATTTTCACATGTAAGATTTATAGTCAGACTAGCTTTCCGCCCGCGGTTTCACCCGCGCGTAATTTATTTTTTCAAATATCCACGGGATTGAGACGTTTCCCGTAGGAATTTTATAACCTATGTCCTAATCCGGGTTATGAACTATACGTGCGTCAAATTTCATCTAAATCCGTTCAGCCGTTTAGGCGTGATTGAGTAACAAACATCCAAATATTCAGACTTTCGCATTTATAATACTCGTATTAGTAGGATTAGATAGACCAGTCGGACTAGCAGGAAGTTTTACTAGCAACCAGACTGACTAAGGGGATTGAAACCTCAACATCAAATGGAAGTGCAAAACTTATGCTCATATCCATAACCCTAGTTTCAAAATCAGTTTTTGTATATATTTCGCAGAATAATTATTAATAAAACTTAATTTGTTACTAAAATTGTTATGTCTTCTAAGTTTCAAAATCAAAATTGTAAACATTGATCAAGTAAAAATTTGAACTAGATCCCGAAATATACACAAAAAAGCTCACTTTGCTATTTGTATGCATGATAATTCTATACGAGTAGACTCTACAAATAATTTTGGTACGTACAGTCTATTAGACTGCCTCCATGATGCAGTAGTAAGTTCAAAGCCTAAGTCAGACCAAAAGTTTGTGATTGAGTTTTCCGTTCGGAAAATTATTGACTGATCACAAGTATGGAAGTTGGTGGTGCGGTGCAACGAGAGTGAGTGAATAAGGAGTGCACCTTTGTTTGAGCATTTACTTTTACTACCCTATAATTTAAACTGCGTAGTTGGGTAATAGAAAAGATTGCCCGTCGTAGTTGACACTCGGTCTAGATGATAGCTACCGGCGGATGATACTAGCGGCCGCCCGCGGTTTCACCCGCGTGGTTCCCGTTCCCGTGAGAATTGATCAATATCCTTTCTTAGCGGATGCCTACGTCATAACATCTACCTGCAGGCCAAATTTCAGCCCGATCCGTCTAGTGGTTTGGGCTGTGCGTTGATAGATATCTATGTCAGTCAGTCAGTCAATCACCTTTGTGTTATATATATTTAGATTGGAGCAGTCACTCGACAAAAATGTACATTTATCATGTAAACATTCGCCTGAACCGTGACGTGTGAACCGTACCGGCATTTTATCGGTAAATTAATTACCGGTCCGCTATCGGTATCATTACAGTATTGGTGTCGCTCTTCGTTCAGGTGGCCTTTATCTTATCTAAAGAGGACGTGCGGGCTCATATAGACTGTTTTGTTTTTAACTGTTCACCCTATCACAACCCAATTTTCACTCTAAAAACATCGACGTAGAGTTCAATTTCAAATAGCGTGTCCCAACTTTTTCCAACAATTTTCCCACACAACGAAACCTTCAAAAATGCGTTCTGCAGCTAACGTCTAAGGTTGAAATTTGAATGATGTAGGTCAGTTTTCCAGGTAGTTTTACTGTTGGTTGTCAAACGACAATGGGCCGACGGCGATAGGCATGTAAATAAGTAGATGGATGACTGGCCACCGACCGGTTAGTCTGAAGATAAACTGTGGCAAATTGTTGACAGGTTTACATGAAAACGTCGTTTGTATTCTATGAGGCCGCTGGTGAACTATGCAGTCTCTATACAAATTAATTTGTCGATACAAATCAGTATAAATCCTTTGAGAGGTCTAAAGTTATCAGGATACGTAAACATTTTAATTCAAGTATCTACATACCTATATAAAACTCAAAGGTGACTGACTGACTGACTGACTGACTAACTGACTGACTGACTGACATAGATAGATATCAACGCACAGCCCAAACCACTGGACGGATCGGGCTGAAATTTGGCATGCAGGTAGATGTTATTACATAGGCATCCACTAAGAAAGGATATCTCGATATTCCCACGGGAACGGGAACCACGCGGGTGAAACCGCGAGCGGCCGCTAGTTAGTTATAAAACGTGTAGGTACAGGTGGTGAAGTAAAAATAAGGCTCTTTCTATCAATTTATCCGTTGTTTGTCACAACGTTGTATGTAAGAAAGCACATTTTTGACGTCGGTAAAATTGAATAATTAAAGTATAATATCCCCAGGACATTATTTACATTGCTATGTAAAGAATGTCCTGTCTAACCCCAAACTAAGCAATTTATACTATGTGGCAGACATAAAAACTTTTTTTTAAATAAGTCTAGAAAAACCCAGACCGATACAAACATACATGTTCATGCACAGAATTAATGTTTGTGTCGTGCGGGGATCGAATTATGATAGCCAACTTTTAAACCTTAAAAATCTAAGTTACTGTGTGTAGTTTTAAAGCTTCGGTGAAACTAAGTACCAAATACTTATAGTGTACGTTTATTTCATGTCACTTCAGTTAGTAGACAGGCACGCAGCCCACCTGATGGTAATCGACCACTGCGGCCTATTCCATTGAGGAACTTAATGTGCTCATGGTGCTACCATACTGAATGCTTATACTGATCTTCGGGCTTTTGATTTTAAGTGTGTACTTTTCAACTATTACACCAAGTTTAAGCTTTTGGTAGGATTTCAGGTCTGTGTATTTCTTCCAACATAAATGTTTAGTTACGGGCGCACATTAAAATTGCCCTGGCCATAACCCCGGGTTCCGTCAGTTCCGTGAACGCTCGATGTAGACCGCTGAAGATTACATAATGATCGCCTATTTCGTGAACGTGGGGCCACACGTCGGCCTGCTGTAGTGATGTGTTGTTAACTTATCGATAAATATATTAGTAATCGATAGTAGTCGGTGAGAAGTATAATGTTTACGGTAAAGGACTCAATGTTGTAGTGGTTAAAGTCAGTAATTAAACCGGACTGGGAATTTACACCAAGACCAGTGTTTTGAGTTAAACTCGGTACCAGTCCCACGCCTAATTCTTGTCATCATTTAAGAATACATCTCGGTTTTGTGACCACCAATTCACATTTGGTAAGCGTGGTTATTAGCCATCATTATCATAATGTTATGGTCAACAAAATGTAATGTAACTAGTAACAAACATATATTTATCTTAAACAACTTATTATATTACAAAGATTTTGCCTGAAATACAAACTTTAATCAAGAAATAGGTGATCATTAGTTCCACAAGGGAATATTTCATACACATTTCCATGTTAGTACCACTACGGCTGTTTTATTACGTCGAACAATGCAGTCATAATAAATACTGTTCAAATAGAACCGTGATATCTATTTATCAGCAGCCAGGAGGGAAAATCCATTGTTTTCCATCTTGCCTGGTCGTCTTTGCTTAGTAATACGACCCACTATCTTGAAGATTACATTAAAGATAGCACGAAGCATAATTTTAATAACTGTACGGTTTATTATAATAAATCTTGAACAAGTAAGGAAAGAGGAAATTGTATTTTTAAGCCCTTAGTTAAATATTACATTTCAGTATTTTTCTATTGTTACTTGTTATCTTTATGTGTAAATAAGTATCACAGTTTCGCATACATTGATCTAACACAAATATAAAAAGAATCAATGCGGGTATTATTTAATTATACACTTAAATCAAAAACAAAAACAAATTACTGTTTATAAAAATTATTCCCGGGTGGAATTCGAACCCATGACGCCTGGCATTTATTATAACATTACTAGAAAATATGATATCCGTAGCCATCACTAAAATGAAACATATTTTTTACACATATCTAATAAAGTTAGTTTTTGACTGCAAAATAGAAGACTTTAACTTTCCAAAGTCAAAGGTACCAAGTGCTATAGCACATATATTAATTATAATTAATACTGATATAAGTAACTAAATGGTAACCAGTCAAGGTCAAGTACTGAAAGCAACTATAATTTCATTTTCTATTTTAATAGAGTATCAACTCAAGTCCAGCAAAAAATACTTCGATTTAATCCATATACGAAACTTCGTCGATAACAACATGAAACTATTCCCACCCTACGGTGACCATACAGCACCATAGGGTGCGCGTTATTTCCATAGCTAATTGCAAATTGTGGCTCGCTGTCATCGCGCATGCGCTAATGTGTCATAACGCGCCGGCCACACCGCCGCCATTATCCTGACCCCAGGCCTGGAGTATTATACTGAGATGCTTTTGCCCGCTGCAGTAAACAGCCTCCGTGGTAACTGTTTTCCATGTATTTTAACTCCCCTCCTCTCTCCACGACTACGACTTTAGAAACGGTTTCAGAAAACCCGGAGGTCGTGGGTTTGATTCCCGCGAGGAGCTTCACTCTGTGTGATTGTTTCCAGTTTGGTAAGGACATTACAGGCTTAAATCGAGGATTCAGGCGACTGGGACCATATGAACCTGGAACCGCGGTCCCAGTTACCTGATAACATTTTTGAATCGGTCAAGTGGGACCATAACTTTGTTTTATTTATGACACCTTTTCTGCTTCCTTGTAATAAATCTTGTATTTCAACAATGGATTTGTGTTAAAAATTACGGGTGGTCCCACTCGCCTGACGAAATAAATAAATAAAAACTAATCAAGCAACTGAGACCGCGGTCCCAGCTATGTAGTGGTCCCAGTCGCCTGAATCCTCCTTAAATCACCTTGAATGTCTGTAAAGAATGATGATTTCGTGCTCCTCCTTATAGAATACCACAATGAAGTAGCAATAAGTTACTGTTGTGTTATGTTTCTGTCAGTTGATAAAGTTCTCTAGAGCTTTATTGGGGAGATCATGTTATTGGCAGCGAGAAGAAACTTGTTACCATTAGGCGGGTCATATGCATGAGCGCTCGTGGCGCAGCTGTGACAGTGGTTCGTTAGAGATAACGAATGTCAAGCTACCCACGCCGCGGTCGGTTAATGGATGGGTGACCATTCTGACCACATTTAGTGACATTTATTTCGAGCGGCTCCGTGCTTCGGAAGGCACGTTAAGCTGTTGGTCCCGGCTGATATTTACTATAATATTATGTGATATTATTCGTCAAGCCCAGTCAGAGGCCATTTGGCGGCTTGATAACATCAAACATTAAGATTGGTCACTTGCCCCCCTCCACCAGCCTGCACTAGGCCAGCGTGGTGAAGTATGGCCCACACTATCTCACAATTGAGATAAGACCTGTGTTTCAGCAGTAGAAACGTATATGTATAGACTGATGATGATAATGATGCATGAGCGCGACCTTCGTGTCATAAAAAAATATAATCTATGAGCTTGAGTGGTTTCCCAACCACAGGATCACACACGAAAGTTTTTGTATCTCCATCATAAAAATTGTAACCACGCAAGACCCTTAAATCCGTCAATGACAGATCTTTTCAATTATTTCACATTACGCAGGATATCTGCCAAGTTATTTTACGTGGCCGCTCCAATTAATCCATTGATCCCATTGAACCACAGGCCTTTTGACAGCCATTCAAACCGACACACGCGTGTTCGACCAAAGAAAGCCAGGGTGCTAACAAAAGCACTAAATGCTCGAAAACCTCCGAAAAATCACGACCGGCTCATTACATTCGCATCGAAAAGGTTTTTTGCGAAGCGATTAAGCGAATACGTTGGTGGTCTCGGTGTAAAATAATAGCACCTATGCAATGGTCTATATAATAATGGGTGGACGGTAATGGGTGGGTGGGCTTATGGAGTGGGATTACGGTGATGCGTGTGTCGGCTTCGGGCTGTGATAACGTAATTTGTGCATTGCGTAATATTCAGTTAGATATTTTATTTTATTTTATAAAGTATATTTAGAAGAATTGATATAATCAGTAATGCCTGGTTGGTCTATACTCTAGTGGATTATAAACTTGACTGTGATCTCGGGTCCTTGGTTCAATTCCTGGGTCGGGTTAAAATTTCTATTGGTTTATTCGTACACTGTTCAAGTTTGCAATCGCTAATTCGCATGAAATAATCCGGGAATCAAACCCAGGACTCCAAGTTCATGCCCAACTACTTAAACTACTAGACCAAGGAGGTGCTATAATTTATTTAAGTATGTTATCATAAAATAAATTCTGTATTTGAGGGCACTAGCCCACTTGTGTTGCCTGAAATGAATGTTATGTTTATGATGCCTTGTATTGGAAGATCTAGACAATGTTTTTATATGTAGACGTAGTATAAAATAAAAGTATCTATGCAACTTCATCACATCACGTGTGATCAACAAAATCATAACTTTTTAAAGAAATAATCAAAGGCAGCCCACATAAATATTTCGGCTACCGAGCATCTCTAACGTGATTAATATTTTTTATAATTTCCACAAAAATATTATGCAGACTTGTAAAAATAACACCGCCTTTAAGTCTCACACAGAAGGCATAAATTGGCTTGAAAAAGTATTCTCTAATGCCCTCATATTATAGTACTCTATATGTGCCCGACAAACGTGTGAGTGCATTTTGAATGATTTCATAACATCCTAAGATTAAGGACGTATGGCTCAAAATCGCATGGCATTAATCCTCATAGTGGCCAGGTTTAGATGGTGGTCCCTCGCAAATTTCTTTTCAAATTGTCCGACGAACCGCGGAGAATTCATACAGGCCCGTATTTACATAGCGGCCAGCAGTTAAAATGGAATTCCTTGGCCGCGGCCGAATAATAGTATTAAGTTTTGGCCACAACGTTCCGATATAATAGTGTTAAATTTCGTAAACCTTACCGTACGAATCAACGATCAGATTTTTTTAAACTTGTCCACAGTGTAGAATAGCCAGCATGTTATGTTAGTAGTTGTCTTCAAATTGTAGTAGTCTCTTTCAGTTTAAAGATCTTTATTCTCATTTCTCAAGACATCTGCCACTATTATGAGAATTTATAGCCATCTATATTAAAAAATAATAATTGGTACATTCTTGGGCATTAACTATAAAACGTATGTGTAAAGTGCAATTTAAACGAATATTTAATTTACGGATAAAAATTCATAGTTAGTTATATAACTACTAACCCTGGTTTTAGACTTCAGAGTCAAGTACCTACATTTTATCTCATAATTTTAGAACATCTAAATTAAATAAAAAATAACTAGGTACAAGGTTAAAAATATTTACTCACCAAATTCAAATAACAGAAAGCAACTAATTTAATGATGTTCAATATACAACTAGACACCCAATCACTAAGAAAAAATCATCAAAAAACGTCCGAGCGGCGTTGACACAGATGACATTAACACATTCGTTCAAATTAACACCTTATCTCGTGGCAGTTAGTGTTTAATGTCAATTGTATACAACTAAACGGAAACTCTGCCCAATAGTTGCGTGGGCAGACTTTTGCTTCGGACAGTATTTGAGCGTGAATGGGAGTCTAGTTGTATATTGAACGTCATTGCTAATATTACACTGTGCTACTCTACACTGTGGTCGCAATCGCAAAAATTGAACATGATAGATCTGTCGGTCTCTTTGTTGCCTCTTACGAGCCGCCAAAGAAGATTGATCTAGTTGATCAAAGAAGCGTGCTAATTTTTATATTTTACACGTGTGTATATTTAGGACGCGCAAATATAGAAAAACATGCCTCATAAAATATATTTTCTACACAATTGCTGTAGTTACGAAACTTTATTACTTTTAGCAATAACGCTTTATATTTTATTATATAAATAAGAATTACGCAGGTATTGCAAGTAATTTAATATTGCAAATATGTTAGTAAAGATGACCTAAGTAAGAAGTGTCTACCTTCCTTTAGCGAGTACCGTAGGGTACTAAATATAATACCGTAGGGTACTAGATACTAAATAAAAATCTAGGTCGTAGGACCTAGATTCCTAGTAAATTCTATAAAAGCTATTAAAGAAAAAAACTTGAAAGTCTTATAAATAAAAAATAGATTTCCACTCGTCTACTTCGTCAACACACTCGTTTTCCCTTCTCATGGGCTTTACATGATTCTCCATTTTAAAACATACGTCTAGTCTCCTTTTCTTTATACGACTGAAAAGAGAAAAAGAGAGGTTTAATAACTTTTTGGGGTACTTAACAAATTCTTCAATCGTCGAGATCTATTAATTTAATCGTACAGGGAAATTAAAACATCTTCTTTATGGCTATAATGATTGAACGTGTTCCGCTACAAATCATAACATCCCCTCGCAAAAAAAAACAAATGAAATTATTGTACAAACTGTAATAAACATGGCCTGTGACATCACAGGCGATATATCAATACCAGCTAATGATCGGACGTCTAAATATCGATGACATTATAGATACAGTCATCCTTAGACTACCATCCGAAAATGTACTTTCTTGTTTGCGAATTTGCTCTTTCTCTATACGGAATAGAAGTCATATTCGCGTGAAAGTTTTTAGAAGAAGAGTGAAATTTTTGTACGGTTGTAAGTCACTCGGCCGTGCTCAAATGTGTATTAATGATGGTAGACAACCCGAACGATTAGAACCCATCTGTTATGAGGACGCCTTCGGACCCGGGGGAAACAATGGAATCCGCGGAATTGTTGTTTCATATTTATGGAGATCATAACCGTAACGTCAATATATTAGACAAACTTACTATCGATAATTTCTATATTGTTATTTAACGTAAGAGATAGGTACTAGAAAATACAACTAGGCATCTTGTTGTTTACTGCGATAAGTGTCCAAATTAGACCGCAAGGAACGCTTAACATCAGTAAAAGCCATAGAGATCTAAATAATAGTTTCTGTTATCTATGGTAAAAGCTATGACATGTCCTTGTCTACCAATAGATGTAGAATAAGAGAAACATTATAGACATGTTATTCTTGATAGATCAACTGTGCATACAGAGCAAATGAGAAGACAAATAAAGACTTAGTAATTATTAATGTTAGCACCAATGTTTTCCGCTTTGTCTTTATGAGACAGACTGCCGGACGGGCAGTCTTTTCAGCTTCAGCTTAAACTTATGTAAGAAACCAAGATTAAGGACGCTTGAGGCGGTTTATTCAATATAGAAATATCAGAGTAACTTTTCAAAAAATCAGTAAATAGGCATTTATGAACTGACCATTGCAATATTTACGAGTAAAAGAATAGATACTCAAGTGAGCTAACTGTTTATAATAAAACAGTAACCCAACCCTAAACATTTGCATTCGTCCAAAACATAGTACCGAAAACCGATAAGGCGCAATTACAGCTATCGATCGCTCCAGTTCCATTCATTCGGCAAAGGACATGCATGTTGCGCTAATGTATGCAACTGGCGCATGCTCGTGACGGCAGGTATGGCGGACATTATGTCATTTGGACTTAGCTTTCGGAAAGTTTACAATGGTACTAATTCCTTAACTTAATTCGTAAACTATACTTAACAACCGCTTGTCGCTATTTAGCGTGAGTGTGACATTTTTTCTGGGATAAAAAGCCTAGCCTAACATGTCCTATGTCACTGTCCACCGCCTAAACTATCTTATTACCAAAAATCATGACGTATGTTGCTCCGTTGCGACGTGAAAGAAGGACTAAGACCTCGGCCCCGAATTTTGCGGCAGCAGGAGCGGCAGCGCACGTAGGCGCACTGCGGTCAACACTTGACGCGGACCGTCAAGAGCAGTACGATGCTGTTCAGCGGTGACCCGCAGTGTGTCTGCGTGGGTTGCCACTCCCGCTCCCGCCCCGCTGTATTCGAGAACGGGTTAATGGGATTCCATACAAAACATCTCGCCGTTGTCGCTGCCGTATGTCCTTTCCCAAGGTCGTATAATGTCCCAAAATTTCGTCAAATTATGTTCGATGGTGTGGGCGTAAAACCGTAACAGATAGATAGTCACAGTGACTCTACAATAAGTTTAGATGCTCCCATGCAGGTTTAAAGAACAACTGCCAATATTAACAATGTTATTTATCTACTTAATTGTTATACTACCTGTCAATACAATTTCATAAAATCTAGATAGCAATGAAGTATTAAAGAAACAGATGTTGTCTAAATTGAGGTAAAACACAGGCTGATGTAACGTTGCAGACTGCAGCGCTGTGGCAACAGACCACAAACTAATTGCGTCCATCCTAACTTGTGATATTAAGCTCTTAGGACTAGACTACAACGACGTTTAGTCATATACTACCGCAAAGTGCTACTTATGTACATCAGGAGTAGTCAAATTCTCTAAATAAATAATTGTATTAAAAAAAACTAATGTTGTTTTCTTGAGTTTTATTCCTTTAGCGTATAGTATATTTTTCTTTGCATAAATGAACTGTCAAATGTTACCTATGAAATGACTCCACCTTATGGCATATATGTTTAAGTAAGTTCTTATGAACCAACTGCAATTATTAAAAATAGATCCAAACTCAAAAATAGAATTAAAAATTCAAAATGAGCAAATGGGATTGATCACCGACATAGAGATATCTTCTTCTTAGCGGTGTAAAAGTTTCAAGAATATTTTTACACGTTTTAGATTGCTTGATTAGAGGTTGCGCGGGACCCTCTAGTCTGGAGATCCTATACTTGCGCTTAGCGTGTCGGTCGTGCTTGGACATACAGCAAATTGAAATTAAAACTAAACTGAGTGAGACACGGCGCGATTACGGCGGATTGCGCTTGTGAAACAACGCTAATGCTGCTTCTGTCTCAAACTCTTTGTTTAGGTATACTTCACAGGCAGCAGATATATATATCTATATAATGTATATAAAACTCAAGGGTGACTGACTGACTGACTGACATAGATATCTATCAACGCACAGCCCAAACCACAGGACGGATCGGGCTGAAATTTGGCATGCAGGTAGATGTTACTTATGACGTTGGCATCCGCTAAGAAAGGATTTTGTTCAATTCCCACGGGAACGGGAACCACGCGGGTGAAACCGCGGGCGGCCGCTAGTAGGACTATAAAAACAACGATATTTTAAAATTTCGTATGTATTGTCAGCCAGACTGGCTGGCTACCAGTCCCGCCGGTGAAATCTGCCGTAACATTATTGTGGGAGCCAATATTATTTAAAATTAATGGTGTTAAGATCAAGAGCCTACAGTGTGGGTTAGTATCGCTATTAAAGACTTTTTTTTTATACTAGGTTAGTTTGGCAGACAGACTCGCAGCCCACCTGATGGTAAGCAGCCACTGCGGCCTATTCCATTGAGGGACGCTATACCTGGAAGCGTCCCTCAATGTGCTGAAAGACTGTAGTCTCATCTGATCTTCGATCCTCTGATTTCAAGTGTACTGGCTCCCACATTAATATTGCCAGAACACAGCCAGAGCTGTTATGGCGGCAGGTTTCACCTGGGGCAGCTGTGGTAGCTAGCCAGTCGGACTCTAAAAAAGCCCTACCAACAACCAGACCCAAGGCGGGATCGAACCCACGACTTCTGTGTTTTTATACTCGAGCGGCTTAGCCACTGTTCCACGGAGGCGGTCAAAAGTGTGTAGCTACATAGTGAAATTTACTTCAATGGAATAGGCCGCAATGACCGCTTTTCACCAGGTTAGCTGCATTCCTGTCTGCCAATTGATCTAATATAAAAAACAAACACACATCAGATTTTTTTTGTTTAGATTATTATTCGAACCTATGACCTTCTGACAGTCAGAAACATCACCAAACGTTCCATCAAGCGAGTCAACAAAAAACACGTTTTAATCAAAGTTTCGCATTCCAACTCTTATCGCATTCGGTCATATCACAAGGAATCACGAAACAGTCTGTGGAGGCAAATAGATGGTATAAAGCCTTATCTACACGTGGACTGAGTAATTAAAGACTTAAATACACTGCGCTATTTGGTGAGGGATTCGGTGACCGCGAGGACATTGCTATAAGCTGGGCTGTAAATTTGACTCTTTACGTGATGTTTGGGTGGTGATATGGTACTAAGAGAAGCGATTTTTAGAGGGAAAGGAAACGAACACATTATTTGTCCCGAGTACTACACACAGCCGCAGTTCGCACGCTGACCTTTTTCTTGGAGATGAACGATTTTAAGCATCGTACCAACAGACTATGAGACCTGCGTGTGGTCGTGTTTGGGACTCGGGAATAAAGACGTTCATCCAACTATCCACCAAATTCTCTTGTTTTCCCTTTCACACCCGAAAGGAACAAGCAGGTCAGCACCTTGTAACGATTGATCGGTAATTAATCAGCTATGCAGGACATAGTATTTATAGTGCCCTCCCTATATTCTTACTCACATTACTGAACACGGAACGAAAGAGACCAAGTACAAGACAGACGCTGTCCATCTTTTTAAGACATAAGTGTGTCAGTCTCTGGCAATTTGCAAGCAAGGGATAAACGTCACACTACCTATTTTTGAGAAGCCTTGAAGTCTGGGTCAATAAGTAAATTTGCTATCATGGTCAAATTTCTATATGAGACCCCAAATGCAAGTGTCCATAAGCATGGCATAACTTTCGTCTCCCTCTTGTACAAAAAAAATTCTTCCTAGGTCCTCTTGACTTGGCCTCTTGCGTAGCAAAATGATGGATTGCTTTGTCTTTCCTCTATGCTTATCACTATAATTATATCCCACTAGAATCCTGCAGTATCTTATACTCGTTCAAATATTGACCGTAGTCGTCAGTGTGGACCACACACAATCATGATGATTGCGACAATTCCCTCCATGATGTTTTGACGAACTGATTTATGATTGACGTAACCATTTTAGAATCTTCTGATTAAATATTGAAGTTAGCATTGGACCTTTCTAGATTTCAGTATACGAGTATTATCGTCTTGTATGGTAATATTCCATGATTTAATCATCATCAACAACGGTCATTAGTGACCATAATAAATAAATGCGAAAATAACTCTACCTGACTGTCTTTAACGCCTAGGCCTTGCCTAGGCAAAGTAACATTTTGACAGCGATAGCTAAATTCGCTAAATTCAAATTTTACGGATTTGACAGGTGCCTTAGAAAAGTCACGTGGTCAATCGATATTGAAAGTAAGGGTTTTGACATTCGCTATCGCAAATTGAGCGATAACGAACGTCATAAGTGCCGCTAGTTTAGTGTCTCCGATCATATTGAAGTTTTGTACAAACATAAGTTCTCCTTGAATAAGGACATTAGCTACTTTTTATCTAAGGATAGTTCTCAGTTACTACAGCAACAGAAATAGAAGAGTTTTATGTTCTCCTTCTCTCACGTCGCTACCTACGGGCCATAGTATCGATGTGATAGTTTGAGAGCTAGTTAAATAGGCTACTTTTTATCCCGGAAAAATATAATATTTAGGATAACGCCTTGTAAAACAAAGTCGAAAAGCTGATTTTATTAAAATAAACATCATCAGAGTCAAACCACACTTAACATCAATTACGAGTGGTGCAAGATGGGTTTCTCACGAAGAGAAACTGACCGCAAAGCGATAGGTAACGATTGTCTGACGTCGAAGTAATTCTGGTGTTTGTAAAAGTAATTTATCCGGTGCCACTTTCTTCGGTGTGTGAGCAAGAGACACGTGGAGTCCGTTTTGGTGGTCATTTTGCGGTCGAGGTATTAGTAAATTCATATAGATGTGATGGAATAAATCATTACATTTACGCTATAAAAAAATAGAAACAAAATGCCTTTTAAGCGGTTAATGTTGCCTATGGTCACGAACATTACCAGAACTAACAAAACAACGTTGCCAGTTGGCGTCAATACGTTCCGATGCTTTCCACACTTTTCAACTGAACATATTTTTAAATTTTTTCAGTCAAAAAAAATATGACCCAGTCTTTCGTCGGGTTCGGAGGAAAAACTGGGAGATTTTAGTGGGTAGATGGACTTACTCGGCTACCCTACGGTTACGGTGCTTCAAAGCATTCTCCTTCGTGCACATAAACAACAATTGAATATTAATTAATTAATCATCTAACGACTAAATATGACTAAGTCCCGCTATCAATAAATCTTTCAAACAAATATGCCCCATAAACTTTCTTCCTTGTCACCTCACCTTACCATATTTACACTCTCCGGAGCTTCCTGCCTCTCAGTTTTTTAGTTTAGTTCCCACAGACATCCGCGATGTTTTTTATAATGTTTTTTTCTCATCAGAATAACGGTAAGAATCTTCCCCTAAGGATGGTTTAATTTATTTCTCCATATCACAATGGAGGATGCGGTATTCTTTTGTTTGTCTAGTCTTGGTAAAAAAGTGCAAGTTTTTTATCATCGGCGTCTATTCAATCAATATGTGAGTGTCAATTGAATTTTGTATTGAGAATTTGACAATACAACTGTTACTAAGTTCATGTTTATTATGCTTTATAATGTTTGATTTTTAATATTAATTAATATATTTTTGTGTATTCGTATCGCGAAAAGTAAAAGCTGGATCACCAGTTATAAATATGTATAAAAAGAGACGATTTAGATTAAGTGCATTACATATTTTAGCGATAGGTACTCTATTCAATGTTGTATTGGAAAATTTGGAAAGTTAATACATTTACAAGAATTAAAAAATAATGATCTTATCTGTAAAAGTATAGTGAGAATGGGTTAACCATTCCCATCCATCTCACACATCATTTTTTAGAAACAAATAAAAAATAAACTTATGCAACAAGGAACTGCATAAATCACCACAGTAATTATTTTTTTACGACAACCGTGTTACGAGACTTTGTTTTCCTAAACAATGTGTGTCTGCAAAAAAATGGACACTAAACCCCAAAGGGTACTTCAAATTAAACCGTCATTAGAAATTTTCATAAAAAACGCGCCAAAACGCTAACGTGAGAAAATTAAAACCTTTTTTATCTTAAATGCAAAATATATATTTTTTAATCTTTACCGCATCAAGAACTGGTTTCAAACAATGTTGCGACGGTTGCATCTTATTTGCATGTTCTTTTTTCAAACGCGATTTTTTTTCTTTTTTTACCGTCTCGGCCCTGACACCGTGTAATTATAGACAAAAAAGGTCGGTAGCTACCTCTGGGTATTTTATTCGGTCCTTTCTTTCATCTCTGGTCAGGTACGTGGAGTGTCGTATACAACAATGGCCGCCGGATTTCCTCTCTAATGCAAGGGCCGACCTCTACCTCACGTGTGGATCCTGAATGGGCGCAAATCATGATTTTCCGAGGGCGTGATTGATTTTGAAGATACTCTTCAAGTATTTTTAAATCTGATGGAAATGTTATCGATACCATTGATCGAGTCCAATAGGGCGTCCGGTACTAATGCCGATAATTGCATGTCTACGAATGACAGTGAGTACCTATTGTGCGAGTGAATATTCGATTTTAATTTATGTGAGAATATTCTTAAGTTTACGTTTAAAATATTTATGATGGTTATTGTAGTTAGTTGGTTTGTTTCCGAAAGGAAACGGATCATCTTCTCAAATTTTAGAAGATTATAAACTTAACAAATGTGACATTAATTTAACAACAAATTGCGCCGAAATGCAAAGTCGAATCAGTCTTTTAAAAAAACTAATCTTTTCGTATCGATAAGGTAATTACCGTTTAACAATTCCCTAAATGCGGTAAAAAAGCTAAAGCGCATAAAGTCAACAATGGCGGCAACAGTTCAAAAAGTGATCAGGAGCACTGTTGTTATCGAGTAAAATAAGGTAATTAACGTTTAACAATTCCCTAAATGCCTAAAAACGCCAAAGCGCATAAAGTCAACAATGGCGGCATAAATTGCGGCGATTATGCGCCGCCACGGCTGCGCTCTTCCTGGCTTTGGGCCATAAATATCATTCAGCTGCAAGGTGGTCTGACAAATTTGCGGTCGGCGTTGTCCCTGCCCCACGATCATAGACTTTGCTTTAGAGATGCCTTGGCGAATATGCGAACCGCTGGGTTTGCAAGAAATATAATCTTTCATCTTAAATAATTATAGACGTGCATTGAATATTTTTTTTAGAATAGTAATTAGGCCACTCAAGATAAATAATACGAGTATGTAGAGTTTGGGTTCTGGGTCTTTCACCGGGTCCCGTACGTAGTTTCGAATGACGTTGTAGCGCATGGTCGTTGCATAAATAAACTAAGCGAACTTAGTCTTTTCTAGACATTTTTGTAGCCATCATTATATAGCTTTATTGGAATTAAAAATAAAATATAATTTATTCATCAAGGCTTTTAAAATAGAGTATTATGGATACGAATCATCAAAAAGCAATGTTACTGAATGACTCTACTACTGATTTTGTTTACCTATAGAGAACAGCAAGAAATTCAATAGTTACTCTTTTCAATAATTATCAAAATGTTTAAAATATTTATCAAACAATATTACGAGTATTAGTACTATGCCATAAACTGCACAACTTAGTAAAAAATTCAAATATTTTAAGAACGTTAATATTTTAAAGATTTGTATACTACAACATCAGAGCCTTACAGAAAAAAAAGAAGGAGGTACATACTTACGCAATTGTCAGTAATATTATTCTGTGTAATGCTACGGAACACTGTTTCTTAAAGACCTACCTCGGTTCTAACATCAATCGACGCAAAGGAAACAATTTTTACTACCCACTGGCCATTATGTCGGTTGTAAATTTTAAAAAAAGTTCCAATGACAATGTTTGGACATTTGGTTAAGGATCCTTTTTTTTTGTTAACGCCACCGCTCCTGTTGTAATTGCTGTGTAATTGTTAGATAAGATAGTTTGTTGTCTTTTTGTTGTTCTTTGTTGACAGCGAGGGGTGTTAACAAGATTTGTTGTTGTTGTCAACAATTACTGATGAAATGTGTTTTCACTTTCTTTCTTTTGATGTGTTTCACGAATTTAGTTTACAATTTGTGAATACTTTTCTATGTCCAATTTGTATTTTGTTAATAAGTTCTAATCATTGAAAGATATAATTAGATTTCCTATTTTAGTTAAATACCTACTAAAGTATTAAATTTGCTCATAAAAAGGGACGACACTTTTTTACATTTTATCAGTTATTGCAACGTCATAGTTAGATTTTCAACACCCGACGAAAAACATAGGGATTATAAAAGAATAATGCCTGGAGGTGTACATTAAACATTTTAGCGGAAAACCCGATTTTACTTTATCAATTACTTTAAAATGATAAGAAAAAATAACTATTTCTAGGTTAAACAAAATTTTCATGATGTTAATCATCTAACAGTAAGCTTCCACCACAGCCGTCGTTTAAGACAATACTGTCATCAGGCTCCGGAGTCGTGGTCGGCGACCACAGGCCCGGCGTGAGAGTGGTCACGCTCCGGCCGCGCATTGACTATTACAGAACCATCTTTACTTATTACGTGGTGGAGAAAGGAGTTACGATTAGGTCTTTTGTGATATTTACACAAATTAGGTTCTGAAGTTTGTCAAAAGCTCTGGCTCATCAAAGTCGAAGCCGAGTAATGGAGTCGTTTGTTTCGTGCGGAAGACTATGTAGAATTATGTTTATGTTCACCGCAAATCACGTAAAGAAAAAAAAAGTCATGAGCTTAGAATTGCAAATTGTCGAATTGCCGGTTTAGGAAAAATCGAATTCTTTAACGTCTTAATTACCTAATTAATTTGACGACTAATTATAATCATGCAGTAAGACCGTAGGCGAGATTTGAAGCGTGGATTCAACTTTAAATTTTAATGTGCATTTTTATCTAAAACAACAATAGTATATTGATAAAATCAAAGGTTAGAAAAACGGGGTAAGGTAGCTTATAAGGGGCAGCGCAGACGGCACACTTTTTGTGCGAAAGAGTCTGCCGCGGATTTTTCACAGACTCAACGCACAAAAAGTCTGTCGCGGATTTCTCACAGACTCAACGCACACGACGCACATCTTCGATCATTTTGTCGGCGGAACTGTAGGGACGTAGACGCTATGAAAATCGTGCAGAGATTAGAGATCGCGAAGTATTATTTTGTACTTGATGTAACAGACAGAAAAAGACGAAGAAAATTTTGGGTACATCCTATACTTTCGGAAAGATTACTGAAGGGAGAGTTCTATATTAACATTCAATTCTGAACAACACCGGATTTTTTTTTTAAGTTTTATAAAATGTCTGTTATTACATAATATGATGAGTTGCTATTTATTTTAAGATCTGCTTTGACTCATTCAGACACAACAATGAGGAAGTTAATAATAAATATCTCTGGACATTATTCACACAGCGCCATCTAGCCCCAAACTAAGCATTAGCTTGTGCTATGGGTGCTAGACAACGGATAAACATTACTTATATACTTTTTTTTTGTAAATACATACATAATATACATAGAAACACCCAAACCGATACAAACAGACATGTTCATGCACACAAATGTTTGTACCGTGCGGGGATCGAACCCGCGACCTGTGGTGTAATAGCCGACTTCTCAACCATTACACCTAATGGCTCGTCAAATTAGTATTTCGGTTAAAGAAACTTTATTCTTAAAAAGAAATTACATAAACACTTACATGAGAACATTAAAATTTATAATAAAACAAATTATTCGGCAAAAAAAAAAAATAATAATAATAATAATACTACCAATTACACAGAGTAATCACTAGTTACAATTTGTTTACAAAAATTTTCTTATACAGAATATTACCAAGAAACAAGTGCGGACCGAGTTTTAATGATTTTACATAATATATGTATTAATATCTATATTCTGCCATAGAAGTATCATAAATTATTGGTCTATTTTGTATTTCATTAATTAGCATCGTTACATCGATGTCTGGCGCCATAATAGATCGCATACGTAGTTACGTCCCACCACTAGATTGCAGACTAAAATGTACGCCAATGTGCGCCGTCTGCGTTACTCCATACAGTTGCATACGTTCCATTTTTTTCGCACACTTTTTGTGCGGAGCGGTGTGGCGCGGCGTGGCGCGGTCTGCCGGAATCACACGGATTTTGTGCGCGCCGGACTTTTTTGCGCGTCGTCTGCGTTACTCCATACAGTTGCATACGTTCTATTTTCGCAGACTAAAAAGTCTGTCACGGATAGTCTGTCGTCTGCGCTGCCGCTAAAGATATCCAAAATCAAAAAATCATTCCAATTTTTTAAACTTAATTGACCATATCGGACCCGTTAAGATTTGCGTGTCAGACCGTTCGAGGTATAACGGCATCTTCGCCATTAAATGAAAAAGTTCCGACCCCTAATTTAATTATTTCTACGGTTCTTATTAAAATACGAATAAAAAGCGCCCGGAAGCCAGCAATGTTTGCTTCCGCCTAAAAAACTACAAACTCCAATCTCAACGGAGAAATTTTGATATAAAAAAACGTATACAATCGAATCGTTTATTTGGAAGGCAATGGTTGTCAAACTTATGGAATAAAATTAAAATGGGTGAAAAAAATTTGGCATTGATCAACAAATATATTTTATACTTATGTATATATTTTTTATGTAGAATGTCAAGTCAATATTATGTAGTACCTATTGGGGTTAAAAAAATATACGTATAAAAAGTAAAGAAGTTATTATATTATTTATAAACTGCTTAAATTGAAAATTAAGCTTATTGAAAAAATAACGCTCTTTAAAAAAAAAAAACATTATAAACATTTTAATTAAGCTGATGTTCAAATTCTATAATTGCAATATCCAATCTTATTTTTAATTTACCAAAACAAAGATAATAATTGGTGAACAAATTTTTTTCTCGAATTAATCTCATACTAGGTCTGATGAATAGTGGAATACTACTACTCAAGTAATAATGGAACTATATCAAAGTTATACTTGTACAACTTTGACAGCCAATGCACCCCGCGCTACTCTCAAAACGCACCCCAGGTTTTTTTCAACCGCGTATGTTTATAAAAACATTATGCACATTTTTTAAGAGCGCATCTCCAATCCAAGGTGTGCGTATTGTGCAAGGGACATCTTGAGTTTTTAGTAATTCGATGGAGTAGTGCACTCTTTGTGTGAGAGTGTTTTTTCAGTTTTCTCACGCAGTGTCCTATTGAGAACGAGATCTGTGGGTAGATACATCCGCGGACCATTGTCGGGATCACGATCGACTGGAATAATTCCAGGATATTAAAAAAACGTGTTTTATTTAATATTTTTCGCGATTTGAGTTGCAGGGTGTGGAATATGTTTGAAGTGCAGTGTGAATTTGCAGATTTTTTTTAAATAATAGCGGCGGACAACGCAGCTAGATTTTTCTACCACTTCTATTTTTTTTATCAAACCTCTGTTGGAGTTTAAAACCCTGATCATGAATTTGTAAATTAAAAAAAGAATTCAGTAGATCAGTCAGTAAGCTTTCATTGTAATATTATTTTTAGGTTTACAAAAGCCTACTAACAATAGTGGCTATATTTTTTTTTATTAAATGCATTATTTTTTTAAAGTAACAAGTAGGTATGTAAGTAACCCATTTTTTAACAAACTCGCTTTTAAGCAAAAACAAAAGTGATAAATTCAGCTCAATTTATCATAAAAACAACAAAAAACAAACAAAAAATCATGGTAGTCAAAAAAATCAACGCTAACTGTCACTCTTTAGCCGGTTCACAATGCATACCATTAACCCGCATATTCATTACCGCACAAAAACGATAATTTAATATAAACTAGAGGACGAAAATCAGGCTAATGCTATTCAATAAAAAGTGTCAGAAAAACAACACGTAGGGTGATGGAGGAGTGAAAAAAGAATTAAAAAGGGGTAGCAGAAACAATGACAAAAACGTAGTCATTATGCTTCGCCGGGCTCGGGACAAGCGGCTAATTTCGTTAAAGAGATTTATGGATAACAGGGTTTTTGGATATGCAAATGGTACGTAATTTGCTAATTAATTGGCTTACTTGTAGATGTAGGTAATTCTGAATAAATATATTTTTTATTTTTCATCTATCTGATAACTTAACAAAGCTTATGCTATAAACTTTTACCTACTTTTACTACATTCCTTTTTTATATATAAAAAAACCCTGTTTTTTGGCAGGCAGTCATTTAACCCCTTAAAGCATGGTCTAAGCGTAACCCACCATTTTTGTTTTTATTGTTACCACCATTATCGTTTTATGGCTGATATGGTCATGATCAAATACCATATTCACATATTTTATTAATTAAGAATATTGTACCATTTTAATTTCTAGTGTAGTCGACTTCTCAATTATTGTAGAGGGCTCAAAGATCAGATGAGCCAACACTGGCAACACACGGAGTGACGCTTCCTGTTGAAATGTCTCTTAATGAAATAGGCCGCAGTGGCCGCTTACCATCAGGTGGGATGTATGCCTTTCTGACAACTGATCTACAATTTTTTTTTTAACTTTTTTATTGTGAAACATTGAAATCGCATTTCTATGGCGTCCCGTCGACGGCCCTCTAGCGTCAATGGGCTATTTCGCCACTGCAATGAGAATGACACGATCTTTGCAAAATGACAATCGCCTCACAATGCCGTTCATCCCTTTCACTTTCGAGAGATGTGTCGATTGAGTTGTCTATGATCATTGTTTATGGCTCGCATTGTTCTTTTAGCCCTGCTAATGACCGCTTTCGTGTTTCGCACTTCGAATAACAATGATGGGATGGGATATTTTAAGGTTGAGCGGCAATTTATTCATGTCTATATTGATCAATTTAATTATTTGTGAAATTGTTTAGTTTAAATACATATTTTACAGGGGAAGATTCTAAAGCAATATTTAAAAAAATAAAATCCTTAAACTTGATTCACACAGCGCCATCTAGCGGCCAAACTAAGCATACGAGTACTATCAGGTGGGCTGCGTGCCTGTCTGTTAATTAAGTAATGCAGAAAGAAACTTAACGCAGCATCAAAGTTATTTAAATGTATTATAACCGTTTGAAGATACTATTAATAATTGGAATGTGTCTTTTTTGCGCGTCTTTTTTTTCAATCAGATTAATAAATAAAGGGCTATGTACATGATTGCATGGCCCTTTACCGTGAAGCCCTCTATATACATAAACCCACATCAAACACTAAATCTTGTAAAAACGCACGTCACGACGCAGATGCAAAACAACTACACTAACGAACGCAAACGCATAAATTATTTAAATATGACTTGTAATTCTGCCCGGGTGACACAGGATACGCATAAAAGGGTTAAAAAAACGTGGGGTGAGATTTTTTATGCGCCATCGGCCACGACTGTGACCCATTGAATATTCAGATTCGTTAGTTTTTTCGCACGGAGATTTGAATGTCTGGACTTCTTTAGAAATGGGAGAGAAAAAAACATGCAGATTTTTTAACGGTCACTGTTTTCTTTGTTGGTCTGTCTTGAATGTAGTCTGATTAGAATGTATTTGTGTTGTGCAAAAATATATTGACAGATTTTTTTCTTAAAGATTTTTTTGTTGCATTTTTTTTACTTTAGTATAAGGTGATTGTGAGATTACAAATAGTTGTAGAGTTTTAGTACACTTGTTGCATACATAGTACCATGTTTAAAACATATTGTGAAGAAAAAACAAGATGATAATATACATTTTGATTTCAAAAATCATAGATTCCGTTCCATGCTACATAGGTAATATTGGTTTGTGTTAAAACTATATTTTATACAAAAAAAAGCTACTTACTAAATAATAAAACGAAAAATCACAGAACCCTAAAATCCTAAATCAACTTTAAAGTGTTATTTTGTGATGTCAGTGTTATCAAAAATCAAAATTAAACCATTAAAGGACCTCGCAAAAATCACTATCTTATCTCCGTTCCCACAAATCATAGACCCGTATTCACTATAATAAAGGCCACTGATCAAATCGAATTTAAAATCCGTACCCCGGTCCGAACCCTTATGTTCAACCCATTTTTTATCTTTTGACTTATCTGTCCTACACCTGGCCGCGAAGAAAAAGAATAAAAAATTGCAAATAGAAAAAAAAAACACGATATAAAGCCAGGACGACAATAGCTGATAATCCTTTCTATCTTCAATGATTCGATGCAGACATGTGTAATGCGCGTAAAAGTATTGTTGGACTGACTTTTTTATGCAAAGATAGTGACAGACAATTTAGGTATCTTTGTTAGTTCAGGAAGGATTTGAAGCTACCGCGTTTAATAATATCTTGACGACCGTTCGTGCAGCTTGAAAAAAGTCGTTGTATTGATTTTTATATTATTATTTTTTAGTTAAAAAATAAATAATTGGACGAGTCGATCAGCTAAAAATGTTTTGAAAACTTCTAAAAATAAATGTTAAAATACAAAATGTAGGACTACCAATCCCGTTGTTACCTCGTATGCTGCTGAGATACAAGTCTCAATCCTGACAATAATTTAAAAAATATTTGAGATTCAACTAAAAATTAAAAGTGTTTGCCACAAGGTTTACTGTCTTGACCTAGGTACTTCCATCGAATAAAAAAAACTCGAATTTTTTCCCTTTGAATCAATTACAGGATTTTGATTTACCAGTGGACACCTATGTATATTATGCCTTTTATTTTTTACATGTTGTTTTTTTTCTTTTGTCATTGTTTTAGTGATAATCATGCAATTTAAATTATTTTTCCGAACACTTCTCGAACAACATCGCCCGCATTCGACGACCAGGGGCAATCGATAGCAGGACACGTGTGTGCCGGTCCGAACGACCCATTGTCTCTATTGAGCACTTCGAAAGAACGAGCGGTAACAGGTAAAGCAGGTTGGTAACTTTTAAAATCCAAATTTTATTTTTTTTACTTCGAAATATTTTTTGATAAAAAATATTGCTGGACCTTGTGTTTTTACGAACCTGAATTGAAAACAATTTTATTTTCATCGCGGAATGCAGTAAGTATTACCTCATCAGGCACGGCCAACCGTATGAATATTGAATAGTCTTATCAAAGTTGCACTTTATATTTAATTATAATAATAATCATCTCATCACGTTGGCCACTACAGTACAAAAAATAAACGAAAAATAACAATACACAAAGAATAAGAAACATATTTATTTGTACTTTATAATAAGCAATACTTAATCCAAAGTCCGCGTGATTCCCACGCGAAAAAATCTCATCGCATCTTCTCTATTGGCAAAATCGAATGGCTAAGGCAGATGTGCAAATTGACAAAGAAACTTTAAAAAATCGCCTGAGAACTATCTCCGCCTCACCTATGACCCAAGGCTATTACGCGCCCTAAAGAAAAAAAAAAACAAATGAGACGTCCGAAGAAAGGACGCCATTGTGTAAAAAACTCAGGGGTACAAAACCTTGCGATTTGAATAAGTAAAAAGTGTACGCTAAAAACTGAGGGGTGTAAACAAAAAAATGGGCCCCACGTTTTTTTAATGGCGGACAGTTATAAACTATAGTGTTACGTTATAGCAAATTGGTCTCGGTCAAATTTCTCACGGTGCTGACATCTGCATATTATTTGTATTGGTTATTGGGCAATAACAAATAGTTAAACAGTACACTTACACATGCTGGGATTATAGTAAAAAATAATTCAATTGGCATCAATTAATTTAATACTTGGGTAAAATGTATGAATCTAAATATTTTTTTAACTAAGACTTATTATTACACACTTGAAACTACAGGCTCATAAGCCTGTGTAGTGTCCTACTACAGGGCTAAGGCCTCCTTTCCCTCTTTCCATCTTTTGCGATCTTGGGCAATGGTGTGCCAGTTAGCATCAAACTCATCTCGCCAATAAAATAAAAAAATCAAAGTAAATTCTTTCTTTAAAATATTTAGAATATTTCATATTTATAGAACACTTTTTTTATAATTACACAATAATGTACTTATAAAAAACGTTATACAAAAGTATTAGCTATTAGTGTCCTTCCACTTGACAGGTACCTAACGCCCAGTAAGGGGGCAAAGATTTATCAGTACTGCACAAGTAAAAAAAATCTTTTCAATATCCCACAGAAACGTTTAAAAACTCTAACAAGAACCTAATTACTTTAAACAAACGATCATCATTACATTTACCAGTAACCTTACTTCGTAACTTAAAAATACAAAAATAAAAAACATTGAAAACACAAAACTGTCCGTCCATCGCCACTTATCGCAGACCATGCGGGCGTACGGTCAGCAAATGCGAATAGAAACGACCGATTACGACCCTTATGTTCAACGGCGTAACGTGCAACTGATAACACTGTTTTGTTTACATCAACAACCGATGGAGATAATAAAAAGGTTCGCTTTTGATGTCAAGTGGAGTCCTCTGTTTAGAATTTTTCTCAATACAAACCAAATGGTTGAGGTCACCTGATAGCTGGAATAAAAGATGAATTGGTCGTGTCTGGAATGGCCAGGATTTTAGAAAAGAGTTGTTTTGACTGCCTTAAAAGAGCGTTTCGGCTATTCGGGTTTGCGAAATAAAGTCATGCGTTTTGAGTAAGAAATTATAGGGCCCGACTAAACATAAAGCTACCTTCATTCGCCAAATATAAATTCTGTCTCCTAAAAGATCTTTTATAGGCAGAAAATATTGAGTTGCTAGCTTCTTTTTCTCATCGATCGCTTTGTTTCGATATAGCCAAGTTACGATTGCACCATGGTCTAAGATTTGGCAAATTCGGTGAAGTAACCAGCCCCCCTAGACAAGCGGCATTTATGACGTTCGTCATAGCTCAATTTGCGATAGCGAATGTCAAAACCCATTCTTTCACCATGTGACTTTTCTATGGCATCTGTCAAATCCAAACAATTTAAAGTTAGTGAATTTCGCCAGCTATGAAGCGATGTCATCTTGTCTAAGCATCCCAGAACAATTAGATCACGGTAGGATGGATAGTCACTATAATATGCCTGTGCAGATTTCCATAGGTACAATGTTTCTCTTTCGACGGGAAATTAGCTCCGAGATTCAAACCTCACCTCACGCATATTCAAAACCATTATTTTACCTAGCTCTCCAACGTCAATCAAACCAATAAAAAAAGTTATAAATAATATGCCATCATGCAAAACATATAAAAAATACCTATTTTCAATACACCATCGATCAATAGGTCATACGATACGCAACTCCAGTTACAGGCATTATTCCCGTCGCAGCTCTATGAATATGCGCGGGCGCAGATGTTTTGTCCACTTTTTATGCGTGATCGAGTGCCGTTACGCGGTTTTTTGCCGATAGATCTGATGACGTATTGTCCGATTGTTTCCGTTATTGATGGTCTTTGTGGAATCGCATATTTGCCGTGAGAATGAGGGATTGGAATATGAAATGTTAGAATCAACACACAGATATTTTTATACATTTGTTTTTGCAAGATAATTTAGCAGACTCACGCAGGCCTCCTGATGGTAAGTGGCCATTGCTCCTCTACATTAATATTGTACTGGCTCCAACATTCATATTGCCGGAACACAGCCAGAGCTGTTATAGCGGCAAACATCTTTGGGAATGGTAGCTAGCTAGTACTCTGAAAAAGTCCTATCACCAACCAGACAGGAATCAAACCACAACCTCCGGGTTTTAACTCTTAGCCACAGTTTCACGAAGGCCACACGGTGACACGGTTTTATTCACCAAGGTCACCCATCCAAATCTTACTGCACAGAAAGCTGCTTAGCTGTACTAATTAAAGCAAAGGAACTCTTCATGGACAAATCAACATTACTAGTTATAGGCTCATTTAAACTGCCTTGAGCTAAGACCATCAGACAATTATAACGTTATCCTCTGACTAAATACATGGGGGCGTGTAATGATTCAGAGATGTCTAGTTTATTATAATTAGCTATTTCCGATTGGATGTTAATGACGATGTAGGTTACCATGGTCAGTCGATCTTTGCAATAATTGCAAAAGCTTTTTATAATTGTTTTAGGCGCTGTGCAAATGTAAACACTTTTTATAACCGACACACATTGTCGTAAAATAAATACTGTGTGTAATTAAGTGAACATACAAAGTGTATACGTATGTACAAGGAGGGCTGGATTTCTTGGCTAGCATTCGACACAAGAAACAAAAGTGTCGAGTTGTCGATATCTGCGTAGCGCCTTAATGTCGTGTTGTATCCCAGCAGTTGTCAATTAGGAAGTTAGTGCAATTGAAAGAAGGTGTGATTACCATCTCCTGATTCGAAAATTTATTTGAACCGTTTTTCCAATTGGATTCCATTCAGACAACACCGAGTTAGTACCTAAAGGTATTAAAGTATAACGGTCTGATAGTATTGCTTTCAGGAGAGATATCGTAAATAATGTTCCATCATTCGATAAAAATGGTGATAAAATACAGTTTAAAGTTCACTAAATGTGACGTATCCAATCTATCTTACAATTTCGTATTCTTATATATACCAAAAAGGTGTTATAAATATCTTAAGGGGGGGTGGGAGTACATAAAAGAGGCAAAGACCGACAAACTTATCTGTTCCGGTGGCGGCGTCGCTACTGTCTATTTAGAACTGTCATTAAATATCGTTTTTGCATTGTATTTCACGTAGTTCCAATTTTGGCCACCGGAACAGATAAGTTTGTAGGTCTGTATTATGCGACGTCCAAATATGGCGCCGCGCTCGCACATTTCGTAGTTTTTTAAACATAGTAAACGAGACACTAATTTTATCAAGTCAAACTCTGCGAATTTATCTGTAAATATTTAGTGGCTATAATTGAGTGAAAATTCAAATGTTAATTGGCAGGAGCTTAGACATAAAATACGAAAATCGTTAAAAAAAGGGGTAACTTTGGGATTTTTTTCTATCGAGTGAAGTTTATAAAAACATGTAATTGAATGCGATTTTAACTAGATCAGATCCTTAACTGATACATATATTTTTTTTAGAATTGAAAACACTGATTTGTATGTCTCAGGTGGCTTTTAAAAACCATACGCGCGGCATCTGCGGAACTACACAGCCTTAACTTAACATAGTTTGTACCGCAAATGCTCTGATGTAGTAGTCGATCTCTCAAAACAAAACATACGTTATTGATAACACAATCCACATTTCTCTAACCAAGTACTATATTATTAAAATTAATTCCTCCAAATCATAGATTCTCCTTTAACAATTAATGTATTCTCATCTCATCGTAATAGGGTATTGAAAGTTAAGTGGATGTAGCGAATAAATCGTTTAGACTCCCACGTGGCGTTTGGCAATGCATCTATTAGCGTTTTATACTGTGACTCATCGATGCACAAACGCACTGATCGGTCGAAGAGTTGTTTATAAATAGTAAAGCTAATTTAATTGACTTATAATAAATAAACCAATACAAGAGCGGGGATTCTAATTCGCAAAAATTAAACAATTGAGAAATTAGTAATTATTTTATGTAAAAATGTCACACAATTCCTATTAGAATTCAAATAGTTACAATTATTAAAGGTAGAGAAATATGGGAATGAAGATTCTAGTTAGATTTTTAGTTTTTTATTACTCAAGTAACACCACCAAAACTAGCAACCGATTATAGGAACTGGAGAGTGGCATAGGCTATAGAATTTTACCAAGGATTAATATAAAGTTCCTGTGAGAAAACGTCGTATATTCCATGCGGGCAAAGCCACGAGAGGCAGGCTAGGCTTTTAAACAAAGTTAAACAAAGTTTGAGATCTTTTAAGTTCCGTAATCACTATACTGAGTCCCCCAACCACGGGCCGATTTCGAAATGTCTGCATCTCCTTAACACGCGATTGTTCACACGCCTTACGTTAATTTATTTATTAGATTCATCCAGCGCTGTCAATTTGAATTGACGACTTTCATATAATGCAAATTGGTTAAACTGACAATGAGCTCATATTATAAGCGTATGTCAGCACTAAGTTATTCGGCTCATAACATATTTGGAAAATATTTTCAACACTCTATACCCTAATCAATATGGTTGAGTTTTGGTTAACAAACTTTATCCATGTTGTTTAAATACAATGATGATGTATAAACCAAGCCAAGTTCTTGTTAAATTAATAAAATAATAAATTGCTTAGCAATATTATTTTGCTATCTTTACTATTCTAAGACCATTTTTTTTTTCGGAAGAGAATGCTTTTATGCACCATAAGACATAACCGCAGGCTAGCTAGACTTGCGGCCGGTTCCCCCGGTTTCCCCTTCACACCCGATTGGGACACGCTGGTGCCAGCTTTTCGACTATTGACCAGCCCAAAACTTTTCTGAGACATTTTATATTTCTTTATGGAAATAAATAAATATTGTATCTTAAGTCCATAGTAGTTCTAATAAGATATATTAAGTTCATTCCCCCATCAGTATTCTAATTAGAAAATAAGTCATAAAATATCAGAAATTAAAGTGTCTTTCTTATTTAACACTGTTGTTCCAAATACAATTAATGTCCACATGTCTTGTATTTAACAAGGATAACTTATTTATGCGATTAAGCATACGTCAAGTGTGAAACTTAAATCTACTTCATGGCAGCAATAACTTCTCAATAGCTGTACATTCATGCAAATGCGCGCTATTTTATTGATGTATTTTGATGATTAAATGCCATCTATTTCTTTCAGTTCGACAGTCGAACTTGACGCACGACTACAACTTGGTGTGTTTATTCATGTAATGCTCTTGGCTAGCCACACTACCGTGCTCACTTCGTCCTAATATGAATACAACCGCAGCGGCAAGACAAACGGACGGACAGGGAACAATGAGAGGAGTGGGCGCGGCGCAGGCGCAGGCTGGACGCGCCTTGACCGACATCCATGCTGAGTGAGCTCTGGTAGCTTTAATTGATCGCTAATTAAGCATTTGCAACTTTGGAAGTACGTTTCTGATTGAGTTTAACTGATGCTTAGATCTGTAAGTTATTTCTTTCTGGCTTGGAACTATTTTTTTTATTCCAACGTGTAAAACGACGAGCAGATCGTACATCTGATGGTAAGCGCCACGTCTGCCCTTAGACAGTTCAGTGCCAAACAGTAACTAAGCAGTTACTGTCTGGCACCGCCCTGCGCCTACTACACTGAGACGACAGTTATTAGGTCAATATACCTAGTATTTTAACTAGCTTCAGTGCCCTTTCCCCGAAACACAGAAGTGCTTGACACACTTCTACTTCACCGGAAAATATCTAGCACTGCGGTGGTACCCACCTAGACGGTCCAGTACAGGAACCTACCACCTGGTAAACTAAACAGGGTCTGAAAGGTCCGTCTAAAAAGGAGGGGCAATTCGCAGCGCAAGCAATCTGAAAAAATGCTATGTAGCTAGTGATCTAAACAGTGATTAACGAATTCGGTTCTAAGATCCTAAAGGCCGTGGATTCAGAATTACCAAAAGAGACAGCATCTCAGTTATTTGACGGATAAATTATCCCAAACGTATCTGGCAGTGGTGAAGTTACTGCCCCCCTGACTTTTTCGCATCTGTCAAATCCATACAAATTGGTCTTAGCGAAATTCGCCAGCTATGAAGCGATGTCATCTTGTCTAAGCCCCCTGGTCTGGTTGACAAAGTGTAAACAAAAAAATTGGCAATTAAAAATTAACTATCGAGTTTCTTGCCGGTTCTTCCTAAAAGATAGCAGCATTCCAAATCCGGCGGTAAATTCATTCTGTAACATTGATACCATAATGTTTTATTAGTACGTAGCCTATATCTGATAATATATAAAAATGAATGCCTCTTTTCGTTGTTATGTTATAACTCAAGAACGGGCCCACCTATCCAAACCAAATGTTTAGGCTTTGTTCGGACTATTTAGTAGATAGTTTATGTGAGGTTTGCACAAAATCGGTCGAGCGGTTCTTGATTGTAGTTAATTTTTTTGAATGTTTGTCTAAAAAAATAGGCTGTGTTGGCGCTCATCACTAGATGGACCACTACCAGGTTAACTAATATAAAAAAATATCCGGTCAGTTATTCAAAAAATCTTCATAATTGTTTGACCCTTACCTAATGCACAAGCACACTCCTTTCTCTAATTATAACAAATTGTCCTACAGCACTAACTACTATCTGTTCCCTGATTCTAACAGAGAGCATGTTCGTCTCTCTCCATATTTGGCTATCGCACTCGTATATTTTCATTAAGCGGGATGCGCAAGCACAGTCCGTAGAACCAACATTTTACCAGCTACACTTTATGCGCTTTGCGAATCGTGCTCGATGTAATTTCCTTGAAAGGTCCCATTGTGTTTCTGCTTACACTTATTATGAAAGATGAGACTTTACGTAATTATTGTGTAAGCGAGCTTAGACGGCTTTTTGCTAGTAACTGTCTAAATTTAGAATTTTGCATCTATTATTGTGATGGATTTTTTGATAAGCGGGTTGATTGGGAGTATGTATTACTGAAGATTGTAGTAACAAAGTAACAGCATATTAATGTCTTACTGTAAGGCAGAGACATAAAGACCACTACCATTATCAATCAAGTCATTGTTATAAATACGGGCTCCATCACCACGCCTGCCAAGTGTGGACTGATGACGATGACCAACCTTAACTACCGACCTGACCGAAGAAACCAACAGTTTGCTCGTCCCGGGAACATATATTTATTATCATTTATCGCATGCTGGGAGATACAGATTTTTAGTTCACAGCACGAACCTGGTTAGTGCACATATCTCACAAACAAGAAATATTCTTAATTATTCGGATCAATGTGTTACGAAACACAAGCAAATAATGTTACTATTAAGTTAAAGTGAAGTTTATTTTAAACTAGCCTTCCGCCCGCGGTTGCACCCGCGCATTATTCCATTTTTTGAAATATCCCCCCCTTCCCCCCACAATTCCGGGATCAAAAGTACCCTATGTTAACCGGAGATAGTGTAGCTATCTATAAGTGAAAGAATTATTCAAATCGGTTCAGTAGTTTCGGAGCCTATTCAATTCAAACAAACATACAAACAAACAATCAAATCTTTCCTCTTTATGATATTAGTATAGAAGTATAGATGATATAAAACTCTAACCAGTCCTCTATTTTACTCAAAACTTGATTTGATAAGTTGGTAAATTGCATTTTCCTCGTTGACAGCTGATGTTCGTATCGTGGCAATCGACGCGTTATCCGATCGCGTATTAATGGTGACGGATGGCCGGACAGACCGATTACGAGATTAGATGGACTTGCCGGTTCGGTGGGCACGGATATTGAAATGGGACGGACCTTTTAAATTGCCATCACTTATTCAGATACTATGGAAGACCAGCGTAATTAATGCATCATATCACACTACTGTTATAAATTAGAAAAGTTTTGTATTTTTTATTTCATAGTGTTGTAAAAGCAGATTTGGTCTTTTAAATATCGTTCTTCGAGCGTTTTTGTTCTGATCAAGTTAGAGTACGCTTCCAATATGATCCAGAATTTGAAAAATCCAGTTATTACCTACATTGGAGTTACTGCCATCTCACTTCCGTAATTCTAACGAAGGAACTAGACAATCGTATCATGGCTACAGCTATTAAAATAGCTTTTTATGTCAAATTATACATTAAACTGTGGTGGCCGAGAGGTTTCAAGCGTCGGTTGCGGTGTTGATTTAAATGTTATATTATCATGGATTTTTCCGGTGGTGACGAAAACCTTCGTGAGGAAAGATGCACAGTCAAATTGCTGTAAAGCCATAACCGAACCGGTCTAGTTCATTTATTATGGGTCACAAAAGATTAAAATTGCTTTAATGTAAAAACGGAACTTGTGGACCTTCCATCTATACTTCTATATCTATACTAATTTGATTGTTTGTTTGTTTGTATTGAATAGGCTCCGAAACTACTGAACCGATTTGAATAATTCTTTCACTGTTGGAATGCTACACTATCCCCGGTGAACATAGGGTACTTTGGATCATGGAAGTGTGGGGGGAAGGGGGGAATATTTGAAAAAAGAAATAACGCGCGGGTGAAACCGCGTGCGGAAGGCTAGTCTAAAATATTTCCGATGCAAACAAACATGGCTAGGCTTAACTTCCATACAGATAATATCATTGTTATTCCAATATATTAATCGCGCCAAGGCATTAATCAGTCCGGGCAGATACCTTGATGTATGGCCAGTCCGTTGGCCCAAAACAATGCCCAGAGCCGAGGCATAAGCCTCTCGCCCTCTAGTTATGCACGAACTAATTTACTAAGGGCGCAATTGCTTTTATTGCTAATAGTATTGATTTCTATAACCGTATGGGATTGGTGGTGCTACGATCTAAATTTTTAGAAAATGAAGATCTTTCATTTACAAAAACGTAAAATATTTTTTCTGAGTGTCTGAGGAGCTTTGTGAACTAAAAACTTTTCCTGTCATTTGATATGGAAATTGAATTTTACGCGATTTATTTATCAGGCCATGGTCTGATGGTCTCGGTTGGGAAATATTTCGAATATAGCTCGGGTTTACGATCACAATTTCGCATTTTGCAAACGTGGTGATATAAGCTAGTAATAGTTTCCTACATTAAATATTCTGATACTTTAAAACAATATCAGAGTAACCTTGTAATTGTATGCTTAATCTTTCAACATGTTAAGGAGAGTCTTGTTTTCGTACACACTACTCCGAATCTCTTCACAACCTAATTCTGAATGTCCGGTAACTAAATCGCCAACGGAACCGTCAGTCACTACAAATAAATCTACATCGTGTTAATGTTTGTAGCGGTGTCGGGAGGGCAGCGGACAATGTCGCACAACAATTGAGCCAATAGGACAATTGGCGGCCACCGCGCGCCAATGGTCGCACCATTACCCGTGCGCTCTGCCGGCCGAGGAAACGGGTGCACTACAGTATCAAATATCAGCCTATTAATATACCAATGTATGGCAAATGACTATCAATGAAATTAATTCTACGTTACCTGCTTAATTTGCGCATAATTGTGCCTCGTTGGTCTCATATTCCTACTTAATTAATAACTATTAGCGGGCGATAAAAACTATAATGCTAAGTTTTTCGATTGATACCACGATATGAATCGCACAAGTGCGTTATATAAATGGTTTTACAATTCATTATATTCTACAGTATGAACATGGGAAAATAAAGCTACTCGTAATAAGATTTTTTTAAATATTTGATTTGCCATTTTGTAATACTGACGCATATTGCCAATCACTGTCAAATAATAATTGACGTATAACAGCGTATAACACATAGTACAAAGAGGTATTTGTCGTTTACATGTTTACGAAACTGTTTTAAAACTTATTATGGTGAATTAAAACATATAGCAGAGGATTTTAATGCCAAATGATAATTTTGTAAAAGGGAGAATATAGGTAGGTAGAAGCGACTACCTACCTACATTCTCTCTTAAAATGTATTTAAACAAAAATAAAAATATATATTTTCTAGCCAGTTATTTTGTCCTCCAGTGTACAGGAGCGCGGACAGACGCGTTATCAGGATGTCCCGCCGGAACGTATCGCTCGCGCGGCAACCTGTATTCGTGTCATGCTCACATGCACTATACTAACCTTAGTAGGTATGTATTAAGCCTATCATTTTACTAGTACCTAACTCTTGTTATAGAAAATATAATTAACATGACGTTAGTTTGAACTGTTTCAAATTAAAAAAAAAGGTGATCACAAACCCTGTGTTCCAAAAATGACAAATTTTGCTCGAACCGGGAATTAAAACCTGGAACCCGGTACTTAATAGTAATATTACGCCAATTCTGACATTAATTACGTCAACATTGGTGTAGCACTTGTAGCAAACACAGACTGAACGTTGAGAAAGCTGCTTTCTGTAATAATGCTTCGTTCCCATGAAATTACAGAAATAGGAGTGTTTTTGTTTGTGCATCTTTCACGTCGCAAGGAACCAACAGGTCGACGTAATTATTGGAATGGGAAATTAGGGATATTTTGAGAACCGGAGAGGTATTACATAGATCAATTTTTACTCCGGAAAAATGTCACATTTCCTACGGTTTAAAGTCGTGTAGCCAAAGCGGGCAATCCACATAATTGTATAAGATATAACCATGTTTCTACTCACTTCGCAAACAATGTGCAAACTTTTGACTAGATAAGTAAGATAAGTGTAAAAGCAAACATAATATAAAAGCGATGTGTCGTATGGCTCACACGGCCAAACCAAATTGAGACATTTAGTTGTATTGACAGTAAAATGGCGAACCGATGGCGCCGACCGGAGTGAAATCTGTCCCGTTAGCTTGTGCAGACGAGCGATTTGAATTCTTCTTTTTCCCAGCGTTCTGTTCAGAAGTCAGGGTACAGGTACATGCAAGCTTGTTGAACATTGGTCGACGAAGAGGGAAAAGTTCGCGCATGTGCACTTGCGTGTGACCAATAGCGCGCATGAATCTTCCAAACGCCCGCGTGCGCTATTGGTCAGAGGTATGCTTCTGACCAATAGCGCGCAGGCGTGTCAAAATTCGTGTTCTGCGCAATCCCCACCCGCTATTCAAGAAGTTTGCCGGTACCTGTACACTTTTTTTAAGGAGCATGCTTTTAGACTTTATTATCCGTAACTGCGGGCTAGCTAGACTTGCGGCCGTTTGTGTGATTTGGGACTTAAGCGTCCCACTACCCACTAAACTCCCCCGCTTTCTCCATTCCACCCGATTGGGACGAGCTGGATCCAGACTACGATGAAACCATGAGCCAGGATTCTGCAAGTCCAGTTATTACATTAGAGCGAGCTGCCATCAGAATCTGACCTTTTTTTTTTTTTTTTTTCTCGGAGGAGAATGCGTTTATGCACCATAACCGCAGGCTAGCTAGACCCGCGGCCGTGTGTTGGACTCGAGACTGAAGCGTCCACTACCCACTAAACTCCCCCGGTTTCTCCTTCACACCCGATTAGGACGAGCCGGTGCTAGCCTTATGGCTATTGACCAGCCCATCCCCGGGTACCCCGACTTGAGAGGCCTCAAGTCAGGGTGGCGCCTAGGATCAGAATCTGACCTTCGCTCCGTAACCCTTAACAGGGAAATCAGGCCAATGGGATCCTGGTTACACAGCCATTCGACCGTGCAGATTTCGTCAAGATGTTTTCCGTCACTGCCGAGCTAGTGGCACGCACATAGAAAAATTCCTTAAGTGCGCGCCGCGCACAAATCAAATTATGTTTGAAGACCAGACACATGCCTCTACGTCATTAAGTAGAACTAAATAAGAGGATATTGGTACCTATGAAGACGGTTCAAGATACTAGGAAAGACCCAGAAAATATTAATAATATTTAAGTATTTCTGTACACCCATTACTGAGGTCGAGGCCTTTCTTAGTAAGTAGTAATGTAAAGAAACCTTGGCACTTAACCTATGTTAACTTGAGACCAAAATACATAGTTATATAAGACCAAAATATATTAGTTAAACCTTGCAGATGTCAGGTAGGGGCGTTACTCTTTATTTCCAAGGAGCTTGACGCCCGTGTCGAGAATCAATTAAAACAACCTAGAACAACGAAAAAAAAGGGCCCATTTGGCCATGGTTTCCGAGCACATTTCATCTAGCTCGGGCTCTTTTCCACCTTTTTTTATACTAGGTCAGTTGGCAGACAGACACGCAGCCCACCTGATGGTAAGCGGCCACTGTGGCCTATTCTATTGAGGGACGCTTCACCTGGAAGCGCCGTTCAATGTGCTGCCAGATTGTAGGCTCATCTGATCTTCGAGCCTCTGATCAGGGGTGAAAAAGCCCTACCACCAACCAGACCCAAGGTGGGAATCGAACCCACGACCTCCGTGATCGCAGACCGCTACTTCCACTAAACCATCCAGATGACCAGTTCAAAATTCAAACCCCCAATCTTTAGAATGGAGTAACAAAACCACTGTATGATGAGGAATTACGGTTTTGTGTTATTGACGGAATAAATGTTAGTGACTAATAAATGTAGCCAATATAAATAAACAGTGGACTGATTTTTTGTTATAAATACATCATTAATTAATTTTGATAGCTAAAATAATGAGACCCGTGATAAGTTTATGTTTTTCCTGTAAAAATAATTTACTATTATTCTTTGGTTTTGCTTGATTTTAAGTCAAAATATTTTATTCAATGGTGAATTATGAATTTCTATGAGAAGTTAAGACTATTATTTTAGCTGCTTATCAATTGCCATCAATGCTGAAACGATAAGAACAAACAGGCCTGGGGGCTTAGACAAGATGACATCGCTTCATAGCTGGCGAATTTCGCTAAGTCCAATTTGTATGGATTTGACAGATGCCATAGAAAAGTCACGTGTTGAAAGTATGGGATTTGACATTCGCTATCGCAAATTGAGCTATAACGAACGTCATAAATGCCGCTTGTCTAGGGGGGCTGTTTAGTGATAGGAGAGTTTGACTGGCTAGCTGTCACAGGTGAAATATGCCGCTATAAAAGCTTTAGCTGTGTTTGCCACTTTAAAAGAGAGGCTCGAAGATTAGAGGAGCCTACGGCCACGAAGCATCTCTTAGTCTGGCAGCACATTTAAAGATACTTCGTGGTTACGTATCCCTCAGTGGAACAGGCCGCTGGCTGACATGGCTGCTTACCATCAATCAGGTGAGCTGCATGCCAGTCTGCTTACTAATAAATCCAGTCACATAATAATATGTAGATAGTGCAGTCAACAAACAACCCAAAGGAGGTGTATAGTGATTGAGCAAAGGTGTTCAGTGTGCTTAGGAAGTAAACATACTCATAGCCCTGACATCTAAGCTGCGCCGGAGTGGGGAGAAGGACGCTAAACGGTGCATCGTGGAAAAAATATCTTCTACACAATGAAAGATAATGGTCAATAAATGCATTTTTCTCCACAATTAAAAATATTGATAACGGGGGCGTGGCGGGGGTCGACTACGTGTCTTTCTGCCAGCAGAAGTATAGACAAAGAATCGAATCACTTATAACAACATTGACAACGGACAAACAGATTTTTTTTATGTACGTGACATGACATGAAAGGTATTGATATCGTGTTCGTTTTTTCTAGATAGAATTTAATTTTGTGAACTATGACGAGTGTTGTGTTGTATTTAAAATGTATTTTCTGTGGTTTATTTTTTCAGCATCATTAGTAAGTTTTTTTTTGCTATTTAAAAGTTGTTTACCGTCATTTTAGTGGTTAACTATCTGACCGTGGCCTAAAGGTGACATGGCTTGATTTCAATATTGGTTTTTGCCCGGTTGGCCGTGACCTTCTATATATAGAATGACCCCCTTCCTTGGTATACCTATGATGTCATTGCCAGTGGTAGAATATACGTCTAGATACGTTTGTGTTTAGTATTTTTTTTATCTTTCTGAAATGAAATTACTGAAATGATGACGCATATTATTTGCATAATTTCTGGCTTAACCTCATTAGACTAAAGTCAAAAAAATTAGTCCTGAACTTTTTAAAGTACGGTAGGTACCTACCTACTTTTTTTCAGGTTTCCACAGAGTCCAAAGATGACTGCGTTATGCGTATGGAATTAGTAGAAAACAGGTGATATTATTTTTCTTAAAATATATTAAGATCACACTTTTGTATCTTGGCTGTGTCTTTTTAGTTTATAAGGCATATCTCTATAGTGTTTATGAAAATGTACTTAAGCATTATCTATATTTTCTTTCAGTTTCATAAAATTTGTAAACGATGAAGAACTGTGCAAATGCCTGGGGTAAGTACAGTTAAAAATTATAAGCCAATTAATGTCTCACTGCAAGGAAAAAGCTCTTTATCCCCTTGGGGAGAAATGCTATTATGCCTTGCCACTCGGGGAGTAGACAGGGTTATGTGTACATTAAAGGTAGTACATTAAAAAGAGTCCACCACTGTAGTCCCACCTACTAAAACCAGTAGTACACTTGAAATCAAAGGTTCAATTAGATAAGCCTACAATGGGGAAGCACATTGTGCGATGCTTCCTGAAGTATCCCTCAAGGGAATAGGTCGCAGTGGCCGCTTACCATCAGGTGGGTTAATAATGTCCTCCTAGCCGAGTTTTCGGCTACCGCGGCCAATCTTTTACGATCAGCCAACTACGCAGGATATATTATAGTGCACAAGTGAATGCGCTAGCACAGGTGCACTCCCTATTCCCCCACTCTCATAACAAGGTGGGACAGCAGTCTGACACGACCGAAGAGAGATCAGGCGCAGGACCAAGTTACGTGTCATTCAACCTATGACCCCAAGAAACTCATTTCTTGTTCCAGATATGGACATCCGATTTTATCTGAAGATGCTTCAAAGATAGAGGAAGACTGTGACATTAAGACTTTCAACGAAGATGGGTACGTACTACCACAATTTCCTGCCTTCTTTTTACTAATATAGGTACATGGTTTACCTTTACATTCAATCTAAATGTAACTTTAAAGACTGGTTTCCTTTTTAAACACCTCATTTTATTAAATTCTTTTCAGAAAACTAAGTTTCAGCGTTGAAGACATATGTGGATGCGCCGGGTAATAAACATTTTATTAATTCGTTGTTTTAGTCTTAGTGATTTTTTTAAATAAATTTTATTTGTTTTATTAGATACGAAACAGTTGGCACCGATAAACACAAGGAATTTGATACAAAATCAGACTCAGATTATGGCAGAACTGATAATGATACTGACACTGATCTAGAAACAAATCTGTCTATCATATACGATACCACTTCAGAATCTATCGATGAAATATCAGAAATATATGACACATATGAATTTTTCTCTAGTGATGCATATAATTATGATGACATGGACAATGAAACATATACGACTGAAAATAATGAATTCCTCAGTTCCGAATCAGACAAGACCAGAGAACCAAACATGACTATGTTTACTGATAGTGATTTCACAGAAAATAAAACAATTTCAAATAGTGAAGATTTTAACAAAAGTATGACACCTATCGTAAACAGTCATATTATAAACTTTTGGAACACTACAGTAACCACTTCCGAGTTAATTAAGGCAGAAGTGAAGATTTTACTAAATGCAACTCAAACTATAGATTTTGTGACAAAAAACGACACTAAAAATACACTACCATTTGATAAATTTAATAATACTTCTACCAGCGAAATGAATATTTATACCAACACTGTAACTCAGGCATTAGATTATTCAAAAGAAATCAAAAGTGAGGATGATCTAATTATTTCCCATTTAGGTGAATATTCAAACCAGTCTTCTTATATTGAAAGTGGAATAGAAAATGGTACTGATAAGGTGAACCATACTGATGATTTAATTGTTCCAATCAATGACAAATATAAAAGTCATACTAATTCGACTGAATATTTTGAAAAATATATTCAAACCCGTTACTCAAATGAATCAAGAAATGATGATACCTTTGTCGACTTCGAGGATCAGGAGGATGGTGAAGAGCAAGATATTATTTCAGGTGATGGTAATAACGACCTTTTAGAAAATGTTATTATTGTTGTATAATATGTATAATTTTCCATAGGAGAATCGTAACCCAACTTCATTCAAAACTTTACAGAAGCTGTTTCAAATCCGGATCTTGCAGAAGATTCAACAGTCATATTATTGAAAAAATCTACAACGAAGGAACCTGAAGAAAATGAAGCTGAAAAAAATGTACAAAACACGGAAGCAAGGTATATTTTGTTGCCTCAAAAGCTGTAAGCTATTTGAACTCTTGCATTCTACCATCTGAATTGCATTCAAATTTTGATTTTTCACTATTGTTAGCATCGCTTCTAGTTTTTGCTCAATGCGAAATGGTAAAAATTTAATTTAGCAAGCTGAACTAAGCTTGAAATAAATCCGGTCGTACCCAGGTTCTTACGTCACTGGAATGAATGAAGCGAATTTTTAGTATCCAGTTTCTTTAAAATAGAGTAGTATGTTTTGTAAACTGTTATATGGTTTTTATTTAATAATTGTTATTATTATTTCAGCGTATCCCAACATGAGGAAACAACTGAAATTAGTTTACTTTATATAATTGTTCTAATCGATACGTGTATTATTTTTGTACTATCAGTTCTGTTTGCGATATACATTTATTTATGGTGCATGAAGAAAGGATCTTATTGTGAGTATTAATTTGTACATTACTAAAAATCGTACTATACTTCCTTCATTTCGTTCGGATCAATTTTAATTTAGAGTAGAAACATAATTTACTAATCAGAAAGTCAGATGGCCACTTATTTAATTAACACACTTTAATAAGCATTTTGTTTCAGTGTTGCCTCCTACAGCAGAAAATAATTTGGAAATGGATGGATCATACCGAAGGTCGTAGAAAGTAATTCCTATATTAGACAATTACACATTATAATATTATATTATAATGTCTTTTATACAAATAATTAGTATCATAAATAAAAGTGAACGAATGAAAGATAATAAACTTTTTCTTGAGCTTATTTCGGTTTTAAGAAATTTATGAAGTGAGGTTTCATGCTTTGCCCAAACTTAAGCTAGGAACAAATAATTACCCCTTCCGTCTCCTTTAATACAACCACCATCAGGCTAGAAAGAACGCCCTAGAGTTAAATGTAAAGCAACCATACCAACCATGGCAGAGGACGACGGTACGTAACATACTAACGTATTCCCTAGATGAAAAAAAGGAACTCCTTGATGGTCGGTTTACGTACCGGGCTGAGAACTTGGGGTCCTAGGTTCAACTCCCGGATCAAGATAACTTTATGTCAGTTTTTCGGGCTCAGCTCGGGTTTGTGATTACCAATCCATAATTATAACGATAACTTGATTTTAAAGTGGCATTTGCCTTAAATCGGGACATTAAAGGCTAAAATGAAAAAAAGGAACAGTAACCGCTCGTCTGTCTGTGCCAATCTGACCACAGCACTGCGCGAGCGCACGCTGTCGCCCACTCTGTACCATCTCTGATTTATTGCAAATGGCGTGAAAGCGAAAACGCTCGTAAAACGACGCGTTTACGGCTTGCCGCTCCGGCGATTGGCTCGTGTGTAACTGCCCCTTTACGCGATCGAGCGGTTATTAGATGGCCTATGATTGTGGGTTATGCAAATTCAGTTTGGTTCCGTGAATATCTTTGCTATTGTGTTCATCTTCAATTTGTTCAGTCGCGCTTGGGAAGTATTTGCTGGAATCTTGTTAACTATGATTTTCCGGCTTATGTTTTTATTGCGTGTCTTTTTGCTTTTTATCATTTCTTTTATAACCCTAGAGAACCATTTGTTACCACTTAATTAGTATTTTTTAAATCAGAAGTTATTTTATTACATGTCATCTAGAAAATACACTAAGCCAAAAAATAGGCAATGATTACAAAAGAGGTAGCCCCTTTTTTCTTCATGAGGATTGGGTTTCAAAAATCTCTTCTTAGTTTTTCTCCCTCATGTATCATTACTTTTAAATCCCCCTCCGTACATATTTTTTTCTTAATTCTTAAAAGCGTGAACGCATCTGAAACCCAAACACAGGTATCACATTCGCTCTTTTTCATTCCTATTTCTTGTTTAAAACAAAAGAGACTAGTAAGAATATAAAAGCGATTGTGGGAAATCAGGTCTGGTGCTTCAGGAGCAACCATCGCTTTTAAGACTCTTTAAGGGACGATGCTACTGATTTGTCCCAAATCAAAGGATGATTTTAAATCCATTTCATCTGATGTTCGAGCTAATAGGAAAATGTATAGGGAAAATTTCGTTTTGACTGGCAATACCATAAACGATATGCACGTTTCCCAGCGCCACTGCCTTCAGAACCTCGCGTGTGTAATTGCAGACTCAGCATGCAAAAGATTGGTACAGACGGTAAACTTCTTATCAAGAAGACTCTTGTCTTAATGATATTTCAATTACATGAAGGCCTGAATTGTCAAATGCCATCTTATGTAAAGAATGTTTTGCAAAATACATCATTTGGTATATTTTGCAAAACATATGGCATTTGACAAATCACCGTAATGTGTCGTAACTTTCATCTAAAAGATAAGAGAGAGGAGAGTTTTCGAATATCAGTTACGTCATTTTTAGAGTCCAACTGACTCACAACTTCCACCCCACAAGAGAGATCTACTGCGGCAACAGCTCTGGTTGTGTTCATTCTAATGAATTTTCAGAGAAGTCCACAGTATGACATCACTTTAGGAGGCCTTTGCTGGTTAGGTTAGGTTAGGTTAATAGCCCCTTATTACCAGGTATTCTACGTGCCAGTCTGCCAATAAATACATATAGCATACAAAGCTTTGTATCTTGCCTTGCCGTTCTCCATACGGGTATGCACCAGGGTGCATCTGCAGTTCGGTGTTGTTTGCAGCAGCGTGTGGGTACGGGCACGCGGCCGGTCGTGGCCGAAAGTCGTGACGTCCGTCAGCCGCCCGCTCCCACGGACTGGGGATGTGACTTCATACCAGCCACGAACTGTTCGCTCCACTGACTCCGTTTTGCGGGGATATATTGTTAACTATTAAAATTGAAACGTCGTCTAAGCGAAAGAAGCTGGAGTTCATAGAAGTGTTTTCGTGCCAAAAGGTTATATATATTTAATACATTCGAGATTTCTTTGCATTTAGTATTTTGGAAGATGTTTTCTTTTAGATTTGTCTAAAGTACGCAACCAAAACATTTTAATGACATCAAAATATGCTAAACTACTTTTATTGACGCTGTAGTGGGGCTTATTACTTATGTAGTAAGTATTGAACCTCCACAAAAAAAGAAACAAACATTTTTTTCACTTAGGTCGAAGAGCATGATCCAACATCGGAGTATTTCATGTATATGTTAGCGACAACTAATAATACATGAATAGTTTGCTCTCTAAATCATACAATAATGCCACAATTAAATTACAGTTTTCACTTGCTTTTCTTTTTTTGTTTCTGGCGAGCTATTTTTATAATACGCGTGATAATTTTGTAGGTTGTACAATGTACAAATCTCTGTAATAAAGTGTTTTTTATAAAAGAGATTTGTATTGGAGGTGAAACCTGTTGCTTTTTGACACAACAAAAACTGCGTTGTCACTTGCTGGCTCCACTATGCAACCTCGCGCTAAACCTTTAAAACAATCAACCAAACAATTACACAAACCACACGATTTCATCCTTCGTGCTCTCTATGACGCCAAATGACTGCCAACAATACTAATGAAGTACAATTCCGGTAGCTTGCCTCTCGTCGGCGGGGTCATAAATTAGGCTCCGTGATCGCGTCCGATCCTCTGGCACGACCGACGATCCACGCTGCTGAGAATCACTGTCCGGTGTATCGTAACTGTGTAGGCTAACCTAAAGCCACACTGTATACTGCATGCCACTTGCATAACGACTCCATAGAACAGCGGGTTAGCCGTTCGGGTAAAAGACTCGGGTCTGGTTGGTGGTGGATTTTACAGAGTTCTACTGGATAGCATCTCACGGGTGGCATTTGGCACCATAACAATGTGCTATCATAACACTATGTGCATTGGTTAAGTCTACGGGGATCAAATTAATATTTCCAGCACATCACAGAGCTATTATGACTTCACAGACGTAATCTGTAGAAAAATACCTATTTTTCTACAGATGAAGTCTGCTGCCGTGGTGGTGGAGGTTAATTGAGATCCATTAACATGGCGTAAATTAAAGTCTGTACAAAAATATTAAAAACCGCTTCAGCCATCAAAGCTCAACTAACTTAGCTTAGCTCTTGTTCTGAAACCAACGTCAAGGAAAAATAAAGGGCTTGCACAATCACTTCTGCAGTATAATTATAATTATATTATACTGCAGAACTACATATTATGTATAACCTGCGTAGTCGGTTGATCGTAAAAATAGGCCGTCGTAGCCGAAAACACGGCTAGGAAAATATATTAATAATAATAATAGTCTTTGCTTTGACAAAAGCACGTAAAAATGAAGATGACCCCGTAAAAGGGAGGTGGTATACAAGATTTAAATAAATAACATAATAATAAATGAGTGCTAATTTCGAAGATTCAACTTAGTATTCAATTTTTTTAACAAGATCAATGGACTATTAGTTGATGTGATTTTCAGTAAACCTCTGAAATTCATTTACATGTTACGGCACAACTGAGAGTCGTAACCATGATGTTGAATTAAATATATAACGAGTCTCTTGGTCGTTTTAATGGAACAATTTGCTATTTAACACGCTAGTCAGTTGTTTCTGGTTTGTTCTCGCAATGATGACCGGAAAATACAGTGTCTTCGAAATAACTGTTGGCACCAAAATTTATGTTTTTATAAGTATCCGTTATTGGTTGAACGAGCCTGCCAGTTATCTCTAAGGTTTTAATTCTTTTTCATTACAAGAATAGGGTTGTTGACTATGTTGGATGTCAAAAAGTATTTACTTTCTTAATCTAGCAAGTATTCAAGATTTCTTGTCTTCTTTTGAATACTTAAATTCGTCAATAAAAAAAAAGAAAACTTAGTCATACTTAATCTTTAGGGTACATTATAAAGTACCAATGCATCACACCCAACTGTCTATCGTGACGCAACCTGCAAAGTTATCGAACAATAGAATCAAAACAATGTCAAAAGTTTGCGACCTTTGCGCCGATTTAAATATGCGCCGTTGCGCACGCGGCCCGATATAGCAATAATCCGTCCGTAGTAATTGTTTACCGGTATTTTGATCTGTTCAGCTGTCAATCATTTCACTTTCGAACATTATGATCTGCATAGGACAGTGTTTCGCGAGAGTGAATCAGCTAGTAATTGTTCATCTGTTGCAAGATGGACTTGTTCTTATGTAGGTAATTCAAAAATTATATGAGGCCGAGAAATCACCGGCAAGCAATAGCCAGTCGAACTCTGAAAAAAAAAATACGAGACCCATAATCGAACAAAACATAAACATTAAAGTGTATTTTTTTTAATAATACATTTGCTGTACCTTGGGTACCCTTATGCCCCTTATAAGTAATATTTATGTACTTACTTCAGGATTCGATCAAGATAATTATGTTTTATTTAATTTTTTTATCTAAAGTAAAAGCTACACTATATACTTGTCTCATCTTGTATGATATTTGGCGATGTATCGGGCGGGGCGGCGCGTGCGCAAGGGGACGTCTCGTTGCGTAAGAGATTCATTTAGAAGAGATGGCTCGACGCACAATTAATGTTCGCCATCTAGCTGGACGAATGCACTTGAAATAATAATTCTGCTGAAGTTTTGATCAGGATATAAAATAATAAATAAACAGGTTTTGTGACCGGATTGTCTAATCTATACGATTGATGTTTGTACCAAACATCAAAATCGGGACCCAGTGGTATATATACGTAAAAATGTAACAGACAGACTACAGGCAGAGTTACTGTCGCATTTATAATATTTTTATAAATTGCAAGTATTAAGTTGTTGCTAATCGCAATTAATAAAATTAGACAAAGCCTACTGTTTTCTTAAAACTGAATAAAAACCCGGTGAATAATCAAATGTAGAAGCTATATTAAAAAAAGACAAAACTTTGAGCCCATGAATTGGTCAGTAAGTTAACCAAATAAACGTCCAAATTGCACAAGACTCTTCAAAGTTGACACCTGAGCTGCAATGCTTTGCCCTATGTCATATTGATTTGGCTCAAGGCTGCAGATAAAGTTTACATTGCGGATTGAGATGATCTCGATAACTTTATAGCCCGTACCATTGAATTGGTATAAATGTAAGTAAAGGACCATGCAAAGGCGCGTCCCCACCCACCAACAGATTTCAAACGTATCTCTATTTATACCTCTTGCCATACTGATCTTTTTTTTGTATGACGACATCCCCCGTAGGAATGGGGATTTCACGCAAATCGAATTTGAATGTTGTATTTTTCAAGTATTTTTTTGACACAGTAAATTGTGAAAATAATGTGCAGGCGATCAAGAGTAACCCCCCTGGCCTAAATGAAAGTCTTCAATAAAATATAATCTTAAAAAATATTTTACAGTCGAGTCTACTTAAAGCTAGACACTTACAGCGCAATTTTGATTCTTAGGCGTTCGGCATAAGGACGTTTTTATTGTTTTTGAATACCCCGTCATTTTTTGGATTAAAAATGGTTATTTGTCTTTTTAAGGAATGTCATAATAATATTAAAACTAGTGCCAAGTCTGTTGGTGAGTGGGGACAGAGCCCATACAACTTCTTGCGTTGTTCTTTCTACTTATTGTGTTATTCAACACTTTGATTTATATTTTTAAATACCCTTTTTTAACGTTTTTAACATGCGTTTTGTACCCTAACTCCGTCCTGAGGGAAGGACAGGGTTGTGTGTGAGACAACCGACTGTCTGATTAGGGTAATGCACCTAAGTCAAAGAAGAAAGTCGGCTTAGGGGCTTTCCACACTAAATCCCGCCATATTCCCTCTTCGCCTCACCATGAGGGTCTATGGGCACCCAGTACTCCGAAATAGCAAAGTAAGAAGAAGTAGGACATCGAATCTACGTTTTGCTGATAAAAAGCTGGAAGTAGTTATTGATCCATGAAAGCAGACATGAATGAAGGCCTTCCATTAACACTTGAAGCGCAAGCTTATCGACATTAGCATCTGGCCCGCCCTAACCTACTATACGCAGCTACGTAGTACAGATTTGGCCACTGACAAGAAATCGCAAAGCTTAATTGGGATGTTTGTCGAATAAATACGGAAAGGCCAAAATTGTTACAGAGTGGACATCCATAGATGGACTGTTGCGCAGGGGAAGGCCCTGAAAAGAGGATTGTGATGATCTATTCCACTTTCCCAAGAATAAGCTGACTCCGGCTTTAGCCAATGTGTGAAAATGTAGAATCCTTCTTAGGAGCAGGACAGTATAGGTAAGCAAAAACAAATTTAAAATTTTATATTGAATTCCAGAATTAAGTGGAGATTGTATATTGAATTCTTGTAACCTTATTGGCGATTAAAAGGAGTAACTGTTGAGTTTCTTGCCGGTTCTTCTCAACAGATGAATGCATTCCGAATCCGGTGGTAGAGTCACTAGGTATATTTTTTATTTTATTTCTGACAATTCATAAGTGCCTCTTTGAAGCCTATTTATATAAAGCATAATATTATTTTTGATGATTTTGATTTTATGGACGAATGCGTTAACCATAATTTTGGGTCACAGTTCCAATCGTTTTAGCAAAACGGTGACATTTCATGAAGTTTTACCTATTAATTAATATTCGCTCCATCACACGAACACTGTTTTGTTGGCTGTGGCAGCCAACCCTACATCTAATCACTCCTCCCAGATGAACAAGCCAGATAGCCGGAGAATAGAATCTCCGGCACAGCCAATGCCGTTTGCGACACAGCCAAATGTCAAAATAAGGTTAAAGGTAATTATTGTTGTCTAGCATTCCCAGTTGATTTATGCAGAAATTCACGGATGCGCATTTGGTAATAGTTTTTGATCTGTTAGCGATTTGTTGAGTACTGAAAGTTTAATTGTTGAGGAGTCGAAGTCGAAGTCGTACTTCTATTGGCTTAGGATCTGCGTTAAATCCCTGGGCGGACTTCCTTGGTGATAATGACTGATATGTCATATTTTATCGCTAAAGTGTTCAAGTTATACCATCGTGAAAGAAAACTTCAAGGCTCTTTACTATTTTATTTATGAGTTGATAAAAATTTCAAAGTATAAACAACTTTTAGCTTTATCAGTCTGGTGGTGATCTCTGAGACCTTTAAACGTAGGTTGTTTTTTTTTTCCGTAAGATTAAAGTACTTTCAGTAATATTAAATATAATAGGTGTATTTTTTGGTATACATACAAGTCGACAGATAGACTTCACTTTTTTAGAACCACATAGTATTTCAAATTAACTTTTTAAGAATCTTTTTTGATTCTTATAATTCTATAGGAAGACTGACTCAGACCTTAGTTGTACCATTAGGAAGCGCGCATATATCTGAAGGACTTAATAACCCATAATATGACCGGGAGTGCCCTTTCCCGTAGGAAGCGGGCGGCTCACTGACCCACTGGGGGGGTCACTCACCTCCACTCCCACGGGGCATTACTATTGTGCTTATACTTATTATACGTTTGTTTGCAAGGTCATAATCGGACCACTAATAACATTCAGAAGTTTGTCATTTAGCAAGGACCGTAATTTCATAAATTGACATATTAGATACTAGCCTTCCGCCCGCGGTTTTACCCGCGCTTAATTTCTTTTTTTTTCAAATATCCCCCCTTCCCCCCACATTTCCGGGATCAAAAGTATCCTATGTTCACCGGGGATAGTGTAGCTTTCAAACAGTGAAAGAATCATTTAAATTGGTTCAGTAGTTTCGCAGCCTATTCAATACAAACAAACAAACATACAAACAAAAAATCAAATCTTTCCTCTTTATAATATTAGTATAGATTATCTATACTATAGATGAACTGTCGATTTGGTGTTATAGGTATATGAGAAGTTGAGAGGATACGGGTTTGATCTCCGCGCTGTGGGAACATTTTTGAATAAATAATCTCCAAAGATATTTATTTACTTTACCGTCGTCTTTTTTAGATCACTTAGCACAAAAGAAACATAGCTCACCTGATGGTAAGCGGCGAACACGGCCTATTCCATTGGGCGATAGTATATAAGAATGAAGGAAGTACTCTCAATGCGCCGCCACATTGTCGGTTCATCTGATATTGAAATCGCACACTATTATCGCCAGGGCACAGCTATTATGGCGGCAGATTTTAAATGTATCTTGCCAGCCAACCGGTCTCAGAAAAAAGCCTACCAGCAACCAGAATAGAATATGTGCCGTGGTGACCACTCAATAGCTTAGACACTTCTAGTAAAAAACCGAATTTATCAGAAATATCGGCAACCGCAAAACATCTTAAGTTTGGCAGTGGGTTTCCTTCAGGAAAGGGCAAACGGCGCTTCTAAGGCCGCGCGTATAAGGCGACGCCGGGAGAGATCCTCTGACATTTCCCTTCCACTTGTTCAGCCACCTGCCCTTTGATTCCCACACATGAAGTCACGTCACGGTAAAGGACAGTTTAGAAATCGTAAAGTTCGAATCTGGAGAAAATCCGATTCAATATAGTCAGATAATTATTGCTGTTCCAACTCAACAATTTTTCCGACAAAAGTCTCTGTCAAACATCGAACCCCCGACTTCTCAACCATTACATAAAATCAGTTGTAAAAGTGTGATGATTATTATCCTACTAATATTATAAATGCAAAAGTCTGGAAGTTTGGATGTTTGTTTGTTCCTCAATCACGCCTAAACAGCTGAACGGATTTAGATGAAATTTGGCACACGCATAAAATTTCTACGGGAAACGTCTCATTGCCGCGGGAATAACAATTTTGAAACTACTGAACCGATCTGAATAATTCTTTCACTGTTGGAAAGCTACACTATCACCGGTGTACATACTTTTGATCCCGGAAATGTGGGGGGAAGGGATATTTGAAAGAAGAGAGAGAGAAAACATTTATGAAATAGTATAAAAACTTCTGGAAACTGAAACAAGCATCTTTTTTATCAAAATACAAAGATTAGCAACATGATAAATGCTAATTACTCGTTTAAAATATTGAAACGCTGATTAATTTACAATATAATATTAATTTCCCATTTATTGCACATAATTCCATATTAAATTCTACTAACAATTCGTGCCCATTTCCGCATCTATCTTAGATAACGATCTAGCCCTCTAACAAATCGAAAACTTTATGCAAACTCGGTGAGACATCTTAACAGATTTACACTTATTAAGATCACGACTGACGCCACCTACGACCTTAGAAACAAACCTGCCATTTTATCTGTCGTCGACCGTATTACGTTAGCATTAAAAGTGAGAATCGCTTGTCTGATCTGAAGTTGCTTTGTGAACTTACCGGTCAGCAGTCCACGCGCTGTCCGCTCATCCATTGAGCCTTCCCATGACATTATTCGCACCTAGCCCGCACTACCGACTTAACCCGTGAACCGCTTCATTCATTTTGAACTTTAGTATTAAACTGTTGAAGTCGATTTTGCTATAGCAGTTAGGTTGTACTTACGGCGTTTAGGAATTAGGTCGAAAATAGCGCATCTAAGGCACCGATGCCCCTATAGATGGACCTTGCGTTTTATTTCCACCAAGGAAGACACGACTTGCAGCGATACACGGGAAATATGGCCTAAGTCCGTTTAGCCGTATTTCTTCGGGGTCGAAAAGGTCCACCGCGGACATTATTAAACTGTTACCTGCATCGTGACTTATGCAGATGTTTAAGTAGTGGTTTGACTGATAGTTTCGCGTACACCGCCGTTCTCATGTGCATCCCGCTCACGACTCGAAATTAGCTAGGTTTCGGCCGTATAAGGTGCATACGTGAGGGACCCTTGTTAGTGGAAAGATGTTGTGTAATAGTTATTTTGGCGCGCCTTCCTGGTAGTTTCGATTGTAATAGCGTTTGCGCTTTTAGTGCAGGGGCGGGTTTGACTCAGTTCTTTTATTATCTTCTCTTTAGATACGTGGTGTACTAGTTTTGATATTCGCACTAGTCTCTGGGAGCTAGGTTTGCTTCAAAGATCGAGTAAACTTCTCCGGAAAAAGTTGTGCGTTGAAACTCGTATACAGTAATAGTTTCTCAACCTTATTATTTATTAGTGGAGTTTACTTACTTAAGACATATTATTTCTATTTTATTTGGCGATTCGCTATGTTCGCTATGTGTAGGTATTTGGTTGTATTCGGATCTGAAAACAACCTAGGCGATCATTTTTTTCATTCCACATTTTTCCTGTTCTTACATTAATCCCATTCGATCAACGTCTTCACAGCATGAGAAACCATCATCCTATTTACAATACAAACGTACTCATGCTGTCGCAGTTCTAATTGATTATCTAACTAGAGAGCTTCCTCTTCGAGCAAAAACAAAGCGACTGCAGAACTAAGACACGTAATGCAATTAATATGGTTTTTGCGTTGAATCAGGAAGGCCGGTGCAACGGTAAAAGGCGAAATGTGGGAAAATCGACAGGAACAATGGGAGAGATGCAGTTTTTTCGGTTGGAAGAGCGCTCGTCGATGATAATTACGCGGGCGGCTCGTATGTTATGATATGGGAGGGGCCGGTGGTACCATGCTTGGTTAAGAGTTTAGGTTAGTCTAGGATTGGCTACTTTAGCACTTCCTCTTCGTATACTTACAACAAAACCAAAGGCGTAAATACCAAATTTCAATTCTAATTATCTACATTTTAATTCTCTAAATAACTGCAATCAATATTATATGGAGGTCTTTCTCGGTATCTGCACCGATTCAATCTTAAAATAATGTAGTGTGTTTTAATATTTAATTTTATGATTCAGCATAATACACTCATAAGTCATAATATCATAAAACAAGACTTTCGTACTTAATCTATCCATGTCAAAGTATTTTCCATTTCTACTTTTTTGGCAGCACATGTTTTATGTCTACGACAAAGTAGAAGCATATTTTTAAACATATTGCTAAACACAGATTCTTATGAGAAATATCTTATTTAAAATACACACAATCTTGTTAACTCTGGGTTACCTAAACCTCGGTTACAAGCACAGTTCAACCCACCGCACTCATGAGTTTTTCACGAGGAAAAGCGCAAACAATACGCCCCCGCAAAGAAGCTGAGAAAGCCAACTACTCATTACCATGGCCGGACAGTTATTGTGTGGTGATCACACCATTACCGCCTTCCTCATTCCACCGGCTAATTGAGTTGCGCTCATCTGACGATCGCCCTTTGTCTACTTCCTCATGGAGATTGCTGCGACTTTGCTGCAAGTTTAGCTGGGTGGGATCATGATACATTTGGCCGTGAGAGGATTAAACCATTGAAGGATACTTCAATGTGATTTGTTCTGTGGGCAATCTTTTCTAATAATGTCCTCCAAGCCAACATTTCGGCTACAGAGCCAATCTTTTCTATCAACCAACTTCGCAGGATATGAATAGTGCACGAGTGAGTGGAAGACCACCAGCCACATGGTGGCCAATCATCGAGCAAGACTTAAAAGCCCAGAAGCTTTCACCAATGACAACCCAGGACAGAATTTCCTGGCGCAGACGCACAAGAAGGCCTGACCCCAGCTGGGACAAGGGCAGGAAGAAGAAGAAGAAGAGTGCACGGGGCATAGATTCACTACCAAGGAAATAGCACTCTCATAGAATGGTGGAACAGCAGTCTGATACGATCGAAGAGAGATCAGGCACGACAAGACCAACGGCTTGACGTGCTTTCCGATGCACGAGGGTGTTTAACAGTCGCCTTTAAATAAAATATCAAATACGAATAATTTTCCCCCCCATTTCCGGGATCAAAAGTACCCTATGTTCACCGAAAATAGTGTAGCTTTCCAACAGTGAAAAAATTATTCAAATAGGTTCAGTAGTTTCAAAATTGATATTCCCGCGGGAATGAGACGTTTCCCGTAGGAATTTTATAGCCTATGTCCTATTCCGGGTTATAAACTATACGTGTGCCAAATTTCATCTAAATCCGTTCAGCTGTTTAGGCGTGATTGAGGAACAAACATCCAAACATCTAAACATCCAAACATCCAGACTTTCGCATTTATAATTTTAGTAGGATTGGAACAGATTAATGTGTGTGAACACCGTTGTCCAATTTTAGCAAGCAGTGTTTTTTATTGCATCTTATATAGACACCACAAACTTATATTTTAAGTTCATTTATTAGTATAGAATGATTATGACCCTTACAAATATGACTAAGCAGCTACAGGCAGTGAGTGAGAAATGTTCGGATCCACCTACGCAAGGTGTAGGAGCCCATGGGAATGTGAACTATGACCTATGTTCTATGAGCTGAGAAGTCCGGTCAAGGATATTTTGAGATTGATGGGGTCTGACGCGTGAATCAGTTACTAACTTTGTGTCGAAATAGTAGGTATAAATGCATTAAATGAGCAGTGAGCTTCAGTTAAATTAAGTCGCTCTAATTTTCGATTTTTGAATAGCCGCCAAGACGCCATTGGGCAAGATTAAATAAAAAATAATAATACTATCTATACTATCCACACAAATATTATGATTGCGAAAGTATTTGTCTGTCTGCCTATCACGTAAGGACACAGGATGCGTATTTACCCTTATTTAATGTCGCTGTTTGAGTAAGTTGTAAAGAGGTTAAGGAATTTTAAAGTTCCATCACCGACCAACAAAACAAGGCGGGAATTGAAACCCCGACCTCCGGGCTTTATACCCGAGCGCCTTATCTACAATTCCTAAGGCGGACTTTCAGAACCTAAGTATGATGACTATAACTATTTTAGAAAACGTTCCACTTTTACAAAAATTCAATAAGAAGTTGACTTTTATACTCGTTTCGTCAAGGCGTTCCACCCAGTCCCGTCAGCCGCGGTGTTAATTTAGCGAAACTATCGCGAACCACTGACAGATATAATGCACAACATTACGTCTCTGTTTAATTGGTTATCGACAGCGTGGGAAAAATGTGGCACATATTTTTTATTACTGCCTAACATAACGATAAAGGGAAAATTAATGCTATAAGGCATTCTCTACCAGACAACTCTAAAATTTAGCAGAAAGGAATAGTAAGTATTCCTGAGCGAGAAAAAAAAAGTAATAATATTTTCAAAAATATGTCAAAAATATCAAATACTGATTGATGCGTCTAAGCCTAATGTTTAGTGAATACTTCTCTCTACCTGTTAAGCTCGTATGTAGGTACTTACTGTTGAGTAAAGGTCTCCTCTCTCTCTGAAGATTTTTTACACAAATAATAATATATTTTGACCGCCTCCGTGGAGCACTGGCTAAGACGCTCGGGTATAAAACACGGAGGTCGTGGGCTCGATTCCCGCCTTGGGTCTGGTTGGTGGTAGAGCTTTTTCAGAGTCCGACTGGCTAGCTACCACTCCCACAGGTGCAATTTGCTGCCATAACAGTTTTGGCTGTGTTCCAGCAGTAATAATGTGTGAGCCAGTATACTTGAAAGTCAGATGAGCCTACTGCCAGTCTGGCAGCACATTGAGTTACGCTTCCTAGTGTCCCTCAATGGAATCTTACCATCAGGTAGGCTGCGTGCCTGTCTGCCAACTGATCTAGTAATAAAAAACAACCAATCTTGTTATTACTCAGGTCAGATGAGGTGTCGATTTTCGTAGGATGGCAGCCATTCTACGCATAATCCTACTAGCCGCCAGTAGAAGCTGAATGCGAGTAGTCGAGTATCAAACATATGGCAAGCATTAGGAGAGGTCTATGTCCAGCAGTGGACTGCGACATACTGATGACAATGACTCCACTTTGATTAATCAGCCATTAGTTTCAAAATAAACATAATTGAAGGATGCTTAATGCACAAACAAACAATGATATTTGCAATTCAGATCCGGGAGTCGGCCGATAACATAGAAACAATGCATGCCATTACTTTACCGCTAAATGCCGATATTTACTATGGGAATCCTTTGGTGATTTAGTACGCTTTAGCGAACTCGATGTGTGCGATTATTTCAATTTTAACTTTAGAAATATTTTTAAGTTACTTTATTTTAATACTTACTAGCGGACGCCTCCGCGGTTTCAACCGCGCGTAATTTCTTTTGTCAATTATCCCCCTTTCCCCATATTTCCGGGATCTAAAGTATCCAAGTCACCCGGGGATAGTGTAGCTTTCCAACAGTGAAAGAATTTTCCAAATCGGTTCAGTAATTTCGGAGCCAAATTCAATACAAACAAACAAATCTTTCCTCTAAATAGTTTAGAAAAATAATTATTTGGAAGAGCTGGGGTAGCCGTAATAAATGAATCGTTACTTCACATGCGTGGTTCGAATTTACCTCGGCACATACCTATGAATTTTCCTATGTGCGTATTTACAGTTAGTTCTGCGATGACGGAAAACATCTTGAGGAAATATGCACCATGCATGCATAACCATGATCCTGGTTCCCCTGTTAGGGTGCCATCAGACGGACTGCACCGAAGCGACTGCGCGCAGTCGCTTCGGTGCAGTCCGTCTGATGGCACCCTTACCGGTTGCGGAGGTCAGATGGCAGTTGCTCCAATGCATGTAATAACTGGAGTTGCCAAATGAGTTGCCAAATCCTGGAAGCAAGTGTAACCTGACCAATTCGTGACCAAACACTCGTACAAAAAAATAAATGCCTGTATGTATCAGTCTGGATGTTTCTATGCGTAATAATGTTTTCTTAAACAGAAAAAAATACTATATATTTTGTTAATATTTTTAGTGAATAGTATGCAGGGATATTATTTATTGAAGTAAGTTAAGTTTAAGTGATCCAGTGTAAGTAATCAAGTGATTGCTTATGATAAGCAATGGGTCACTTTAACTTAACCGTACAATTTATCAACGCACATTCTCCCTGTGATCGGTAACGGAGAGTCGACCTCGCGCGTCCGTTTGTCGGTTCGAGTCCGGGCGTGCCCTCCTGACCCTCACCTTGTTAAACTTGCAAGATGTGCATGGAAATGCAAGAGGTGCATGTTGTGGGGATTCATCATTGGTCTTACGTGTACGGTCAGAAGTCCTTTACTGTGAATAGGACACAATAATTCAAAACAGGTCTTGGATTATTATGTTGTTTTGAAGGTGGACATTTGTTGGTCTATTAAAAGGTAGGTCATCAACATTAAAATATCGGCTTACAGAATGTCCATATTTTATTGCGGAGAAGAGTGCTGCTACGCACTCTTTTGCGCAAATTGACACCAAATAATTAAAAAAAACATTTGATAAAGGTGACGAGACGGACATGATCCTAATTAGATCTCCACACACAGAACTCGTGCTAGCCTCAACAGTTCCTACACCGACCTATTTCATAAACTCACGAGCTAACATTTTTCAAGCCATCGTTGAAGTGCGAAAATGAACTCTCTCGTCAAAGACATAAGAGCTAGAGGTTGTATGTGGTAAACAGCGGAAAGTCGTGTGTTTTCGGTTACCATGGCGACCGAAATGTCGGTGAGGTGCAATAGTTTAATCTGACTGCGGGCACGACCACACGAACTCACCGCCCGCAGACCTTGCGGGGTCGGTGGCACGTAAACTAAATCCGGGTGCCGCAACGTAATCTTTAGTTAGATTAATCTAGGTTAATGTTGTATAATGAATTTGGCAAAAAGGTATTAAGACATAATTTGGCATAAGACATCCCTAGCTATGAGCAAAACATCTTAATGGTTTAAATGTGCTATGTATGGACACCATTCAGAGCAACACTATACTTGTATAGACATTAATGTCGCGATATTCAATGACTATAATATTGTGCTGATCATTGTCACAAATATAATGCCGAATCTTCTTCTTATTCATCCTAGCGTTTTCCCAGCCTAGTGCCGGGGTCCGCTTTCCTACTTAACTTTCTCCACTTTGCCGAATGAAGAAAATAAAATAAAAATTAAATTCACCACATATTGTAATAAGGTAACGTAGGTAGTAGGTACAGAATTATGATGAAGACATGAAAAGCCTTAGACATTGATTTAAACACCGAAAAATTAAATAATTTATGTTTTAAACTTTACCAAACTGATCAAATTTTAGTTACAGATGTGTAGAAAAACTAACCCTCGGTTGTAACGCGAAGTTAACTCTGCATACTAAACATTGTGTGAACGGGCGCAAGCCGCAGCGGTCGTGTCGTCAGTGGCGAAAGACCGCGGTCGCCTAAATATCAGCGCATCACCTAACCCGATGACATGAACAAATCGTTCTCACTAAGTCCGTGCCTGTGCTTGTTGCGAAAACGTATTGACACTCAGAGTCACACTTAAGAGGTGTATTAATATTTACAGCCAACTAAGGATCTCGTTAGTATTAACATGGACCAATCGGTCAAACTATGCCCGTTTGCACTTGTTGTGAGAACGTATTTGACACTTAAAACTTTGGAGGAGTAATAATGTTGAATAGTTTGGTTCGGGTGTGTTCGGGTGTGTCGCCTGTGGTGTCGCCTTAAGATAAACTAAAAACTTGGTCAATAAAAAAATGGTGAGGTTTTAAGTCACGACTATACATAATGCTTTTAAGAGAAAATAAAAACAAACATATTCGGAAATCTCATTTAAACCCAGATTTTCAAGTGACCCAACAATGTAAGGCAGAATCAGAAAGGCTATAAAAGGTCCATTTATCTAACCCTAGACCCATATTGAAATCGATTCGAGGTCTCACAGGTCAGTTCCCAGCTAAGTCCGCTTTTTCTTATCTTTCTTTCTAATTAAGGCGATTTCCCACGAGAAGTGGAGCAAAGGTGCTCGCACGCATGCGATAGTTTCCGCGCGATGAATTAATACTGCCAATGGTATCTTCATTGCGCGGTCCCTTTGCGCAGACATTAGAGCGCGGTCACGAGCGCGGGATAGAGATGTTGCGGTGTGACAGCGGCAATTGTAGTGTGACTGAGTTTTCAGGGGGGATAGGCTGTATTTTTAGTTAGCCTGCTATATGCAATATGCTTTAAGGACCATGAGTTTGAATCTCCATGTATAGAAGGTACAAACATTAGTGTGCCTCTTGAATTAATACTGCCAATGGTATCTTCATTGCGCGGTCCCTTTGCGCAGATATTAGAGCGCGGTCACGAGCGCGGGATAGAGAGGGTGCGGTGTGACAGTAGTGATTCTAGTGTGACTGAGATAGGTTTCACAGGTGGGGATGGCTTTCGATGAGTTGGATGATTCATTTGCTATTTGGATGGTGCCTTACGCATGAGGGACCATGAGTTTTAACCTCTCGCGATGAATTAATACTGCCAATGGTATCTTCATTGCGCGGTCCCTTTGCGCAGACATTAGAGCGCGGTCACGAGCGCGGGATAGAGATGTTGCGGTGTGACAGCGGCAATTGTAGTGTGACTGAGTTTTCGGGGGGGATATGCTGTATTTTGAGTAACCCTGCTATATACTATATGCATTAAGAACCATGAATTTGTATGTCCCTGCACAGAAGGTACAAACATTAGTGTGCCTCTTGAATTGATTATGAATTTGCCCAAACATCAAGGTACTAAAAAACGTTAAAAGCTACTAAAGCTTAACTTAAAAATGCTTAATAAGCGCGACTCCACTTCTAAACATAATATTATAATTATGTCTCTGCATCAATAATAATAATTGCATTTAATTGTTTAAAACAGCAACTCGCCGACCCACATTTACATTAATTCGTTAGCGGTATCATCATCTCCATACAAATACATAATTGTGAAGTGCACCATCCTTAGCCGCTTGCATACAATCTACGAGCAGCGATGAAATGCTTAGTGCAATTTTCAAGTTATAAATAAAATGGCCACTATTACAGGTGCTAAATTGCGCAATGCACAAGACCGTGTCCAAGATCTATGATTGTTCGTAGTCAGCGTTGATATATATTTTAAGAGCCCATACATTGAGCAGATAATTATTACATAAATTGCTTTCTTTTTGTTTTGTTATATCTTATGAGTTACTGAATTTTAAACTAATTCAAATTCTACCAAAGCTTATAAAATCAAAAGCAACTAGAGTCACAAATTAAGGGCCGAATGGGCCCTCATCTTGTCGTGATGGAAGGTTTGGTGATTGTGGCATTGGATTGCTCCACGGTGAAAAAGTAGGCCAACCTGTACAGATGATCTGCCTGTCACGGGAGAAGCGGATAGTGCGGTCGTCATCTGTCTGCTCCCCGGAAGGGCACCTCGTACCATAACGGCGATTAGAATTTGATCCGTCGAGATATACTAAATCTATGTGCTTCACCAACCGTTGACATTATGCGTCTAAAATGATTTGTGTCAATTAACACAATATGAGCGGAGCATTTTTCGAGCGCTAGTGCCTTAACTACCTCTTTTTTAAATACACTATCAATGCCTCGTACGTTTAAAAATATTCTCAATTTTTAAGACGTACAGCATAGTGGATCTTGATCTTAATAAGGCTCTCCTCTAGAGAACCTTCACTTTACAGAAGACCAGTAGCAGTGAAGTTGCACTTTATAACTGTTGAGTTGCTGTTTTTATCAGTGAATAAGGTCTCTAGAGCTCAATTGGGTAGAATAGATCTTTAAAAGCGGGAAGAACATTTTTATTGGCTACCAAGGGTATGTTTTTCCATCAAATAACTTATTGGTTGGCTTGTCCTATCCACAAAACGGTACCCTCAAACCATCCCGCTTCCTATCAAGCCAAGACATTGATGTACCAACGCGGTGTTGGCAGAACCATGTGATTAACACTCGCCCGCTGTTTATTAGCTAATGCCACTCACGACTGCGCTCACACGCCCGGAATGGATGCACTTTATTTCACTTACAACGCTATAAATTATAGCGAGTTAAGTTTTCATGGCTTACCTAACAGAGGATCGTAGCGTAACAATGTCAGGTGTGACCTCTTTTATTTTTGACCATGTGAGTTCTTTTTTACACTTAACAGAAAAAGTAAGTGGTTCATCTATCGTATTTTTATAGAGTGGAGAAATCTCTTGTTGTAACTCTAGACGCTCGGAGGCACCGCTAGGGTTATACCGATCTCTTCTCCCTTTGGAACTCCAATCTACTGTTAGCGCAAACTGGGGGCTAGGTAGCCCTACGCGGGAATCGATCAAATCTCACTAGCCTGGTGGCACTAGCCTGGTGGCTACTATTTAAGTGGTGGTCCACTTAAATAGTACGAATCCCTGTCACAGTCGAATAGGAATGGCACGTAACTCCCAGCCATTACCATTCCCCCGCCGCAAGGGTGTCTTGTAGGGCGCGGGTTGACCGGTGTTATGGAGGCATGGTCATCCGTTTGACCACCATTAGGCAAGTAGTGGTACCCATTTACTAAGTAAACTCTAGGTAGAGTGGCTAAGGAGAGAGAGAGTGCAGAAAGTGTTTTCTGCTTATATGGAAGTACTACACACCACCCTGCACCCCTCACGGAAAGTCACTGTAGGTAGCGTATTTCCTAGGTGAAAAAAAAAGTTTGGTAACAGTTGTCCGGTGCCCATAGCCAAAGCTTTGCTAAGTTAGAGGCTCGGTGGCGCTGTGTGAAAAAGTATCAAAATTTATTTATTATAAAGCGAAAACCCATGCATATTTGTTCGGGCCAGGGTCTAATCTAGCACTTAGGGCGGGTCCAGTGGCTATCAATCCGAAGATCCGTCGGCACGACTCGCACTCAGCGCCGATTACTCGCTAATGACAAATATCAATCCTTTGGACGGACCGACATTAGGAAACTGCTATAAATAACGACAGATTCCCAGGAATGTAATAGTTCTTTTGATAGTAAATGTGTACCGGCACACACTAGGCCGGGCGTCGGGGAGACATGGCGACGACGTTAGGTATAAGCGTAAAAAAATCAACTTATTATAATTATTAAAATTGACACACTAATACAGACTGTTAATATTTATTAGTCCAGTCAACGAAGCTCTAACTTTGCCATTTTAGATGAAAAGCTGAAACTGGTGCTGGTGTCAAAATTTTTGTTAAAGACTCTGTAATGAAAAATGCAGGGTCGTGTGTCACCGGGGTCATACGAAAAAAAAAATGGAAAAGGGTGAAAAAATGAACTTTTCCTGAAAATCTCGAAAACTAACAGAAATATGAGAAAGAGTTTCAGACAAAAGATGTAGAGAATTACATACTTTGTCTACATAAAAGGTTATTATCAATTTACGCGTATCGCGCACCATTTTCACAAGAAAACAATTGTTGTGCGGAGTTCGAATTTGGAACAATTCACATTATTCGCGCTTTATTTTATTTTTAAAATATTTTGATTGCAAGGAGGTTTTACTCCTACCACTTTTTTCTGTCTGTAATATCCGAGCTGGCAATAAATCATAAAACGCTTGCTGTAGGCCTGTAGCGTACATTTTCATATCACCCAAACGAAAAATAAAATGAAATAAACACACACGCCTCGATTATTCATTACCTAATTAAACAATCATGAATCCGTTCTAAATTGATGGTTACATTCAATTTTCTAGTGCAAATCGTGCATTGAAGCTTTAGGCTTGATTTAAGACGGATCCCTCAGCCTTAATACGAGTCTGATTGATTTACTGAACACGATTGGTGCGCAAACGCTGCCCGCAGACACGCCACACACCTTAACGATTTATGTGTTTGTACGCACTGGTAGTAATGAGTATCTAATGTATTGTTAAATTTTTAAGGAACACTGCCTATGACGATTGTCAAATGCAGCCTATTACAACTTAGGTACCGGGAAACTTCGTTTTGCCCAGGAAACATTGGCAGATGCCGATATGGAATGCAGGTTAATAGTCATAAGGCTCATAGTCGTCCTCATTGAATATGAAGAGGAAAGCGGGGGAAACTAGTTCGTAGTGAAACGATTATAGTCCCAAGTCTAACCACATGGATGCATGTTATATTAAGATTTTTAAACGCGTTCTCCTCCAAAAAAAACTTGTTGTTAATACGGCTATTTTTACCGAAACACGGTAAAAGGGCCACTATTCTGATCTAAAGTAGAAATATAAGCAACATTAAGACAAATTTAAAAGAATCAGTAGTAGTTAAACTTGTTATCATTAGGTACTACTGTATAGCGTTTAGCTAAATCACCACTTTTGCAAAATCCGTGTTGGTAATCACAAATCTGAGTTATGCTCGAAAAACCTAAACATACCCAACTCAGGAACCCCTGTTAGCAACATCGTGACCCGGTGCTTAAACCAATAGGTCACTGAGGCGTTTGTAACGTATAAATAGTAACACAATCTCGGACGCAGCCGCGCGGTGTAACTAGTTGCATAGTAGAAAGAGTATACAGTAGGCTACCTCCGGCCCATCCTCGATATAATTGTCTACCTTTATTGTCTCAGGGTTGGCACTAAGGACTAGTCAATAGTTACAAGACTGGCACCGGCTCGTCCCAATCGGGTGTGAAGGGGAAACCGGGGGAGTTAAGTGGGTAGCGCTTTAGTCTCGAATCGGAGAAATATATAGAAATGGAAAAATATTAACCAATAGGATTGCACAACATCTCCGTTCAGACAGGGATTAGCAATCCGATTGGTTAATATTTCTCCGTTCCTCCGCTCCGCTGCCTCGCTCAGCGCCGGTGGACAGGCAGCTTAAAAAAGGGTTAGCACAAAATTTTAATTTAGTACCTCGTAAACGGTGCCGAAATGCCATGTCGCGAGAAACTTGTGGTGCAGTGTTAGCCCCGACTGCCGCACCGAGAAACGGGTCGATTTTTTTTTAGTGTGTAGCAACGCATAGATACTATGGCGCACAAATAGGTACAAGCGGTACATTAGTATGAAGATAACGTACTTTACAATCATTCTACTACGCTAGTTGTAAGCTCGTTCCCATCTTCACTGAGATCATCAAGGGCATCGCTCGTCGGAGCGGTCCCTGTGGCTATGGGGTGCTAATTAATTGGCTCTAAGATAGCGGGTACACGAGGATTGAAGTCCTATTTACTCTTCAAAAATAAATATTTTTTTGTTATACCTATAGAGTTTGCAATGCCCTAAATTAAAATCTAACCTTTTTATAAAAAAAATTTCATTAAAAATTATTTGAATGTTCAGAAATTATGATTGGATCAGAATATAAAATGTTTTTCGTAGAAAAGAAACATAGGTACAGAAGTGGGACAACAATGATTCGATCGTAAGAGAATTCAGGAACAAGACCTTACGTACTCTTTGCATAAGTCCTTATGTAGGTATAAATTAAACCACCAATATCCACACTTTAGACTCAACAAAGCATTTTCCGATCATATACCAAAACAGAAATTTTCGGTCGCACTAAAGTGCGTCTAGCCAGCGGTACAGAGGCAGTAAATTTCCATAAACTATACGATACACATCAGTGGACCAGCACAGGTTTGATTTGAAGCTGCTACGTGCAGTCTAGCAGCATTAGTCACAAGCTTGCATTATTAACCCGACAATAAAGCCGAGCGCACAATTATGAAGTCAAATTCAGCTAAACAAGACGAATGGCTGCGCGCGGCGTCCACTCACGCGCAGCGGTGCAGGGCTGGCAACGTTTAAGAGATCGGTCAAAATATATGAAGCGATAGATATATAGATAGATAGCGACATAGTTATAGTAGGTTTTGACCTTTTTTTTTCGTAGAAAAATGCGTTTATGCACCATAACCGCAGGCTAGCTAAACCTGCGGCCGTGTGTGGGACTCGAGACTACAGCGTCCACTACCCACTAAACTCCCCCGGTTCCTCTTCACACCCGATTGGGACGAGCCGGTGCCAGCGATAGCTATTGACCAGCCCATAGTAGTTTTTGACCTAAAAAAAACTCAAAAATTAAAGAATAAATTAAAAATAGTTTATAGAAACAAATGCTGTAGTGCCGTAGTGACATTTTTAGTGGATAAAAAGCTTCCCACTACAATTTCCAGTTCCTAAACTATCTCCCACCAAAAATTATGATGACTCCATAGCAACTTAAAAGAAGGACCAAAAGAAACAATTTTTGATTTACACACAACATTTTTGATAGCTATCGACCATTATTCTGGGATAAAAATGGTCTATCTCCTTTCTTAGAATCTAGTTTTAGATTTATACCTGACGATTACATCAACAGAGTTACACATTGATAATATGAGTTTGGATTTTTCAGTTTAATATTAAGCATAATTTGTTTGTTTAGCAGCCCTGCGTGGCACACATGCGACCCTCGCAACCTGCGCGCGCGACCAATTTGTTACTAGGACTTTCTCTCAGGACTTTTGGATGGCTTCATGTCGCGCAATGACGGTGCCCGGTCCAGGCCGATTTACTGCGCCTAGACCATGGGAACCTTGAGATATATAGCCGTATTCTTACTATTCTATATCTAAGAAGTACTCGAAGACAATATATTATGAATCAAGTTCTCTCCTGCATCTTCCACCAATGGCTTCACCAGCTTGAACTAAAACATAAATGTAGCTTCCCCTTTCCATTTCCCTACCTTAGCAGCAGCCTCCAATTACATGCATACCTAAAATTAAGTTGCCCTATTACTCTGTTGCGACGTGAAAGTAGGACAAACAAAACCAATCCCATTCCTGTTATCTCATGCAAACTGAGCATTATCCCGGGATAAAATGTAGTCTTTACCCTTACCCAAAATCGAGGCCAAGTTTATACTTAATTTCATTGAATTCGGATAAGTACTATCCGATTCAAATGCTATTAGGATAATACCTTTTGGAATTGAGTGACAAATGACGTCAACTGCGCTGCATGTGTCCGCATTATTTCGTCAGTGTGTGTGTCAGTCATCAATGTCGAGTAACGCAACTCCAAAACGTCTTATCCTAATAGCATTTGAACCAGAAGCGTACCAGACAGACATTAATATTTGTCATTTATAATTACTAGTATAGATAAAGAAACTTTCTTTTCAATTGTAAAAATATGACTGCTCCCATATTAACATATGAATCACTTCCGCAACAGTTCGCCAAGACAAAGGCCGGACATCAAAGCATCAGCCCACACTTACAAGTCAATCGTCGGTGATGCGTGGGCCTATGTGCGAATGTGGTCGGCCCGTTTTGTGGTCGCGCCTTTTGTTCACACGTGGTCGGAACTACAATAGCTGAACGAAATGTGGATACTCCCAACTTATGACGAACTAATTTTTTGCTTGGTACGCGTTCGATGGCAATTCTCTTGGGAATGAGTCGGTCAATCGCCAGTAGGGCTTATCTTCGGGAGTAAAGGGAAACCAGAACACGCTCACGAGTCATGTGTGAGAAAGCGTATGTGCGAATGTGGTCGGCCCGTTTTGTGGAGGTGCCCTCAAGTGTTCACACGTGGTACTTAAGTAATACTTACAGGATTTTTCCTTAGTTTTTCATTAATTCATTTCTTAGGCAGTCAGAAATTATCTTTTATATTATATATAAAAAAGATATTATGTTTATATTTTTTGATAAATAATAAGTAATTGGGATTGTGTAAGCTAACTTCAATGCGTACGTCTTATTTTTGTGTGCAATAAACATTATATAACAAAATACATATCTATAATTGCAATAACAATACGAAACAGCCCGTGTTGAAATCATAAAACATTTAACGTGTTAAGAGTATTGCCGAAATGCTTACCAAGAGCTTTTATTTAAATGCTATAATTCAAGCCTGTCTGACATTTTTGAAGTTACAAAACGAACGCCCACGCACTATTGTTTAAATGTAAATGATTTTTAATAAATGCGCAGTTTAGATTGTAGTAAGTACTACTTATATAAAAAATAGTAATGACTGAATCAATGATGCATTTAGAAATATTAAAGAGTAGCCATCGTGGTGGAAAGATTAGCCATTAACACAACAGGCTAAGAAGAAGTTCTGCTCTTTGGATTAAGTAGTATTGAAATTAACATGTTGCAAAATTTTGGCATTTGAAAAAAATATTTGCCGGTTGATTTCGATTTACCTGGCACCCAGAGTAGGATTACTATCTCACCAGTGAATATTACAGACCCAATGTACAGACCTACATCATCATCATCATCATCTTAGCGTATTCCCGGTTGCATCCAGTATGGAGCTCAGGGTCCGCTTCGACTATTGATTCTAGATTTGACAAGCCTTGTTATTACAGTAGAGCGATTGCCATCTGACCTCCGTAACCCTTACAAGGGAAATCAGACCTACTTGGAACATAGTCGGGACCAACGGCTTAACGTGCCTTCCGAAGCACAGAATCATCATTCTTTTCAGACATTCAGGTGATTCAAGCCTGCTCCTATCCAAACTATGTATGTAATGTCCGAACCAAACTGGAGACACACACAAAGAGATGCTCCCCGTTGGATTCGAACCCACGACCTCCGAGTTTTAGAGCCCAACACTCTAACCACTGTACCACGGAGGCAGTTAGATGTACAGACCTACAACAATATAACGTATACGATACCTAAAGCGTCAATGGGCTAGCCCGTCTGATTGTTATGTCAACAAAGTAACGATGCCCCTCCCAGCTGCTCAACTTTCACAGCCATTTGTTTATTGAAAACAGTTTAACACCATGACTCACAACTGTGGGTTGAAGTTTACAACTAGTATCAGATATGATCCGCAAATTTATCACTTTACAGTATAATTGAATGACTATTGACTGTTCTAATAAGACAGCGCATTAATAATGGATTTCCTGCGACACTGTTGTTCTGTCATGTATTTTGATTTAGAAGGTGAGAAACAGATAAAACAGCTGTGACAATTTTGATTTAAGCACTGAATTTTAGATGACTCATGATTTTCAATATTAATGTGGGAGCCAGTGGAATCAAACCTGAAATCAAAGGCTCGAAGATCAGATGAGCCTACAGTCTGGCAGCAGACTGAGCGACGCTTCCTGGTCAAGTGTCCCTCAATGGAATAGGCCGCAGTGACCGCTTACCATCAGGTGGGCTGCGTGCCTGTCTGCCAACTAATCTGGTATAAAAAAAACCGACTAGTGGAAATTTGCCAGATTAGTAAATTGATGTTGCTGCTTGCTGTTTACTTTACATAAGTTGTAATACTATGTGAAAATAGTTATTTATGTGACTGCTGCATAATGAGGGTCATTAAAATACGAATGTGGTTTTATGAAACGAACGAAGTGAGTTTCATAAAAGAATCACATGAGTATTTTAATGACTAATTATGTACAGTCACATACATAACTTTATCTTCATTCATACGATAATATGTCTATTTTATAGTCAGGATTGATGAGCAAACGCCCTAGTTACCAACATAATCTGTATGTAAAAGTTAGTTTAGTACTGTCATAATTAATGACTGACGTTTGTAGTTTTTAAAATCCATAAACAATCTAGACTCGAGTTGATTTCGATTCTCAAATCGATTGTTATAATTTCAGCATCGAATTAAATGTATAGGAATGGAACATAAAATTACTAATCGACTAATTCGATAATCGAAAAAACCTATTAATTTTTACTTTTAAAGAAGACGTTCGAAATTTGAACGTAATTTCGTATCAGTTACCGACACTAAAATGTAAACATTTCAGTGCAGCCACAGATACTTATATCTAAATGTAGGGCGTTTGCTCATCGCTCCTGAATATAAAATAGACATATTATGGTATGGATGTAGATAAAGATATTTAAAATGTTTGTCACAGAGTTAAATATTATTTATTTGTTAAATATATCAAGTAATAATATATTTATTGCAAAGAATTATCACTTTTTTAACTCCAACAAACTACTTATGACAGATAACTGACATTAATTAGTAATATAAATCACGATTTATTTTTTCTTTGTGCAGGAACAAGGAAAACTGTAAGTAAACATGCCATAATACGGTGAGATAGTGGCAAATCATCAACTTAAAAATACAAAACGTCCTTATCTGAAGCTAAAGGACCATGCAAAGGCGCGTCCCCACCCACCAACAGATTTCAAACGTATCTCTATTTATACCTCTTGCCATACCGATCTTTTTTTTGTATGACGACATCCCCCGTAGGAATGGGGATTTCACGCAAATCGAATTTGAATGTTGTATTTTTCAAGTATTTTTGACATAGTAAATTGTGAAAATAATGTGCAGGCGATCAAGAGTAACCCCCCTGGCCTAAATAAAAGTCTTCAATAAAATATAATCTTAAAAAATATTTTACAGTCGAGTCTACTTGAAGCTAGACACTTACAGTGCAATTCTGATTCTTAGGCGTTCGGCATAAGGACGTTTTTATTGTTTTTGAATACCCCGTCATTTTTTGGATTAAAAATGGTTATTTGTCTTTTTAAGGAATGTCATAATATTATTAAAACTAGTGCCAAGTCTGTTGGTGGGTGGGGACAGAGCCCATACAACTTCTTGCGTTGTTCTTTCCTCAAAACGTCGCTAAAAAGTTACAATGTCAGCTTCGTCGTGCGGTACTGTCGAGAAGAAAAGTGTCTTGGTGTTTTCTATTACAAAGCTCATGGCTACTTCTTGGAAAAGGATTTTCAGAGTGTCACAGACTCATATCTCCTATTAAAATAAATTATTACGATAAAAACTATTATTACAACGTTTCTTCATTTCATTAAGCATCAGGTCATATAGATTTCTTTGATTAAAAACTACGAAGATCTGAGTAATTCACCATCAACACCTCAAATCCGGTGTATTTTGCACGTTTTTTACGTGTCACACGAGCGCCGACATCTGAACAATCGCACATATTTTTAAAACCACCCACGTTTTTAACCAGTTTTCTACACACATTTAAAATAGATAAATCAGTTTACATACTGGTCAAATTTTAAATTAATTGGAAGGAAACTTTTGATTTTAAGGTCATAAGTATATATGTCACACGCTTAGCCAGATTTTCGCGGCGCGCCTTTCGAGGGGCACTGCTCAGGGCTGGCCAGGCTTAGGCGAACCCTGATAGGTGTATTCGAATCATCAGTTACCCCGCAGCTAGCAGGTGAGGTGGCCATGTCGCTGGTTACCGCGCGTTGGATGCTGGAGTACGTTCTTCAATTTTAAAAATTTTTGTTCCCTGTTTTCCGGCATTCCCGTGTCACATTTTTTCAATGTAATTGTACTACTTTTAGTAGATGGGTTTTGAGGTGAAATACCTAGCTCCTTAATGTAGATGGACAGTAAAAAACTAGCTGGTTATATCTTTCCAATGAAAAGTTATTTCAAAATATATGTTTTTTTGTAATTTCCATGGTGTAATTTCCATGGATAAAACATCATGGAAATTACGTAAGACCCATGGAAATTACCTTGTTTCTTTTAAGATCATCATCATCACCCATACGACACCCACTGCTGGGTATAGGCATCCCCCAAGGATCTCCACACTGATCGGTCCTTGCGCCACGCACATCCTGCGGTTTCCGGCGGCCTTGGCAATGTCGTCAGTCCAGCTAGTAAAGGGCCTTCCCACTGAAAGTCTTCCAGTGCGCAGTCAAACTGAAAGACACCATTGCAAAACCTTTCCACCCCAACGGCCATCGGTTCTGCGGGATATGTGTCCCGCCTACTATCATTTTAACTGAGCAACTCTTCGAGCTATGTCGGTTACCTACATTCTTTTGCGAATCTCCTCATTCTCACTCTATCGCACAAAGAAACACCAAGCATAACTCTCTCCATTGCCCAATGTGTGACCTTGATGCTTCTTATGAGACCCATAGTGAATGACCACGTTTCGCTTTCATATGTTATCACTGGCAACACACACTGTTCAAAGACTTTCGTCTTGAGGCACTGAGGTATGTTGGATGCGAATATATTCCGTAGCTTCCCGAACGCTGCTCATCCGAGCTGAATTCGTCAAGGGATCTCTTTCTCGAAGTTGGACTTACCTAACTGAATTGCCTGTCCAGGTAAACATAATGGTCAACCACTTCAAGCGTAACGTTTGCAATGCTAACTGGAGCGGGTGCAACATGGACGTTCGACATAATTTTCGTCGTGTCCATATTCATTTTAAGACCAACTCTTATAGAAACGTTACTAAGATCTTCGAGCATTGTGTTCAGATCCACCATGGTCTCGGCCATGAGAACTACATCGTCGGCAAAGCGTAGCTGTGTAAGGTACTCGCCATTGATGTTAATACAGAATCCTTGCCAATTTAGAGGCTTGAAAATATCCTCCAGCACAGCAGTGAACAGTTTAGAAATTACGTCTTCCTGTCACCTCGCTCTAGTTGGATAGGACTTGAGCTCTGGTTTTGCAATCGAACCGATATGCAGCGTTTTCGTATAAGTACCTCAATACGTAGATATACATGTAGTCCACTTGGCACCTTTTTAGAGACTGCAGCACTGCCTAGGTCTCGATTGAATCAAAGACTTTCTCATAGTTCAAGCTAAGCAACGCTTTTAAAGAATTCCAACAATTAAATTGAAGACTTAAACTGATTGATGAAAAGACTTATTTTATAAAAATTCAATATGTTATTTTTTATGTTTACTTTTATGTTTATCCATAAGTATAATGTTATGGGAACAATTTTAATGTATAAGAAAGTTAATTGATAACAGTTTTATCACTTTCATGTTCCTACTTTGAGTATCATAAGTAAGTTTTGAAATAAAGCTACTATTTTTGCTAAATATTGTTTTAATACAATGTAGATCTTTATACTACCCTAACTAACTAATATGACAGCTTAATTTCATATTTGACATGGTTTTTAGCTAAATTTAATCTGCTGGGTAATTTCCATGGCCTTTATTGTAATTTCCATGGGCCGCCAATTTTCTCCATTTTTTTTTAGCAAAAGTATAGGTCCCGTACGTGGCGAATTTTGATATGTTGTTTAAATTTGCACAAGCTTTCGGAATATTTGTGCAATTCACCATAATTTAGCGATTTCAAAAATGCCGTGGAAATTACGCGGAGAGCACTTTTCTGAAGATCCACCCTCATACGTTTTTATCAGTTTTCATTATTCAGTTTCATTTTACAGTTAAAATAGTACTTGACAAAGTAAACTTTTTGTTAGTGATAATCTGCTAAAGTACAAGACATGGTTGATTTGTGCCCAAACGGCGCTGAGGCAAATAAATAAATCTTTGTAGTCAGCCATTTATATTATAGTCCTCAACAAGTGCACTCCCTATTTCCTCACTCTCATAATACGTTGATACAGTCTCTGACACAACCAAAGCAAAATAATGCGCAGAACCAATAACTTTTCATGCTTTCAGACTCATCACTAACTTCTTCAAACAGAAAAAATCTTAATAATTAACTCGCTAACGCTTGTCTCAGTGACGGTAGCGGCGTACAGCGATGACCATCGCGCTATCGGGCGGTCACCGTGCCTGGGAACGCGCGGATAACGCATCGCACGTACGCGCCGCACGACCAGCCAGTGGTCCGCTCGGAACATGCTGTGTGACCCAGTACACTTAGCACGGCGAGATATACTAGTCATGTACCAACAGATTCATTCACATAATTAAATAAATAAATATCTCTGGACATTATTCACATAGCGCCGTCTAGCCCCAAACTAAGCATTAGCTTGTGCTATGGATGCCAGACCACGGATTAACCTTACTTATATACTTATTTTTTGGAAATACATAAATATTATACATAGAAACACCCAGACCGATACAAACACACATATTCATGCACACAAATGTTTGTACCGTGTGGGGATCGAAACCGCGACGTCTGGTGTAATAGCCGACTTCTCGACCATTACACTAAATGGCTCGTCATACTAGTCATGTACCAACAGATTCTTTCACATAATAATTATACCTATTTCACAATAGGATCACTCCTACAGGCACTTTTCACATTTCCTTACACTCAATCAAAGTAGGACAGCAGGTCTGACACAGCTTTTCGTGGTTTCAGAGGTATTAAGGGCGTTTTACACCATTGCCTTAAGCAGGGTGAAAAGATACTAGCCACAGATTCATTTATGTAAGTAATCCTCTTAGCAGAGTATTGGGCTACGGGGTCCCATCTTTAAGCAGGATATAATATAAGTCAGTGCGCTTTCCTTTTCTCTGTCTCATAACACGGTGAGATGGAAGTCTGACACGGCCGAGGAAATCAGGCGCAGGAACAACGGCTAAATGCCAGATTCAAACAGAAAAACCAAATGCTAACTTTGCGGCCATCGCTTTTAATTTTTATTAACTAGCCACTACACCACGGATTTCAACATTAACATGTTTCAAAGTTATAAAGATTAACTTTTATTCATAGGAAGATATACAAGTCGATGGTGCGTTTTGGTACTAACTCTTCCTTGATACATAAATTATTTCCCTAAGGGCGGGCCTATTTGAGAGCCTAATCACAAATGTTCAGTTCCATCACTCATCATCAGGTGTTTACCTTCCGCATTCATAAAAACATTCGTATCTCTTCTCAATTATTGACTGGTCAGTATATTTGACCAGGGAGAAACTTTTTTATTATAAACCGTCCTGTTAATGCATGTCAATGACTTCGTCCTAATCATGGAATTAATAATAAACATCTTACAATTACATATTTTTATTTTTTGTCAATACTATGTTTTCTGTTTTTTACTCACGCACATTGACCCATCATAAATTACTATCAATATAATCAAGAAGCCCTTATGCAAACACATAAGGTACAAATTAAAACAACAATTTCAAATTCAAATATTTATTTGCATAATATGGGTACAAGTAAATGATGTTACATAAGTAAAAGATGTGCTTCCATATTAAGCCCAGTCAGCATGCAAATTACATTACAATAGGATATAAATTGTTATTATCATTAACCATAATATCATCATCAATATTATTTTTATATTAAATTAATTGCAAATGTCAATATTATATTAAAGTAGTTATAATGGTCAATATTAAATTTATTAAATACATTTTTGGTACACAATCAATTGAATTAAAATTTATCAGATAAATATTCACTGACACTATAATAACATTTCTCATACAGAAGCGCTTTAACCAAACGTTTAAATGCATTAAAATCTACAGAGTTTAAAATTGACGTAGGTAAATGGTTATAGATTCTAGGCGCCATGCAAAAAATACTATTATTATAAAGTGCAGTCCTATTTGGTGGCATACATATTTTATTATTATGTCTTTTGCTCTGTAGTTTTTTAAAATTGTCTATATTCTTTTTAACAAATACTACGATTTCATATACAGGGTGGAATTTTGTAATGCCACCTGAAGGGGAAGTACTCTTAATACTGAAGATAGAAAGTTTTACTCAAAGAAAACATTCCTTTATTTTTGAAAAGAAAAAAACCTGCATTCAAAGATTTTTAAAAATTTGCTTGCCGCAACTTTGTAATACCACCTGAAGGGGAAGTACTCTTAATACTGTAGATAGAAAATTTTATTCAAAGAAAACATTCCTTTGTTTTTGAAGAGAAAGATAACTGCATTCAAAGATTTTTTAAAATTCGCTTGCCGCTCCCGGTAATCGAACCGACTAAAATCTGTAAAAGTTGCACCTTGTACTTTTATTGCATCGATCGTTAGGGACAATTATAAGGATAAAATCTCTCCAAAAAAGTTCATAAATTAAATGAAAGGGAAACAATGAAAAAAGTGCTTTAACTTGACCTATTGAATCAATAAATTAGGATTTTATTGTTTTCCTTTCATTTAATTTATGAAGTTTGTTAGAGAGATTTCATCCTTTTTATTGACCCTAACGATCGATGTAATAAAAGTACAGGGTGCAACTTTTACACATTTTAGTCGATTCGATTACGGGGTGCAGCAAGCGAACTTTTAAATATCTTTGAATGCAGTTTTCTTTCTTTTAAAAAATAAAGGAATGTTTTCTTTAAGTAAAATTTTCTATCTACAGTATTAAGAGTACTTCCCTTTCAGGTGGCATTACAAAATTCCACCCTGTATATATATGCAAGGTAGGGTCAGCAATTCCAAAGATGTTGTACTAGATCACAGCTACGCGTACGTGTAATCTTGCGCAGATCGACTGACGTGCGCGAGAGGGACGCAAGATAGCATCAGTTCCCATGCGAGCGGTGAACTTCCGAATCTAGACTTCCTACGTTCAAATAAGGGTATTCCCGTGATAAACTTCCATTCTACGTTCTACGAGTGTATGAAAGCTGCCGAAAGTCAAAGTTGAAACCTGAATCAGATCAATTTAGCTCTCGCTAAAATATACGTGTGTGTGATGTATATTAGCATATTTTAGTACAGTAAGTTAACAATATTAACTATCCGGCTAATACCTTTTGGAATGGAGCGAAAACTTACGTCAACTGCGCTTGTCCGTAACGCAAAATAATATCATCACGCAGTTGACGTAATTTTCACTCAATTCCAAAAGGCATCATCCTAATAGCATTTCAATCTGATGATGCTCTGACACTGTCACATTTAAAAAAAAATGTTTTTTATCCATGACCTAATTATTATATTTTTAAAAATATAATATTGAGATAAAAAATAAAATACAAACTTTAAAATAGTATTTCCCATCGTGCACGGGTAGCAGTTAGCTATCATTAACTTGTTACATCCACGTCGCGACCAACGGCTTTCTCGCGTCAACCCACATCTGTACCACGTGACAACAACATCTATCATGGGAGACACGCGAGGTATCACTTTAGGCATATTACTGGTTTATTTATATTGAAAGATTTTCATCCTTTAAAACTGTACCTACTTGACCACTTTATAAAAAAAATGAAATCACTTTTTCTCAAAAAATAATTACAATATTTTTGCTAGTTTTTTTATGCTACCAACATTTCAACGTCCGTGGCCTGTTATGAATAAGTGCCGCGAGAAATTTACCAGTCAGCCTTTTAAAAAAACATAAAAAATCAAATAAGCTTTCATGTTACTTATGTAAGATTCAAATCAGAAATTCCTAACGGCACATCTTTTCTCATGGACCAAGTTAGTAAATCTAGATTAAGCGGAGTTCATTCCTAGGTATTATACCAACGTGGGCTCACACGTGTGTATAACAGGATTCTTTAATTCATGGCTAAAATTACAGTCTTCACGTGAAGACAGTATGTCATAATACGGTAATTCTATTTGTATTACACTGTTTACGCCGCCATGTATTTTGTTTGTTTTAAATGTTACTTTAGCTAAACATTTTATGACAAACAGTGGTATACGGTGGTGTTTCGGAAGACACGTTAAGCTGTTGGTCCCGGTTGATAGAGGCCATTTGGCGGCTTGATAAATAAATATAAATAAATAAATAAATAAATAAATATCTCTGGACAAATGTATATATGATGATAATGAATTTTTTAAATAGCTCATACATTGATCTGATTGCAAGAGCCCGTAGCGATTTTTTTTAAAATAAAACCAGCGCATCGCAATGTAAGTGATCACCGTTGGACAGGGTCAGGCAAAACCTTTTACACAAAGTTTTCGTCAAGAAGATCGATAAGTATATTCATAATATGATTAATACGATTTCTGAATGTAGAATTGACGGCTAATAGGAATGTGTGGAAGGGAAAACATATTGCGCCGACCCTACTTAACGTTAGCGTGGGACAAAGGTAGGAAAATGTTGATGATGATGGATGATGAAGATAATATTATGATTAATACGGTCGTATTATTTTTAAATAGCCACTAAAATGATACTTTTTAATTCAGAACACGTACCTAATGATTCTATAGGTTCACGATAAAGCGATTATTGACCATTGAACTACTGTTTGGCACTGAACTGTCTAAGGGCAGACGTGGCACTTACCATCAGGTGTACGATCTGCTCGTCTTGTTACACATTGCAATAAAAAAAAAATCATCTTAGGTAGTACCTACTTGTAACTCAATGGTTTGACATAGTAAGAATTCTGGCTAACATTTCAGTAGCGGCGTCATCGGGCGAGATAGGATGGCACCTATCACGCGGCAAGCGCGGGACGAGTCGTGGTCGCGGGTGGCATTTGAAGATGCGCCTGCGCATCCTAGCATTTCGGCAAATGTTATTGTGCCAGGACATGAGATGTTAATTGCGTTAGAGGAATTTTGTCATGTCTGTTGTAAATGTTAAAATCGATTTCAAAATGTTTATTGAATTGTTGGTGACTTTTGTATTTTTAAAGCAAGTTTTCATAAAATGCAATTCACGTAAAATTATCTATTAAATAAGTAAATCTGGTGTAGAGTATGTAAAAAGAGCTTTTATTCCTCCTTACATAATAATATTATAATCAACGCCAAGTAGAAATCGCTTAAGTAATTAGCGTTACTTGAATAGAATACATAATAATAGAAGGTATTATATAACACAGGTAAATGTAGGATTTTCTGTTGTATTATACTATAATATCTGTGGCATCCGGTTTATTTTTAATCTTCGTAAATTTGATCACATTTCCACTTACCGCCTTCAGCTTAAATGGTTACCTATCCGACTTCGTCGCAATGTTAGAATACTCACTTCACTTTTTTCTATCCTAAACGATCCACATGCTCCCGTTTACCTTAAGTCCTTGTTTCGTCTTCTTAGTTCGACACATACTCGTCAGCTCCGCTCTTCCCACAAATCCATCTTGGCTACTTATCACCGATCCGGTTTCGTCTCAAATTCCTTTCGTGTTATAGCTATTGGGCTTTGGAATGCTATCCCCGAAAACATTAGACAAGCTCCGAGTCGGATGGCATTTAAATTCCTACTCCATAAACATTTTCTCCTGAAGTCCTCTACATCGTCGCTCACCTGTCCCAGTCATTAGCCGTATGTACTGTGTATATATTTTTATAGTGTATATATTTTATATATTTATATAATGTAATATGTATGTATATTTATGTAATTTTATATTGCGTATTTATTTATGATATATTATTTCGTTTATTTCTGTTGTTTTTGTTTTCAAGTTTTATGTTTATTGGCACTGCCCACTGTTTCTTTCTGCTTGGCCTAAAGGTTGACTGGGAGAGAATGCCATGAGGCATTAAGTCCGCCTATGTACTTGATTTGTGCAATGAAGCTTAAATAAATAAATAAATAAATAAATATCTTGGGAAGTTTTCACACTAGCCAAGTGATTCTTTTAGACAGATATTTGGGCCAACATGGCTCATTAGCTTGGCCGCAACATCGGCTCCCATTGAAGCCGATGATGCGGCCAAGCGTGAATTATGTCTGGAAGAGGTCCAAAATCCAAATCATAATATTCAGGGTATACGCAACAGGCAGCGAGTTCCATTCCTTAGTCATAATAGAAATGTACATACATTGGAAACATAATATGTTACTATATATGTTACTACATTGGAAAAATATGTTACTATATATGTTACTACATTGGAAACATAATATGTTACTATATATGTACGATATTATCGTACGCCTTGTTTCTATGACATAAGGAAGAAAACCCCGACCACGCCTTGAAGAATTAATTAATTACATTTGCACACTTTTCGAATTTTAGCCTGTAGAGGATCAAAAGGTTCCCCTTGATATTGTAAAACCTTTCGTTAAAATTATAAATAAATCAACAACATCACTCCTGTGGTCAAACTTTAACTGAATGTGCTACATTATAATTTCGTAAGAACACAAAAACTTGTACTTGACTTGTACTTACTTGAAGTCAAGTCGAATTACAGAAAAAAAAAAGACATTGGCCTATTTTAAATATTACAAAATCCACAATCTTAAGCTAAAATCAGTTGAATAATATCAGTCATATGATCGTCTCCATTCAGAGCGAACCATCACAAAAGTCGACATGGAAGCAGACAATACTTGGACAAAAAATGTTTAGCATATATCTACATGACAATGTAGCTCCGACCTTAATCCTACGTCACCTTTGACCCAAGCAACCTGACCTATCGAGTCTGCAACGTTTACCGGCAAAGAATGACCTTACACTGCCACAGGCAACATAACTTTGTTATGTCACTTTTGGGTACTGGCGTTTTGCTACACTAAAAAGTACTAGGTGTTTCTACTCTGTGGTCGATTGAATGGTATTGTCGATATTCTTCGGATGACTTATGGATCGCGTTTGCCCCTTGCCCCACACTTGCGTCAGTCCACGGAATAATTATCTCTGTGTATTGTTCATTAACGATATAGCCTTTGACAATGTTAGATGTCAATGTCACTAGCCGAAGTTGGATGTTTTCCTGTGAATTTTTGAACGAAAATTGCAGGAAAATATTTAAATAATACGCTTGTTATTACGTTCTAGGAAAACAGTTGGCATATTTTTGTCCTTAAATAATAACAATAGGACAAAAAAAGGAAGGTCGATCTTCTTCTTACCGTTTTGATCAAATAAGTTTGAGACGTTATAATTAATGATTAATCAATCATCATTATTTCAGGCTAAAGACGTCCACTAAACTGGACATAGGCCTCCCCCAAGGATCTCCAAATCGATTGATTTTGCGCCACCCGCATCCAGTGGATTCCAGCGACCTTTATAAGATCATCGGTCTACCTTGTGGGAGGCCCACCACGGATGCGTTTCCCAGCATTCTCCTCCGCAAAAAAAGTTGACGATAAGGAAGTTACACATTCCAACACACTATATCAGCAAAAACGAATGAAAACAAAATAATATCGAAAGCACTGTATCGGGAGAAAGTTAGTTTTCGATTTACGACGCATCGTCGTGAAACCCCGAATCGGCCATAAAACACGACACACGACAAATAGTCAAGTGCTGTACAAACAGAATTACTACCGGCGAGCAGTTAAACGACATGATGGAACTCTTGTTATTACATGTGATTTTGTAATCGGTTTCGATCATACAGTTAAATTGTTTTGTAAGAAGGTAGGCAAAATTGTAATGTTTTGAGTTTTATGGAGAATTAAAAATTATAAATGCACTTTTTACGGCTTAAAAATCTCTTCCTTCTACGAGCGGTTAGTCCTAAATTATTAACGGATACGATTAAACGTAAATTCTTACCTGTAGTCGTGAAAAATAGTTACACTTATATAGTCGTGGGTCCCCTGGACCCACATGCACACCAATAGTCACCGTTGTAGCATCGAGCGAAGCACGTCTGGTCCTCTCAATACTCTCTCGGTGAACTGTAGGAAGGTATCTTAGAGCTGGAGGCTCTGAGGCATATGCCGTGTTTTTACAGGCGATTTAAGATTTGACATGGGTCCACTGGACCCACGACTACAGTTAAGGATTTGACAAGTCCAATGATGAGACCAATGGGACCAAGGCTACGCAGTCAATAGACAGTGCAGGTTTTCTCACGATATTTTTCGTCAGTAAATACGCATAAAATGCGCATAAATTATATATTTTATCTATATTATAGAAAAAATATTAGCTGCGCTGTGAAGTGACGTTTCATATCACTTCTTCACGTGATCTTGCTAATAAAAATACACAAGAAGAGATATCAAAATAAGTGAGACATTGCCGTTAATAAAGCAATCTGTTTATGATTAAAAAAGTTGAAAACATAAACAAGTGACTATACAATTTCGATTAAAGAAGTAAACGATAAGGCCATAATTTATGTGCAAATGAAAACGCACGAACGGAAAATCAAATCTGTTTGATTATAGGAACCAAGAACGAGCAGCTGACCGCAAACCACTCCGTGCCGTCGATAAAACCATAAACAAACGTACTGTTTCCTTATTTTGTCGCATCTTCAAATCAGAACGCTATTCTGAAACCACTCGACATGTAAATAGCTATTTTTAATGAAATGGCGGGCAGAGAAGATGACCCTGTTAGTAAGTGACTACCGAAGCCCGTAGACATCTGCAACTCCAGAGGAGTTGTCAATATGCTGACGGGCGCCGGCTTTTAATGTTAGGAATGTAAGAATCCTTTAAACTCGTAATAAACGCGAAAGTGGTTGGTGGTAGGGCTTTTTCAGAGTCCGACTGGCTAGCTACCACCCCCACAGGTGAAATCTGCTGCCATTAATTAGCTCTGGCTGTGTTCCAGCAGTATCAATGTGGGAGCCAGTACACTTGAAATCAAAGGCTCGAAGATCAGATGAGTCTACAGTCTGGCAGCACATTGAGCGACGCTTCCTGGTGAAGTATCCCCAATGGCCGCTCACCATCAGGTGGGCTGCGTGACTGTCTGCCAACTGACTAAGTATATATAAAAAAAGTAACACTCTGTTTCTCTGTAACATTTTCACTTTCATGCCTAAACCACTGAACCGATTTTAGTGAAATTCGCTACAGACATAGACTAGACTTTGGTTAAGACAAAGGTTTCTTTATGACACAAATACAAGTGTTTTTGTTTTTCCTTCTTTCGCGACGCAACGGAGCAACAGGACGACGTGAGTTTTGGTATGGAGATAGTTTGATAGTTTTATGGGTACTTTGTTCGTATAGTCCACGTGAATAATTTCATCATCGGCGCTAACTAGCCTCAGTGACTTCACTGGGCTGCCCAGTGGTTTCATTTTTTTTAACAGGGCAATATAGTTTCAAACTTTCTCCAAACATCGAACGTTACCAGAATCAGTGGTCTATTTATACAAACATAATATAACAATAATACGGGAATAATAGTCTACGGTGACCTCAGGTAGGTGGCGGTAATAACTATGTTTGCCTGCCCCGGTGCTGGTAACAACTTTGATGTAAGTAGGTAAGCTATTCACACTTTCTACAGCTTCTTTTGTCTTACTCGTAGAGTTATTTTGGGCTTCGGTTAGCATCAGAGTTTAGGCCTTCATAAAAGGTGCGGTGGCATCGCCGCCTAACTGATCCTTGTCATAGCCTCATGGAAATGACCCGAATGCTCCCAGTCGTGTCCATAGAAAGGTGGGGAGTTTTAGGTTTTAGCGCTTGCCGGTAGTGTTGTGGATGCAAAAGGTCATCCATCTCTTATGACACCACCTTCAGGCAAAAATAACCATTTCAGGGTTTAGTGGGTAAGCTACGCCTTTTTAGGGTGTGAGATTTCCACACTTCATTCTCCGCGCCAGACAAAGGATGACGGTCTGTGACTTATTCCCGGAATAAAAACGGTTTCACGTATGCTTTGTTCTTCTTAACAATAATTCACAAATGCTGCGTGATTGGCTTGATCAAAGGCACCTTAGTTTCTTTTCTTTTGCTGCAAAGCAGTTTAGCCACGTCGATCATTTTCTCAGTGAGGCAAAATTCTTGTAGCTAAACTTGAAGACAAGTTATTGTCACAATCAATGCAACAGGCTTCACCACCGAATAAATAATTATTGAAACACGGGCTATTTACGAAAAATCTGACTGTGTTTTGCCCGGCCTGGAAATTGAACCCATCACAACTAGGCTTCAGAAGCAATCAACACTTGGAGTCTCGCAACGTCTTTAAGACTGAAATAATTAATTATTCCTTATTACACCAGCTTTAATAAACACTAAACTGTGAAAAGCCACAGTTTTCCTGTGGGAATCTCACACACTCGGGATTTTTACAAAGAGAATGGTTTATGTATGAAGGTGTCAAAACACAACGTTGCCCACAAATTGCTGCGGGCTTCTTAGGGCACCTATTTGAATACTATATGGCACAGTAAAAAAAAATAACAGTGAAGTAAAAAATTATCATACAATAGATCTCAACAAACAAACACGAATATACTTATATTATAAATAAATAAATTGATAGATTTTGTATTATTATGTTCTTTGAAAGGTATATTAATATCAAAATCAATGGATTTTCATTAATATAAGTTCAAGCACGCAAGACGTCCTTTATAAGCACCAAGTGCTTCCCTTAAAATCATTATCTTAGCATTGCATTTAATACCAAGGCCGAAGAAACATTTTATAATACTTTATACTCTTTGTAACAAACGTACAAAACGTACTAAAATAATACTCTATGATAAGATTTTTTATTCAGCCTCTTATCAGCCACATGAGCCCTTAAGTATAAATGCTAAAAGAGCTTAACATTAAGGGATTCTTCCTGGTGTAGTGCTATAATAGCCGCTTACCATTTTGTAGCTAGTTTATGTGTTGGCCAAACAAAGTTTCAATATTCAAAAAATGAATGAATGCAATTTTATTTCAATCAACAAGGATCATACATAACATAATACCTACATATTAAAAATTATACAAACAAATTAATAAATTATAAAATCAAATAAAATTACACAATAAAACAAATGTCACATAAAATTGATACACATAAAATTAATAAATTGAATAAATTAAAATTCAAAATAATATTTTATCACCAGCCTGTACATGAACCATTTGCAATGGTTCAGGTACAGGCAGTCAAAACGCTCGGCGAATGCGGCCAGGATAATATTCCGACTGCCCCGCACCCGGCGCACCAGGGATGTGCACCTCTTGCGCATGGTTGCGTCGAATGGAAAGACGAATACCTATTACTTTTCTGTTCGTTCTTAATGACCAATGAACAAAGAACTTTAATTAAAAGTTTAATTTCAACTATTTGCTTCGTTCGAAAATAAAGGCTAAAACGAAGAATTCCTTCTGAATCAAACTTTATCTACTGTGTACTCGGCCCTTACCATTGTGCGGTCAAGACTACATTTCGTTTGCGGTCGCATTCAAATCTGACTCTTATCGCAAACGTAATAAAGTTCATCTGATTATGTTACTATTAAGTTTGCATACAACAGTCCAGACACGAAACTATGGGCTTTCTGGATTAGATTGTTCCTGCTCAGATAGCCTTCTATGAAGATTTATTACTTAAGCACCGGCTATTGAATTTTAATGGTTATTATTCAAAATATTCTATTGTTCTAAAATTTGCTTGTTCGCGGATATTATTTGCGCGGGAGTTCGCATTGTGCTCGTGTGGGATTGCCTTGTTGGTTTTAACCTGAACGAACGAATGGTAGCATAATACATATTTTAATACATTTACGAATGGTTTAATGTGTGGAATTATTTCGCCAAATTTGAAATTGACTACTGCACTATTTTTGACCGCCTCCGTGAAACAGTGGCTGCCACTCGAATTTAAAAAAAAAACACTCAAACACAAACAGGTTACTAATAGAATTTGAATTTCAATGTTTCTTTTCCTAGTTTAAGTCTCAATGTTTTCCAAAATTATGTTTTGGTTTTTCCTGTAGATAAATATAATATTCGAATGTTTAAGATGACAGACATAACTAGTTGGCTAAATAAATATTTCGGGCGAATCGACTACTAACACTGAATATCGTGTTTGGCGCTATTATCAAAATGCTAAATGTTACCTAAGAAAGTTATTGTCTAAGTTAAACGCGAAATATTAAAGATGTAGCTGTAAATTCAATAATAATGCATCCAGACAAATTATTGTATTGTTTTGTTCGTTGGAAACAGCTGGTTAGGAGATGTTTAGCGCAGATTTACGAGGCTGTGTCCACTGACATTTAGCGGGACGAGATTCATCGTTTACAACTTTAAAGGCTCAAATTGTCGATCGGTTTGTCCGTTTGTTTATAAATTTTATTTCGACCTTTTGACATTCTTGAAATTCTCAGCTTGAGTCTGCGAATGACTTTGAAGGGGGGGTTAGGTCACAGTTCAAATCGAGAAAAGTCTCGAGTTTGATTCCAAAGTCAGAACGGAGAATGTAATTTATGCGACGGGACTTTGTAGTTACGAAAGGAAATTAGGAATGCATATTGCGCAGGATGTTACTTAATTAGTTATAGGTTAAAAAAAACTCTCCTGAGCATTTGGTAGTGACCCTTACCTATGCTCCAGGGGCCATCGGCTCAAATGCCACCAAAGACAAACATTTATCATGAACATTTAAACATTTGTAGCAGCTGATAATCATAACACAAACTACTTACTTTTGGGGTCAGATCAATTTATGTAACGTTGTCCTTTATTTATTTATTTGGTAGACAAGAAAATATTTACCGTTTGAATCTTCAGCGATAAAATAAAAATATTAATTATTTTCTCTCGCAGCGTAACACCCAATACTTTTAAACAATTTCTTAAATTTAAAATAGTAAGGATAACAAATATAAGAGAACTTATTTTCCCAGCGATCCGGTGTGGAAGGACCAGCGAATATTACTCGCCAAGTGCAGACTGTAGGTCAGCGGGCGGCGAGGGCGCGATGCGAAATGTCACTATCCCAAGCGCCGTGGATGGTTCAAGCGAGTAGACTCATTGAGAAAAATGCACCACCAAGTAGTAGGTAAGTATGTAAGTGCTGTATTAGAATCCAGTATAATAAAATAATAATATATAATAATATAAAATTACTATTTTATTATGATAGTAATTTAGGACTGACATAGGCAAATAATTCTGTTTCTATTGTTTATCATTGTAGATTTGTATTTCTTATTTGTTTTACCGCCCGTATATGGCCGAGGCAGTTTCTACGAGAGTGCATGCATGCTTTGAAAGAAAGGTAAATACTTAAAAATAAGGTAATTTTTGTCATTTTTAACACCAAAGTAAAACCCTTATTCCCGATTTAGTAAAGTTGTATGTGCGCGCTGATATTGGCCCTTCGATCTCACGCACGTTAAGCGACTTGGCTACCATAGCCTCTTCTTTCAAACAATATCCTACTATCCATCGAAAATTATCTAAAAAAAAGGAAAGTATCAGCCTATTAATGTCCCACTGCAAAGCAAAGGCCTCCATCATTGAAATCAAGTTATCGTTACAATGGTGGGTACTGGCTTAATCACCACGTTCGCCAAACGCGGATTGGTGATCACAAACCCGAGCTGTGTCCGAAAAAACCGACACAAAGTTAGCTCGGTCCGGAAATTGAACCCAGGTCTCCGAGATCTCGGCCCGGTACTTAAACCACTAGACCATCGAGGCGTTAAGATCTAAGAGTAAATATCTATACAAGTGCTCACGCGCATGGTGCCCGCGCGCCGAGCCATCTCCGCAAAGGTCGCGGCTTGACCGATAACGACGCGCCCGACTGGCCCGGTCACGTGACACGATTACCTAGGGCTCACAAAAATAAACAATAACTAAAATCCGTTTCGGCCCCGTTCCATCATCGAACTACTAGACTCGGTCAGGGACACCATCCGTATACAGTGGGGATACCGCGTGTACGGTGAAACGGACTGCGCGGGAGTGGAATTCTCTGCCGGGATCTGTTTTTCCTACACAATACAACTTGAGGCTCTTCAAGGTCAGAATTAACGGGCTTTTCCTAAGCAAGCGCGCTCCATCGTAGACCGCATAGTTGTTTAACATCAGACAACTTTGTGGTCAAGTGCTATCTTAGTCCAAATATAATAAAAATATAAATAAATAAATATCCTAGGACATTATTCACACAACGCCGTCTATCCCCAAACTAAGCATAGCTTGGATACCAGACAACGGATAAACATAACCTACTTACATACATTTTTTGTATAATACATACCTACATGCTTTAAAAAACACCCCGACTGGGTCACAGCAAATGTAATACAAAACCAGTTAAATAAGCCAAATAAATTATCGCATTCATGTATTGGGATTACATTAAATGTTTTAACAGTTTGTCATGTTACCCTTTTGGGTATAACCATTAAACTGTGTGTTCAAGAAAAAGCTTATGTTTAGTAGGTAATTTTTCTAAGGATTCACCAGTTGACAACCATAAGCTCAGTATGAAAACGTGCTAACGGCTATACTACAAGCGTTCTGTATGAAACATGTTGAAATCTAATGATTTTGATTTCTGTGTGAGAATCGAATAAAGTCACAGTCGAACAGGATCTATTGATGATAAGTACATGACGCTGTGATCCAGTGTCGCAGCATTTGCTAATTAATGTACTGCTGTAAGGCAAAGGCCTCCAACATTGAAATCAAGTTATCGTCACAATGATAGGTTAATCACCATCCTTGCCAAATCCGGATTGAAGATTACAAAACTGCGTGTTGTTCAAAATCCTGTCTCGAATTTTGCTCGTCCCAGGAATTTAACTCATTCGGGCTGGTCAACAGCCACAAGGCTGGCACCGGCTCGTCCCAATTTGAGTGTGAAGAGGAAACCGGGGGAATTTAGTGGGTAGTGACTAAAGAGTCTCGAGTCCCACACACGGCCGCAGGTCTAGCTAGCCTGCGGTTATGGTGCATAAATTCTCTTCCGAAAAAAAAGGAGTTTCACTCAGGAGTCTCAGGACCCAGATATCAAAGCAACACGGGAAAATAAGCCGGCGTAAAAGCCCTACCTGGCTAATGAATACCTAAAATATAATAAAAAATAAGTCGCCGCAGACCAAACTCATTCAAACACCTCTATTATTAGTTTAATATTAAATACGAACAACTTAAAATAACAAATGCATAGTGACAATAGATTATGAGATGCAATTGCGCGCGTCTGTCACAGGACACGATACTCTAATTGTGGGTTGCGAAACCGCGGGACAATGCGATGTGAATGAATTTACATCTGGAATGAAGGTGCAGAGAGCTTTGAAACTTAGGTTGACCAGGTCAGAGATAAAACCTTTTTGTTAATAACTCAGCATGAATGAAAGAGAAAACATATTGCGCCGAAACCAGAGACTAAGAACAGTGCAGGAAGATAGAGATGATCAAAAACACAGCATGGTACTTGTATTTCAACAAATAAACAACAGAATGAATAGAAAATCTTGAAACACACGTCTATGGATTTTTCTATGTGCGTATCTACAAGTTGCTCGGTGGTACACATCGTGGAAACCTGCACGGTCTATAGATAGTCTAATCGCTTTGTAGTCATGATCCAGTCAGTCTTATTCCCCTGTTGAATTGGACTTCTTATTCTTCTTCTTTAGCCCATTTTCACTCATTGTTGAGTATAGGCCTCTTCATGTTTTTTCCACTTTGGGCGGTTGTTAGCGTAAAGCTGGACTTATCAAATCCTAAATGATGGTTCGTTCTAAACGTAACGTGTCTCAAAGCAAACCTAAATCTTTATCATTGCCCAGTCTACAATATCGTAACTCAACGTCGCACAAAGTAGAATTTAGATAATACATCACGTCAATAAATTTGCACTATGATTTACATTTTCGCATATTGGTCATCTTGTACAAACACGTTATGTCACGGATTTATCATTATTATTAGCATTGGCATCCATTACATTGTACAGCTTGGTTTGTTACTGGTTATTGTTGTTACATAGATTAACGTTTCAGGTCAAGTTTAGCACACTATTATGGAAATCATAAAGGTAGCAATGTACAATTCAATGGATTAATGTTTTGGTTAACTTCTCTTAGATTAATAATTAATATATATATTTAGCAATTTATTTACTAAATAATTAAAAAAAAAGATCACTAATTACACAAACACATTTAATTTTAAAATAGAAAAATTACAAAAATGAGAAATGCAAATGCTAATATCTAGGGTGAACGTCCGTCTGATCCGATGGTCGCCGAAAAAGTAAAGCGCGCCGTCCTGCTGCCCGCCGGCTTGCCCACGCGCCCCTCCAGGCTCGCCCTACTAGTCACCTCATGTGACGTACGTAGTGAGGCGAGTTAGGCTCCGCCCCTTAGGACTCATTTTTCAGCTAACACGGCCGTTCCTGAAGGCGGCTCGTCCTCGACCGCGGAGTCTTCAGAGGTTGGCATTAATTGGGTATCCGTTCGGCGTGATTGCGATGGTTGAGCGTGGACCTCCACTGGTACTTCTTGTAGACCTCTCTCCACATTGGTCTCGATATCTGAGGTGTTGTCTTCCATATCATCGTCATTACCTACAAGTTATATTGTTTGCATTAGTACACAATCAAGGTTAAAAATAATTTTTAATCGGTATTTATTTTTATGTTAAACAGTGCCCGGGATGTTAAACATAAAAATAATCCCGTTGCCAGCAGAGCCCTCGGGATGCTAGGCACTGTACAGGGCCCGCAGGATGTACAATAGGCAGGGCCCGCAGGATGCCAAAATAACACACGTACAGGGCCCGCAGGATGTACAATAGGCAGGGCCCGCAGGATGCCAAAATAACACACATTCACGTACAGGGCCCGCAGGATGTACAATAGGCAGGGCCCGCAGGATGCCAAAATAACACACATTCACGTACAGGGCCCGCAGGATGTACAATAGGCAGGGCCCGCAGGATGCCAAAATAACACACATTCACGTACAGGGCCCGCAGGATGTACGACAGACGGAACCCGCAGGTTTCCAAAACAGCGCAAGTACAGAGCCCTCAGGATGTACCACAGGCAGAGCCCTCAGGATGCCCCAAAACATTGCGCGTAACTCACCACCTTGGAGCTTAACATTATTAACCAAAACCTCCGCAGAGCCCTCGGGATGCGTACTATGTCTGATTAATAAAGCTCCATTACTTACAATCGAAGAATGCCGTGCAGACATCAGGGGTCCACTCTCCACGCCATAAAATCATGTATTCAGCAGCAGCTTGTGTGGTTTTCCCATACGATCCCGTAACTAACCGAAGCTCATATCTACCATGTGGTAGAATGTTAGTCACATTGTAGGGACCGCGCATACCGGAGTCTAACTTTCCCGTGGACTGGCTTTCCTTGCGTACAAAAACCAGGTCGTTCAATTGGAAAGTTCGAGGTGCCCTGCGTCTCTCGTTCACACGGGCATCTTGACCAGCGCGGTTCTCCTCTAGCAGCTCAGACGCACGCTGCCGAGCCAGTTCACGCAAAGACTCTCGGTTCGGGCTGGCTGCTTCCATCGCAATATCACGAACCACGGATCGTATGACGGGCGTTACACCATCGCTGCCAATTAACAAATTCAAAGGTGAACATTTAATAGATTTTTGCATAGTAATGTTCAGGTTGAGTTGTAATTTCCAAATAATTTTTGACCAACTTTCTTGACGATAATTAGTCTCTACGCGAATCATGTTCATTACTGTTCGACAGTACCGCTCAACCTGTCCATTACTTTGGTGCATTTCTGCAGTAATAAAATGTAATTTACATCCAATACTATCAATCCATTTTGTAAACAAAGAGCTTTCATACATTCGTCCCCTATCGGCTACAATAAGACGCGGAACGCCAAAAAGGGATATAGCATTTTCGAAAATACATTTTAATTCTTTAGCATCTTGTCTTTTAATCGGATACAACAAACAATACTTAGTAAAAGCATCTACTAACAAAATAACAAATTTATAACCATTTGAGTCGGGCAGTGGCCCTAAAACATCTGTGTGCACAGTATCAAATGGAGTACCGGGCTTATCCCAGGACCGAATAGGTTGCAAAGGCTGTCGAGGTGCCTTTTTATGAGTTAAACAAACAATACAGTGGCGTATATACTTTTGTACAAATTTTCTTAACCCGGGAAACCAAAAATGCCGAAGAATCAAATCAGAGGTTTTCTCTGCACCAATATGTTGGTGTTCATCATGAAAAATTCGCAATAAACTTAAACGGTGACCTTTGGGAACGTAGCACAGTAAACGGGACTGTTCTCCTTTAACTTTAAGTTTGTAATACAACACATCATTATGTTTTACATACCGTTCTGCATCAAGCTCACCGTCATTAAGCTTTTGCAATAGCGACCGAGTTTCTTCGTCAGCGGCCTGCGCCATCTGTGCCCAGTTATATGGCTTTGGTATCTGACACATATTAATAGCATTTCGACTTAAATAGTCGGCATGAGATAGCGCAGTCCCCTTACGATACTCCAAATCAAAATCATAATCTTGTAAATACATCCACCACCGAGCTATTCTCGGTAGTAAATCTTTTTTTTACGCTGAGTGAGCTTCAAGGCATTGCAATCTGTTACAACTTTAAACTTATTGCCAATTAAATAGTGTCTGAAATGTTGCAGTGCCTTGAGTACAGCCAACGTTTCCAACTCATACGAGTGGTAACGTGGCTCTGCTCCTTGAGTGACTTTACTAAAGTACGCAACAGGTCGCTTACGGCCTTCAGCGTCAGTTTGGAGTAGGACAGCCCCATAACCCCGTGAAGACGCATCGTTGTGCACTTCAGTGGGTAACAACGGGTCATAAATGGCCAAAACTGGTTCATTGGTTAAGCAATGAATAATGTCTTTACGAACCTGCTCCTGCTGATCAGTCCACTCAAATTGAACACCTTTACGAAGCAAGTTAGCAATGCATGCTGTCCTCAGAGAGTAGTTAGGGATATACCGTCGAAAGTACCCTGCAAGTCCAAGAAACTGTCTCACCTCTTTAACATTACTCGGTGTGCGGGCTTTGACTAATGCTTCTATTTTGTATTTGCTCGGCTTAACCTGACCATGACTAATCGCACTATCCATTTGGATCTGGTGGAAACCAGTAGCCATGTCAAGGCTGGTGAAGAACTTGGCTTTCCCTAAGCGATCAATGTGATCTTCAATAAGTGGCAAAGGGTAGCGATCCTTTATAGTATTTGCATTTAACGCCCGAAAGTCAACACACATTCTGTCGCTTCCGTCTTTCTTCTTTACTAAAAGAATTGGGCTTGAAAATTCAGACTCAGACTCCCTAATTATCCCTTTATCTAACAAGTCTTTTATAATGTCCCTAACTCGCAACTTTTCATGATACGACATTTTATACGGTCTATACACTATAGGGGTTTCATTATTTAATTTTATATGCATTGAACCAGTTTTGACTGTTGTTGTTGCCGTACCTGATACAAGATACTCGGAAAATTCGTTTATAATTGTTAGTAAACGTTGCTTGTCCTCTCCCTTGGCCATCGTATTAATTTGCTCATGTAAATTGTCCCGCACAGTAAGAACTGACTTTGAGCGCGTAATGTGCTGTTTACCTCGCGTACGTATGTAAATAACACCCTCTCTATTAAGTACATCTGTACCTAGTATAACCGGCGTGGTAAGATATCGGTCGGGAACAACGTGAAAATCAACTTCGAGAGAGATATCTGGGAACTCAACCGTCAAAGTGGTAGAAAAGCTGGACTCGGTTTCCTGATTCCCGATGCCACGTAATATACAAAAAGATGGTTTTTGAGTGCATTGAAAATGTTTTACAACCGATTCAGCAATAAGAGATAACTGCGAACCACTATCTATAAGTATATCTACGGGTATGCCCTGAATAACCGCGGCTGCTATATCGTTCCGTATATACTCATCAGTCGTCTCACGACAAAAATTCACGTTTGATTTACCCCGTGATTCAGCGCGTTGTTTTGCAAAACAATCTTTTACTTCGTGCCCTATTTTTTTACAAAAACTGCAAGGATCAAATTTGGGCTGATTGCGAGAGATTCCCGAAGACGACGGTTGATCCGTATTAGTTTGAATATTAGTTTTAACACGTTTAGGACACTCGTACTGTTTATGTCCAGAGCCACCACATTTAAAACATTTAGATTGTGTATGCGAGTATTCTCTTTTTCGTGAATTATTATAAGAGTTATGAGATGGTACTACTATACGCGGTTTAGAGCGGACCGGAGTGATCTGAGTAGGTTTTATATAAATTGACAAAAATCCAACTAAATCCGCGGGTAGAAGGTTCGCATTTGTAGCAGCTGCACGGATCTGAGGTTCGGTTATACCTCGGATAATAATTGCAGAAATTAATTCTTCACTTAACCCGTTTACTATTCGTAATCGCAACAAGGAACGCCTAGCATACTCCGCGTAGGTAGGGTAATGATCGGAATTCGTCCGCATAACATCATATAAAACGTTCGCGATATCTACCCTGCGTGGACATAAAGATTGAAATTCTCGTTTAAAATTTGACCAAGTTCGATCGTTAGTGTTCCACTCGTTAAGCCATACGCGTGCATCACCTTTTAAGCAATTCCCTATTCTAGCCAAGCACTCGCGATCCTCCCATTTATGTATATTTCGTAAATGATCGACTTCATCGCACCACAAAGTAAAATCGTTTAAACACGGATCAAAATTTGAAATATAAATATTCTGGTTTGATCTTACCGGATTTATGGCAGTTATCGCGGTTACCAGCTTATCCGCTACCTCACAAATTGTTGTCTCGACATTTGGAGGTATCGCGCTCGTCGGCAGGGACTCCGCTACACTTGCATTGCCTGAAATTGTACCTGGCGGTGCTACCAAAGCACCGTGTCCGTAGGTCGTAGCCACAAGGTCAACCGGTCGATGCGCTGAGTCGGGTGAAAGCGGCAGCTGTGACGCGCTCAAGCGTGACGAATGCGCCGGCAAAACACACGGTTGCACGTCGCCACCCGCGCCAGCCTCTGCCGTATTGTTGCTAGGTCCATCTTCCAACACCGTCAAACGAGATATTATCGTTTGAAGTTGTTGTTCGATAGCAGAAACAGACGAACGTCCACGCTTTTTAGTTTTACTACTCGACGATTCTTTAGGCATAGTAACCACTAATTAAATTTATAAAATAATTTTCAAATATCAAAAATATACTCTCGTAACTCTAATTCAGATTCCAACACAGACGTGGTTGGAATCCCACTTCTGAATTTAGCAATTTATTTACTAAATAATTAAAAAAAAAGATCACTAATTACACAAACACATTTAATTTTAAAATAGAAAAATTACAAAAATGAGAAATGCAAATGCTAATATCTAGGGTGAACGTCCGTCTGATCCGATGGTCGCCGAAAAAGTAAAGCGCGCCGTCCTGCTGCCCGCCGGCTTGCCCACGCGCCCCTCCAGGCTCGCCCTACTAGTCACCTCATGTGACGTACGTAGTGAGGCGAGTTAGGCTCCGCCCCTTAGGACTCATTTTTCAGCTAACAATATAATACCTTTAACAAAACCTATTTCGGTGTAAGACTTAAGTCCTTAAATAGAATGCAGGATTACTACTACATACATAGAAAACGGTGCCAATGAACTTTTTGGTTCGTACTAAACGTGTCTCATGACTCCAAAAAAAAGTTATTGCAATAAATTCAAAACGCGATAGTCAAAGAAAGAATATTTTCTAATAATATACTAAATAAACCTTAATAATTATACAATAATTAAGCGTTGTTTAGCTCCCATAGTTCAAGCTTTGTTTGTTTTGGATTAGATAACTCTGTGTAAATGGTTTCCAAAGATATAACCATACCTACAGTCAAACATGTTAATATTAAAAAACATATAAGGTCAAGCTTTTCTTATACACCCAGGTTGAAGCTTCCATACATTTTCAGCCTCCCAAAGTCCAGACTCAAACCTAGGTCCAGAGCCCCACGCAAGCTCTCCCGCGCAGTATTGAAACATTATTCACCGTGGCCATTACCATAATAAATGTTAATAAAGTCACTGCACATGCACATTAGCCAGCCGTAAATCACAAAGGGTTTGCTATTGGTTTTTAGCATCGCCCCGTATCAATTATGGCGTGGACTATGGTGAGTTTGAAGTGGGTTGAAGGTTGCTCTACGTATAAAAATTATAATAATAAATTTTCTGAATGTACTTACTTTGATCATTTGTTGTACGCTTGGAACGTGTTCGGAAATGTGGCTAGTCGTGTTTTGATAACTAACGTTGACTTATATTGCCTTACAATGTTTTTTATTTTAATGGGATTACCTACTACATAATTGACCATGAGTTCATCAGCTTATATTTAAGGTTGAAAAAGAAATCTCACCTTTCTCTTAAATAAAAAGTAATTTTTCTTTAATAGAAAGAAATGCTTATTTTAAGAATTGCAAATAAAAAAATAATTTAAAGAAGAAAGACATTTAGCGAAATAAACCATTTCACTTAAAAAAAAAATTATAGTCAAGACTGTCAGCATTAACTTTCTGTACTTAGTGTGGTTCAAAAGCGGAAGATGGTGGTGACCAAAAGCAAAGACATCAAAAGCTGCCTAAAAGTTAGGTAAAAAATAAAAAACGTTTTAAGTTTTGTATTCGGACTACATCATTGTCTTAGTATTACTATTCAAAAGAAGTGAAACTAAAGTTCAAATCAAAAATAATTGATTAATTTTTGTTTTTAAACTTATGTAGAGCATCATTTAATGCGCACGTAAAATATAGCGGGCGTGCATAATACCAGGATTCGCCCACGCGCAATTGTCCAGGCCAGGACCACAGTCCAATTATTTTTAGTACGGTTGTTTTCATAACTGTTTAATACATGTTTTCAACAATTTTACTATGTTTTGAGTAATATAATTGGATAGGTATGATTTTTTTCAATTTTTAATTATAAAGGTACGTAACGTGCCATGTTACATGCTTTGGTTGGAGACTGCGTTAAATCTTTAGTCGTTAGCAATTATTATTGTGCTCTATTATTATAATTTTGACCCAAAAAATAAATACTTAAAACTCAGTTTTTCAATATATTTTGTTTGTGTTTGAATAACCTTTATAAGAATGGACTTTTTTTTAGAAGGGAGTGAAAATTATAATCTGTCCTTACTTAACTTACGGTGATCGATTGCTATACTGTGGGGACAAACTACGCTCGCGCCGCGTCGCCGCTCGCGCATGAATATGCAGCACTTCGCTCTTACAAATGGATCGTAACGCGAATATTAACTGAAAAGTTTCAAAATTAAACGTGTGGGGCATTATATTATTTTAATTGTTCACCCATAATTTAAAATCATTCAGAAGAAGGCAGATTTTGGCGGGAACTTTGAGAAACTTAGGCTGACCCCACGCGACGGGCGGACACGTCGGGAGCCCGCTCCACAACCGCGCCCGCCATATCTGGGGTCAGCCAAAGAAAATTAACTGTGAGATAGAATCTAGTCATCCACGTTTCATACATAGTTTCTTAAGATGCACTACTTTATCGAAACAATAAGATTCATCATCCCAATTCCACGTATTTCTCGTAGTTCAATGACAAACAGAAAGTTGTTCAAAGTTAAGGCTATCTAATTTCCTTAGAAATCAAAGAGAGGCGGTGTAAAGTCGCGGTTAGTTTGAGTTGCGGACAACTTTCCGACCGGCCCGCATGCGTGAGCTTTTCGCGGGCATCCGACTGCCCGCTTGGCTAGCGAAGTATGGAAACCGCTCCGGTTAATATATCTTAAGAAAACATATTTGTATATGAATTGTAACTATTGCCGTATACAGAAGGAAGCCCCAAAAAACCTTCGAAAGTTTACAGTATTTTTTGTTTTATCAGTTGGGAGACAGGCACGCAGCCCGTCTGATGGTAAACACCGACTCGGCCTATTCTCTATTCTAAGTATTTGGACAGGACTGGGGAGCAAGGCAAGTAAAGGGAGGTCAGGGCTTCTAGCTCTACTCCTCACTCATAAAAAGAAGCTCACTAGCAAAGCTACTCATACGTCGCTCTTGGTAAAATAGTGATGACAGAAAGGTACAGCTCTCTGAAGCACACGTACGCAAATGCTTTTTATTCGTTGTTTTCCCGCAGCAGAACGCTTCACCTTCAGTAGTAGGCTATCGATTTAAGCAAGTAATTTTTATTTAATTTTTTTTTTTTTTTTTTTTTAATGTGACGGGAAAATGGATATCAAATGTTAGGAAATAGTGATTTATCATCTTTTTGATAAGCGCGAAGGACAATGATTCCGGCAAGTGACCGTCCGCGACGAAGCTAAGTCTAAGAAAAAAACTTCATTAATGTATTGTACTACTTATACCAAAGTCTACCACACTCCTTCGTTGATTTTTACTAACAGTGCTCGGGTTTTGTGGCCACAATCCGCATTTGGTAAGTGTTGTGACTAAGGCGATACCCATCACGTAACGATAACGTGATTTCAATAATGGAGGCATTTGTCCTAAAGTAGGCTAAAATAGGCTGATCTGATACCAAAGCCTACTCTATATACGTGCCAGCCTTAAAACTATCAACACTTGGCAGTGTAAAAACTTGGTCCCGCGATAAGTGACAGGCGCGAGTCGCGGCGCTTTGACGTAATTGCCTTTGTGGACATCCCGCATTGCTCGACACTATAATTTAGTTTGGACGACCTTAGGACGGGAGTTTTTGAGTGTAAAGTTTAGTGTAAAGTTTAAGATAGGTACTGACGACAGCCCATACAATTTATGTTGGCAAAAGAGTATTGTAATAATTTAAATAACTGTCCTAGATTTGATTCCTGGTCTCGCGAGGTTTCGGTAAAAGTCAGAGCCTCAGCCTATTTGCTATCCTATTGCAGGGTAAAGGCCCGCGTAGAACACTTAAATCAGGTCATTGTCACAATTAGGGGTACTGGTTTAATCACCACACTTGCCACATGCGGATTAGTGATCACAAAACCGAGTTGTGATTGAAAAATCAGTAACTAATTTTGTGCGAACCGGAATTTTTTCCTAGGACCTCGATTACGGCCAGGTATTTAAACCACAAGAGGCGGTATAGTAATTGAACGATAATATTAAAACTTAACATCTTTTAAATTCCTGGGAATACATATCAGCAATTTGCAGGGAGCAGAAATCAGATGTAACAAATTGAAGTGGTACAAACCGATCGAGTGCGAAATCATTGGTATCTTTGCGCAGTCGCCGCCGAATTCCGTATATTCGCCACCGAACCAAAATAAAGTTTTCAGACAAGCTAATGCACTTTTCAAACAGATACAGGCTGTTCTTTTAAGATTCCATTTATTTTTTGAAAGAGCTGGACTGCGAAGGGTACTTGTATTATTTACCGTTGAGATTTTATTATTATTAATTATTATGATTCGTTGTATTTTTTGTTTTTATTATAAATATTGCACAAATATTTAAATATTAGACATTATTTTTAAGCTTACTTAAAAAACATTAAAAACGGTAACAAGATTAAATTACAAAGAAAATATAACAATATAGGTAAATTAAATAAAAATTTATTAAAATAGTGTCATTTAAATACTAAATTACAAAAATTACAAAAGGAGGAAATTAATACTGGTATCTTAAAATGTCATCATTAAATCTGTTATGAAAATGCAATTCTAACAAAAGAATAAATACAATCCAAATATAAAAATTCATCTGACAGATAAAGAATGAATGCTGTCTTTTTTTGTTGACTGAAGAGACAGCATCTTGGTGTATTTATTATTTTTCTTTTTAATACTGAAAATAAGAGGTATGAACGTATCATGCTGTAGCACGGCACGGTGCACTTGAGAGCGGTCATCTGGCGCGGCGCCAACAAGACAGGCGTCCATCCGTCCGTCTGCGCGACAGACAAACAAACGTATAATACAGTCTGTCCACTCTCAGCTTGTAGCGAACTGTTTGTGAGTTGCGACACCGAAGATCAGGGGGCTTAGACAAGATGACATCGCTTCATAGCTGGCAAATTTCGCTAAGTCCAATTTGTATTTATTTGACAGATGCCATAGAAAAGTCACGTGTTGAAAGTTTGGGATTTGACATTCGCTAACGCAAATTGAGCTATAACGAACGTCATAAATGCCGCTTGTCTAGGGGGGCAGGTCTTATGTCGCTTGCATTCATTGGCCGGCCAGAGTAGGGCAATAAAGTTATATGCTTGCAGAAAAGAAGTATCCAACAGCCGCAAATTGGTTGAGTGGGAAACTGCATCGCAAAAAGCGGTGTACACTTTTATCATCCTAAACCGACCATACCAATGTAGCCCCTTTGCAAGGGGCTCTTCGAGGGGCCATCTATTCGAAGGCGGTGCACTAGCAGACGTGCGTACTCTAAGGCAATAAATAGCGTTGATTACTGTATAATTTGAATTCGAACGCCATAATGCTTTTCTGTTTTTTCAGTCTGTCAGGTTAGAAAAACAAAACTTTTACTTGTACTAGTACGTCTGGCTTCTGAGAAAAGATGGTACTTCCCAGGTTGGTGCTTTCGACTGACAGACAGGAGCTATCTACAGCATAACACCCTCATAAAAAGTTTCCGTTGAGAAGAATCTTTAAAGGAAACTCTTCGAAAACAGAAAACATTCTTAGATTACCAGACATTCAGGACACAGCATCCTGTATCGCGATGCACTTGAGAGCGGTCATCTGGCGCGGCGCCAACAAAAAGACGACGCGTCCGTCCGTCCGACACCGCGCGCTGCATTGTTCGCCCGTGACTGCGCGATTAACTAAACTACGTATGTACATATTGACACCACTAGGGTTTGGGTCCCGAGTCAACGAGAGTTTGTGGTTTAGTTTTCCTATTAAAGAAAGTGGATTCGAATTGTCATTTCGCTCTATGACAACCTCTTCTGCCTGCGATGCATCCTGCCGAATGAAGCACGAGGTTCTGATATAACCATCCAAATTAAAATAACGTAGCTGAATGCCACAGGCCAGTGATGGGTTGCAGTGACAGCTACGCCCTGCGATCGGAACCGCTTGTCCAGTGGCGATTATGGGCAAATCTTCCAAAGCTAACGTAATTGGCTAATTGGCGTATTTGAAGGCCAAACATGTCAATTCCATACTATACGGATTCCATACTAGCTACCTATATATCATATCATCGTGCGGTGCAACAAAGAGTGAGTGAACGAGTGTAGTGCCCAGCCTGGCCGTCACGGCTATTTACACGCAGTGGACAAACAAATTCGCGATGCAACGACCTCTGGCGTGTTTATTTTGACTCTGCAGTTTAAATGAAGTCGTGTTATACGTACTGATGATAAATTGTGTGAATTATGAGTCATTGGTGAGATCACAGATGTTCCAATTATTTTCTATAACACTTGTCTTAAAAGTAAGTTAAAATAAATGCCTGAACAACCTAAATTAGTAAAGAAAAGAAAGAAGAGTGATGACCATGAGACGAAGCCGTATTAGGCTCCACACAAGGTGGACCGATGATCTAGTAAAGATCGTGGGAACCCACTAAATGCGGGTGACGCAGGATAGACCAGTTTGATAATCCTTAGGGGAGATTCTATGCTCAGCAGTGGACGTCTTTAAGCTCATATTGATGATGATGACTAACCTAAAATTAATAATAAGGACGCAAGACTTTTTTAGAATCCTACTGGCTAGCTGCCACCCACCCCCACAGGAGTTTTTTTTTTTCATTTATTTCCACATAAAATCACTTAAATCTAAATACAAACAGTCTGCCAAACTACACATGCAGTTTGTCGGCAGTAGCCCTCGTGTTTTTTTTGTTATATAAACCAAAAATTTACATGATGACCACAAACAGACCCCCAGTGGTGACAAAGCCAGTGGTGATGAATGGGAATAGACGCGTATCAACAACAAAATAATTATGTCATGGACACAGTGACAGGTAATGTTTTTTTAGTCTGCATTTGGAGGAGAGAAATCTACCGCCATTAAAGCTCTGGCTGTTTTCCAGCAATATTAATGTGGGAGCCAGAAGCCTATACAGTCTGGCAGCACTGAGCGACGCTTCCTGATGAAGTGTCTCTCAATGGAATAAGCCGCAGTTACCGCTTACCATCAGGTGGGCTGCGTATCTCAGACACAGAATACCATCGTCTAATTATAATAATTTATACTAACCGTTAAACATGACTAGACAGATCTTAATTCTACCAATACTATAATACCCCTAATAATACACATTACACAATAAGATTCGGCGCATCGAATAAGTAAAACGGTCAACATGCGTAACACCAACAATGGGCGATGATTTTGCATAATTTTATAGATCCAAATACCCGTAGATCATTGATCATCCGGTCAATAATACGTGTTAAACTTGTCACTGGAAATAGTGATGTGAAACTACAAATTAAATAATATCGATGTTATTCGATCCAGACTTATCATTTTAGCTTGTACAATAACGTTTATGTTATGTTTCGTAGTGTTTTTGATAACAATTCACTAGCATAATATTTTTAGATTCTAGAATTAGATATAATATTTATAATTACAATAGGTAATAATTAGAAATAATTACATTAGAGATTTATTCAGTAAATAGTTTAGGTTTTCTTGTTGAGCTGGCAAGAAAAAGAAAGAAAACATTAAATTTCGTACAAATTCGAACTATGTTAGGTTGTACTTTGGGCTAATAAAAAGTATGTGGTGCATGCACTAAAAAATATAACAAATATATGTATGTACCTATACCAGTAAATTTTTTCCATCCAGTGTTTGAGACTACAAACCATAATAAGTATAACTAAGGCTTTTTTATTTTAGAAAAAGACTTCTTCTCTTTCATCCTCCAGTGATTTCAAAATGCAAGTGGCCGAAGCCACGTTCATAATTAATATTAACAGGTCACAATTTATTTTAAAATATTGATAGGTATCAATATTGAAAAAAGCCTTTTGCGGTACGTTGAGTGTAACATCTCAATGTAAAGCAGCAAACGCAGCTTATAGTCGATAGACCAATCGAACCCAATTGACTCACATCACTAGTGTTGTGCAAATCTCACCGCTGACCGACGATGCGTGCCAAATGACACGATCGATCACTGCCTGACTGCGCTTTGTACTGCCCAGGTGTCCTATCATACTGTGTGTTGGGATGATACCACGTGCTTATACCAAAACTACTGTAAAGTAAAAAATATAATATTAGCTTACTGCCTACTGCAGAGCAAAGGCCGCCATCACTGAAATTAAGTCTCGATCGAAAGCTAGTGTTTATAAAACACTGATCGGACCCTAACAAAGTACCTACTTCCACAAAATCAAATCTATTTTTAAATTTTAATTTCCACCTTCCACATGAAAGGTTGAAATTGAACTCACAACTAAGATTTTTACCGGGAGACTTTGTTATCCACCGGAGACGTAAGAAATTTAAAAATGTATTTTGGTATGACTTCGTTACAAAATTGTGCTCTTGCCAAGCTTATAATAAAATGAATAATTACTGTTGTACTTGTATTAGTCATAACGCGTCGGTTATAAATCAAACTGAGCATCAAACAAAAGTGTTACGCAGAAACACCAACAAATTGAAAACTCATCAAACTTTCCGGGTCAAATCAAACATATTTCAAACACGGCGCCCCTCAACATTCACACGACCCGAGCCTGTTAACACGTTCCCTCAAACACGGGCTACCGCAAAGTCCGGTAAGGATATCGACAATTTTCCACCCTCCGTCCCCTCCTTATTAATCAAAAACAGACCTTACAACTTCTCACGAAAGTCGAAAGTTGTACACTCGAGTAGTGGTCACCCTTTAGGCAATCTCGACCACGCTTTGAAAACAAGTGAACTGCTTACTTTTCCATTTTCAAAAACAACAATCAAAAACGAGTCTTAACTCACTGTTTTAAGGTTTGAATGAGCTGCGCGTAAGCTGGTCAGTATAATCTGCCTCATATGTCGGAAGTGAGAAGGCTTCTTAGCCCGAAGGGTCAGGCATCGTTGGTTTTATTGGAATTTCCTATGGGTGATTTTCACACGCGGTTTATGGGTGTTAGGGGCTAAACATTGGTATGTCAAGGGTGAATATTGGGTGGAAATAGAATGATAAAACCTTTTTTTGTCCTTTAGTGATCGTTTGAGTGGATAATATGTTTGAAGATAATGACGTCACGACTTTGCAAGTTTACTCGACTCGTACCGCAACTACAGGTGAGTGAGGTTCACTCACGTTCGTCCCACTAGTGGGACGAATGAGACCTGGCAATGTGTGTGACTCGAAGCTGAAGCGCCGCACTACCGACTAGACTCCCTCGGTTTCCCGTTTATACCCGAAGGACGAGCCAGTGCCCGTATTGTGGCAATTGCCGGCCCAAATTAAAAATTTGTACAAAATTTCTCCTATTATATCGTAAAACCAAAACAAGTGTGAAAGTGATTTATTTTTAAATTAACGTACTGCACACGAATAATTAGATTATAGTTACCCGAGTTTACTGTGTTTTTGTTGTGAAAAATGAACGAACAAGCCTTAAATATTAATTTTTTTGTTTCACACAGCTCTCGTGCTGCTACTGATAATCTGCAGTTCACATTATTTTGAATATATGGATGGATGAATCCAAAATCAGCGACGATTCCTTCGGCGTCTGTTAAGATAAATGATATCGTAAACTTCGCTCGATCCACTCGACATTTTTATTTTATCCAATATTTCGTCTTGCTAGGCCCTTCGCACGAAAATAACAGGAGTAACTGAAACCTTGCAACTTGAGTAGCGTCGTGTGCGAGGTACAGTTTATAACTAGTTTGTAATTCTCTACTGGGATATCCCGGATTAGTTCCATCATTTTTCAGTAGCTCCATGTGCGGAGGGCCTTAGTCATCAGTTTCGTTACCTGTATAAGCCAAAAATCCTTTTGATATGAGATCTAGGTGTACTACGGATCAGGAAGGCCATCTCACTAAGTTGTAATAGAAAAAAACAATTGATCAAACATGAATGCGCTAACAACTTACCTTTCAACCTCAAGTTTTTTCCCAAAATCTTTACCCCATCCCCTAAATTATTCATCCCCGGATGGGCTCAATTGGGCGGAAAGGACGGCTTGACCGCGGTCGAGTGACCCCTTGTATCTGAGGGGACCCTTCAAGAGGTCGGCACCTTATGAAATGTTATGTTGAGGAAATTAGCTTACGGCTTTTTTGAGGAAGAGCGTAAGAAAATCATCTTATGAATTATAAAAAAAATTGCAGACACCGGGATTCTAGTGGACGAAACGATCATTTTATACTCTTGTCTGATCCTCCTTCTTGACATGACCCCTTTATGGGGGGCATAGCAAATGTACTCTGTGGGGCATAGGCAGTTGAATTTGTCATTTGTATCGGCTATTCCACTGATCCCACCTCTTTATCCCACCTGGGTGGGATAAGTGGATTTTTCCCCCTTTTCCCTCCCAGGCGAGATTAGAGGAACGTAAGTTTCGCCGGCACAATGTTAAAACTACGATGGGCACTCTGTGCCACTACCTTAAGGGTTTCTGAATCTTTTAAATACTGACCGTGGTCCCAGAGCACATTCGATGTAGCTCGGAAGAAGACTTTTGAGAAACTTCTACAGACACACACTAAAACAGAAACACTTGTTCAAAATAATTCAAAACTTTATTAGTAAACAATAAAACTAAACATCATACAAAACAACACAGCACACGGCAGCACATCACAACACTTTAATTTACAAAATGTTGCAAATAGACTATACACAGAACCTTTACCAAGAAGTCATTATTCAAAACCTTATTACATATCTCTAATTATCCCTTAGTATTTATAAGTTTCAGATTTAAACATGACAGTTGATTATACTAATTAGGTTACTGATTCTTCAAAGACGAAGTAAAAAAGGCGTAGAAGTAAAGTAGTGGTAGTATGGGATAAGAGCTGATGATATAAAAAGAGATAGGTTTAATGAAAATATCTCTGCAAAAATAAAAAGTTATTCCTATTAGTATTTCCTATTGAAGATAAAATATGTAAGAAATGTTTTCAAGGCATAAAACAGCTTACTGTATTCTATATGAAGTAAAAAAGTCAAAATAACACTGTCCAAAAGACGTTCCGGTTTTCTATACTACTCACGTCCAAGATGGCGACTCATCAGAAACTGTTCATTATAAATGCTTAGCTGCTTGACTTGCATGATGATCATGTTTATTTACAGATTCCTTCTCAATGGCAAAGGTTCCGGGCGACCGCTATACGAAGGCTACTTTCACGACGGTCTGCAGAACCAGGAGGACGGTGACGAAGAACAAGACCGTGGGTTGGAGAGCCTTTGTAGACTTGCTGGTCAGCGTGCGAGGCTGCGGTACTACCGGCATCGCGAATGCTTGGTTGTTGCAGCGGTTTAGCTGGGAATAAAGGATTAGAAGATAATTGGGGTATAGAAGTCTGTGACATAGGTAAAAAGAATCCGTGGTCACACTAGTTTGATCGCTACATCACGTTAGTACTTTTTTAATAGTTATGTTTGTGTAATCAAACATTTTTTTTTAAAGAAGGAAATTAAGAAATAAAACATAAAACAAACTAAAAAAACAATTTGATTCGCTGATAAATCTATGTACAGGTAAATACCCCTAGCCACAGGTTCCCTTTATTTATTTATTTGAATATGTCATAAACATAAAAAAGAATGCAGACTGGTGCCCTCCACATAACAGCAATAATTTTTTTATGTAACTTGAAACAGATCATTCCAATCGGGTGAAAAGGGGTTTAGTGGGTACACGCTTTTAGTCTCGAGTCCCACAGACGGCCGCTGGTATAGTTAGTTTGCGATTATGGTGCCTAAACGCATACTCCTCCGAAAAAATTTACCCTCTGGACACGTGGTCCGACTGCTTTGTCCGACTAATCAGACCACGTGAACTTTTTTTCCTGTTGGTTCGATTATGGAGTCGGACTATGAAGTCTTACCGTTCTTAAGAAAACATGGTGCGACCGCGACTCGGCGACCGATATACGACACATTTAACCGCCCAACCTATACAGTGGTGGACATATAATTAAAGACACTCTTGATGTTGACTCATCATTTCAGCCAAACGACGTCCACTGCTGGACATAGGCCTCCCCCAAGGATCTCCAAACCGATCGGTCCTGCGCCACCCGCATCCAGTGGATTCCGGCGATCTTTATGAGATCATCGGTCCACCTTGTGGGAGGCCTACCACGGCTGTTGACTACGTACAACAAAATAAACGGTATTTAGAGACCCAGATAAGTATTAATTCCATATTTATTGGTTTTCATACGTACACTGTTGTCGTATTTATAAAATGCGGACAGAAAAAAAGTTAATAAAGCAATATTTTTGTCTTATTTCCTTTTTTAAATATAACGCAAACTTTGTCGATACATTTTTCGCTGGTCAGCTAATTAAAGACAGTGCGTAATTCATGTTCTAAAGTTAGCATAACCATAAAAGGAGCACTTTAACTTTTTCTGTTATGCAGATTTTATCCTGACAAGCAAAAACTACCTTAGTTTTAAACTTGCTTTAAGTATTTATTGTGATAAAAATGAATTAGTATGGGAAAGGGAAAATGTTGCGATTCTCCCTAGTAAAGGAAGAAAATTAAAAAAAAATTATATCGAAGGTTGGTCGGACAGTACATTAAAGATCACTTACGATGCTCTAAAATAATGGTTATAGACGATATCCGGCATTTCAAGAAGTTTTATACGGTTCACATGCCTAGGAAATTTAGACCGAGAAAAACAACCACCTCAAAAATAGCATTATTTAATTAAAAAAGACCCATCAAATGGCTCAAAAGTCATGCGTTTTGAAGTATTTAGTGTAGAGGGGTCTAAAGCAGTATCTAACAGAACGATTAGAAGGAAATTATGGAAGTCACCCTTTTTTGAAAGATTTTTTTTAAGATCCTTCTTTTGAAGGAATAAAAAAAAAAAGAGCAAAATTACGATTTGCCCAAAACTATTCTCATCAGGACAGAAAAACTGAGAAAAAATGTGTTTATTTCCGAAGAACTTTAATTAATATGGTTAACTCTTAAGGAAAAGTTTGCGTTAGGCGTCATCCAAAGAAAAAAATGCATCCAAAGTACACAAAGATAACAGTCGAACGTTGAGGGGGTAATACAAAAATTTGAGGAAGTTTTCCTGATAAAGATGTGAGACCTAATAAAAAAAAATACAAGGTAGCAGGAAAAAATTTAATAAAGGATTATTTTAGAAAAAGTCATGTTTCCTTACGCCAATGAACATTTGCCGGTGATATAGACTTTTCAACACGATAACGATCCCATAAACACTTCAGCAGGAGTCAAAGAATTGCTTAGGAGCCAATAAGTAACAGTTTTAGATTGGCCACCGTACTGTCCCGACACTAACCTGATCGAAAACATGGTGATCTAATGTGAAGAAAATTAAAGGAAAAAACATACAAGTAATGTTCATCAACTTTACTCGACGTTTAAAACGGTATGGGTGCAGATTTCGAATCAAACCTGCAATAATTTGAAGGCATCAATGCCTAGGCGGGGTTGGACTTTTATTGCTGCTAAAGGACATGCGACAAAATAATAATGTCGTGTTTTTATGTTTTTAAAATACGTCCAAAATGTATTAAAATCAAGTGCGTTTCAAAATTTACCAAGTTGTTTTTTTTATAGTTACTTAATGAGTCTGTCTTTAATTAGTTGGCCAGGTCTTTGTATTCGTTCGTACTGCTTGCAATAAACTTTACCAATAAAAAAAAAAAAAAAAACATCTTTGTATCTTTATTTTACTTCAAACATTTTACGATAACCCTAAGAACAATTTAAGTAATATTGTAAGATAATAAATGTAATACAATAAAAGTATAAAGGGTAGGTAAACACTGAAAACTTAATATCTCCTCAGTGTCTTTAATTATATGTCCACCACTGTATGTAAAATAACTAAGGACAACTCTTTTCACTTACCTCACAGCACGTAGTCTCCGGAGAGCCCACACATCCAGATCTGCACCCTCGCACCACCGCCTCGTACGTGGAGCCCTTCGATATCACCGACGTGAAGCACTTGTCATCCGCGCTGTGGCATGTGATCGTGTGCACCCTGCAAAGACACGTGCGGTCAACTGGCTACCCTACCAGGGTTTTGGACTTTATGACTTTGAGGTTAGGTTGAATGTTGATTAAGAGAATGATGGGTAAGGGCGCTTGTACATACTAAGAAAAGTCGCCGGGCCTACGCAAGAATTCGTGTCGTTTCTTCACACGAACCGTGTATATTGCTCCGGCGCTGACCAAGAAATAATTTTTGTCTGCGCTAGATACGACACGCGGAGGACGCGCACTGACTTTGACTTGTCTGCGGCAGACACGGTGAAAGTCTTGTCTGCGGCAGACATGGTGAAATTTCTTAGCGTGTAGAGATTTCTTAGTAGTATGAAGCCTCAGATTGTCATGTTATCCCATAATATAAACAAACGTGAATAACACGCTTAGTGTTAGCTTGCGATGCAAAAGTAGATAGACTTATTCCTGAACTTCAGTTTGTTGACAACTAAACTGACGGTATCTATACGCAAAACTTGCAGCTACTACCAACAAGCACTGTGAGCGAGTGCATCTTCTATAACAATGACCTGTCAGGTATTCTGTCTATTTCTATTTAGTTTTTTTTTTAATAAAGAATACCTATAGAGGAAAGAGAGGCTTTTTCACTCACGTACCAAACGAAGCGCAATAGTTACTACCCATACGTCGGCTTCTTTGAGAGTGTTGCACTACCCCGGTCGAGCCAGTTCCATTTGTTTTTTTTATTGTGTCAGTTGGCAGACAGATACGCTGCCCACCTGATGGTAAGCGGTCACTGCCGCAGTGACCGCAGCGGCCTATTCCACTGAGGGACACTTCACCTGAAAGCGTTGCTCAATGTGCTGCCAGACTGTAGGCCCAACTGTTCGTCGAGCCTTCGATTTCAAGTGTACTGGCTCCCACATAAATAATGCCGTAACACTGCCAGAGCTGTTATGGCGGCAGATCACCTGTGGGGGTGGAAGATAGCCCAGTCGGACTCTGAAAAACCCCTATCACCACCGTATTTATATACCCGAGCGGCTTACTGACTGTTCCACGCAGGCGGTAGAAAATAATTCCGTTCGATATCGGCAAACATTTTGATTACCTACTTTAGAATCGTGTCCACAGAATGAGTAGGACGTCAACAGGCGTTGTAATGTACTGTAATGAGAAAGTCTTAATTATACTCACAAATTGTTGTCTTCATCCTTTTTCTCACGGCGGACCCTTTCCCCAAATTGTATATCATCTTCCATCTTATCTAGTCTTGTGTCGCTAATAAAGAATAAAGAGCGCAGTCTCGCCTATCATTGTATTTTCGTCTAATAGATTGTTCAACCAGAAACGTATAGAAAATGCTAAGAATAAATTAATTATGGAATTGGTAGACTATCGAAAAAATGTTATGAACATTTGTGATAAGTGTATTAGAAGAAGAATCAACAAAAAGTGGCCATACACATTACATAAAACTTATATTCTACCTCTTCATTTAGGTCCGAAAAAGATTTATGTTTCGGATGGAATTTATCCCATAGCGCACAGGGCAGAGTCGCTACCAACAGTTATGTAGAGAATGTTTACCTGTATTTAGTAGGATCGAGGCAGGCCCTCAGCGGGGTCTCTGACTTGTACGCGCAGACGTAGCACTCGAGAGGTCGCTTCTTCATCGTCCTGGTCACCATCAGCGCCTTGGGAGAGGGTATCACCGCCGGCGCCCGCCGACCAGCCACGTGGTCTGACTGTTAACACGGATATTTCATTAAAAATCATGTAACATAAGATTCAAATGTTTCCCCTGCCACATCCTTGTCAAGATCTGAAAACTTAAACCTCAAAGTGTGTCATAATTTTCGCCTTAATTTTCTAAGCAAAACAAACATTTTCAAAAAATATGCAACAAAAATCCTCTTAGACATTAGAAGGCAACACAACTTTTTATTAATTTACAAACCTTCCGTCATGAACTGTATTCAGAAAGCTAAATGGATAGTAAAATCATATAATATGCTAAATTTGCGGCTTTAAAGCTCACTGTGAATAATATCCAAACTCCTCCAATCGATGTCATGGTACCAAACAATGAGAGTTTTGAAAAAAATGATATGGATATCGCACAGAATCGAAACCTGAACGTAATGACTCTAAATTCTCCACCTTCTCTGTAGCATCCTCATCATCATCGTCTTCGTCGTCATCATCATCTTCTTCACCGTCCTCGTTCCGTCTGTCAATAAAAAAGCATAATATTTGATAAAAACAAAGATAATACAATGCTCTATAGGCTCTGAGCATCAGAAGAGCATTTTAAAGTTCACCAAAAATATTTAAAAAAAATTAGTTATCAATAATCTGTGCAATGTTTAATTAAAATAATTTATATATTGCATTCTTATTACATTAATGAGGCTTCCATTCTATTAATGATCCTTTATAAATATTTATTATCTAGAAATATAACCTGGCAGTTCTATCCATTACAGATGAGAGAAAATTATACTAAAAGCCTCTACAAAATGGCTTTAGCCCCACGCATGCTTCAAAAATCCCCGTGGGTCCGAGTTAAAAGTACTTTAAACTTGACAACGCACAAAAATTTTACTTATTGGTTACTGTTACACACTGCACTTATTTGTAAGACTTATTTTATATAATTTGATACAGATTTTGTGCGTTACCACAAGGTGACGCAAACTACAAAGTTTATGAACCATTTAAAGCGATATGAAGACTTTTCCAAGTAGACCTAACTTCAAGACATACGTCACACACCTAACCTCACTTCCCTTTTACACTTCGCAATTTTCTAGCAAAAAGTCTACCTTTAGCTTCAAGAACTAGATGTTAGATACTTACTCCTCTTCCTCTTCATCATCGAGCTTGGAGCCAGACCTGGTCGGCAGAAGCAGGAGCATTGCCAGAACCAAGCAGTACCTCCACCGTATCATCTCACCGGAATTTTGGTATCATCAACACTTATACTACATGCGTCTACACCGGATTTGGCATTTTAGAACGGAAAATTTTCACCACATCGATTTTACAAGGTGAGTCAAAATTTTGCAACTGACAGCAGTTTTCATTGTTTCGTGTTTGGAATTTCTTTTTTGTTTTCTCCGCTGTCAGTAGTTGGAACTTTTTAGTGTAAGGCGTTTTGTTTGAAAATTATCGTAGCATAGATAAAAACAAGTCTGAAAGAGTTGTGCAAGCAATTATTGCATTATGCACACACTCCTGTGCAGGTACGTAATTAAAAATTATTTTACTAAGATAAACAAATTTTTTTTGTATCTTCGTTACAATGTGCATATTTTTTAATGTCAAGGAATTAAAAATAAAATAACTATGTAGTTATTATATTTTGTTATATGCTCCTACTCGTGTTCTACAAAAAAAAACAATAAATTATAAAGTTAAAAAAAAAACACTTTAAATTAAGAAGATTAAGTAAATTTATTAAGTAATTTAATTAAAAAAATTATAATTTTTATGCTGTTTCTTATCTCAATGAAAAATAATGTAATTTTAAATTGATTTAATTTGATTCTAAATTGAAATTGATTAACGAACTGAATTATAAGTAAATATTAAATGTGAATTGATTAAATTGACCCCGGTCTCATAGTAAATGTTTTAGTAAATGTCACCTGACTCCTGCGACACAAGCAATTTGCTTAGTGCAGAAGTCGATATTAATTGTAAAACCGATTATGTATTTTTGAAAATAAAGAATTATTATTATTATTATTATTATTATTATTCTTGCTTCTATTTAAATAGGCTCGATGTTATAATTACAAAACATCGGTTTATAATAATATTCACGGGCCGGGGCCAAGTGAAAATTATTGAAGTTTATATGTATGTTAAAATTATTATTATTATGATTATAATATTGCATACATTTCACTTCATTTTTCTCTCTTTTTCTACTTTCAATTACAAAGTATTTACTTATTCAAAACATGAACCAACAATAATAACGACTACGAAAATAAAGTTCGTTGAAATTCTGTTTATGCAGACGTAACGCCCTCTAGTGTTGCAAGGCAGAAGTGGCTACTGGAACATAGATGGCGCTGTTTCAATGTTTCTTATTTGAAAATCTCAGTTTCTCGTTGGACATTTTATCAAATCAGAACTTTTATTTTCATTTAACAGGTCATAAAATAACTTTGTTACTTATATTTATTTTAATAATTGTAATGATTATTGGCCAACATAACATATTTGATTCCCATTTCAAAATAGAAATAGTTAGTTTCTTTGTTTCAAAAAATATTTTTAACAAAAACTCAGAAAAGACCGAGGTATGAGCTGCAGCTTATTACGCTCTGTTGTACTGTCTGTATATACAGTATCCGGATAATAAGTATAATGTCCGAGTCGCCAACAAGTAAAGATAGGTATTGGCTAAATCATATGGTAATTAAAGAAGGGTAGGGAGGCCTTTGCCCTGCAGTGGGACGTTAAAGGCTCATAATAATAATAATATGGTAATTAATTTGTGATCACATCCATCCATCCATTGTAGACCGCATAGTTTTTTAACATTAGCTATTACGCTCTGTTCGGTGAGTGAGACGTAGACTGGTAAGGCAGAGTGGAGATTTCTAATATTATGCATATACCTAAATAATATCGGAGAACAGGCCTAATATACCGCCTAATATATATTTGACCGCCTCCGTGGAACAGTGGCTAAGCCGCTCGGGTATAAAAACACGGAGGTCGTGGGTTCGATTCCCGCCTTGGGTCGGGTTGGTGGTAGGGCTTTTTCAGACTTCGACTGGCTAGCTACCACCCCAACAGGTGAAATCTGCCGCCATAACAGCTCTGGCTGTGTTCCGGCAATATTAATGTGGGAGCCAGTACACTTGAAATCTGAGGCTCGAAGATCAGATGAGTCTACAGTCTGGCAGCACATTGAGGGACGTTTCCGGTTGAAGCGTCCCTCAATGGAATAGGCCGCAGTGGCTGCTTACCATCAGGTGGGCTGCGTGCCTGTCTGCCAACTGACCTAGTATAAAAAAAATAAAAAAAATATGCGCTGTGATATCACCTTGAAGAGATACAAATAACAATAATTTCAATATTATTTTCATAACAACCCAAAAAAAGCCACGGCCAAAATACTAGTCACGAATATTTGTTAACTTACTAAACTTTCGCAAAACTTGCAAAATGTATTTTTTATTCCGGACCACATTTACAAGCGAGTGGTTTTTTTTATCTCCCATCTTAATAAAAGCTAAGTTGGTAATATATCTGACCATCAGAGCTATAATGAATGTCGTGAGTTCTTTTATTTGTGAGTTGATCACATAATGTTGTGATGGCTCAGGTTCCAGTAAAATATTCTAGTCACTTTTATAAGATAAAACTTAATGACATATTTTGTAGTGACTAATAGACCAACATGTTATATTCTTAAAAGAATAATGCACTTTTGATTTAAGTCATATTAATAGACGATATCCAAAGGTGACATTTGCGTTTTTTTTTTTTTGCTAGATGTTTGTATATTATTTTTGTTGTCGCTTCGTTTTAACATAACTCAAGTAGGTACTCAAGTTTACTTTAGGATCAGATCAATGTATAAAAATGACTTTAGAAATAACATTATTTGTACAAAGACTTTTTACTTTTTAGTACATTTTATGTTCGAAGTCGGTTTTCTTTCGTTAAAAATTTTACAGAGTTTGACTAGCTCGCTTCAGACGCGTGAAAGCTAGTACATTTGAAATGAATCAAAAATCAAAAATCATATTCATTTATTCAGTTTTGACTCGTTTAAAGCATATTAATGCCAAATATTAAATGAAAGGCTAGAAGATCAGTACAGCTTTGCTTTTTTATTATTTTATCCATAATTACCTTGTTTCAATTAATAACCTTATGGTATATTATAATTATGTAATATACCTATTTGCACTCAATCCCCTACGTTCCTTTATATGCACTTCGTACCAATTCCACATTATCTATCACCCTTCACACACGGATGAATGCTACATACACATATGAAATAATTTTTGACATGATGTGTGAAACAGACCATGAATATGTACTTGAGAGTGTAAAAGCAACGTTCCTTTATAAATGAATAGCCAACTCTGCGCATGCATGCAAGCTTGCAGTGTTGAACACACAGTGCACTGTGTTCCGAGAAAGTATTACTGAAAACATGTTTGCTTTATGACTACTCTTGTAGTCCACCAGTACCACAGTACAATAGTACCAGCATAATTGTCCCAATACCTTTAAAACAAAAATATCATTGAAACCAAGTTATTGTTACCATGATAGGTTGGCTGGTTCAACTAAATGGCATGGTAGGTATGCTTACCTGAGGATTTGTGATGTTTCCCTCTAAATTTTGACTAGGGAATCGAACCCGGGCACCACCTACAAAGAGGTTTTTATTTGTCACGAAAAAATTAAACTCATTTTTACTCTTACATAAAATTTGGATAGTCACCCAACGATCTCTCTATTGCCCTGTATGGAAACTGTAAGTTATTTTGGAAAAATACCCTACCTCTGAGGAAAGAATATAGAGCTCTAGGCTAGGGGGGTTAGGATGCGGAGGAGGGAGGAGAAAGAGTGTACGGGGCCTCCGATATTCTCACACTCATCAAACGAAGAGCAACATTATAGCTTCTCCTCTTACATTGATCTGCTGTTAAAATATTTTAACTTGGATTTTTATTCTACCCTAGTTAAACTACAATACTGGTTTAATACATAATTTTAATAACAATAACAAAATGAGTATTTAACCTCGATTAAAATAATCAACGTTTTTAGTACCTATCAGTAATTATCAAGTTTCTTTTAGCTCATTAATGTGAATATTGTAACTTAACTAAAGAAAGGTTTAATTTTTTTATAATTTTCAAACCAATTTACAAGATCTACATATTAATCTAAAAGGATATTAGGACGAATATTAAATAAGTTATATATTAATGAAAATCTTTATCTTATCTTTGAAAGGGGTAAGTATTATCAAGTAAGTTTAAAGTCAACAGTAAAAGCTCTATGTAAAATTGTAAAAAGAAAAAAATGATTACCTACGCATTGAAAATCTACTAGGTCTATATCAGTTTTGCGTGATTATATTTTATTTCACTTAATCGCGACTCATTTAATTAACTAGACATTAAGTACAGATGAGTAAGTATTCGTTTACGTCGGTAATTTAAAATAAAATTTTAATTTACAATTTCAAATTGAAGAATTTATAACATTTTAATAAATTCTTGAACATCTATCTTGCTAAACCAGTTGGCAGACAGGCACACAGCACACCTGATGGTAGTAAACGGCCACAGCGTCCTAATCCATTAACGGGCACTTCATTATGAAGGGTGGCCCAATGTGCCACCACACTGAAGAGTCATCTGATCTTCAAACCTTTGATTTCAAGTATACTAACGTTACAACGTGATGCAAGGCAGGAATCGAACTTATGAAATATACTCGTATCTATCGAAATATGTAAGTTTCTATACAATACTGATAACATTTATCAATCAAAAACCCGCAAGATTGAACGAGAAAACTCTGAATACCGCCTCACACGGCTACAGTTAAACCATCTCGATAAAAGGGCGAGTCGCTCCCGAATACGCGACCTCATTAAAAATAAACCCGTGGATCAAAGCGCACTAGCGCCACTCCGTAACCAACCTCTGTGCTTTTTTAATTAGCGTCATACACCGGCTGAATGCGCGGAATGCGTTCGCATGCGCCAGTGCGGTTAGTTCGGCTTTGAGTCGAGTGCGGTAATTCGCAAGTGGCCCGCTAGCTACAAGAGTCTGTAATAAGCTCCATTGCGACTTTAAATTAGCAACGGTGCAGTTCTCGGGAATGTATTAAATAAATGTTTCCTAACTAAGCGGGTGGGGAAAAGTTTATTCCCTTTATATCGCTTAAAGAGCTATGAATACTGATAAAATATGACAAATATTACTTAAACAAAAACTGAACAAAACCTTTTATTATTGTAAGCACGAATATGGAGACTAGTATATAACTAACATTAACTTAAAAGTACTTAATATGATAGATAATAAAAATAAATAATAAGTAACTATACATAAAACAAATAAGTAACTATACATAATTATTATGACAACTACTTCATAACCTTCTTCTCTTGAATGAAATACAAATAATCGAATACGATGGGTATCAGAATCAGTGATGAATGTATTGTGTACCTATGTTTTTCTTTCTCTTTCCTTTGCGCTATACAGTGTAGAATGCGCGAAACCCGCTAGCGCTAGTGAGTGCAGTAATTGGACAGTGCGGACTATTCATGCGTGAATGTAATATAAGGCATTGATAAAAGCCTTTAGGCGCAAAAGCCTACCAATAGTTTATTAAGGGCTTTGTGAGTGGATGGAAAAAGAAAATGTACCGTGTCCTCATTTTATTTAATTTTTAAACTTATATCGTATTTTATTGTAACTCGTACACTTTTTTTTATTTATTATAAAACTCAAAGGTGACTGACTGACTGACTGACACAGATAGATATCAACGCACAGCCCAAACCACTGGACGGATCGGGCTGAAATTTGGCATGTTATGACGTAGGCATCCGCTAAGAAAGGATATCTCGATATTCCCACGGGAACGGGAACCACGCGGGTGAAACCGCGGGCGCCCGCTAGTAAGATATAAGTGTCTTACTCTGGTGAATATACCATTCATCCATCTTTCATTAGTCAATACATATTCTCTTGACCAAGTGCATGCTGTTAAAACTCAACCGCACCACCGCATGAGCCACATGTCTACAGTGAGAGCGAATACTATCACAAAGTTCGACGCAAGTTTTTTTTTCTCGGCCGATCACCCATCTTTTTATTCACCGGAAGCGTATTTGCGACTAACTGTCGTTTCGGACACATTTTATTCGGACTCAGTGTCCGAATTGACACTTTTTAATTTTAATATTTTTTTACTGTCGATTCGGACACCGCGATATAAATAGCTGTTTTGTACAGTCAGATAAAAAATCTTCCTACGATTTCTTTTCATTATAAAAATAAAGTCTCAACGAAGCCTTCTACACGAAGCTATCGGTAATGTTTCTAAAGATGACTGGGTCAAATGTGTGAGGCATGCAGAGGAAATACAGGATCAGGATCTAGCAAAGGCAATTTTAAAAGATAAGAGAATACAGTCTCTGGTAATAAATTTACACGAAGATGACAGCGCTCCTGACCCGTGGTACAACTGCGATGTCCAACTGGTTGTACCACGGGGAAGTAAAGTTACCCATGGTTCAACCCTTTTTATTGATATTTATGATTATGACCCGTGGTAAAACGGTTGAATTATGTCCAACTGGTTGGACCACGGGGAACCGCTCCCGACCCGTAATACAACTGCGATGTTCAATTGGTTGTACCACGGGGAAGTAAAGTTACCCATGGTTCAACTGGTTGTTCTATGGTTGTTGTGCGTCCCCATGATCCATCTCCCTGATATACATGATATGTATTACAGGGAGTTGGACCAAGGAAAAAACAACTCACCCTTGATTCAGAATTCTCAGCAAAGTGGATTTTTTTTAAATAATGCGTGTCTGAAAATCTATTAAGGAATGGCGGACAAATGCAATCTTCTTTTATCAAACATAACTTTTCTGGATAACGTAAACTTTTTAAATAACTCCACTAAGGTCATGTTGCCCTGGTACCCTTTGCGGAGAATTCTGAATCAAGGATTTAAGGGGGACAACCACAACAATCATAGAACAAACAGTTTAACCATGGGTAACTTTACTTTCCCGTAGTACAACCAGTTGAACATCGCAGTTGGACCACGGGTCGGGAGCGCATTTTATAACTGCACTAAGGTCATGTTGTCCTGGTACCCTTTGCTGAGTATTCTGAATCAAGGATTAAAGGGGGACAACCACAACAATCATAGAACAACCAGTTGAACCATGGGTCACTTTACTTCAGCAGTTGGACCACGGGTCGGGAGCGATTCCCAGTAGTAGGTACAACTAGTTGGACCAAGGAAAGAACAACTCACTCGAGTTGAACTATTGGTAAAGATTTTTCCCCATAGAACAACCAGTTGAACCATGGGTAACTTTACTTCCCCGTGGTACAACCAGTTGGACATCGCAGTTGTACCACGGGTCAGGAGCGCTGTCATCTTCGTGTAAATTTATTACCAGAGACTGTATTCTCTTATCTTTTAAAATTGCCTTTGCTAGATCCTGATCCTGTAATTCCTCTGCATGCCTCACACATTTGACCCAGTCATCTTTAGAAACATTACCGATAGCTTCGTGTAGAAGGCTTCGTTGAGACTTTATTTTTATAATGAAAAGAAATCGTAGGAAGATTTTTTATCTGACTGTACAAAACAGCTATTTATATCGCGGTGTCCGAATCGACAGTAAAAAAATATTAAAATTAAAAAGTGTCAATTCGGACACTGTGTCCGAATAAAATGTGTCCGAAACGACAGTTAGTCGTATTTGCTTTTGACCACTTCAAACTTTTTAATACGCATGCTAGCCACTGAGCTGCGCGTCGTTAGTCTGTCAAGCTAACAATAGCGACGTACTATCGCAAGTTCATCGACGCTATTGTCTTACACGGTCACCCATCTTTTAATTGGCCAGATGCGTATTGCTGGACCACTGCAAACTTTATTAAGCATGCGAGCCACTGAGCTACGCGTCGTTACGCTTCCAAGTTAAAAATAGCGTCTACTATCGCAAAGTTCGCGAGCCGGCGGCGCTCAACTTCTTTTATCTCAGTCTAGGTTCGCTCAAAAAGTGCAAACTCTGTACAAAGTTCACTTTCGCCTTGTGAACTAATTTTTAGCTGGTGTCAAGTTCAGGGCTGCGGGTGGGGGGTACGAAGAGCGAAGGGGAGGGGGAGGTATGATAAAATAAAATATTCATTATGATTGCTCGGCTCCGCGGTTCGCGGAGCGCGGGTGTGACGCCGCGGTGGAATGGTCGTTGAGGTTTTTGTTAAGGAGTTTGAGAGAGATTCGTTTACTATTAGAAGTATTAGATTCAGATAAATGCATTTTTAAAAAGACTAACGTAATTATTATACCTAATTAAAAACTATTCTAAAATAACCCTTGTATGTTCATATTCTAATTAGAGTAGGTGAAGTATCAAAAAATAGTCTCACATGACGTGTTGGTTTATTTTATTTTTCCATATTTTTCATTATAAAGTTATATCTATTTATAACATTATAAATATATTATTGCTGTTGAAATAAAATTACCTTATTTATAGCCCAGAACTTTAAGAACCAAACTGTTATCGTTATTATTAAAATAATATCCTTTTTTTTTTCTTAAAACAACATTTTTAGCAAATCATTTCATTATCTAAGCTTTTGTCCAAGAATCAAAATCAAAATATTTTTTATTCATGTACTTATGAATCGTCAATTATTAAGGTAACTAGTTACCTACCACTACTAGTTACTAGTTAGTGACTCTACCACCGGATTCGGAATGTTAATATCTAACGAAGAGAACCGGCAAGAAACTCACTAGTTTCTTGCCGTTTCTTTTCTTGTTTTGAATATCCGAACTTTTAATATTTTAATTTGTGTGCCAATCTTCTCCAACCCCACAACCTCGAAGAAGACTTGAAAACTGACGCAAAAATCGTCCCAGACCTACCCCAAACAGTGGAAAGTGGATCCCGCCGTTTCTTTCGACTCTAATTAGCCGATTAATGCCGAGTCTTATCAGTGATTCGATTATGCTCCCAGACGGCACTTGTTGAGTTTTATTACACTTCACCGGCTTTTTTCGCATTTCACAATTTGGGCACGTAATTTATTAGAGTAAAAACATACGTAGAAAATATGAATATGGATGTACTCATAGGTAGCGTAGCTAGTGATAACAGTCAGGTTATTTTTTTTTCTTGGGACTACTCGAGCCTCGAGCGCCTCGATGGTTTAAGTACCGGGTCGAGATCTCGAGGTCCTGGGTTCAATTCCTGGGTCGAGCTTACTTTGCAGCTCGGGTTTGTGATCACCATCCCGCATTTGGCAAGCGTTAATAGCCAGTACCCATCATTGAAGCTATGACTTGATTTCAAGGATGGAGGCCTTTGCCCTGCAGTGGCACATTAAATATTTTTAACTGCTCGAAATAAAGTAACGGCTCCTGATCCCGGGTTGGGTTTAATTACGGTGTCGAGCAAAATAGTTTCGACTTTATCGATCAAGTTTGTAATTACCAACCTGACAATGGCATTTAAGGATGTCTTGATTTCAATCTTAATCTTCACTTGGTAGGGTACAGGACCAAGTGATGAACGGTTTGTGCTTTCCAGCTGTGACTGAGTTTTATGCTCTGCAGCCATAACTGAGTACAAATTGAGCATATTGACTCAGTTTAGACTAGGTCAGAAAAACCTAATATACCCACTTAATATTTACGGGGCGCTAGCATAAAAAAAATCGTAAAGTTAAAATCAAGAAATTACTATGGGAACTTTAGTGGCGCCTCTGTGGCACAGAATATAATTTTTTTAATATTGAATTATAATTTTTTTGCTCCTCAGTAGTAAAAATAACTTACTTACTTACTTACTAAGATGGCGCAGTGACCCCAAAATGAGTCTTGGCCTCCGACAACAAAAGACGCCACTTCAGTCTGTCTTGCGCCATCTCCCGCCAGTTCTCCACTCGGAGTTCGCGCAGATCCTTCATCACCTCGTCAGCCCAGCGATACCTGAGACGACCGACAGGGCGTTTACCATTCGGCCGTCCAAGGTAGGCTCGCTTCACAGCTCGATCTTCACTCATCCTCTCCACGTGTCCGAGAAAGAAGGAGGAAAATAAACTTCTTGTCACAGAGCGAAAAATTTGGAGGAAGATCTTGGGGCCAGTGATGACGGAAGATGGCACATGGAGAAGAAGGAAGAATAGGGAAATAGAGAAACTGGTTGCCGAGCCCAACATTATTGGCGAAATAAAGTAAAAATAAGGATCCACTATAAATGTATAGCCTGCCTGTTCAACGTGTTATGTTAAAGCTGCAAAACCTCAGATATCCCAAATGATTTTTAATTCAATTGACCTAATTGAGAAGGAAAAAAAAGTTTTAAAAAATTCATAGGTTTTATGAGCTGCTTTACTGACAATTCCGTTTCTTGCGTCTGCGACGACGCGCTTTGTCAAGAGACGAGTCGGTAGGTATGGTTTGCGCACGTGATGGCTTAACAGACAGGGCAACATCTTTAATCAATATTTTTTTAAAAATGTGACCTATATTAAAAAATTGATTTAATATATACTACTCGTTATTCTGATCAAACTAATTTCAGGTTTTGTGCATTTAACGTAACACGTTAAGACAAAAACTTTTGTTTACTGCTTAATAAAGTCGACTGCATAATATCATACCCAATCATACCTGTATGGACAAAAACGCATACGGACAGCCAGTATATAATACCCATGTAACCGCAAGAACATCTTCAAAACCTCTTCTCCAAGAAACCCTATCTCGCATCTCCTATCTAAACACCCCAATTTGAGATCCGAACTACAGTAACTAGCTTCGCAAATGAGACACCCGCGACCAGTTTATCTAGAGCCATCAATCTCTCCAGAGATCCCCCTGAGCCTATTTGAACAGACAGCGGGGGGGAGCGCGGGGGGTCTCCCAAGCCTGGCGCTGTCGTGTACATAGTACACGCCGTCAGAGTTAACATCCAAGTTATTAGACGTTTCGGAAATTCGGTTTCGTCCCGCAAGCACCACGGGCTATGCTGACGTGTTAGGAATGGGGTGATGCGGTGTGTCACTTGTCGACTTGTCGATGTTTCATCAACATTTTTTAAAGAATTTTCCTATTAACATGATGCAGGTGATTCCTAGCGACTGTCATAAAAATACAGCTCGAGAAACTTTTATCAAAAGACTCATAGATTAAAGCTTAGCGCGGAGCAAGCAGCACTTTGAGTGACGTTTCCAGATGCTTTTCACGGATACTAGAAGTCACCGCTGGGCGCTGGCAAAGGCTGAAAACCAGTGTTTTGCTCACGGAGCAAAAAATCCACTGAGCATTTTGCCCATCTGCATCGCTGCGGCACACATGCAGAAGAAGCGGATATGTAAGATAAAATGTTTCTTTTCTTTCTTTGCCCTTTTAAACTTGTCATTGTACTACTTTGTGCATTTTGTGCTACTGAGTTACTAGCTTGGTTTGTGTGTCCTTGGTTGCATATAAATTGTTTATCTATCTATCAATCATATTATGGTTCATCCCTCATAGAAAATAAAGTAGTATTTTACCATCAAGAAGGCCTTATCTAAATCTAAAGTTGCATATAAAACTAGCGACCAGCCAACTAAAGTTATCAATCTCTCAGCTCCATGATCAGAGCCCCTTTGGTTCCAGAATTATACAATGGCGTGACATTGGTAAAAATAACTCTGATTCCAAAGACCAAGTTTTATTGTGGGTCGTCGCTGAGTCATGAAAGTAAGGTCACTTTCTATGTTGTAACTACAAAAGATACGAACACTACACCTGAAAGTACCTATCGCGTAATATGCTTCATTATGAGTCTATAACCCTTCGATCGGTTTTGCCTTTAGTGTCAAATATACTTGCTGATAAGTCTTCCTGTATATCGACAGCGCCCCAACCCTACTCGGTATCCAGTTGGTAATGCAAACGTTTGTAACCCGCGGCCCGGCCCCGCAAATACGTACGGTAAATATCCCTATATACGAGCATCGGATACACGGATACACGAGCACATCTGCGACCAGTATCTGATGTGGCAAATCGGTCGCGGTGTGGGCGTGGCCCTTTTTTATGTTGAAGGCAAACGGGTCTCCTGATGGTAAGTGATCGCCGCTGCCGATGGACACCTACATTATGCTAGCCATAGGCCATCATGTCAAATCTTTTTGTCATGCCAATCCACGCCCACATACAGTCAATTCGATTTGATCCAATCGATCGCGTCATGCCGATTTGACGATAGGAAGGATGATGTATGGCCAACATTACAGTTACGTCGCCGGCCTTTAAGGAAAGAATACTCGCTTTTTGAAAGATCTAATGACGTTTTGGTTGGCAAACATGGCAAGGCAACCACCTGATGGCAAGGCCGCAGTGGCCACTTGCCATCAGGTGAGCCGAGTATGGGGACTGAAACAGTAATTTGACTGTGCATGCAGGTTTTTACACGATTATTTCTTTTACCACCTAGCTAAATAAATACGTTTTCTACAACTGATCCATATTTGGATTATTTTCATTTACTACGTAGAAATATCATCCCACTTCTCAAATCTATATATAAAACTCAAAGGTGACTGACTGACTGACTGACTGACATAGATAGATATCAACGCACAGCCCAAACCACTGGACGGATCGGGCTAAAATTTGGCATGCAGGTAGATGTTATGACGTAGGCATCCGCTAAGAAAGGATATCTCGCTAATCCCACGGGAACGGGAACCACACGGGTGAAACCGCGGGCGCCCGCGCCCGCTCGTTGAATTATATATCCTTCTTCGTTCAAGTTATATGGTCGTATCAAAGGTGCCTTCTGTTTAGCCTTACACGGCACTAAAACTGGTAAGCCCGCAGTGGACGGAATGCGAAACGGCTGGCTGTTTGTTTGTGGGTGGTTGGTTCAAGCGGAATTTCCCCTTTGTTGCTTACCCGACGAGCGGAGTTAGCGATAAGTTATTAGCGATGAGCGGTTTTGATATATTCTACGATTGTATTCCTGTAGGGCACAGCTTATCTTATCATCATTATATCGTATAGGGATAAACTGATAGCCCTTATTATCTAAGTAGCTGTAACCAGACATCAGTAGCAGGAGTTACTTCATCCTTCCATGTAACCTGCAGAGTTGACAAGCATTTGCAAAGTTATTCCATTCCTATATTTATACGAGTATATCAACAGTAGTAGCTGTGTGTTATCTAATCTTTAATCCAAAAAATAATTTCACCAAAAACCATTTGCATAAGCACTACAGCAAACTAAGAATTTGGGCAGAAATGAATTTACCATGCACTGACTGTAATTTGAAAATTCCTTTTTTTTTCGGAGGAGAATGGGTTTATTCATCGTAACTACAAGCTAGCTAGACCTGCGGTCGTGTGTGGGACTCGAGACTAAAGCGTCCGCCACCCACTAAACTCCCCCGGTTTCCCCTTCACACCCGATTGGGACGAGCCGGTGCCAGCCTTGTTGCTATTGACCAGCCCATCCCCGGGTACCTCGAATTGAAATTATCGATTCACCCTTTGGGGTATATGTCAGCTGATATAATTAGGGTCATGTTTCATTAAAATGTTAACTAATCTCCTGACTTGTACCAAAACCCAGACTTAGAATTTGGCGGGCATTAAGTACGTGCAGGCTTTGTTTCCCTTACATTATGTATTCGTCGCGGACGTCTGTGCGCTATGTACTGCGTGCGTCGCCTGTACATCAGACAATAAACGTAATATACTTACAACTAAACCCCTTTTTCATTGTCATTCATCACTTTTAAAGTGGCTGTGGCTTTTTAGCCGTTAAACCAAGTTGATAGCGCAAAAAGTACGAGAAAATTCAAGTGTTTTAAGTCTTTGACTATGGACGCAGTCGACTTGAATTGTTCAGTTATTAGTTTTTTTAATCTTACCAGTTTAGTAATGTGGCCAGTTATTAGTCGGTGATTCACCTGTTTTAATTCGGCTTAGGTGGCTACTCACCCAAATCAACTCACCCGCGTTTTTAGTTTTTTTTTTATTGGTCGCAGTTCTAACCTAGCCTAACCAATGATGAATGATGTTTACTTTTATAGTGTTCTGTTTAATTTACCAGAAAAAAAATTGGTCAATATTGTAGCAAGAAAAATAATGTCTAAATATTCGGGTGAGTTTGATTTGGGTGATGAAGCTTTTAATTCATCTTCCTTTTTGCTTACGATCAAGCTAATAGAGTCATTTACTGAACCACGATAAAAAAAACAGTGATTTTAATAAATGACAGTATACGCTACAATATACTAAAATAAACTTAAATTCAAAAAGAAAGACTCGAAGATCAAAAAAGTTGAGAAAAGCTTTCTGGTGAAGTATGTTAAAATTTATTAAGCCGGGTGAGAGCCTACCATTCATTCTGTTTGCCACAAAACTAAACAAAAGAATTCGCACATGTCACACACATTTCAAAAGCATTTTACTAAGATCTAAAATTAGCCATTGCCTACCCTCAAAACGTATGCACTTCGACGGTCGCAACTCGTACGAGCAGTGAAATTCACCGCACATCTCCTTAGCATCAGTTATTAAACAAATTCCCAACAACTTCGAATTCATGCTCAATCAATATCACATCCGTAAACTAGTACATAGGGTGCACACGAACATGGCGGGCGTTCCGAACTCGCTTAGATAATGTGCATACATTAAACTAGAACTAAACTAACGCGCGTATCTTGATGAAGGAAGTTCGAGGCTCGCCCGCGGTCTAATTATAGGGGGGTGAGTTAGGAACGGGGATGTAAGTACATACGCGAATGTGAGAGTTTGGTCATGTGTTCTGTTGCTATATTCGCGCTTGCCGCATCCTCTAATGAAGACGGTTTGCGGTTCCTTTGAGAGAAATCACGTTACAATTGAAGCTCACGTTGAACGTAAAAGTACGTAGTGTTTTTTTATATTTCTTACGAGTATATGATATGCATATGTATAGCCTCAGTTGTCAAATAGACAAGTAACCGTTCTGTTGTTAAGCAGCCATCAAACTTTAAAGGCCTGCTTTTGTCTTTTCTACGTTAATGCTCTAACTGAAGATCGACGAATTCGTCTATTCCCAGTCATCACCACTGGCTTTGTCACCACTGGGGATGAATGGGAAAAATAATACCGATTGTTACCTGTGACGTAAAACACATACTTTCCAGGAACCACCTTTTCTTGTTTTCGGAACACAGAGGTTTTACACGGTCATCTTCCACAACCATTTCTATTTTTGAGGTTGGTTAAAAATCTGAATGTCTATGTTCGCTCCAACTTCGGGATTGGAGCCTTAAAAGGAATTATGAATATTGTTCCTAGATTTTCATATTTTCCTATATTTTCCGTGCTACACAAATATGTTTTACAGCAATTTCCATATATTGCAATAACTGTAATTGTTGTGGAATAGTAGTACTGTTACAAATTATTTCGGATACAGTTGTAATAAGCCAGGCACAGGTGGGCGCCTTGCCGGATAACCGGCGTCCGCCGGCTGATCCGGACTAAGCCAGTAAGCCGCCGCCCGTAGGTACATCGGCAAATAAAACAAAAATCACTTTAACTGACTAATACAGATATTTTATACAGGTTATTGCTATGATAAGGAGGGTATCGACAATGTTAAGAAGATAATACATAATTTTTCTTGTTCTGTGATAATACCTTATTACTTATATTATCTTATTAACATTATCAATACCCTCCTATTGCCTAAAATTTAATTTTAAATTTAATCAATTATTTTTTTTAAGTAGGTATGGCATAAATACAAGTCATGGATACTACGCTGTATCGCAAAACAGTAACAGTTACGAAAACTACCTATGTATTCAAAATAATAACGATTAGAGTACAATAGACGAAATGTTAGTTCAACCATTTACTGTCTTGATGGTAAATCGTTAGTTCAAATGATTCCGGGGTACCGTTGTAATAAGCCAGGCACAGGTGGGCGCCCCGCCGGATAACCGGCGCCCGCCGGCTGATCCGGACTAAGCCGGTAAGCCGCCGCCCGTATATCGGCGTCGCCCGAAGTGCTTGAATTAGCTTTCAATCTCACGTTTGTGCTTGACATAGGTAATAGAAAACTAGTATTTACTTACTGTTTTACCTTATTAATTCTTATTAATGCAGTAGCCTGTAGAACGCACTTTGAAACGACAGCGGCAACAGGGTCCTAGGTTTAATTCCCGGGCCAAAACAAAAAATTGCGACTGGTTTTTTCTGATCAGAAAATTATCAGTCAAGGTTGGTTGGTTGCCGGTTTAGAAGTCGTTATTGTAAGATGGCGGTCCAGTGCGACGCCGACGCGCCAATTACCTACCTACCATGTTTTTTTATTTTATTAAAGGACTCAATCCCGTGTTTATATGCAACAGGGTTATTCCACCAATGTCAAATGTTTTTAAAGACGTATCTCTAATAACAAATGATTTCCATTTAATCTATCGAGCCCATAAAAATTTGTATATAGGTATTCGATAATATAGAATGCGATTATAAAAATAAAATAAAAATTTACTTTTGAATTATGACCCTTTTTCAAGTCAGTGGCGAATAGGTATATTGTCCACTATAAAGAACAGAATAGGTATATCTAAGTTCAAATTGTGTCAAATAAAGCATTACACGTGCATAATTTATTTAATTATGCTTATAGCCGTAGGGAGTGTTTGAATCACTGGCGAACTTCGAACATTAAATGTATGCGGTGAGTTTGTAATGTACCTTAAGTCACAGTTGGGTTATATTGCTTTAAGTTTTTGTGACGTCACACATCTTCCATCATAATTACAAATAGCTTGAATACTTTTTTTTATGTACAGTAGCATCTCATTAAATAAATAAATTGAAATCAAATTATTGAGCCATCCATCAATGCGTAAACTATCCTAAAACTTTTGTAAATTTTGTAAAAATTAGGCAGACGTGCATTTGTGGCAGTAGTATAATATAAGCATTTATCTTATAGTTTTCTATTTTTAAAATACTTACTTTATCTGATAGATAGACGCTAACCTTATACGTTTCCAAGCAGTATCCAAAAAAATGCAGTAGATATTGGGAATCGAAGATGACTTCCAGGAATTTAACAAGGCGTTAAGAAATTAATATCCGGAATTAATTATAGATATCTAACGTCAGTTTGGATGTGTTTCCACCTATTTCCCCTCGTGACAGGCAGACCCCTTTGTGTCAAAGCCCGAGGCGGTAAGTGATTGCTACATTATTTAATTAAATCACTGAAATATCACATTCAGTCATTTGAACATCTATGACTGGGAAAATGGAAATAAAATATTGTGAATCGAAATAAATAATGTCTGAAATTATTGTGGTTTCCGAAAAATGGAGATAAACAAAAAAAAAATTTTTTTTAAATAAATATTTTAATTGGTGAACTGATGACCTTATATGTATAAAAAAACTAATATTTTTTCACAAATAAATAATTTTGTACAACTATTTTTTCTTTATTGTATTTTGTCCTTTTTTTTTTCAATTACATCAGAAGCCTTTTGAATCTGTATAAGTTGAAAAATGCAGGTTTCGTTTTCAGGTTCAGGCAATTAATGTATGTACGAATTGAGAAATCTAACTCATGACAATGGTCACAAACGCGCCATCAGGCCAGTCTTTTCAGTTTCTTTGTTCCATCTGGGTATTTTAAAACCCATAAACGCCATTTACAAATTAAACCCTAAACACCCATCACAATACAAACACCAACAGCAACTCAGTAATTAACTATCCGCGTATATACTTACAGCCGAAGACATCCGCTGAACCATTCTAACACAAATAAACAAACATCCAGCGAGCGATCGCACATGTCTCCCGCAAGACAAATAGGCCCCTCCCTGCCTCCTTGGCGACCCGGGGCGAGCGCCCCGCCTGGGGGCGCCAGGCCTCTGGGAGTTACAGAGACATTGTGGACATGTTTCTTGTTAACATTTTCTTGTTTGTGCATTTTTAAACAACTCCATCTAATTTTTACAATAAAAGCTAAGATGATAAGACTTTTATACTTATTTCCAAACAATTGAACTGATGTCAGACGACGCTGTCCTCTTAGGGCCTTCAAGGCACTGTGTATCTAGTTTGGAGAAAAAATTCTGAGTTTTGGTCTATCTAATATCCAGATACATGAATACGTGTTGTCTAAGATAACAGATATACTCATAGACAAACATTCAGCTAGCGATCGCACAGTATGTCTCCTGCAAGACAAATAGCATGCCTGCATCCTTGGCGACCCGGGGCGAGCTCCCCGCCTGGGGGCGCCCAGGCCTCTGGAGTCACAGAGACATTATGGACATGTTTCTTGCAAAAATACTAACTAAACTTTTATACTAACTAAACAATTATTTTATCCTCGTTAGGAAATGTCACCGTAAACTTATAACAGAGTGCACTTTTCAAATCAACATGGAATCCTGCATCGTGCAAGCAGAAGAAAAAGATCATCGTTCCCAGTCGCTCTAGTGTTAATATTTTATAAACTTTTTACTTTGTCATAAAATATCTTAAATCCCTTTGACAAACAACTAAATGGTTTCTTATTAGAAAAAAACATACTTATCTATTCAGCACAGTAGCTGCTCTAGCATGTTGTATTGGAATCCTCTTAGTTACGCTACTTCCCGTAGTGGCGCCACTAAAGTTCCTATTTCACAATTCGACATACTTTTCACTTTTCGATAATAACTAGCTTTAAAGAACTTCAGAAGATAATGTGGTGTATACAGAAGCATGCTATCAGAACGCTTATCAAGTACTCGTCTGCGCAGATTATCATCATGTAAAAAAATCCTATATGAATACACCCTATTTACTCCGCCAGATTCTGTTATCGCTGAAGTTTTATTTGTGCAATTTACTATCAAATCTTCTCAAAAATCGTCTTTATAGTTCTAAAGACAAATCATTTAAATGTCATCTGTCTGAAAATGTCCAATAAAATACACCTTCATGGCCACCCTACCCAAACCTCCCCGCTAACCCCGTCCATCTCAAGACCGCTGACAGTTGGTATTCACCTGCGGCGAAATAGAGCACCCTGTACTGTAAATTCCTTTGAAACCCTCGCATATAAGCTTTCAATAGATATACACGGTGCGAGCAAATGTAGCATCTATTGTAAAGAGGTAAGGTTCAGTTTCGAAGTAGTACGAAAGTTCGTATGTATGGAAAGTGTATTGATCTAAGATTAAGTATAGAAGAGAAGCGCAATTAGTGTTGACAAATTATGTTTTGGATTGTTTGGCAAGTTTTATGGTTTGCTATAAAAAAATAATATAATATTATTGGATACTTTACGGTAATGGCCGGTCAATTGCCACAAAGCAGGCACTAGTTCGTCAATCTTCAGGGATGTGAAGGGGAAACTGGGGGAGTCTAGTGGGTATTGGGATGGAGTAGGTATGTCCCGAGTCCTACGGCCGTAAGTATTGCTAGCTTTCGATCATTGTGCAATAAAGCATTTTTCTTCGAAAAAAGAATATCTACATTCGACATAACGTGGTTTCGCTTCTTTTGTTCTCTAGTTCTTGCAAAATGTTACCTTATTTCTTTCTTTCTACATACATTGTAAACAAGTACAAAAGTTTATCACATTTTACCACCTGGCATACTTTTTTTTAATAACATGTCAAATGGCAGATACTATTCTAAATAGAAATTAATATTCAATAAGAAATAAATAAATTCCAATAACTACTCGTCCAACTTATTAGTATCCACTAGGATATTCGTTACAATTTTCCAATAAGATCAGTATTGATTCCAATAGACAACTAGCGACATCTATTAACGAGTAGCGGATTCACTACTACGAAGTAATAGTTTTGCCACAATGATATAGATGGCAGGCCGATCGCATCGTAGCATGCGCAGCTACTACGAAAGTGCTACGAGCGAATATACGAATGATTCCTTTAAGTTGAAATTCAGCTCTATTAAAATAAAAATTTATCAGATAGTGTTTATATGAAAAAAGGATTATTGTAAAGTAAAAAATTATAATAGTACACTAAAAAGGCAGTTGTTTGAAGTTTTCTTTTATATAACTTGATTGGTACGAGTATGTACCTAATGATTGGGATGCTTAATGCTTTTGCTAATAAAAATATAGATTTATGTATATTTTATAACATATATCGTTTATCTAGTAACAATGAAGGACCAGTGGAGGCCATTGTTTTTAGATATGTTACCGTATTAGTAATTGGTGACGTTCATTACGTTGTGCGTCTTTGTATTCCTGCACCGCTTAAAATACCTTATCGTCTTTGTAATTGTAACAAACAGAACGTAGAATTCTTTGAAGTTTTTATTGTATGCTATGATTAACCCTTTCCCCGCCACGCTTTTTTCCGAAAATGGTGACGCTAACGCCACGACCATTAAAAAAAAATTCCAAAAAATTATTAAGTTATACCCAACTCATTCAGGCAAGTAAAAATACAACGTTTCTTGATCCTATTTTTTTGTCTGATATATCAGTCATTGGCGTGGTGGGCACGAAAATGGTTTGTCTGATATATCAAACATTGGCGTTGAAAGGGTTAATATCACAGCTTAAACAATATGTTTCTGACTTGAGAGGCGAAGTCGAGGTAGCGTCTAGTTTTAACAGTCTAGCTCTATCTAGCAATTCATTCGTGTGTTCGCGTATTGTAGCTTTAACTCTAGAGATGTGAATACTTCGCTTCATCCTGATGAAGCCGCCAGGCCGTGGGGACGAATACAATCGTGTACTGTTTCGTAATAAATATTAATGGTGCTTTTTAATCAAGTGCCAAGTGCCAAATAAGTAATAGTTTATACCATAGTAACTAGAAATAAATCATGTTAGAATTTGGCTGCTTATAATAATTAGCCTTAGTTCATTTTAAAGCCCATAGAGCCACCAAATATAACACTTGGCGACTCATTTAATAATAAAAAGCATAAATAAAAAGTTCAAAGAATCCTTCGTTCCACCACTAACTGTAGAGATGTGAATACTTCGCTTTATCCTTCCGTCGTTGTATCCCTGCGCACCGCGGCTTATCAATCACCGCTGATGTAGCCGCCACCGTGGGGACGAGTACAGTCGTGTTTTGTTTCGTAATAAATTGGTGCTTTTTAATCAAGCGCCAAGTACCAAATGAGTAATAGTTTTTACTGTAGTAACTACAAAAAAAAACATGTTAGAATTTGGCTGCTTATAATAATTAGCCCGAGTTAATTTAATAGGACATAGAGCCACTAAATACAACACTTGGCGACTATTTAATAATAAAAAGCATAAACAAAGCATGAAATAAAAAGTTCAAAGAATCCTTCGTTCCACCACTAACTGTAGAGATGTGAATACTTCGCTTTATCCTTGTGCCACCGTCGTTGTATCCCTGCGCACCGCGGCTTATCAATCACCGCTGATGGAGCCGAGGCCGTGGGGACGAGTACAGTCGTGTATTGTTTCGTAATGGATTTTGAGGTGAGCGCCTCCTACTAATGTATAGTGCGGTGTTAGTAAATGGTTTGGGGTAAAGCGTGATATCTCGTTGTGTTTTTGCTGGATATAATGTGGAAAACACTTCATTTTTGTTAAGGTACGCTTGACTTAGGGTTTGTTTCTTAGATAGGAAAAAATATTATTTTGATTTTTATATATTTGTTGGGATCATTTTAACAAGAGCTGTTATTGATGAGTTATTGGAGTGGATCTCGATGAGATAGTTTTGCTTGAACCATTAATTTGCCATTCATTTTATGTTATAATCAGTAAAATTAGTAATTCTATCTAACACACAAGAATGTGTACTTTTTTTTTATTTATTGTTCTCAAAAATGTTACAAAAGAAATCCAATTTCGGGGTCTGCCAAACTGCTGAGCAGTTTGTCGGCAGTTGTTAACTAGTTATTAATATTTAAGGATATACCTAAACATTAGATTTTTTTTTTTAAACCCAAAATATTGCTGGCTTGCGTAGTGGTAGGATTCGTAGTTAAAAGCGAGAAACATTTCAGTAATCTGTATTTCAATCAAACAGAAAATGTACAGGTTGATGTTCAATTAAGTAGCACATCGATGTGCCTACTAAAGGCACATCGTAAATGTATTATGTAACTGATACCAGCACATCCAATCTGCCTTTACATAAGTAAATAATGCCCATTAATTAATAAGGAGCGCACACACGAAGCCCGATAAATCCATCGTACACAACACCCTAAAGTAACATAACGGATCGTACGCGACTCCACTAAGGCTTACCTCCAAACATTATTGATGACTGAAACAGCCCCCGCCGCCGTCCGAAATACGAAGAGGGGTCAAACGGTATACTACCAGACGCATTAGATCGCAGTTGATGCGGTGACTCATGCGAAATGCCACCTTAAGACGACATTCTAAAGCTGTTATCACATTCACCATTTTACACCTTACGTCTAACCGATCCGAAGACGGGGGGGTTAACTTAAACCCCCTGCAGGTGGTTGAGCCATTTTACCACGTTAGGCTGTGACGGTAGCCTGTAATTTTGGGCCTAATGCGACTGTTCCTATTTGAGTAACCCCTCGAGCTTAAGTGTGGCCTGACGCGGGAGATAAGGCTAAGTACTTGGCTATGTGTAATGTTATGAAATAGGCGTGAGCGATATGGCTATAATACTATTCGCGTAAAATGTTTGGGAGTAAAAAGAGTTAATGTTATTCACTTTAAGAAGAATTTTATACGAAATAAATAGACTAATTTGGGTAGTATTGCTTTGATAAAAGATGCTTGCTCCGAAGATTGATTAGATTTAATGATTAGGACGTATCATAAACTTACTTATTTTGGCCTCAATTCAATCATGACTTCACCTAACCTGTTGGTCTAGAAGTCTCATAAAAATATTCCCATGAATTATTTCATTTTTTTACCCAATTTTTCTTGGCCGTAAGTAGATTTTTCTCAATTCGGTTGAGTTTTGTTGTTGTGTGTGGTCGTACTTCAAAACTTTTCCATTGATTATTAAGATTTAAGAAACGATTTTTGTTTATTCGTTCTTCTCCTCTTTTGTATTCAAATCAACTGCTAATATTTCTAAGGATAAAATTAGAAGTAAGCTTTTTGTAGTAGTAGTACTACCTTTAGAAAAATCTGCGTTATAGAACTACTGTTACACCGTTAAAATGGCTCTTTTGAAAACTTATGGGTTTCAAAAATACGGGTTGGATTTATAAAAATCTTTCTTTGTCTCGGTTCACCCATCCGATTGTTGACTAGAATAGAAGCGCTTACCCTCATTATTCAAGTCTCCAACGAGTCAGTGTACGTGACCACGACACTCGTCGAAATCTCCGACAACCCTTTGCCTTGTTGTCTCGCGAACATTAATTAATCCCCACTTGTGTAGATTTAGTAGTTCGCAACCGAAAGGCAAGTTCTAAACAAAGATAAACCGCCACTGAGTTTCGACAACTTGATTATACGGACTGACTGACACCATGAATGCATTGAATGCATGCATTTTAGTGTTTTTTTTTAACTTTATTTTAGTTGGCAATTATTATTTTGATTAGATTACGCATAAAAATACATTTTTGTTTCTATATCTTTCTCATCGCACGCAACAAAGCAACGGATCCAACGTTATTTTTAAAATAAAGATACTCAGGAGTTAGCAAGGTATACTCTCATGGAAATAGGAACTCTTCATGGGCGAGTCCGACTCGCACTTGTTGCAGTTCTAATGTCGTATACCTAATTAACACATGGACAAGAGCTTTGTAATGAAGTTATTCACCTTGGACTGGCAAAAGACGATATTTGTCGAAAATAATATCTTACACTTTTTAATTTTCCTTTAACTAGTGATAGAGCCCCGAATATTGTTCACGTTAAAATACGAACATTACAACTCAGCGTCACCAAAACTATCAAATTAATTCGCCCAACGACAAAATTCAAGCACAAACCGAATACAATTCGGCATCTCTGTGGCGTCACGAAAAGCAAAGGTAGGTAGGAATGCTCGTCGAATATAAATCGGTGCAGTAAAAGTTGGCGCGGCTTAATTAATTGCGTTCGGATTACGCGGCGCGTTCGGCCCTGTTCGGCTTTCGGCTTTCGGCCTGACAGGAGCTTGTGAGGATTTCGGCTCACAACTAACGACTGCGGACCTATTAAGTATCCTTTCGGATTTGGGATAAATGTTTTGAGGTTCAATGACAAGAATAATGCTGCCTAATTTTCTTTGATTTTTAAGTTTGTTTAAAAATATATACATAATTATTTTATGTGTCTAATAAGATGATCTTTTATTATTATTCATGTAGTCTTCAAGAATGCATTGATGAAACGTCATTAAGGTTATAAAGTAACTTTAGGACTGGCAAGAAACTCCAAAGTTATTCAATGACTTGAAACTATTAGTTACTTTTTTAATTGTTTTTTTTAATATTTACATAATTTATAAAAATAAAATTGCCTAATATAATAACTTTATGCGTCTCATGTAGGTTTTTTAAGAATAGATTTGGCCCTATGCCATTATGGTATCATGATAATGACGATTTGACCTCAATGATAGATGATTGTTTGGAATGAGCCATCATTTACCCCAATTAATATATCACTAAGTTATACTAGTAAACTAACTATAGATTAGTTAGTTCACCAATTTACATGAGTTTATGAGCCTATTTCAAAATATTCAAGTTCGGAATAACATTAAACCTGTTACACAGTCATACATAACTTCATTAGTTTAGTTAAAGTAATTTTAGTGATGTTTTGATGATGATACAAATCCTTACTGATAAAGAAAAACATTTTAAACCTGTTTCTCCACTAAAACATAAGTTCGTGATAACTTATTAGTCTGATAATAAGGATGCGGTCTTTTTTTATAAAAAAAAATAAGAAGAGAATGCGGTGTATTCTTATAATCAGACAGATATAGGTATAATCCAATTTATTAGTCAGAAGTGAATCTGACACATCAGTTTCTGGCCGCCTTAATAAAAAAAAAGAATATATTATACTCGTATTTAATGTATGGTTTACGTACTTTTTTTTAAAGGTGTGGAGTTCTTAAAAACACTTATGTCTAATTTTGGACATAAAACTCACATCAAGTAGCTATAGAATAAAAATGGAATATCAAAAGAAGGTTATTGATAAAAATATTAATGATTTCTACCAAAGTCAACAATATTTACATACACAGATTAAAAACAAATTATGAAATAAGGCAGCTTCATGTTAATACATAACTTAATAATGCTTATTAATATAGAATAACAACACCCGCTTTTACAATAAACAGTTCAAAAACGCCAGGTTACAAAACCAATATCGAAACCAGGTCACAATTGAAAAACTCAATACAAAGAACACGGCAACATCGCAATTCTCCGGATACCTGCCAGTAACGCACGCGACCACACCTCGCCGTCAAACAAAAACCAAAAATTAAACAACGTCCTTTGTTGGCGAAAACGCTAAATTGAGGAAATTTCCATCCATTCTCCAGCCAGGCGTCATCCGCCTAAACCCCGCTTCAATTTCAATAGCACCCCTACATACTCCCTACACCCTTTAGGACGCCCCCACGGTCGCTTGTCCCTCTCGCGCCCGCACATTCTGCGCAAGCGAGAAAAGGACGCACCTACCTACAGGGCCGGTCCGAAAGTTAGACATATATTATTGTATTATACGGGCGTAGGTGGGGGGGTAAGATTGATGCCGGTGGGGGGAGTAGTTTCGGCAACCCAAAATTTGCGTAAGCCACGCATGTGTGCCGACCTCATATTTCAAGAGGAAATTAGGTAGGAATTAATTTTCAAGTTTTCAATATAGAAAGGAAAAATTGGGAAGGCTTTGGGGCTTCGCTGGATCGGCGGAGGCTCGATACTTCGTTTTAATTTGGATAACCCATACGAGTTTATAGGGTTTTTGCGTATGTAAGGCTTCTGTGTTTTATTTGACGGTGTTTTTTGTGGAGTAATACAATACTGGAAGACTTATCTTATGTTAAAATAGACGATGAGAAAGCGCCTTTATGTTTTTGAACGAGATGTATAGAAGAAGTATTTAAAGAGGAAAAAATGATTGACATGTGAAATAATTTTTTTCTTTCGCAAAATCTATCGCAGAATGGTTTTATTACATTTCCTAAAAAGGACTACGATTCTGAAGAAACGGGTTTGTAGTGTACGCTATAGCTATGTACGCTTTTAGCTAAATTAAACATAAAGGTGTCATGAATACAATAAATAGCTGCACTGGCTAGGATCCTGATAATTTATATTACAAATATAAATAATGCCGGCAGAGTGAGGGTGACTTGGCCGGGAGAGTGAGGGTGACTGATGCTACGTCCCTTACGTAGCACCAGTTGTCCTCGCGTCTGGACTTTACGTGGCATTTGCCGGGCTAAGTATAAAAAAAATCTTCTTTTTTTGAACGTTGACAAAATAGACAGCATCTACGTTTTTTGACAAAAAAAATAATATCACGCACGAGCTTACCTGTTAGTGTTGAATCTAGCCCTATCAAAGAATTTTACTAAGTAATATATTTTGTGGAATATACAAAATCAAAAAATCTCTTTTAATTTTTTTGACGAAATTAGAATCCTGATGTAATAAAAAAAAAAACTTTTTCTTATAATAAAACTCCCTTTATAAGGTCTTTTCAAATTAAATAAGTACAGTCAAAAGCACGTCAGACGTAACACTTTGGACTTTGTACCGCTCTTATGTCGGGGGCATAAGCGCTATTATCGAACTGCAAGTGTATACCGTGATGTGCTGTTGACTGTACTTCTTTTATGAATAAATTAAATTCTTTCTAACTATGATTAATTTGTCTTTCAATAAACATTATTTAACTCTTTTTCAACTTTTAACGAATTATCGACTGTGGAATTGTATTTTAAGGACCCATACTGAATTATTAATACTTTTATGAAATAATAACATAATATTTTGATAAGTAATTTTCTGGGTTTTTATTTCTGTATCTCTTTATCATCAATTAGGTACGTGTTTAGACATATGTAGTAGGTATTATATTATATTTTTTGTTTTTTATCGTCATCGTATATAAATTTTTATAAAAACACCAAAACGCCCAACTTTATGCAGCGCGTAAGCCGCACCCTCTATTTTGACTCTTCATAAAAAAATATACAGTGTTCTACTCGTTGATACAATATGTGAAAAAAGCACGTGCAAACAACTCGCCATGGAATTAATATTATGCAACTCGCTGACCCGCTAGTAACTGGCACAAAACAGAATCGAAATGACAATTAAAAGATGAACAGAAAGATATTCGAAGTTCAAAGTCAGGAAACTCCATTGTACTAATTACGCGGCAGACGGCGCGCTTTCACTTTCCCCGTCGCTCGTTTTAATTATTTTTTTTTAGCGTCTCGGCGTCTGGCGGGAGCGCCGGGAAAAATCGACGACAGAAAAGTGGTGATACGTCGCGATCCTACAAGTGTTTTTTTTTTTAAAATCTTTGTTTCGGCAATGGGAATCATAATATTATAATTATAAAATGTAATTTTAGATAGGACACAGCTTTTTTGTTTTAAATTAATATTTTTTGCCACAGTCTTTTCTCGTTTCGTTATAGTCATTCTACTACTCATCGATTACAGAACAGAGAGACGAAAAACACACAACAATCATTATTTTAATTTATAAAAATACGAAATATTTATGTATTTAGTAAAGGCGTTTGCAATCCTTTTCAGATTAAAATTTTACCTTTTGCCTTATTAGATATAATAATTTGTTGAGATAATTTTGTAGTAAGAATCATCACAAATCCATTTTGATTTAAAGTTGAACAAAGACCTTGAATCAATGAAATAATTCATCATTATAACGTTAGTCTTATAAAAAGTATATTAATAAATTTTGGAACAATTTTAGACGGTTTTGTAATTATAATAAGACATAGAAAAGGTATAAAAAAATCCAAAAAATATTGGTAAAAATAAAATTAGTAAGATGATATATGATAACTACTTTTGCTGGAAAAAAATCCAAAAGTAACACTTTCAAGTTTTTTCTCTGGTTTTGACTGATCGTTTTTCCTTATCATTAAAGAGAGGCGTCGTAGCCACGCGAATCTTTCGCCGTCTGTTAGCGAAGTTCGCGCTCCGCTCAATCTTTGATACTTTCTTCGTGCATTTTTTTAGCTCGCCTTATTAATGAAAAGTGGGTTACTAACTTGGTCCGCTTTAAGAATGAAAGTTACGGCCACGTTGCCGTAGGTCGATGAACTCAGCAGCTGTCTTTTGTTTTTGTTGTCACTCCGCGTTCTGCTTTTGAATTTCGCGCGCCATTTTACAGCTTGGGTGTTGAGCTTCTTTTTAAAAAGGATACGATGTGAAAAGGTGTTTCATGCATGGAGGTGTTATTCGTTTTCGGATGTTTTCTGTTATTCTGAGTCAATGCTCTTGAGATATTGTCTGTATTGTTGTGTTCTCAGTATACGTCACTGTTGGCCTTAACCTAATAGATAGAGTGTTCTCAAGAAGCATTATTGCTCAAGTATATATTTTTTTTGGAAATCAAGACTTATAGTAAATATCATTTATTCAACATAATTAAATAACAAACTTTAGACAGATAATTAGCACTGTGCTCTACCAATTGTGTAATCCAAGTATAGTTTCCCACGTTAAACACTCTAGAGACACTCAACACAACCATAAAAAAGAAACCAAAGCATGACAGCTAGTAACATCATTAATTATCTATTAAAACATAATCCTATTGCACGTCAAAACGCGTTGCGGAGAGCACAGAGGATTACCTGGTTCTGGGACAACAAACAGTAGCACAATGCGACCCCAATGTAAGGTGGGTCACGTTTTTTTACTCTGTAGCGAAAAAAAACTTTAATTTATCTGTTGCAGAATGGATGTTGACTTTTTTAATTGGTACATATAGTAAAGAGTTTTAATATTTTTATGAGTGGCATGGTTTAACTATGTACTACATTTGAATTTATAAGATCATTATAGTTTGGGTTTTTTGCAATGTTGTACCTACATAATCACACATCCGTTAAAAATAGCAATATGTTCTTTAACTAAATAAATAAATAAATATCTCTGGACATTATTCACACATCGCCATCTAGCCCCAAACTAAGCATTAAGCTTGTGCTATGGGTGCTAGACAACGGATAAACATTACTTATATACTTTTTTTTTTGTAAATATGTACATACATATTATACATAGAAACACCCAGACCGATACAAACAGACATGTTCATGCACACAAATGTTTGTACCGTGCGGGGATCGAACCCGCGACCTCTGGTGTAATAGCCGACTTCTCGACCATTACACCAAATGGCTCGTCGAACTATTTCGATTATCTCATATGGTTGTACTGAAAGCCTTTGCCTCCAGTTCGATTGTAAGTAAATTAAATATGAAACGTTTCATACATTATTTGTAACTGAATTTTCCAACAATGACTCATACTTCACTCCATAAATCGGGCCGTCGATTTCCTTTCCCATATCACCACTGGCATTTCACATAACCCTCAAATGCACGGTCCATAACTTTAGACCCTAAGGAAGCACTTTATGCTCTTCACTCACTCGCCTCAGGCCATACTCAAATCTTCCTGAGAACGAATGCATAATAAACACCCATAAAAAATCTCGGATTACACTTGCCCTTACAAAAAACCAAGGGCTTTATCAACCCTTCTCGTACCTGAGGGTGACATTTTTTATTCACACTTCCGTCAAAGCATATGCAAAAAGGACTGTTATTTTCTTTGATAGTGTATCGGAAATAATAATTATATGCATAAAGGAACGGATTAAAGGTTACTAGTTTTGTGTTCGTGACATTTTTTTTTCTGTTCCTGTCACCTTGCCAGCGTCAGATGTGGAGTTTGAATAGGTATAATGTGCATTGGTAACGCAAGCTGTACCGATATTCCGCTAATTGATAAGGGATTTGTATTTGTAAAAAACGTTCGATAGAGAATTATAATTTTATCGAATTCAATAGATTCAATTGTTATGTTAGTGTATGCAAATTTTGCTGATAAATTATTGTTACTAAAGTACGGGTTCGGATTGGTTTGAATGTGATAGCAGTCTTTTATTTTATTGCGTAGGTAAAATTACCCGCTCGCAAAAAACTGTTATGTTTTTAGATACAGTTAGTAGGTTCAACGTACAAATAATAATGTTTTATGAAAAATATTTATAATTTTTGCAGAGACATCTAAGTGAATGTGTCCTCTAAGTGTGTGTGGCTGACGCACTTTTTTTTAAATAAACTGTTGCTTTTTTTTAAATTAAGTAATAGAACTTTTACAATCCTATCTCAGGCCTCTTATTTTGTAAATTGCCTACTTTGTAAAGTTCACAACGATAAAAAAGACAATATTTTTAAAATTAAAAAAATATTAGAACCATTTTTTACAAATAATATCACATTAAATTTTAGTATGCAACATATGCGCAAGTATTCCTTGACGGTTAACCCTCGAACGCGTTAGGTGCGAAATCGACGCGCCGAGAATTTTTTCGATCGCCCGGCGAGCACTCGAGCTTTGCGCCTTGCTCGCCAACAATGCATCACCGACGGTATCTCGGCATGCAACCTCTTGACTCCAATCAAATAATTACTGCCCCACGGTCGAATACGCCCTTGCCACTCCAAATATTCAAAATGGCCGCACTCCTCTGCACTCCGTTTAATTTATGCGCATGATAAGATCTATTAAATAAACGCTCTGGTAAGCATACTAAGCACCGGTCTTTATTTTATGTGTTTGTGCACATAAAATTTGGATTATGACGATCCTTATTGTAAAGTCTTGTTTGACAGAGATATAATGTATTTGTTTAAATTTTATTTGAAAAATGTCTAATAAAAGCAATTAACAGAAGACAATACGCTACAGCTCAATATTCCTCTTCAGACTACAGGGTGCCATGAATGAAATTAAGTTATTAATTTTTACAAATGACAGGGCTGATTACTATGGTGTTCAGTTGTATGTTTAAAATAACATTCTCGAGCAATATTTGAAAATCAAGATATGCCCGGAATTCACCATTAGGACCACTATAGAGGACTGGAAGAAGCTTTTTAAAAACTAGCGAGTCAAAAGTAGAGGAAGAGGCATTTTGAAACATAATTTATTAATGAATTTCATGAATAGTCTTTAGTTCTAACTTCTCTAGAATAAGAGAAGTTAAATCATATTGGGTTTCCTGTAGAGTTTTAGAAAGTTTTAAAAGTAACGGGTGCACGATTTTTATTGTTATCTACGCAACGCTACAACTGATATTCCATAAAAACATTACACCCTTGACACACCGCATATCCCGAATAACAATAGGATGCAGATTCTAAATCTCTAAAGATAAATAATACATTTTGATTTATAATGGAAGTAAAAAAATACTCTTCATTTATCGAGAATGCATAAATAGACCCTATTATTCGATATCGGGAAGTGCAAAATATGGGTGTAACTTTTTTATATCGGCTCAATACGTGTCAGTGAACGGGTTAACTTACGTGGGGAAGAGTTTTTTTGTATGGGACGCATTCAAAATAGTTCAAAAATATTTTACGGATGCATTCAATGGTGATTTGATTTATTCCAATGACATGCAGATGTGTGTCCTTGTTAGATTTATTTGACTGGTGTTTTCGCTTGGTTCGCCGACACGCATGATCGGTCATATCGATTGGCAGTTAGCCTTTATTGTTTGTGACGTCACACATTTGACTTTATGCTCGCCATGCGGGTGCTCGTAAAGTTTGTAATTTGAAAGTCAACTGCTGCCGGTTGAATAAAATTAAAATCTATGCAATATTAATTAAGAGTTACGATTAATCAGTCTAATTTTCATTGGAGTTGAATTGTCTACTCATATTCTTGTGGAAAAATATACATCTAAAAACAGATTTCTACTTACACTCCCTAATATAAAATTATTACTTAAATCTGCTATCACATTAAGTAAATCCTAAAAGAAACGTTACCTTTACAATACAGTATATCCTTGCTAGCTAAACAGTTTATGATTATTAGCATCAGATCTAATTACCTATGTGTCTTTCAAAATTAATACGCTTTTAGAAAAATAACTTTTAACGTTTTTAATTAAATTTTTTGTTCATATTATTTTCCAAATACAAATATTTTTCTATACCCAACCCATGAACCTAACAGTAAAATTAAAATGAGACATCACGGATAAAATTTATCTAAAATCCTTCGCTATCTAACCCATGGGCCTTTAAAGCCCTAATCTGCATGATAAAAAGAAGCGTCCATGTTTCCGGGTGCAGTGATCACAATGGCCGAAGAGACCGCGGCGAGATAGGGTTGCTTTGTGCACTTCTCCAAATTAATGAGTGTTAGCAAAAAATATTGCACAATCGAGATATGCGATCTGGGATGATGGGTCTGGTGGATCTCAAAGTGTTGCAGGTAGATTAGCTTGAGAGAGTTGAAGGGTTAAGTTTTGTATAGTTCCAAATAAATTACTTAAATCCTCTACAATTTGTATTTTATTAACGTGTAACATGGTTGCGTTTTTAATTTTAAATGCTCACCAACTTTACTTTTTTTTTATTTTATATTTTAGAGAGACCTTCTTATTTTATTTGCCTGTCAGAAATGTTTAAATACTCAATCTGTAAGTATAAGCAAAAATTCTACTTGTGGAGGTTAGGCGGAGTTCGAACTCGAGTTCCTCTATTTCTGAGCAAGTGGATTACGTAGATTTTAGTGAGTTATTTATTTTCTGGTAAACAACGAAATAAATAAGCAGATAAATGCTTTGAAAATTATATTTTACTCATAATCATGAATGAAAATCAAAGAGAAAATATTTTCTAACAACATTTAGAGTAACTTTAGTGTTATACTCAAGCAGTTTATGTATTTTATTTTTTGACTAAATTGAATATTAAAACGTTAATAATGTCCCATTGGCAAAAATCCTACAGTTTGAGAACCCTTGTTCGGTGGCTACCTACTGATCTAATTTCCATGCGCTCGCGCAGAGGTAGCGAAGGGTTACATTCTATTCACAGTTTCAATAGCTCTGCATTTATTAACTTGCAACCGCCAACAAAGATTAGTGTGTTTCAGATATTTGATATGAACAGTTGGTTCTTACTGTAACGTTTGGTACATTTTAAGTTTTGTGAAAAATGTGTGTGAATAACATAGTGTTAGAAAGAGACAGAAGATACGATTGCGCGGGAGTTGAAAAAGTTACTTGTGATGATGGAAAGCTTATTATGGATAGAGTGCAATAACTGTCAAGATACTCGTAGAAGTCTTGAAGACACTTGAGATGAAAATCTACACCATCTATCTATCATTTTTATTTGAGGAACGATGAAGGATTGTGGATTGAACACCTTAGAAATGACTCAAGAAATGCCTATAAAATTAGATTTTTCCAGTTATCTGTGGATCCTATGGGAGCGAAGCCATGCTAACAACACTGATATTATTTTTGAAGGCTTTAAGAAACCCAGAAAAGAGGTGAAGGATGACTCTTTATTGAAATACAGTAGGTATACTTACTCTACTACCCATAACCTAAGCAGAAATGACAAGGCTAAGAAAATACTTATAAATGTAAAAAAATAATGAAGACCTTAGTAGCTTATTTAAAGATAAGTTCGCCTATGTACGATGATCAACTTCATGTTAGGTGCTATCATCACAGTAAATGACATTGAAGACCTGTAAAACGGAATGGCGGAATAAGCAATACTAGCTTTTCAGAACTTTGGAACACTAATTTTGTCATGATAGTTTAGCTGTAAACTACAGGAAGCTGTTGTAGCATAAGACTGACATATGGGACAGATATTAATAAATATAAGGATCCGCAGATAAGGTAATACAACAAAATTATAATAATACTTCTTATCACTTTTTGTACATATTTTGACGATATAAATATGCATAATTTTCTTCGTTACTTTATTTATTAGGTACAGATTATTCAGCCGATGGACGTATTAGAAGTAAGCTTTAGTGTTAAAGATAAATAATCATAATAGATTTTTAACGACATCACCTTTGCTGTTGGGTTTAACTCCCAAATAAATGGCTGTGGTCATTTTTAAAATTAACTTTCAGTTCTTTAGCTTCAAAATTCCGAACGTTACCGTCCCTGGGGTTAGACTAGACCCAATACTATATTTATGCCGTAAATTAAAAACAAACAATTTTATTTACAAAGTTGATTGCTTTTCTAAGAAGGTTTTTATAATTATTATATAATATGTTGTATACTTTGCTGTTATATACTAATGTATCTGTGTATGAATTTCTCAAATTGTTTGCCCCATAAATTTCCAATTCCCCGTCGATTTTAATATCATCCCCCTACGACTGTTTGAACCCCAAATAGCCTTAAGCCATGCTATAAAAATCAGACACAGCCTGTATATACATATATTATTATGCAATATGTCGATTTATATTTGGTTGCTTTTCATTAATTCTACTGAAATTCTATTTTTACATTTGATTAAGGTAGGTATGATAATGTCATGTATAAACAATATGGTGACAGAAATCTGGTCCAAATAATACCTACGAGTACCTATAACAAAATATTACATTAATTTATAAGTTTCTGAATGTTCTTTTCTCTGTCTTTTACTCTATTACTCCCTTTTTTATTTGGTAAATATTTATCTTATTTTAATATTTTAGAATGATATGGTTGAATAGACTTCTAAACTATTGTAAACAAAAAAACTTGCATTTAATCTTTTGAAGCTTGCATCGTCAATCATCAGTAGCGTCGTTACTGGCACTCTGACGTAGGTAAGCCCCGCTCCGGTATCACGCGACTTCCTGTCACGGTGCGGCATCGAGTCCACCCCGACCAACCCCTACTAATGTTCTAGTTTTTCCATACATCTTTTGGCAGTTTATAATTTATTTGTTAAGCAAAATATATGGTGCATTTCAACATGTAACTCTTTGAAACTCGCATCGTCATAATATCATCAGTGTCGTCATTACTGGCACGCTGACGTAAGCGAGCTTCCGCGCGCTCCGGTATCACACGACTTCCTACGGTGTCGTATCGAGTCCACCCCGACTAATGTTTTCAGTTTATTCCATACATCTTTTGGCAGTTTTTAATTTGTAAAGCAAAATATATGGTATATTTTATCATGTAATTCTTTGAAACTCGCATTGTCATATCATCAGTTGCGTCATTACTGGCACGCTGATACAAGAGAGCCACCGCTCCGGTATGACATGACTTCCTGTCAACTTGACTAATGTTATCAGTATTAATTTGTCATTCAGCTTTCAGTAGTTTAGTATTTGTTAATAAAATATAGGATAGTTACATTCCGACCAAATAATGACATCTCTTTGAAACTCTTCATATAATCAGTAGCGTCATTACTGGCACGATGAAGTAAGCGAGCCTCCGCTCTGGTATCAAGCCACTTCCTACGGTTCCGCTCGCGTTTACTCCGTCGCGACTAATGTTATCGGTTTTTTTTTCATATAACTTTTGGTACTTCAGAATTTTTAAATCAAATATAAGATTTATTCCGATGTGTACCTTTTAGAAGCTTGCATCGTCAAATCATCAGTGGCGTCATTACTGGCACGCTGACGTAAGCGAGCCTCCGCTCCGGTATCACACGACTTCCTACGGTGTCGTATCGAGTCTACCCCCACTAATGTTCTCAGTTTATTCCATACAGCTTTTGGCAGTTTATAATTTTTAAAGCAAAATATTATGGTACATTTCAAGTAACTCTTTGAAACTCGCATCGTCATATCATCAGTGGCGTCATTACTGGCAAGCTGACGTAAGCGAGCCTCCGCTCCGGTATCACGCGACTTCCTGTCCTGTCACGGTGCCACATTTACTCTACACCGAATAATGCAATCAGTTTTTTTTTCATATAACTTTTGGCAGTTTAGAATTCGAAAAACCAATTACATGATATCATTATACCATTCTATATGTTTGGAAATAATTGGCAATAATTAGTCTATTTTATCAATTTTCAAAAATAAAACATGGCATTGGTGAAACTGGCCCTAAGTAAGTACGTACACTTCAGTCAATATTACAAGTAAAATTTTTATTAGACACATACCTCTCTCTCTCTCTTTATTTTAAGAAAAGACAAGTATCAATTTATTAAATACAAAGGGATGCATACAAAACCCCTTGGGCCGTCTACGTAACCGTAGTTTCGTCACCAGTTACGATTGAGGAATAAATGATCTTTGTTCGAAACCTTATTTAAGCTTCCCTGAACAGCATTTTAAATAAAAGACGCTGGAGTTATAAAACATTATCGTCACAAACACTCAAACAGCATGTTAATCCATCCAAAGTGCGTCCCAAGATGCCACCAAAATATCCAATAACCATAGTTTCACGGGTCCCTTGTACCTTCAAGGGAATCGATCGCCACCCCCTCCTGATGGATTACGCTGTCATCCCGGCTGATGGAATAAAAAGAAAACATTAGGCCAAGTTCCCCGGGGTACCGCTGAGACGGGAAGGGCACGTCGGAACTGATTTAAGTTGGACCTTAATGTTTAATGCGTGTGTGGTCGTTTTAGATAAGTGGAAAGGCGTCGTGTAATTCCTCAAATGTTTTGTTAATATGTTTTTAATAAAGTTATATCATAATTTGGTAGCTAAGCTTTCATGATACTTGGCTTTTCTGTTTCTTAAAAAAAAGGTTTAACGGATTTTATTTTAAGTTACTCCACTAATCATTAACCGAATAATGGCCGATCCTTATATCTTGCGCAATCCCAGTTCATGTTACTAAAAGATTTTTAATAATTATGTACAATGTACATAACAGGCTTAACACGCATAAAACGAAACAGCGAAACACCGTTAACTAACACAAAAAACAAACAGCCTTAATAAGCCACTCAACAAGAGGGTTAAAACGTTTGAAACAAAAAGGAAAATCGAAAGCAAACATCACGCGTCGTGCCACTCCAAAAATAATAACATATTATGTCCCTCCGTGGAAGGAGGGATTCCACCTCAGGGGGGGTCGCCCCCGTTACGGTACAATAACTCCGCTCTCACATGGTCATAACGGCGCCTGATAAGGGTCTCCAAGACCCTCCGTAAATCACCCCGTATCTACCGGGGTGTCACCCCCGCGAGGGTTATGTATTCCCGTACATAGACGGACATCGGAGGGCGAATGCTGATTTAGTAAGACGTTTAGACTTGCCGCTCCGGGGTCTCGGGATTGTTTGTAATCTGATTCGGGTTGTCTCTGGTCATATTTTAACAAAATATGGCTAAGAACGATGAGTGGAATTTTGAGATAAAACCTGACAGGGATAGAAATATTTTAAGCATAATTTTGGATAAAACAATTCATACATATTTCTTAAAATTATATGTGTTTATTTCTATCAATATCAATCCGATTAGTCTTGATCTAAATATTTTCGATGTTATAGTTTTTTAAAGTTCACAAGGAATATCGTCGACAATATTTATAATTTTCAACAGCAGAGGTACGTCATAAGTACTCTAATAACCTGACATCAGCGAAATATATTACTTGTACCTATAAACGAGAAAGGTTGTGAGGCTCATGAATAAAAAGATGTTTGTTAATCTTTAACGTAAAAACTACTGAAGGGAATTACTTGTAATTAGATATTTATAACTTTACTGTTACCAAGATACATCATAATACCACAAGCAACAATTTATTCGCGAGGAAATCCTCAGGGAGAAACTAGTTCTTTATCGAATAGCATTATCACTCTGATATTTTATTTTATTTATCTAATAGCATCCTTAGTATCAATATACCAAGGACTCTCACTGCTCAATAGCAGTAGAGGGTTATGTGCGGTCCGTACATAATCGGACGCTGGGTGGCTGAGGGCGAGCTGATTTAGTAAGACGTTTCCGTCGTTTCGAGAATTCGGGGAGATTTATTAACCCTTGTTTGCTCTTGATATATCTGATTCAGTCTATTTTACTGCTGTCGACCAACGTGTGAAAGTTATATAAGGTTATCCAATAGTATTTAAATAAACACACCATTAACAAAAACGTATATATGGCCATAAAGTACCTACATTTAGTAGTGAGTAACATCAAAAATAAAGAAAAATACTGTTAGTATGAGTAACATGTAATGATGTAATAAATAATTCCGGTGTAACTTTGAAGATATTTTGTACTGTAAGAGAGTTTAAAAAAATAAATTAACAAATATTTTTTCCCTCCGTAGGCCCAACAAAAGGAATACCCAAACGAAATATTTAATAAATCATGAAAATAAGAAATGCCCGACATGTTTCGCAAACCATTGGTCCCCGCCATAAAATTATATACGCCTACCGAATAACGTCACCCTAGTCGTTCTGCATGCAAAATTTAATTTTACAATCGTTGCCGTTTCAATATAGGTAATGCTCGGAATTTATGTGCCATGTTCGAATTGTAATGTCCCTCGCGATAAATTCGGTCCGCCGTCAGTTTTAGTTTCAGCCGCGAATGTCGGTAATGCCTTAACTTTAGTCATAAAATCGATAGATTAGTTTCCGATCTCTAGACTATAAACCATTACGTTTTTTTTTTGTCTCAGTAGCACTGTGACTAGTAGGTAGCACTTTAAAGGGATGAACCTAGGTTCGGTCCCAAGACTGGACCGGAAAGATACTTACAATACAATAATTCTGTTTTTTAAAGGGAAGGAAAAAGTTTATGACATGCAAAAGAATTTTATGATAAATCAAATTGCAAAAAAATAAATACTTTGACTTTGAAAAATACCTATTTACAGTTGAGTACGGAGTGTAAAATACATCCATAACTTTTCCGTCCTCTTGAATGTTGTCCGCTTGATCTGTTATTAGACGATCTCTGAGCAAGCGCTAGTGGTGACTACTTGTCTAAACACTCAGTTATAGCACCCTTATACATCTGCCATTCATATAATTTACAAAACAATAGAAGACAATAAAACCTGATCTTTTACGAGCAAATTAAACCACGAATTAATGTCTGCTTGTTTCTCCCCAAGACAGAATTAAAAACGCATCGTACCAGCAATTAATGCAATAACGTCATAATTGCGAGGCGCGAGTTCGGCGCCCGGTTTAAGCTATTCAATTTTCCCGCCTTTTTCTTCCCCCAGCTAATTACGAGACACTTCATTAATAAGCACGATCTTTGTGGTTTAATTGTGTCAATGTATTTTTTGTGCGTAAATTTTTGTAAGTAGGTGGTTTGGGGTTATAAAAAAACTGTTTATTTCTTAAATAAAGATTTTTTAGATCTATGTAATATTTTCTGATAACTACGAAAATACTCATTACATAGAACCATTCAACACAGTCTTTATTTTAAAACACAACTTTTCGTTAATTTTGCAAAAATCGTGTTCACTGAATGATTATTATTATTTAAATAGTTTATTTCAGGATTGGGAAGTCTGTCTTGAAAATCCAGATTTATAAAAAAACGGAGGTTAAAAATTGATTTTAACTTTGAACGATATTATTACATTAATTTATAAAACGATATCTAAAATTGCTTCAAAAATTAAATATACCTGACTCCATAGATTTATATCGTATGCATGACTATATTGTACAAAAGTCACTAGACCAACGAGGCATTAAATATGATTTAATATTTATAAAAATAAAATCAAAAGCCCACAAAAACTCCGAAAACACAAAACCAACAAAAGAAAAATCCGTCTTCCCAATTTGCAAGTCATAAATTACATCCAGCGAGGCGACGGTCAATGTCGCCCAATAAAAATATTTAACCATCAAATGCTCACGTGGGCTCGCGGGTCAACCAGTCCCTAAATATATTTGAGCAAGGAATGATATACGGTTTGTTTATTGGCGGGCCTGTACGTTCCTTTTTTGAATTCCATTATCCGGCGTTGACCGACGCGCGCTCGGGTCGCCGTTGGTCAACGGAGGGGCATATTGACCCCTCGCGTGCTACATTATATACAAACTTTCAATATTTTCGCAGCTTGGGTCCGAAAGACCGGTTCGACAGAGGGTTATAGTTATTGGAAATTTTACGTTTAATTTGTGATTTTGTGAGCGCACGTGTTGTAGGTTAATGTCAGGGTTAAAGTTCAAGACGTGAGTTGAGAAACTTGTTTTTTTAGACAAGTTTAAGACCGTCTTGAAGAATTTTTTGTGTTCATAATGATTTGAATTTCACCTTAGGACATAATCTCTGTAAGACTTGCACGGTATGATATAAAAGTGGAGAACATAATTTTGAGATGTATGACATCATAATTTAAAATCTTTAACGACTGTTAAATAAACCAATTTGATACAATTAACTAAGAAATTGATCATCAATTATTTTGGACCAAGTAAGTGGCCGCCAAAAAATATTATTTTTAAGATACCAAAGCAGTATCTATGCAGTATTATTACATTAAATATTTATTATTTATAATTGAGTTGTTTTAATTTTTTGAAAAAGAGACTATTTAAAATTTCTAGCGCACTTTTTTTAAACATGTGTATGTATTACGAAAACGTCGGCCCTTAAAAATTTGGATCAAAATATATTAAAAGTAGAGGATGTCCTTAATGAAAGATTATAATGAGTTTGCTTGAATGGCCAAATGCCGCAAGTCATCAGCTCTAGTGCACCATGCACTGTACGTGACGTGACGTAGTAATAAATTAATACATGTATGTACTACATAGTTCCTCCGCATCCTCCGCCATACGTAATAACTGTAATTGCCGCCGCGCGCTGACTAGCGCTAGTGTTGCGCTGAATGCGGGATGAGACAGTGATGGCACTTTACATCGTACTTGACTACTGTCAAGCTTATATAGCACGGTACCTACACTATTACCGTGATTATAATGTGTTACATCAGTAACTTACGTATGTAAAAAGGCACGCGTATAAACATTATTTTTATAATTTTTAAAGCGCTTTGCCTGCTTAATTTAAATGTTATATTAAAATATAAAATAAAAATATATAAATTATTATTAATGTATTTTTAATATTTATAATATTATAATCTTTTATCTCATTGATCTCCTTTTAAATTACCGCACCAATTCGCTACTTTCAGTCACGCCCAATGGTTGACTGGTAGAGAATGCCTTATGGCATTAAGTCCGCCAGTTTGTACCCCTGTTGTGCAATAAAGTTTAAATAGATAAATAAATAAAAATAATGTACCATATTTTCAATCAAGTATTGACAAACAGCCACACATGGCTCATTGATTGTTGATAAACTTTGATTAAGTGTATTTTATTTAATCAAAGGTAGTAAAAGAATACTTTGTTATTATTATGGGCACCCTTCACCAGGGAGTATCTCTCCTTGTAATAAGAATAGATCCTACTAGTAGTAGAGATTCTTAAGGAGCCCTTTTGGCACAAAACAGCCAATTATAACACCGTACGTGCACCGTAGGTTAGTTAACCAATAAATGAATCAATACTAGTTTCTCCGCATCTTCCGCCGTCATACGTATGTAATTGCTGCCGCGCGCTGACTAGCCGTCACCGAACAGTGTTGCGCTGAATGCGGAATGAGACAGTCACAGTGATGTAAAAAATATACTAAATCTATGCAGTGATGGCACCATGATGGCACCCGCTGCATATAACCAAACTTGACAGCGACCTCTTAGACGTCACATTTGACAGAATCATAGTTAATTTGACATGCTGTATGTTAGTTACATTGGTAAGTTGTGTGAAAAGGCCCGCGCTCGTCATGCTATAATATTAATTCCATGTGCTAAGTCTACGTTTCAACCATAACATGGACATAGATGACACGACTAGACATAGACCTTTTCGTTTTGATTTTAAATAATATTTAATTTTAATCTGACTCTACATGGCGCTGTGGAAGTTTTTGAAAAAAAAGGATATTTGGCTAAAACACTCAAAATTTCCAGCAAGTTGTTACAATATGAGTAGAAATTGTTTGTCCGTCTTTGCATAACTAGTGTAGAGTAAACAGAGGAGGGAAGTTTCCTCGTTTTTCACCCCACGGGACCCTCCGCAGGGCCGCGGCTCAAATTTCCGATGAAATAATAGCGTTTCAATTTAATATTGAACTTTGTATCGTGTGTGTCTACTGTTATAGGTATTCGTAGTATTACCTATGCTTTTTATAAACGAATATTGATTCTATTATAAATGCATAGGTAACTCTTTGGGTTAGTAGTCGATTCGCACGAAAATAATTCGCACGAAAGTGCGAATCGACAACTTTCAAAAATAACATTATTTTTAGTAGTCGATTCGCCCGAACGAATTTTAATCGCGTGCGAGTCGACCCCTTTAAGAATTGATAGTAGGCGATTCGCACTTTTGCAATATTATGTGCATAAAAAAAACAAAGTACAGTCGTGTACAGGAAATCTTTATAATAATATTAACCTATTCGCTGTCTATATACCTTACAGCATACAGAATCAATTAAATTTCAAATGTTATATTTTTTCGGACAGGGAACATGTTAAATTATAAACAAATATCATTAAGCGTTAAATTATATTTGATAACCTTAATATTAAAATGACACCAAAAATTAGAAACGAATATGTATAAACGTATTACGTAAAGCATGTAATAAATAGCGCTCTCACGCTTATTACACTGCAGGGTGCGGGGTGCAACGAAATACCCTGCTCCTCACCCCCGTAGCTGTTAGCTAGAAGCACGGCGGCAATAAGCCGACCAAAGCTCAAGTCGGTATCCTTTGGTTTCTATGACTCATCAAATAAGTATGTCCGGGGCGAGAGCTCTGATCAAAACAATGTACCTCTCTTACAAACTAAAAGTAATTATCTCACTCGCTGGCGCGAATATTAAAAAAAGAAATTGTACCTACCTAAATAAATAAAATGTTATGATAAAATTATCAAAGTATTCGTATAAGTTGTAAAAAAGAACAGACAAGCAATACATATTCGTTTTTTCCGAGAAGGTTCCTCCTTTATTCTTCTTCTTAGGGCCGGTATTTCAATGTAACCTTATCTTATTGCTTAAGTTAAGTATAACATTTAAGATAAGTATTACTTTTGACAGGTAAAAGTGTATGACTTTAGTGCCGCTTAACTTTAATCCTATAATGAAATACACTTAAGTCATACTTATTATCAATCCCGGATTAAGATCAAGATAAGTATATATTGAAATACCGGCCCTTAATCCTATCTTGATGGTCGTACACTAAGGAATGATTTTTCGACTAACCCATATCGTTTAAGTACCTCGGAGCAATACCTTAAAGAGAGCCCCGTTAAACTTACACAATTTCGCTTGCATTTTCACTATGCAAGTTGACATTATTTGCTTATTTCTATAATTTTTCCAATTAGAATATACATGTATCTTACATCGTTCTAAAGTTCGCGTTAATTATAATTAGAAAACATAACTTACATATTGATTACAACAATTTTTCTTATTAGAATCTTATCTCTACGTAAAAAGTTCTTACAAAACTATGATTCTTACACATTCTATGCTTAATACCTATTACAGTTCTTACGTAACTAATTGGATAATATATATTTATTTCACTTATGTATTTACAATAAATCCTACGTAACAAAATAAAATTTAACCTAGTATAAGCATAAATTGAGATTTTGTCTCCGCTGTCCTTAACATGTTTCTAATTTTTGGTGTCATTTTAATTTTAAAGTTATCAATTATAATTTAACACTCAATGATATGTATTAGTTTATAATTTAACATGTTTCCTGTCCGAAAAAAATATAACATTTGAAATTTAATTGATTCTGTATGCTGTAAGATAATATAGACAAGGAATATGTTAATAATATTATAAATATTATAAAGATTTCCTGTACACGACTGTACTTTGGTTGTTTTTTATGCACATACTGCAAAAGTGCGAATCGCCTACTATCAATTCTTAAAGGGGTCGACTCGCACGCGATTAAAATTCGTTCGGGCGAATCGACTACTAAAAATAATATTATTTTTGAAAGTTGTCGATTCGCACTTTAGTGCGAATTATTTTCGTGCGAATCGACTACTAACCCAACCTTTATGTTACGCTTTCCTGCTCAAACCGATTTAGACGAAATTTGGCACAGACATAGAGTAGATCTTAAGATAGAGTGTAGGGGAATTTTTATCCCTAAAAAATATAATTTTTCTAAAAAAAAACGTACGTAACGTAGTCTACACTAATATTATAAGGAGGAAAGATTTGATTGATCGTTTGTATTGGATAGGCTCCGAAAGTAGTGGACCGATTTGAAAAATTCTTTTACCATTAGAAGCCGGCATTATCCTTAATGAACATTTGCTCCTTTTTACCTCCGGAAATGCTTCATTCCTACGGGAAACCAGGTAATATGACCTCTGGTAGTAAGTTTTCACAAAATGACGTGTCTGTGACAAGTTTTCATAGCAAAGCATTGTTGATTATGGCATAAATCCAACAATGACTTTTGGGAGCTGGCGAATAAAGCCTGAAAAAATATCACATTCTTACGGGATAACGTATAGTCCACGCGAGCGAAGCCGCAGGCAGAAGGCTAGTTTTATACAGTCTTTAATTAGGAGATGTAAAAAACTTCGTTGGCTCGGAAAGCACGTAAAACCATTGGCGCTTGATCTTTACACGTGTCATACTGATGTATCACCATTTATGAGAGTGAGGAGATAGAGAGTGCATCTTTGCTAGCACACTCGCTTGTGCACTATAATACTCGTATAATCTACGTAGTTGATCGCAACTATGGCACGTCAGCCGAAAAAACTCGGCTAAGAGGACATAATTATTATGAAGAATTTAAATGTTCCGATCATTATTAATATTGGCAGAAGCCAGTACACTTAAAAACCAAGCTTAAATATTAGAGGAGCCAACAGTATGGATGCATATTAAGCGATGCTTCGCAGCAGTGGTCGCTTACCATCAACTGAACTGCATCCAACTTAAATGACATTAAAAAAATAAGTTTTCACGTCTATTTACAAACACATACATACATCCAGTAACACAAACATTTGTCCTGGAACAGAATCCGAACCCACGATCCCTGGCGTACAGCCAGTCGCCAATTAGCGGGATAAGATTATTTAATGCAATGTTACCTCAAACCTCCAAATTAGGTACACGTAGACATACACTTGTAATACATGCCTGTGACCTCTAAGAAAATTACGAACACACCCACGTACAAACCTATATGTATGTATGTATATGCCGCCGTAATAAAATGAGAGCCCGTCGGTGCGCCCTACCATGAACACACGAAATTTTGTGTCAGCACGGAGTATGAATAATGTTTAATATAGTTATATTTTATACAAGTTATATTTAAAGGTTTGTTTAATTTCAGTCTGATTTACTTTCACGAAAAAGATTTTTTTTCCGACGAATCCTACATAGATATAAGAAAGGACTAATTTTATATACCTAATGTTAAAGTTAGATGTAAAGGTATTTTTACCCCACCTAGAAATCCAACGTGGGATATTAAGGCCTGTTAATGAAACTACCAAATATACAAGAAATGCGAACTTTGAAACGAATGTAATAGTGCATGTTAGCTCTACTTTAAGTACTAATTAGTTATTTCGTAATTGTTAATTTTCTCTTCTTTAATTTTTTTTCAATAAGCTTGCTTGAAAAATAAAACCTTTTTTAGAACTAGAAGTTCAATAGGTACCTACCTTATATTATAAACTAGGTATTATTTATTATGTAATCATAGGATACTCCATCTTTTTAGAGTTGTTAGAGTACTTATCTGAGAAAATGGGGTTTCTTAACCTTACTAAGTGTTCGAATTTAAATGCAATCCAATGCAATCATAAAGAAAACGACTATTAAACTAAACTTACAGTACTCATCTTATTTTGACACATGTATAGTAGAGCAAGCTAGACTTTTCCGATTTAATTTATTTAATAAACATAAAAGCGGCTCTCTAAAAACGAATTTCAAGACCTCCGAAACACTGTGTCTCTTAGCTGGAAAACTCGTGCGAAAATGTTGCGTAGGTACATAATATTCGGACCCCAACGCACACACTCGCAGTAATCCACACACGGCACATACGGCATGTGTGCCCTCGCGTGCGAGAGAGACGCCCCCGCGCGAGTGAGATAGCCATTGCAGGACCGGCGATACAACAAATCAATACGAGCGGTGACCGGTAGCCTGTGTCACTACCCCGCCCCACCCCCGACCGCACGGTACCTACATTGTCAACCACAGACTAAGAAACCGAAACGCCTTTGAAACGATGTTATGTAGAGGTTTTGTGTTCCAATTACTCCCACACGTGCTCGAGAATTGCTTTTGTTTACTTTGATCTAAGTTTTCGGGTTTGGAAATCACGTCGGCGTAATTATGCTGGAACAAGGGCTGATTGAGTTCAACCGGGGATTCGTTTTATGCTAATATTTATTCATCTAAAAGTATTTTACTCACTTACCATCTAGAAACAGAAATACGTGTTAGTATAACTTGGCTTTGAAAGATGTCAACATTTTTCTCGATAGATACCTATATTTTTTGTTATTTTGATAAGATCCCGTCCTCCCCTTTCCACTCCCGAACAACACGCGCCGGACTGCGTTGCCATCCTCATACCATCCAGACACTGGTGGCCCGTACCAAGACGTATAGTTCCTCTTTTTTGCCCCGTGCCATTAGGGCATGGAATGCCCTTCCGGCTCACGTGTTTCCTTCCTCCTATAATCCTGGGCTTTTCAGGCGGGGCGTGAAGCGGCATCTATGCAGGCCTTCAGGGTGAGGGTGACTGGCTCAATGGGTACTATGATCTATTGAGATTGAGCCAGTCAACCTTATATTTGGACCTCACTTCTGCTTACCATCAGGTGGAGTGTGGTCATCCTGACTGCCTCTTTATAAAAAAAAAGATAAAAATAAACTATTATCTAATAATATTATAAACTAAGTAAACATCTAATGAATAAAATTGTGAAGCATTTCACTGCTTCAGAAAATTCGCGAAACTTCTTTTAGAATAGCGCGAATTATAAAAAATACTGAACAGTCGTAGGTAAAACCTCGCGGAACGCGACTTCTCTGCGCATTTTTCTACTCTATGTCGGAAAACTCGCTTGACCACGCGTATGAAAGAGGGCGCCGGGAAACTCTGACAGAGCAAACTTGATACTTTGTGAACTTTTAGAAAGCGTATACATAGAACAATGAGTATAGATACTATAGAGGGTATGAAAAGATATTTCGGGCCCTCCCATTGTTGTTCTGACGTGGCGTTTTTACGTTATTGTTGCTTGGAAGGGAAATAGTCGGTTTCATTTGAAAATATTTCGCTTACTTTATTTTAGTTAGTGCGTTTCTTTATTTCCGTTTATGTAGTTGATATGCAAATAAATATGTATGTCATTTTTTTGATATTAACGCGTAGTCACAAATATTTTTAAATGTTGGTTGAGGCGTAATCTTTATAATTATACAATACGAGTAGAACATTATTTTTATTATTTTTTTCATTAATTCCGAATGCCTTGATTTCCTCATTTCGTGATCAATTTGTCGACATAAATCATTTTTTTCTAAACTTTAAATAAAAAAAGTAAAACTGGCCGAAAACGTGGTCTGGATCTTTTGTAAACCCACCTCGTTGCAAAAGAAAATTCTTAAAAAACACTGGCCACTCACAGCTATTTATTTTAAAAGCAGCTCCGTCCGCCATAACTGTGAGTGCCGTGTCCACGGGAGGGGTCCCAAATGTAAGGGTCGCATTCTGCTGAGCAACGGCCTGTAATTCACTTCGCCCTCCATAGAGGGCCGATAAACTGTAAAACCGCGCCCTCCCCCCCCAGATAAACAGGGCCGTAATTTATGACACCTAGAACCCTTCTTGGATGGACGGGGTGCGGATTTTCGTGGCAGAGCCGGTTTTGCGGTTTACCGGTTGAATATCGGTATTTTAGTAAAATACCGATTGTTTTCGTAAAATATCGATAAGAATTTATTGTTGAGATTCAAATTCTAATTCAAAATATTCCTTTTGTTACAGAGTGACTTTAGCACCAGAATTGGAATCCAGAGAAACCAAAACACAAGTAATTACCACTTTGTGTTTACTCTGCGTGGGATTCGAACCAACGGCCCTTACGGTAAGGTCACTTTCAAACAAGCCATCATACTACACAAATAATTCAAGGTCCTTTTCTAAAAACTTAAGTCGTTACATCATTCGAACAAGCATCTATTAAGTTCCGCGGTAGTAAAATTAATGCGTAAATGAGGCATTTCCTATAATATCACTTTGAAAGTTCCCGAGCGCGGAAAAACTTCTCGAGCCAACTTAACAGCCGTTTCATTTACTTAGCACTTTTAAACGGCTAACCGCCTTTTTATTCCTGCTCTCTTCTTGATTTTAATAATATATCTGCTTAATCGATTGTACATGTTCTTTAAAATGGGGATCTTTATTACATCTCTGTTGAAAATGTAAAAATAAATTAATTAGAAGGTGTTGAATAAGTAATGGTAAATTTTTTGCGGTATCGCATTCGAATAATTTACCAATAGACATAATTTTCTTTTTATAATGTTCATATTCTAATGCAAAGAATTTACAGGCCGGTCACTTTCTTATTTCCCTACTTTGAAAAAAAACCACCTGCATTAAATAATTCATGATATTTTAATGTTGTGACGGTAAATCTCGTAAGTACTCTATCATATTTGTCCTAAAACAAATAAGTCAATGTAAAAAGAGTAAAACGTCAATATAAAAAATGCCATCCAACAGCCCGATTTATACAGTGACCAATTCGAGTCCATTCCACGAATTTCTGAATACAGTCGCAAATCCTTTCTCCACCGCTGCCAATGAAAACAATTTCTTAGCACTCAAAACTTACAGTCTAAAATCCTTCACCGTGCCTCAAACCTTTAGCGAAGTACTCGTACCAAAATCGATACGAAACCAGCGGTCAGACCAACAAACTAACACATACATAAATACGGCCTTCTATTTTACCCTTATGGCCGGCAGCCATCTTGGAAAGCGCCCGCCCCCACTCAATTCACCCCCGTTCTTAGGGGCTGCAGGCCGAATCCTGCTAATACTAATGTCCTCTATATGCGACTGTGCGCGACACACACTGTTGATAGATTAATGAAAGGCTTTCAGAGGTGTTGGGAATTGAAGTAACTGATTTAATGACAAGAATTGGTGTTGAAATTATTGTAGTGTTAATGAAATGTCTTCTACTACCTATTAAGAATAGGAAGCTTTTTGAGGCGGCATTTTATTATGCCAAAGTTATGTACTGTGTAAACTATTTTTTTTTTGTGACTTTAAAGATAAAATAACCAGAGCCAATTAAGTAAAGAATTATTTTTTTAATATATGAATGTTAAACTTTAACTTGTTACTGAAATAGTGTTGGTCGTAATATAACCTAAGTAAGAATCTCGGTAAAATACTATTAGGTATAGTATAATACGACATTGTTCAATCCGTGAAATAAAAATTCTATATTTAGACTTAATTTTAAACTATTTTAAGTTTTTAAGCTTATTGGATTGTCTATCTTTAAATCTAGATTTAACCCATGGAAAACTTTATTATACTTTGTAGGTAAATATTTTTCCCTCTATCCTTTGTAATATCCCATTATTTCGACATAGATGATACTAGATAAGATTTACTGTGTGCGTAAATATTTATAATAATTCAGTTATTACATGTTTTACGTTCCAGTTTTATGGCTACATTTTACGATATGTCACGTACATAAAAGACGAGATTTACCTCTAAACATTCGCCAGTGAATAACTTAGTATGTTATACGGATTTTATACATCCATAATAATTCGCTAGTACCAAGTATATACTAGGATATTCATGGGTGCAGGGAGATTTATAATCAGATGAAATCTTAAAAAATAAAAATATTTTAAGTCTCAAAAAACATCAAAACAGCCCAAGTTGAATGCTTCAAACTCAAACTTCTTTCTTTAAATACCTACAACCCTACCTATACCCTAGTGAAGCAACATTATTAAATTAATCTACTAATTACTGACATCATATTGACATGGCAGGGTTACAGGGATTGTGCTAATTGAAATGTCATGGACCACCGACTTTCAATCTTATTTATTTAACTCGTCTTAATATAAAATAATCGTACCTATATTGCTAAACTAGAGCAGACTCTCTTTGTTTAGCAATATTTTCCTCTATTCAAAATTTCCCAGCACTATTTATCTATTAGTCAACATTGAAAGCCATTAAAGATATATTATAGCTGCTATTTTTAACCCCCGACAGCATAAAGCGAGTAAAAGCAATCCGCAGAATCCAATCAGTCACCTCAAAGAGCGCTCAGACATAATTGGCATCGAGCTCAAAGAAATACGCGTCACGCTCCACACGAATGCATTACCGAAATAAAATATTCAAGAGAATTTCGAAAAGGGATTTCCATCAGCCGATACGGTGGCTAAACACAAACCGTACGAGGCACACGTCTAAAATATTCACTCGCCACTCGGATACCTACATCATTCATTCGTCCGTTGAGAACGGCTCGACACCAATCTTCCATTTGGCAAGAAAATCGATACACGTCGTGGCCATATAAGCATTCCGGGGGTGGTAGACAGGGAGACTTAAGGGGAGTTAAGGTTTAGTCCCGAATATTGAATTTCCCTTGGGACAAACCCGTTTCGCTTTGTCCCTTCGGCCGGGGTCGTGTGGGCCGAGATGCCCGGGCCTCCCGTCCCTACATAGACCTCTTACACGTGTATGTATGTGTACGTACGTGCGTAAGTGTTGGATAATAACATTGCGAGCCCACCATACGTGACTTTCAGGGCGTTTGACGGCCCCCGGGCTGTACGCTCTGATTATATATACATACGTGCGATATGTGTCGGTGTGTACCGACGACCCACCCGCACATAGCGGCTTCAAAGCCTTTAAATTAGGTCTCTTTATGTGAAGTGGCCTTCAATTTGCTATTAACTTCAACGTTTTAGCTAGATTAAGGCGTTGCCTCTTAATTTTGGATACGAAAAACTTGACACGTGTAGATGCTCGACACCTTATTTTATGCTATTATTTAGTCTATCCTTGTAAATAGTAACTTTTAAATTTTTTTAGAAATAAAAAATCAAACTGGTTTTGCCTTCCCTTTAAATATTAGCAAGTTTTGAAATTTTGGAACATAACGTTAGATTAAAAATATCTAACTTAATCACTTTTACATGATATAAGGATTAAAAGCTTCTTTCAAAGTCATGACGATTAGGTTAGTTACTCTACATAATTATTAAAATATCGTACCAATGACATGTTATTAAAAAGAAGTTATTTATCAAAAGATTATTCGTCACTTTATTTTGTAGAAGAACAAAATAATTTTGAAACATTCATTTTCTTACATTCTTAATTAGAAGTTCGACTGGTTAAACGACACGTCATAATATTAGTTTTAAAAATGCAAAATTAGGTGTCTTTTTCTTCTATATTTACTGTCAGCCCTGGATCCGTTGTTATTATAGTTACCCCTTAAAATTATGAAATCACCTAATATTTCATGTCTAGTACGTATCTTTATTTTTCACTGTATGTACAGCCAAATAAATCATTGTAAAAACATCAGCATACGTCTCACAGACGTGCTGCGTTAATTTCCAAGACGGGCCGTTGCTGTCACTTTATTTATCGCCTGTACGTCTTGTGTTTTACGCTTGGTTTCTTACGTTCACTATTAATTCAAACACGCATACAAGTATTTCGTTTTTCGTGTTCTTTTGTATGTGGCGCCAAATAACCTTATATTGATGATGAACCTTTTTTCTTTTTTCTACAAGGAAGAGTTGTCCATAGGTAAAACGTATTTTTTCTGCTCTAGTTAGTACCTACATATTATATTATCTAGTATGTAACATTTTTTTTCCATATCCATCAAATCGAATCATTTTATATAAACACTTCCATACGTCTCACAGACGTTTTGCGTTAATCTCCGGGGGCGAGCTGATGTCACTTTATTTATCGCCTGTACGTCTTGTGTTTTACGCTCGGGATTAATGGAGACGAAAGCTTCTTTACGGTTTACCCTCTTTCCATTGCGAGTGGAACAAACACACATAATATACTGTAAAAAAGAAAAACATTGTTTACATTAGATTTATTTTTTTATTTATTTATTATTTTTTTTATTTTTAGATAAGTTAGCAGACAGGCACGCAGTCCACCTGATGGTAAGACCACTGAGGCATAATCCATTAAGGAACACTTCACCAGGAAGCGCCGCTCAATGTACTGCCACACTGTTGGCTCATCTGATCTTCAAACCTTTAATTTCAAGTGTACCTACTGGCTACCACATTAATAATGCCGGAATATAATATCCGAGTAGGCATATTATTGAATTCTAGTAACCTCGAAACCTGAATAAGATATCTAAAACTATCTTACAATTTACGATCTAATTTATATCCCTTGTGTTGTATTTCTTGATGTTATAAATGAGGGCGTAGGTACTCTACATTTGAGATATTATTCTTTGAAAGATTTTCGCTCACCAAAACCTTTATATAATACAAAATTTTACGAGAAGATTGTGATCAACATACTATATATTCCTGCCAGTGTCGATCGTCATTTCGCTTTTTAATCAACCAACCACAAGGTGTACCATATATCTCGAATACATCTTTCGTTAATCTTACGAGGTGTCGCATGAAGAAGACATACAATATGTGCTGTTTGCCGCATCATATGTCACTTGTATATTTTCTATGTTTTGCTATGCCCTTGGGTTGGTATAGACAAATATTTTATGTAAATGTAAAAATCCACTTCACTTTGATAGTTGGCGACTACAGCTCTTTTTTGAGGAATATGTTTCATAACTAAAAATATTTGAGATAATAAACCCACACAAAAACTAAAATTATTGCGTTTATTTTTCCACGTTGTTACTGATGGAATATTAAATTAGATATAAATTGATATAATGTAGAGTTTTAGTGCGTGTCACAAACATATCCAATGTTATTTAAACGACTGGTAAGAAGTAATAATCTGTATCTAATACTATTTTATTTTCACAGGTTGTTCGAGAATTGAATTCCTAAAGCGGACTTATTAGGATCGAATTAAAAGTATTATTGCAAATATAACGATTGTTTAATTCAAAGTTTCCTTCCAATAAATTCAATGTTGGAGATGTAAGACGCAACTCTACTAAAATACGTCTCTCTATTATACATAGAATAACCATTATTACTACGACTGAATGTTATATTTTAATAAAAAAAAAAATTGTATTCGTATGCCTACAGGGCCGATTGCAGTGATACATACCTGTATAATAAGATCTAGTGGTGACAGTACCACATGACCTGTTAATTACGAATAAATGATTTTGTATTTGTATTTACTGATACATCATTTCCCAATGTAGGCCACAGCCTTTCGGTGGGATATTAAAGGCTGTACCTATTTCTGAATTTTGGATCACATATTAAACCAACTCATCTCACCTACCCAATTGTCATTTGTCAATAGCAATTTTACTGCATCAGTAACAATCACACACGAAAGAGCTAAAACTGAAGTATCGCCTCAGCAGATTGCATCCACAACTCCAGAATCCAGTTCAAATAATCCCGAAACCAATCCCAGGTCGATGTGAATTAATCCCGGAGCCATACGTCACCGCCGATCGCACAAAGGTGTGCTGATTGGACCCGAGCACAATACTCTATATGTCTTGGTGTCTAAGCCTAAATGCAGCGGGACTTTCGAGAAATTCTAAATACAGTACCTGCTTACAGGGTTGCCGATGACTCTCTGCTCTGCTAAGGTAAGATCGGGTTCTTCTACTACTAACCAGCCTGTATCTAGTATAGATTAGATAGGCCTCCTCTGCGTATAGAAGTTGAAATCGTAGGCCGATTAAAGTTGGCGTCATGTCACCAAATGCAGCCAGACTTTCGAGGAATTCTAAAATTGAAAAGAAAAAATTATCTTTCGTACTTCAAATTCTAAATGTCACCGATGATTCAAGACAACATACGTACGGTTTTGAACACTTAAATCAGAACTGACAATATCTCCTAGAAGTTGCTGCAATCAGAGGTCAACGTGATCAAAATATTTTCTCTTACCTAAAGATAAGTGGTCGAATATTTAACTTCGCGCACGACACCATTTGAACCATATAAGTAGTGACGAATAAGTTAGAAAGACAGTCCAATACGTAATCAATCAAATTACAATAAAAATCACTACGTAACGATTCCTTTCATAAAAATCACAGTCGTCAAAGCGCAGACTATCAACTGGTTTCTTACAAAGCAAAGCAGCCATAAAGATAATATATTAAAACAATATGAAATATCCATAGACAAGTCCTCTGAGGGACTTGTTAGAGCATCGGTCGAGAATCACGTTCCCTTTGAGAGGGTCCTTTGACGCACTCGTTACGACTCCCACTAGATCCCCACCACGTGTATTAAGCCTTTAACTCTTTGACATGACGACAAGGGATTACCATCTTTATGACGCAAGCAATAAGGTGCGTGGGTGAAATGGAATATAATAATTTTGAATAGCCAGCCAGCGTGCCTGGGAATTTGAACTTTTTTCGTAGCGTACGGAGCGCGTATTATATTTTCTGCTTATTCCTTTTTTGATTTGTCACATGGAATTGATATGCGGTGAATTAATAGGATTCTTTTTGCGGGATTCCGTTTGGGGATGTTTTTGGAGCTTTTTAGACATTTTCCCTATTGAAGTGCTCGAGGTAGTTAGTTTAATGGTATTCGTATTTCCTTTTAATTAGGCTGTAATGGTTCTGGATAATTTGACAACTGCAGACATGATAATACTGATTATTAATCGTGTTTATTCAGTAAGTGTTTAATACATGATGACATTTAATTTTATATGTCCTCGTTTCAATTATTTTGAATAAACAATAATGTTAAGGTATTAAATCACAATAATTTTAAAAAACGGCTGATCTGGAATTTCGTCGTTTGAACTTTGTAATAGCGTGATAGTTGAACTAATTATCATTACAAGTTAAACAGTGATTTTTATTTCATGTCCTAGATATACATAGTGGGATTAATCCTTATGTGTCTGGATATGCCCAATTTAAAGAGTAAACAAATTATTAACCATTGGAACTCATTAAACATAAACAAATCCTTTCACAACGAAAATAATATGAGGAAAGTAGACATCTTTTTTAATACGAGTATGATTGGGTAGGACCAATAAAATAACTTCATACAAGTATAACTTTCCCGTCTGAAAGTATTGGCATGAAACATAAAAAAAAGAACAAATCTAAAAACGAGATCCCATTACAACCTAAAAAAACATCAAACCAGCCAGTGCGTTCGAATACACACTCAAAGGACTAATACCCACGTCTCAATCAGAACTTGTATTTTTTCATCAGCGAATAAAAAGCGAGCGAGCGAGCCTGTGATATCTGAACCATGGCGTAGGTATAATGCCGGTTCTGATTACCATTTCGCGAACTGAATATTACGCTCTGGTGGACTTTTTGATGCTACGCTCCACAATTGAACTGCCAATAAGTAATTGCCGTTGGTTTTTGTTTTTTATTTATTTGGCTGTTCGATTTTTAATTTCGATCTTTTTTTTAATGCTAAGAAATAAATTAAGTGTTGCTAACTGCTTCTTTCTGTAATTTCACTGTAAGTACATACTTCGGATGAAACAAAGTAACAAAATCTCTAGAAATGATTATTTCATGAATTAAACTAATTTAAAATTACCTTAAAAACTAAAATACTCACACCGTTAACCCTTTAACCCAATTTGAAGACCCTCAAACTAACCCTAGGCAAAACAATACCACTGCACCGTATTACCGAATTAATTCCGAGCATTGTTTTAGACGCTGAAACAAAGGGCCCGAGTCACATGCAGAGCTTTAGACTAACCCAGCTTGCCCTTTATACCTTCAGTCAATGCACGTACCCCATTGTTTTAACAGGGCCAAATTAATCTCAGTATATTTCTTTGATCGCAATATTTGGTACAAAGGGTTTGTGACAGCTAGATGGATATGTAAATGGATAGGAACTTTTTGTTTGGTAACAATGCGTGCTGGCTGGAAACGAATTGTTTTTCGAATTTGGAACGCGTTTTTAAATTTCGTAATGGGCATGAGAAAGGAGTGAATGGCGGTCAAATAATGACCGAGGGTTTTTTTTGTTTTTTACGGTTTCGTCCTGAGCCCGATCCTGGGTGTTTGCAAAAAAGCCTGTAGTACTAATTTAATTCAGCACATTCGGATTGCCAGTTTCACTAAAAACCAAATACCTACATAATCTTGAGGATGCTTTTTATCAATTTTCTTATAAGTCGTCCCGTAGAGCATACATACTCTACTCTCTTTGTTCTTCAACCACACAAATCCAACAAAAACAAAAAAGTAATTGTATGACGATTTCCGCTTGGGTCTGTTCAGTAAAAGTCAAAAGACATTTTTATACTCTACTCTGAAAATCTACGACCATCATTACTTATTATCTGTGTTCTGTTTAAAAGTGAACGCTTCCCGATGTTTTGATGAAAATATGTCTCTCAATGGATTTTATACAACCGCGCTAACCTCATAACATTCGATTCAGTCTAAAATTTTATTAATGTTTGAATCAAAATCATATATGCCAAGCTTATACTTTAACTCATCATCCAAAACTATACATGCCTACACCATCCTGACGTCACGTAACATGTTCCCGTAGGCCCAGCAATATCCGCTTCGGATCGTTCCGCTGTCAGTTTGTTTTCGCTCGTACGTAGGGGGGAGGGGGGAGGGCTATAAACATCCCTGTTTTTGCTAAATTGATATTATGTGTGGGATATTGAAAGGGGAATGAGAAATGGGGCTTTCTCTGTCAAACGTTATCTTCGTTGATAGACAATGCTTCAGCGTTTTCTTTTCTGAAGGATTGTGGTAACGCTCGTTGATACTTTGTGTGTGATGTTGACAGGTTAATGTGAGCGATATTTATATTATTTTTATGCTGTACCATTTCGCAATGGGGCTCAGGCAGCGAACTAAAATGACAGGCTCAGGTTAGTATAGCTATAGAGAAAAATAGATGACGTTGATATGATAGTGACGTGTGGAAGTTTCGATATTCTATGAAAAGTAAATTTTTATAAAACCTCCATTTTCAGTCATTTAATCTGTTTCAGACTTAAAAAATAGTACAAAAATTAAAGAGGATTAGATAAAAAAAAAACAAAATAGGACAAACACAATGCAAAAAAAATTAGGTTGAAACGGTAATCATTTCTTTTGGACAGTATTAAGCCCAATTTAACGCAAGCAAAGCCACTTACTCAGCTCGTATTGTACAACAGTCGTACTAAATCAAAGGGAAGTTTCCCATAAGATTACACGAAGCTATGAGTTCGGGCCATCACGGCCGATAGACACGCGCGTTCATTTACTCGCGGACTAATTTATATCCTCTAATTCGGGCCTCGACAGAGTGCCTGTACATACACACACACACTACACATTCAGATAAGGGGTGCTTTCCACCGAGCGAAGAGAAGCGAACATTTAAAAGTAGATCCGTTGGCATATACACATGCAGTCTACCTGATAGGAGTGATCACTGCGGCCTTATACGGTCTTTTAGGAGACGCTCAATGTGCTGCCAGCCACAATGTGGACTTATCTAATCTTCGAGCCCTTGATTTCAAGGTGTACCTACTTCGAATTAACAAGTAAATAAACGATTTTGGTACCATTTTAAAGTTATTTAATTCTGTGCTGAGAATAATTGACAGACAGGGGTGATTACTTAAGGTTACAAAGATGTGTTGAATGTAGATGATACTTACGTTAGGCGATCATAATTACCTAGCTGTTTTGTTAATTGCCGCTTCGATATAAGTTACCTATTGTCCAAACTTATTCCAAAAATTCGCGATTGCGTGATCGCATCAGAAATGATGAGATCCGCATAGTCGTTTGGCTGAAATGATGATGATGATGATTCCAAAAATTTAATTTGCTTTAGCTATCGGCAGCTATAGGTTTTTGATTACGGTTATGGACTGAAAAGTGAGCGAAAGCTCAGTCCATGGCAGCAATCAAGTTTCTCAAGCCATGCACTTTATCTTGTCAACGCTTCGCACCATTAATATGTGCTCACATCAAGAAGACAATCCCGCAATCCCTTCCATCAACGGGTCGTGGGGCGTTTCGCCCCACGAGCTATTCGACCCGCGGGGCGAATCGCCCAAGGACCCTTTTTGAAGTGGCACTTTCGCCCCGCGGACCGAAACGCCCAATAACTTTTCGAAATGGGTCGATTCGCCCCGCCGTGGGGCATAAAAGAGCTCTCTTATTTGATGGATGATTTTGATCGAAAATATATAGTTTTATTACATATCTCTAAAAGTACAGCCGTGCACAAAATAACAGAGCAAACGAAATAATTTATAAGTTAGAAATGTCATAAGCCAATTGAGTACATTTTTGTGTTATTGCACTGCATTATTATTGTATGTAAAAATATTATGTAAAATAAGTGCAAAAAGGTGCCGATAAACGCGTACATGCATTCCAAGAATCTCAGGTAAAATTTACTCTTTGTTAAAGTAAACTTACCTGGCACATAAACAAAAGAATACCTGGAGCGCCCGTGCGGTAAGTAAGACCACAGAATAGATTTTTTTTTCTATTCCGTGAGTAAGACGGTTAAGTACTGAATCTGTAATTATGCCACCTCTAAATTGTATATATTTTTTAAATAAATTTGATTATTACCGGAATTTATTTTTATCGGAATCTTTTATTTTCACTAACCACTTTTCTACTCGTCTGTACAAATAAATGGAATCCTAAATTTTTTTATATGAGTCAAGCTGGGCATAAAAAATGCGCATTGGGTTGCTTCGCTCCGTGGTCCGAATCGACCCATTTCAAAAATGACTTGGGCAATTCGCCCCGCTGTAACCACTGCGGGTCGAATGGCCCCATTCAAAAAGAGCTCTTGGGCGATTCGCCCCGCGGGTCGAATAACTCGTGGGGCGAAACGCCCCACGACCCCCATCAACAGTGCACACATCCTATCCCACCTGTGTAACACCGCCCTTAAGCCGCTCGTATACCCCACCCACACATGCGCGGTAAAGCCGCAAGGCACGTAACATAAGGAGCTTTGAAATTAATTTAGCTCGGAACTAGCTGGCAAATGGATAGACGTGAGCCGGGGGCGGTTTAGGCCCCCCCAGGGCGGAGTGGGGGGAATTCGGCGCTTAGCCGAACCTTTGTGGCGAACGTTTGTAATTGTGCTCGTATGGTTGTAATTAATGGGAGCGGGTTTGGAGGCCTGGTGGTGTCGGGTTAAGTTATTTGTAGAGGACTGTGCAGGGTGTGTCGTTAGTGTACTTATAACTCTAGGTAGTTGAGGCTAAGACGTTTGCGAGCGATTTGATGTAATGATTAAGAAAGTCGGCTAATACACCAGAGGTCACAGGATTGATTGTTATTCATTTTATATATGGCGCTATGTAGCGGGGCATTTACATACGGTAGGTATATGGTTGAACCAATGCAATGATGTTAGATTATTTTAAAACTCAGTATACTAATTAGCAGCTTCTTACAATTTCGTTCTATACTCATCAGTTTTTTTTTTATATACCAAGTTTTAAGTTCGGCACAGATTTCGACACAAATTATTATTATTGTATAGGCACGCAACATATGTGCATATTATATATTGTTTACAATATAAGCGATGTATGAACTGACACATACGCTATACTTGAACAGGTCTTTTGGATTATAATATTTGATAATCAGTTGATCAGTTGTCAATTTTATTTTGTGATAAGTCCTGAAGATTTACGCACGCATTTATGAATAATTAATATCTAGTCAAGAAAATATCATACTCAATTTCGCGACGAGGATAACAGACAACGTCAAGTATTAGGTTTCATTTACACTGTGTACCCATCTTTGTTTACAATGTGTATCCCCGGGCTATCTCCGGATTTCACGTCCTTTAATATCCGGGCTACACCCTAGCTCTACACACTGAGAATTTATCTACACATATTTCGACATTTATGAGACGCGAGGAAAATGAAAGGGTAGGTATAGAGATTTGTCTACATTATAGATGCTTTTGCAATGTGTTATAAAATCGCCATATTTGCTTTAATGTCAAGCCATATATTGGTATGTGAAAATTTCGGATCGAATAATTAGAATGTGAATCCTATATCTACGTCGTGCAACTATAATACTAATTTATCTTTTTTCACGATTTTTCAGCAATAGGCCTAACCTGGACAAAACCGTGAAAAGTTAAACCCAAGAAAAGTAGTAAAATAAACTCAAAAATTTGTGTGATAAGTGTAGTTTATCAAGCTTCTCTAATTTTAACCAGTTTTTAAGTGCACAAAGTCGAATAAACCATTCATTTAATAGGTTTAGTTTCGTTAATAATATCCACAACATTCGTAATTTTTGCGCTAGTTAAACCAATGTTAAGGTCAATGATTCTCCTAATTTTTAAAAATTATTTTAACCAACGTTTTCTTTCACGTAAATGTCTAAAAAGAAATGCCGCAAAAAATTCCACAGTAAGTAAGTTTAAGGTCGTATTGTACGTGTGGTATATCTGGGAATCACTTTCAATGAACAATTCATAGTCAGTAAAAAGAAATTTTACGATCAACGTTTCAAGCAAAAGACTGACGCACACTGAGTAATGAACACAGTACAAAAATAATCATTTTCCAAACTTTTTGAAGTAAGTAATATGTAACCTTATGTAACTTACAACCTCTACAGTTATATTGATACTGTAACAACTGCAAAGCTACTACATGTTACAGAAATAACTCGTACTCGTAAAGTGATGCATTCGGTAAAATTCCCAAATAACTCCACAAAGTAACATCAGATGGCGCTGAAGAATTCTGAATTAGCTAGAGGTTCTGCATCGCGCAAGAAAGGTACCCAATCAAAGCCATTGAAATTTAAAAAAAAACAACCAAAATGATCGAATAATCGATCCACATCCAGTTTTCCACTGGCCCGATAGCGCATTTTGCGGTGACAGTTTCCTTTGCATCAGGGGTCGTGGGTTTGAATCCCACCCAGGACAAACATTGGCCAAAGAAAAATTGTGATAGATAGATAGATACCTACTCTTTATTGCACAAAACACTTTAGGACAAACATGTTACATATAAGAGCTGAACAATATAGGCGGACTTATCGCTAATAGCGATCTCTTCCAGTCAACCTTAGGAAAGAGGAAAGTACGAAAATACATAGTTTGAACAGAATAAAGAGCAGTGCAAGACACAGAGAAATAAAAGTATGTGATGCACATGTTTATTTGTACATTTGTGATTTTTTGTGATGTATGTTGTTTCCGATTCCCTCAAGCTACTTACTTACTTTGGGGTCAGATTGTGTGTGATGTTATTCGATTTTGTTATCTTATCTACTACTTTTAGCGCATAAGATCTCCAACCCAGTACCCGCCGCGTCGTTTTGAACTGGCGACCGACGCAGTAAAGAGTTTACGGTGGCACCGCTAAGTGCCTACATCAACACAGCGCCTGTAAAGCAACTATTACCTATGCACTATCTCTGCAAGTGCACCGATAGAAGACGCTGCCATTAGTTTTGAGGAGCTCTAATTGATACGTTGAATGGAACGTACGGTGGTACTTGTGGTAGGTCGTGACACGCCGTGAAAGTGCTGTGCTAGATAGATAGGAAGGATAAAAGAGGTGGAGCAAGTATTGGATAAAAAGCTCCTTGGAAAATCCGTAACAAAAGCATAACCTAAGAATCAAACCCAGGACCCTGATGGTCACAGCCCAGGTCTTCAACTACCAGACCAGAGGCAATAATAGTTTAAGCGGTTTAATCCTGAAAAACTAAAAGAGACCTATGCCTGTGTATAGACTTATCCACAGACAGTTTTCTGTTTTCTTCAGTATAGTATAATTAGAGGATACTGTTACCGTAAGTTTTTTTATCTCTAATAATAATTAAATACAACGTGTTATGTTAAATGTGATTTTTAATTAAACTGACCTAATTGTCAAAAAAAAAAACAACATTAAAAAAACTCAAAGGTGTTATGAGCTGTTTATAGTTTTACTGGCAATTCAAATCGTTTCTTAGTTTCTTGCGTCTGCGACGACGCTTTGTCGAGGGACGAGTCGGTAGGCATGGTTTCGGGCAAAATTTTTAACGAATATTTTTTGAAAAATGTGACCTATATTAAAAAGTAGTTTAATAGATTCTACTCGTCATTCTGATCAAACTAGTTCCAGGTTTTGCGCATATAACTGAACACGTTGTATACATACTTGGAAATAATTTATACTGTGTTATCGGGAACAAACAAACAAAGCGTACTACAGATACGAGACAACGAATAAATACTACAAACATAGATATTTACTTATAATATGTTTGTAGTATTTATTCGTTTTCGTAACAACCCCGACCAGTAAAAACAAAAACTGTCATGTTCAAGAATATATTATATTTGTACAGATAATAGCTGACTCCTCAAACATTACTCTAAATCTCTTTGCTTCTATGTTTTGTGAAGCCAAAGATGAAAGCCCAGCAAAATTAAGCTTGTTTAGCTGTGAAGGTATTCTGAGACTCTGGGGAGAATATAAGACAGTTCTTATCCCCTAGAAGGTGATGGTCCCATGGGGTCTCTAAAACCATTTTTATGAGAAGATATGACTATATCCAAAACAAAATAATTGTACAAAAATCACTCCATAATTGATGGATGACTCAACTACTTTGACTAAGATAAAGTATCTATAGACTCTCAGGGGTATTGATATTTTCAGTTTTCAGTCTAGGTAATGATTTATTATAATTGATCGATTTCGTAGCATTAAAATACGTATAACTATTTATTTGTATATTGGTTTCATCTAAAATATTTTAGGTCATACGTTAGCAATTAGAAAAAAGTGGCGCTGTCTATCAAACTTTTATGACAGAATACAAGTTACTTATTATATAAAATTGCTATTTATATTAAATCGTTTAAAAAGTTAAAATCCCCCATTGAAATCAAGTCATCTTCACAATGGTGGCCACTAGCCTTATCACCACACTTGCCAAATGAGGATTGGTGATTACAAATCGAGCTGTGTTCGAAAACTTCGACAAAAAACCCGACCCGGGAATTGAACCCAGGATAAAAAAACAAAAAAAAAACTAAATGTTTATCATAAGAATGATTGCCATACCCACGACCCCTTACCCAGCGTTCCAAGGCTCTTTGTTTTTTACTAAACTAACAATATTATGTTCTGACTCTACATATCTTAAATCTTATTACGAATATAATTATATGTATCTACCAATGCAAAATCCCGTTCTAAGTTCTTGCGTTCACGAAATACTTGGTCAAAAGGCTGCAGGTTCGAGTACCGCGAGCGTTTAGCGATGAGTGTTACTTAGACACGAGAGCTCTCGGTATACACTTATCTAAGGAACTCTTATTAAATCCCTCTTAACTAATCCTTCAGAAGGTGGGTAGTGGTAGCAAAACAAACTTTTTCATTATTTAAGTACAAATTACAATGTATCAATTCATGAAAATAAGGAATATATTGACCGCCTCCGTGGAACAGTGGCTAAGCCGCTCGGGTATAAAAACACGGAGGTCGAGTTCGATTCCCGCCTGGGGTCTGGTTGGTGGTGGGCTTTGTCAAAGTCCGACTTGCAAGCAACAAACAGGTGAAATCTGCCGCCATAACAGCTCTGGCTTTGTTCCGGCAATATTAATGTGGGAGCCAGTACACTTGAAATCAGAGGCTCGAAGATCAGATGAGCCTAAAGTCTGGCAGCACAATGAGCGCCGCTTCTTGGTGAAGTGTCCCTCAATGGAATAGGCCGCATGCAGTGACCGCTTACCATCAGGTGGGCTGCGTGCCTGTCTGCCAACTGAAGTATAAAAAAAAATATTACTTTTCATCCCGGGATAATGCTCAGTTCCCATAGATACGAAAAATCATCATTTCATGCAATGTCAGAAAAAGAAATTTTCGGAAAAAGAAATTAATGTTGCAAAAACAAAGGAATGACGAGATAACAAGGATATAAAAAAAACAATTGAGTAACGGGAAACATGCGAATGTTTGGCGTAAAAAACTGTTAAGAATTCTCCAACAAAAATGGATTGTGCTAGTATTACGGCACGTTGCGTTTTTGTGCACCGTACGTTTCAATATTTTACAGAAGAAGTATGTACCGACGTTTTCCCTTACATCTTTATTAAATTAAGTACAGCATGTACCGACATTTTTATGACATACCTAACTAAACAAATCTTTAATGGTTTTGATTTTTTTATTCTAATACGTTTATTATAATAGAAGGTTTGGAGATCAAAGAACTAGTAGGTATATTAAGCAATACTGATTCTTCAAAACTAATTCTTCAAAATCCCCAAGAAGCATGTAAATCGTTTTACAAAGGATCATGGAGAGATTCGGAGATCAGACGCAGAAGTGGCTGATCTCTCTTTGTTTGTGTCAGATTGTTGTCAAAATAAATAAAGAGACAACTTCAACCAAACCTCAGGTCTTCCGTTTCCCTGCTAACCGTAACAGTAATTAGTGGGACGTACATAGCTCTCCGTACATAATGTAATTATGCACAGGTACCTACATACACAGCGCTGAAATACTCGCGGAACAATTTGGAACTAGAGTCGAAGTTGGTAACCGCAGCAGACGACGGCCATCTTGCCGTTGCCATGGCGACGCGGCCGCGAATGTCTGTTACCTGCTGAAATGTAAATAACTTCTGTTATGTTGTTTACGATGTTTACGGCTATTGACGATGTGTTAGGTTAAATCAATTGTGTCATTTTTACCCGGAAAATTGATAAAATTATGAGACAAAACCGAGCAACCCAACATTTTTCTTTTTCATTTTTCTTTTGGGAGAGCATTTGCTTACTTCCGCTTAGTGCTTTTGCTTTCCCATTTCTACACGTATCTTCTTGTATACCATTCTGCCAAGATAAGAACGAAAATTTGTGAATTGAAATGACTTTGTATACATACAAGTTGTGGGTATATATGTCGCAGTAAGATAGATAAAGCTGTAATATAGTTATATGCCAGGGTTATAACTATGTAACGTACGATAGTTATAAGGAGCGATTTATAACTATCGTACGGTCACAATCTAGTAATATGGTTATCTGACTAAACTAATCTAGTTCTATAGTTATAAATCGACTGGGGCGACTAAGAAATTAACGGGCGTCTAAATATTTTATAGTATGGAATTATAGATGAGGTGTAATAAATATAACTTGGCGACTAATATTATTAGTGAGGTAATAAACATTGTATAAACGGCCGGAGGCGGAAATCGACTCGGATGGACATAGGTTAGAAGGCTAAGGCGGGAGCGGAGCGTAGCGGAGCTCCCGCCTTAGCCTTCGTGGTTATTTTTTTTTTAATACCTATTCCCTAAATTAATGAAAGAAATGGTTTTTAAAATTACGTATTCGGACTGACACGTTTTATTAATAAAAAGTATTGTAATGTAACTAATTGTAGGTTACAAAAAGTTGATTATAACAGAAATAAAGACCATTAAATCGTTTTATTTAATTGTTTAGTAGATTTATAGCTATGTAACTAGATTAGTTTAGTCAGATAACCATATTACTAGATTGTGGCCGTACGATAGTTATAAATCGCTTCCTTATAACCATCTTACGTTATATAATTATAACCCTTGGCATATAACTATAATTCGGCTCTAACTATGATACTGCGACATATACACATACTTCAAGGCATGGAAATCACTGGAAATTAGCTAGTTAAGAAACTTAGCAGAACTTGCCGGAGAGAAGATCTAGTAAGGAGTTAAGGGAGTTGTAAGATTTCCTGATGTTTATAGCGAATATCTTGATATTGTGTATAGTGTTAGTGCTTTGCAAAGAACCCGTGATCCCTAGCGTAGTTAAAGAAAATATGCAAAGGACGCTAGTTCAAATAATTTTAATATTCAAAATGACGCATACGGACCCATTTTATTAAATGCATAAATCCATTCCCCACATAACCCGAGCTAACTAAAATGACAAAGCAATTCGCCTTAAGACAGTCACTCAGCGTGCCTGTATTAAAGGCATTCCGTATAAGGGTGCAATTTTGAGAGCGTCGCCCCGACCCCCGCATTCCTAGAGCGGTGGTTACATGACAATCGGCCGGGTATTTCAATATAAGGATGGTCCTCCATTAGAAGTCTACGCGGACTGTAGATGTGGGTCTGCACTAAACGTACTACAGCTCGATAGTGTGGAGTGGGCTTTATTTGAACTATTTTGCGCTATCTATGTTGTTCTGTTATTTGGCTAAAGACAGATGTTCAAATTCTTCCTGGAATTAAGATTCTTACGATGAACATTTCGGGTTTTGTTTTATTCTTATTGTTCTTAATTCAGAACAGTTGAATGTGTTATGTCCTAGTGTCTTAGGATAAACCTAGTGTACTTTTTAGTCATTTTGCTTTTGCGAAACTTATCCCGTTCACTTAAGAATAGATAGACAGTTTTTATTATTTAATGTGCACCTATAACTTTGCTTAAAATAGTTTGTGCCTTTATCTTCATAGTTGTTTATGGTTAATATAATGAATTTTTTTATAAAAGCAAACTCTGGCTGTGTTGCCAATGTATTTATGTAAAAATTTATATTTTCTATAAGCAAGCCCGAATTTCATCAACGAAATTGATAAAAACATACTAAATTATTATATTTTAGTCCGGGTCTACACTATGCGCAGTGAGGGCAGACAGGCGTAGTCGCGAAGCACTCTTCATCTCGAATGCTTGTCCACGCGCGCCTGTGTGCACGCGCCCTATCGGGAGCAGGGAGCCACTACACGTGGAGGTGTCTATTGACAATAATATGTATGGCAGTTTTTGATACAGGGTAAAATAAATTGTTGAAAAAAAACACTAAACGAAGAAAAATCGCGGTTTAATGTTTTTCCAATTTTTTACTACATCAGTGGCAGTGGGCCGACAGACACGAAACCCACCTGCTGGTAAGTAATGCTGCAAAAGGAACTGTCAGCAGCCTGGCTCTACCACACCTAAAACAATGAAGAATGTATTGTAAAAGTAGCAAATAAGCACCATATCATCTTATTCCTAGGGCGACTGCATGCCCTTCGAGATGAGAGGACGTGTGGCGCGTCCCTGCATTGTCGCCCTCGCCGCTCCTCATATTACTATGTATGTAGATATAACACTGGCTGTTACGCTTAGAAAACACACCATTTATCTCGCTAAAATAAAGACAAAGTAATTGATCTGCTACACATCTGACGTCACAAACATGATACGGGCGGTAAGACGCCACAACGCATGATTCGTGTGGGATCTCAGGATTCTCAGGTGTAAAAGAGGTTGAAAGTTTTAGTCTCGAGACCCACACGCTCAGGTCTAGCGGTCTACAGTTATGGTGCATAAACTTTCTCCTCCGAAAAAAAAATGTGTAAAAGAAGAAATCGGTAGAGTTAAGTATTTAGTTCCAAGTCCAACACACGGCTGCAGGTCTAGCTTGCGGTTATGGCGCTTAAACGCATTCTCGTCTGCAAAAAAAAGTCCCAAAATAAGTGGCTAGTGTCGTCCCATTATTGAGATAAGTCCTTCATCATTAAAATCAAGCCATAGTTACATTACAATGAAAGATATTGGCTCAATTACTACCCGTTACTACCCGTTATTACTATAAATTCAAGGTGTACCTATTCGAATAATGACGCATATTTTGCTCTACACGGGAATTGAACTAACAACCCCTTAGATAACAAACAGAAAGATACTTAAATTACTAGAGCAAAGAGCAGATCTAATTAAAATTATATTTATTACAAAAAAATTACACTTTTATCAAATGATTGAAAAAAAAATTAGCAAATTAATTCATTAATAATCGTCTTTTTCATGACATTTACCATCAATAAAATTATTTAAAAGAAGTCTTCAAAGTGAAGAGCAGAATCACTAATCTAAAATCGAAAAACAAAAATCAACTGTCAAATATTTGAACCGCATTCAATAAAAACGTCCTTTTGAAAATGGAACAATGATCTTGACTGCCAGTTATTAGCGTATTGAAGAGATGTCACCGTCACAAAAAAATATTACGTTACACGAATGCAAACCAAATGCAACTTTAACACCGGAATAACGAACCGTCTCGAAGTTAACGTGAGGGTTAAATCATTGTACGAGCGGGTAATAAAAATGCAACGAGTAGAAATTAAACATTTAGTGTTCCGTATGTTTGAGTAACTAATTTTAGTATTACAAAACCGATTACGATTGCATGATTAGGTGCATATTTCTCATTAAAGTACGAGCGTAAATATACTTAAGGAGGAGTAGAAAATATTCAAAGAATTAGAGACGTCTAATTCAACATTAGGATTGATAAAAAAAGATAGCCTTTGCAGATAAGGACTGGTATGTAAGTAACTTACTGGGTACGTTTTTGCGATACCTATTCATTTTGCTTTTTTTGCTTTTTATTAAACCGTAAATAGGCAGACTAAAATAAAAACACTGATATATTTTTAATCTTTTTTTATTGATAACTTGATATATTTATTTTAATTATTTTTTTATTTATTATAATATGTTTTTTCAATAAAACTAGACGGTTCGCCAAATTTCACCACGTATCTCTAAATGTATTCAATACACGCTAACCCTTTCGCGGGTCACAAAAAGACCGATTTTATATTCCAACCCGGAATCTCATTTCAATAAAGTGTAATAAAAAAAAGATAAAACTTTTTTACCCACGATTCTTTGGGGTCACGTTTTTTGTCGGCTGAATACTTAATTTGCAACAAGGTGCATCGCAAATAGGGGATGCGTCGAGAGATTTAAATGAGCTCTGCCGTGGGGTGATCTCGTATTTTTTTTCTTTTTTCCCATCAGGACAAAAGATGTTAGTGTTCAGTGATGGTCGCTTTGAAGACGTATTGATTTCTCATGGATTGATCAACGTGCATTTGAAAGGGTTAAACATCGCGCGAGAATAATCTTCATCGTAACCGAATTTAATTATTATTTTTCTGATAACTGTCTAGCAAAATTGCATATGTATTATGATTCTAAATAAGCCACTTCAACGAAAACATTATTGGTGTTGATTTAACGAACGTCACCGATTATTTAATTTTATTTAAGTAGTCCTACTCAATAAAGGAAAATCCACTCATTTAAGGATTTTCCTTTCAAAGTATATTAAAATCTAAATTTTCAGCCTAAACGTTTTGATTACTTTACAGCAATTGTGATTTTAGAACTTTCTAAAATCACAATTGCTGACAATGCTGACAATGGTGTGCGTCAGGGGAAATTAAAAAAAAAACATTTTTTCATGTAAAAACAGTTGCGGTCCATTCCATTTATTGAGGACAAAATATAAGAATTAAAACACACGGCTTTTTTACTGAAATATATTTGTCATCTGTCATCACAAAAGTCACATCAATCAAACAGAAAATATAAAAGTATTTAAAAACTCCTTTAGTAAAGTGGCCAGCGTCGGCAACATGGCCCCCCCCGTGCAACGCACATATTAGGATCCGACGCGTGACGCTGATGGAGCCACCACAGCCAACCTTCGTACCGGTCGGCGCAATACGCCTCCCCTCGTATCCAAGTCGACTACCCTGACTACTCCGTCCTTGCCCGGATAGGTGCGAATAATTCGCCCTCGTGGCCAAGCGCCGCGTGGCAGATTACCATCCGCCACGAACACCAGGTCGCCTACCTTCACCTCCGGTGGCGACCGTGATGAAGCCGTTCGGGGTGTTAGTGTGGGAAGGTACTCCCTGACCCATCTCTTCCAGAAATGGTCAGCGAGGCGAAGCCCTTTCCTCCACTCAACGCGGCGCACGAGGTCGGAGTCGTCCACATCGGTCAGGGTATTATACGGAGAGGAAGTACCGAGTAAGAAGTGGCTGGGTGTGATGGCTCCCTCATCGTCTGGCTCGGAAGAGACGTGCGTTAGGGGGCGCGTATTCACCAACGCTTCCGCTTCTAACAGCAAAGTGTATAAAACTTCCTCCCTCGGGGTCCGTTCCATGAGCGTTGCTTTTAGCGCGATTTTTATAGAACGGACGAGCCTTTCCCAACATCCACCCATGAAAGGGGCCCCGGGGGGGATGAAATGCCACTCAATGGCCAGAGACGCCGCTGCTTCCTGAAGGCCTTCGTCGTACAACGAGCGGAGGACCCTACTCGCTCCGACAAACGAAGTGCCGTTATCGGAGTATATCCGCTTTGGTGTTCCCCTTCTGGATATAAATCGGCGTAACGCCATTATGGCGGAGTCCGTTGTTAGGGTGGCCACAATTTCTAGATGGACAGCGCGAATAGTGAGGCACGTGAAGAGGGCCACCCATCTTTTCTCTTTCCTACGGCCAATGGATACTGAAAGCGGCCCGAAGTAATCCAACCCGACGAAAGTGAAAGGACGCTGGAAAGCTGCAAGTCTGGCTGACGGCAGGTCACCTTCTGCCGGCGTGTAGATTGGTGCCTTCGCCACACGGCATCTGGGGCAATTTCTGGCAACTTTCTTTATTGCAGGACGCAGGCCGATGACGAAGAACCGCTGCCGAAGTTGGTTCAGCACCATTTCCGTGTTGGCGTGGGCGCATCTGTGATGGTAGTACGCTATAAGTAGCACTGCCACTTGGTGTTTCGCGTCCAATACAATAGGCGTGTGTGTGAACAAGCCATCCCCGACTGCGAAGGCACCCGTCCTGCCTTTGAGGCACATCAATCGACCCTTCATAATCAAGGACAATTTATTTAGACGACTCTTCTTTGGGAGTGGGAGGTTTCTCGTTAGGGCTATATACTCCTCCGGGAAGGTTTCCGTTTGAACTTGAAGTAGAAGGTTCTCTTCAGCAATGTCCAGGTCTTGAGCATTCAAAAATTTGGAATTTGGTGGGAACTGACCCTTATGTAAAAATGACTGAAAAGTTTTGGCTGCCAAATGTGCCCATGCAGTTGCGCGAAGTAAGCGGAGCCACTTACTACAACGAGTGGCGTCTGCCACCACCGGTGAAGGTAGTGCTGCAGCATTATCGACTATCACACCCACCTGTTCTGGTTGAAGTTTTAGCTCCTCCAAAACAGGAGGATGTGGCAAAGGCGGCCGAGTTGGCCAGTCCACCATTGATAAACGGAGAAAATCGGGACCAGAAAACCATCGTGAGTTAATTTCGAATTTGGTGTTACCCCGGGTGGCATCATCAGCCACATTTAAATTCGAGGGCACGTATCGCCAGGAGTCAAGATCCGAGATCTCGAGGATTTCTCCCACCCTGTGACCGACGAAAGCTTTGAATTGGCGAGCGTCCTTATGGAGCCAATTCAAAACTGTCATAGAGTCCGACCAAATGAAAATTTTGTTGGGTTTTACAGTGTGGGCCTCAGCGATGTACGCTGCGAACCTTGCAGCGATGAGAGCAGCCTGCAGCTCCAGCCTGGGAATCGATACCGGCTTGACTGGAGCCACCCTAGCCTTACCACCTATAAGTGCCAGCTTCACGTTGCCATCTTTCTGAGTAATTCGCCAAAAGGCGACACATGCGTAAGCCAACTCGCTTGCGTCCGCAAATACATGAAGCTGCCGTTCAACAGAGTCGCTATCGCTTACGTAGCAGCGAGGTATGGAAAATGCGCTCAATCGGGATAGTTCCTCGTGCCAGTTTCTCCAACTATCGACAAGCTCCGATGAGAGTAGGTCATCCCAACCCACCTCCAACTTCCAAGTGCGTTGGAAGAGTATACGACCCTTAATAACAACCGGTGTCAACAGACCTAAAGGATCAAACACCTTCATTAAGTGGGCCAGTACAGTGCGCTTGGTCATCTTTTCAGGAGGTTGAGGTGGATCCCTCAAGAGAGACAGACTATCGTCAACGATGTTCCAGCGGGCGCCCAGTACACCAACACTCGTCGTACTGGTGGGGGCTACTAAGTCCTCCGGAAGTAAAGCTAGTGCCTGTTTATTGTTGGAGACCCATGATCTCATTTCCAGTCCAGCTTGGCCGTGGACATGAACAATATCCGCCACAAGGCGAGCAGCCTCCTGCACCGAATTGACACTGCCCAAGTAATCGTCCATGTAATGGTTTGAAACTATGGCCTGGGCAGCGGCTGGAAATGTCTCACGGTGCTCGTCGGCGTTGCGGTTTTTCAAAAATATTGCTGTGAAGGGACTGGATACTGCGCCGAACATCATTGACGACATTCTGTATTCAGCTATTTGAGACGAGTCGTCGCGCCACAAAAACCTTTGAGCATCGCGGTCCTCTATCCTGATTTTGGTTTGAGGGAACATCTCCCGGATGTCACCGTTAAGTGCAATGCGACCCTCCCGGAATCGCATGAGAATGGCCAACAGTGGCTGTAGTAGGTCTGGCCCTGGAAGAAGAAGTTTGTTGAGGCTGATACCTTGGCACTCCGCAGCGGCGTCATGGACGACGCGGAGCTTCTTCTTCTGGGGGTGGATGACTCCAAAGTGTGGGAGGTACCATGTCACCCCCGACGGGTTAGGCGGTTCAGTACACAACTCTGCGTAGCCCTTTACGATCATAGCACGAATATTGTTGCTGTATGCTTCAGCATAATTTTTATCTTTCCGAAATTTTATTTCCAAACTGCGCAAACGGTTAAGCGCTAAACCATAGCTAGATGGAATTTTGAATTTGGTGGTGTCACGCCAAAGGAGGCCAGTTTCAAAACGCCCTGTTGGAAGCCGACGCGTGGTTGTGTTTAAAATCTCAATGGCGCGCTCTTCATCTTTGGAGTTATACTCTTTTTTGGCTATACCAATAGAGTCTAGCATGTAATTCTGCGTAATAAGAAACTCCAAAGATGAAGCGTTGTCCACTGTACCACAATGGTTGACCATCTCGCGTACATGCTCGCTCAGTGGGGCACATTTGCTGGTAAAGCACCCATATAGTACCCATCCTAAAGCCGTGCGGACGGCAACGGGTTGCGATGTTGTTCCACGAACGACAGCACGCGAGATGGTCACTGGCCAGTTGTCGGCACCAAGGATCAGCGTTGGTTTGGCGTCTTCATAACAAAGTTCTTCGCAAAGTTCGCGTAGATAGCCGAGACCCTCTATGTCCTGTCGTCGTACAGATTGCGAGCTAATACCAAGGTTAGGAATAGCACGAACTTTGCGAAGCCAATGAACCTCATCGCAATGCCGACCCTTGATTTGTATGTCTACGTAACTTACGGCACACTCCTTGGATAAACCTCCGACGCAATCCACTCTGATCGTGCTTGTAGCACCTGTAGCGCCAATTGCATCAGCAACTTCCTGGTCGATCAGTGTGGTGGTGGAGCCGTCGTCAAGCAAAGCGTACGTGTCCATGTCGCCTTTTGGTCCGGTAATAGTTACTGGTACTATTTTTAACAGAGGCCGAGAGGATTGAGGTTCCGGGGGGCATGTTTCGACGGTGGATATTTGTTGAGCCTCATACGGAGCCTCGGGGTCGATGCTTATTTCCTGGGTTTCAACGTGGGCACGTACGTCAGGGCTAATGGCAGTCGCGTGCGCGTTGGACGTCTCGGATCTCTGTTTGTGCAGCAACGAATGATGTTTCAGAGCGCAACCCTGAATGGCACATCTATGTTTACAAAATCGAAATGAGTGATTCCGTTTTTTTAAACACCGGGTGCAAACCTTTTGTTTGTAGGCCCAGCGCCATCTGTCCTCTACAGACTCTTCTAAAAACTTACGACAGTTTGTTAAGTTGTGCTTGCTCTCACAGAACAAGCAGGTAAGGTTGTCTAAACGCTTCGGTTTGTTGTCTTTAGAAGGCGATGTCCCCGTTAGAGTGACATGGACCCTCTCCTTACTAAGCTGACTAGGATGACGAAACGCGGGAGTGTCACGACTAGCTAGCGAATCCATTACCCCGAAAGAGAGGCGAATGCGAGCTTCGTGAGATACAAATTCGGCTATTTGTTCTAACTTGGTTTTACCTCCGCCTTGTCTCTCAAACGCAAACCCGTACCACTTCTCCTTCAGTAGCGGGGGTAGCTTACCCAAAACCGCAGTGAATAGATCAGGTGAGGCTAAATATTCTCCTTGGTTCAACATCTTAACAGTACTTACGAAATTCCTCAGCTTGGCTGCAAAAGAGTTGAGGTCGGTCGTAAGATCCGGTCCGCCAAGCTTGGGAAACGCCCTGATCTCTTTCATTACCTGGATCACGATCATCTCCGGTTGCCCAAATTGGAGGTCTAGGGCATGCACCACCTCGTCCGGGTTATCGGCAGCTACAAGTAGGACAGACACTGCGTCTTTGGCGGGACCTGCCAAAGCGGCCGACAACCGCGTAAGATTTTGCAATGGGCCATACAAGCTCTTTGTACGCTCATATAGCCGGCGAAAAAGTAACCAGTCCTGTGGGTGACCCGAAAATGTAGGGAGCGGAAACCTTACCTCACTCCGGCCAGGATCATAAGCGTCTGCTAAGGGCGCTGGCATTTGCTGGTGCGCACAACAAGGGCCCCCTGAAGGCAACGGGGCGCGGTGGCACGGACTTGGCGGGTCACGCGGTTGCGTGCTGAAAGGGCCCGCACAAGTCTTTGGTGCGCACATGCGCACTTCCTTGAGAGGAGTGTGCGCGCCCAGATGAAGGAAGGGCCGGTCGCACTGTTCCGTGCGAGGGACTGCCTCATGGGGCAGATCATATTGCCCGGCGACGGGCGGGGCGCGCTGTGATGCGCGCTCTGGATCCGCTTCGAACGGCGGTGCGCATCTGCGCACTGCGTCACATGGGCCCGGCACTGGAAACACAAAGGCCTCTTGGGCCTCTAGGTCGACGAACGTGGCATTACGTGAACGCGGTACTGACGCTTGTACCTGACGTGCGTCACCAGGGCAAGCCACGTTTGTCTCCCTATTAAAAGGAGGCGCTGTATCAGTATGTTCTAAAACAACACTATCGGTAGCTTGTGAGGTTACTAACCAGTTTTGGACGTATTCAGTTTTAGAGCGGGAGGACCCACTGTCGATTGCGGCAAGCTCCGCCTGGAGTTCCATATCTAAAAGCCGTTTCTCTCTCCTCTCGCGCTCGGCTTCAATCTCAGCTACGCGGGCCGCATGGCGCAGTTTAGCGGCGAGACGTTGCGCCTTGACGGTGTTAGTTGAACGTGCGCTTGACTCTGTACGAGATATATTCTGCGTGCGTTGGGATGTCCCTGCTACGGTGGACGGGGCCGGGGTCTCGGGGCGAGGGGCGCTGGACGGTGCGGGTGCTGGGGCACCGGCGGTCGCACCGTTATCTTGGTCAGCGTCCTCGCGAGCACCAACCTCTGTGGTTTTTTGGGCCATAGCTCGGGTTGTGGGCATGTTTTCGAGTTTATTAAAAACTTCTGACACCAAATATTGAGGACAAAATATAAGAATTAAAACACACGGCTTTTTTACTGAAATATATTTGTCATCTGTCATCACAAAAGTCACATCAATCAAACAGAAAATATAAAAGTATTTAAAAACTCCTTTAGTAAAGTGGCCAGCGTCGGCAACACCATTGAGGACACATCGCTCAATGTGAAGCCACTTTGTAGATCTTTATTTTTCAATTACACAAGCTCCCACATGAATATTATCGTAACACAGAGCTGATAAGGCGGTAGTTTGCACTGGAACTCTGAAAAAGTCCTACCGCCAAACAGACAAAAACTTAGCAGCTAAGTTTTTGTCTGTCTGGCGGTGAGCTAGAGTAGCTGCTAGCTAGAGTAAAAATTCCAAAAAGTATTTTTATATAGGTAAAAAAAATGCTTATTTTATATATTGTAATAACCAGGCTTGTCAAATCTAGGATCATAGTCGAAGTGGACCCTGAGCTCCATATTGGATGCAATCGGAAATACGCTGAGATGATGATGATTCTTATTATATATTCAGGAAGACCCCCATACATCTTGATAGGACATAGCAAGAGTTGGCAAATACGCGTCCTACCGATATTGCGTGGTGCAGATTAGATTAACATGTTTATCTACGAACGCGGGTACAGGAGCGCAATTAACAGCGTCGCCATGGATACGTGTGGTCGGCCGTACACGCGCTTCTTGTACACTACCGTCGGCACAACAAATTAATTAAAAGTAATCCTGATTTTTAATCCTTTAACTGGCTGTGAAAGAAAAGTGGTTATCGATAGTTGAACCTTATTTGATTGTAATGCCAGCGAAAAACAAATAAAATTTTCAATTGCTTTGCGGTTTATAGGAATAATTAGGTCATGAAATAAATCCTGATTTGTAGTTGTTGTTGTCGTTGCCATTATTCATTTGTACAAGAAGTGTAGGTACAAACATTTTATCGCATACGGCTGTACCTATAAGAGTTGCAAGTATACACATCCTATCTACATCTTACCGATATTGCGAGATGTAGGTAGATGCAGCGTAGATAAACATGTTTATTTTGCAGCACATGTAACCGACCGTACTTACTTGTTAACTAACGTCGGCAAAAACCATGTGATAGGCCTGAAGAATCATGAAAATAGTGCATAGACTTTAGGCGTTGTACGATGTTTCTATGGTAACATAAAATAAATAAGATGCTTTTTTGTGATTATTGCCTTTTTGTAACTGAATAAAACACAAGCAAGAAACTATAAACATTTCAATAGAATTAGTTTACAATAAACGAAGAATTAATGCATGAATATGTATTTTATCCTTATCTTTTGCTGACCGTACCAAACGTACCTGGGCGGTACCACGGTACCAACTTCTATCACAAACGGGCAATTTTAGAGCTCTGTCCTGTACAGGATTTCCCTCTGCGACGTGTGCCTTCAAACAGGAAAACGTTACCCTGCCTCACCCCACCACCCCCTGCTTAGTTGACGAGACACTACAGCGGGCCAGGGGAAAAGATGTGAGCGGATTCTGTTTGAGGTTCCCCGCCCACGAAATAGAGCGTAGGTACTGGTTGCAAAACTTGCAAAAGTGTACATGTCCTAAAAAAGGGGTCAGAAATATAATAGAGAAATAAATCTACCCGATTTTCGGTCCTACAAAAAGTCCGATGTGTGAGCCTGCAGCCTGATGGTTCATTATGTTAATATTATCGCACACCCGGTAAAAAACTGTCATAACATAAAAGTAGCCAAATCTGGTAGAGTCATTTTGTTACTTAATAATAATTGACGACATTATCGCACCCCCGCTAAAATACTGTCATAACGTAGAGGCAAGACGGGTCTCACTTTTTTCAGTAAAATAATATTATTATAATCTCACTTTTTGCAGGAAAATAATATTTTACTGCAAGGGGTGAGATTAGCCTGTTTTTGTGTTATGACAGTTTTTTACCGGGTGTGCGTTATGTCTAACAAAACCTTATAAAATTATCCCGGGATAAGTAAGTAAGTAAGCAGACGTAGACACATTTGTTTTGTGCCCGATACTGTCTATCAACTCGTATGTCTACATGCCACCGGTGATGACATGACAGACATAGATAGGCACTTTATGTGTCCACTAACATATATACTACGTTACAATGATGTGCTATGTCAGCAAAAACTCTGGCACTAATGTTTTTAATTAAATCTGTTCAATAGTTTAGGTTTGAAAGCGTAACGGAAGGATAGATAGAGCAACATTCACATCATCATCACTACATAGTATAAAGCAAAGTCGCTTCCCGCTGTCAGTCCCTATGTATGCTTAGATCTTTAAAACTACGCAACGGATTTTGATGCTGTTTTTTTAATAGATAGAGTGAGAGTGATTCAAGAGGAAGGTTTATAATGAAACAATGAAACAATCTTTATTGTGAACATAAATTTGGGTACAATTTCAGCAGAAAGTATTACACACACACATTAATGTTTCACCAAATTTTACCTTAATACAGGTGTATTCACATTTTATAAACAATTAAATCAAAACAGCTAGGATTCAAAATACTCTTTTAAACTATAAAAACATTTTTCCAAAAGAAACTCTTTTAATTTTTTTTTAAATAATTGACTTTAATGCGGTCCTTAAAAGAATCTGGTAATTTGTTAAAAAAATTTATACACATATTAAAAGAATTTCTTGAGGCTATGGACAATTTCGTAGGAGGACTGTGTAGCTTGAGAATATATTGAGAACAAACCCTTCTATTAGTGACATCTTGTTTAGTTTGAAAGAGATGCCTATGTTTAAATACAAACACACACGTTTCAAATATGTACAAGCATGGCAAGGGTAGAATTTTATGTCTCTTAAAATATGGACGACACGAGTCATTCCTTTTCAAACTAAATATTGACCTAATGCAGCGTTTTTGTAGTAAAAATAGGTATAATACATATGTATAATACATGCATAATATAGTTAAGAGAAACACCATTTCATCGGCGCGAAGCCGGGGCGGGTCGCCAGTTTAAAATATTAGAATGTATTGAAACGCCCCCAACCCATAACCTAGACCAAACACGTAAACATGCGTTAGAGCCACCCTAGACCAAACAGGGCCGGTTATATACAACGTCGCATGATATAAAGCACTCCTAACCGGATTACCTTTGATATATTACGCGGGCACCGCACCAATCTCGGATACTCGGCCTTAGATGTGATTGCTTTTCGAGAACACTTACGTAATTATGCTGTCGAACTGACGTGGATACATGATCTTGAGTGCGAATTTCAACGTTTGGGTTGATTTGAAGGGTGCACGCACAGACAAACCTAAAAGTGAGAAAAATGTAATTCGAATCGTTAAGCATGGAATTTTGGTAGCGCCACTGCGGGTAGTGGTGTGTCTAATAAAATACTATACTAGAATATATTTTCACTCGAATCGAATTACTTTTGACTTTTCGATAGTTACCAATGATTCTATTGAATCTTTTGTGTTGTGATTTCTTTTTATTTGAGCCCATTTGAGACCGCTTAGGCTTAAATGCCGTATCCAGGACTTTTTACAATTGTCTAATTTCTTGGTCAGAAGAGACAATAGTCTGATAGGTACAACCGGAAAGAGATCAGGCAATTGGACATTTGTATTAGCTGTCTGCTGAGCATAGGCCTCCTCTAATGACTACAATATCCGACCTAAAGTGACCTGCATCCTTTTTATAACAATAAAATCGGACCACCAAATAACCACTTACAAAAACCCTTTCGCTTATTAACACATTAGCCCCGGATGCTACATGTCAACCTTCCTTATTAAATTACACAATCACAATCCACAGCTGTGAGGGTACTCCGATGGGGAATAACCGATGTCTTAGAAGACCTGGACTACGCCGACGATCTCTGCATACTTAGCCACACACACCGTGACATGCAGTCAAAGCTGGACGACTTGCATCGGGAAGCGGGCTGCACTGGATTGAAAATTAACTGCCGAAAGACCCAAGAAATGAGATCTGGAGTAGAGAACAACACACCGCTACGTATTGGAGCAGAGGATGTGGAACGAGTCCACTACTTTACCTACCTCGGGAGCGTCGTGTCGGAAACTGGGGGTACTGAAGAGGACATCACTTCGCGTATCGCCAAGGCTAGAGGTGCCTTCGCCCAACTTCGACCCGTATGGCAATCACGGAAACTGACTCGAAGGATTAAACTCAAGATATTCGGGTCCAACGTCAAATCCGTGTTGCTCTATGGGTGCGAAACTTGGAAGGTCACCAAAGTCATCTCGCACAGGCTTCAGGTCTTCGTCAACCGTTGTCTTCGCCGAATTCTCGGTGTGTACTGGCCGGAGAAAATATCCAACGAACAGCTGTTGGACCGCTGTCACGAAACCCCGATCGACCAACAGATCAAACGCCGCAAGTGGAACTGGATTGGCCACACTCTCCGAAGGGATTCCGATCACATCCCTAAGCAGGCTCTGGACTGGAATCCACAAGGAAAACGAAAACGTGGCCGCCCTAAGCAAACCTGGCGGCGAACTGTGATAGACGAGGCTAAGAAAATCGGCAAGACGTGGAGTGAAGTCAAACGCGAAGCTCAAGACAGAACGAGATGGAGAACTACTGTGGACGCCCTCTGCCCCACTTCGGGGTCATAGGACATTAAGTCAAGTAAGTCAAGAGGGTACTCCAGAATATCTCGGATCGAGAGCGATAGTTATCTAACGATTTGAATGAGAGCAAATAAAACGAACGCCGGATAAACGCCATAGGTGCCAAGTGTGAAATCGATGATGTTATCTGTGGTCTATTGTCTGTGGTACAATGTGCATCGTCGTTGAACTGTTTTATGACTTTATTGTTTATGATGCGCGTGGGAAATCGAACATTTGAATTATATTTTTATGAATGAATAAAATCTGTCATTTATTAGTATTTAAGTTTAACTGGGTGTATACGTACCGGGAAACTTGTTGATCATCGGTCGACGGCGTGGAGGAAAGTTCGCGCATGTGCACTTGCGCGTGACCGATAACGCGCGCTACTTTCCCGATCGCCCGTGCGCGCTATTGGTCAGAGGTATGCTTCTGACCAATAGCGCGCAGGCATGTCAAAATTCGTGTTCTGCACAATCCCCACCCGACAGTTAAGAAGTTTGCCGGGGCCTGTACTTAATGTTTTTTATTAAAATCAAAATATTCTTCATTCATGAAGGCTTCAAACATCAAACATGCTCTCATAAATCTTCAGACATTTTATTAATGTTATAGAGTGACTCTACAGCCGGATTTCTTCTATCTTCTATATATATAAAACTCAAAGGTGACTGACTGACTGACTGACATAGATAGCTATCAACGCACAGCCCAAACTACTGGACGGATCGGGCTGACATGCAGGTAGATGTTATGACGTAGGCATCCGCTAAGAAAGGATTTTGATCAATTCCCACGGGAACTGGAACCACGCGGGTGAATTACTTTTTTTTTATACCACATTAGTTGGTAGACAGACTCGCAGCCCACCTGATGGCAAGCAGCCACTACGGCCTATTCCATTAAGCGCAAAATTTTGTAAAACAAAATTAAGTCCCTTGAAGCACGTTTTATGGCTCTGCAACACATGCCCAGTACCACTAACCACCCATAAAATACAAACAACATTAAAAAGGCGTTCCACGTCCACAAAACAAAAAAAAAATCAAACGGACATAAATTTCCCAACCCGTCATCGGCGACATGTTTCCCAAACGCCACGCCGCGTCACTCCCCCCTATTCTTCCATTGCCTATTTACCAATAACCCCGCTGACCCTTAACCCTCTACCTAAATATGACCTCTCGGGCGGACCCCGGTCTTTGTGGCCCTTATTAATCGGCTGGTAGGCCATTGTCCGGTACTGCCCAGTACGTGCGTGGTCATTGTGTCCGTATTAAATGTTTTTAAGTGTCCCCCGGCATTTTAGGGTTGGATGGCGGAACGGGTTGCGAATTTTTTTTCGTGTCAAACAGGTTTTACGGCTTTGCGTTTCCGTGTCTGTTTTTATCAGATGCGCCGTTTTATTTGAATTATTATTTTTAGATTGTTTAGATAAAAATAATGAGTCCAAAAATCGTTAACATCAAATCTGTAAAAATTTAATATTTACTAATGCCTTGATGAACTAGTATTAAGTACCGAGCCACCGGGCCGGGAGGCCTGGGTTCTGTTCCCTGGTCGAACAAATATTGTGTCGGTTTTCTCTTATACAGAATACAATATTCATCTATAATAATTGTGAGGATGAATGACTTCATTTCAATGATGGCCTTAGCCTGCAGTGGAACATTACCTAGTTAGGTAATGTTCCACTGCTACTTTTATTCGATTAAATATTCCTACTGTGATATCAAAAATGTAAAACTAACATATTAAGAACAGAACTCACCTCTACAAAATCAATGAAATCACTTAACTTCATTTAATTAATTTACATTTTTTTAAATGTTGTACGTCATAATAATGTCTTCGACACATTACACTGTAAAATAAGAAGGTAGGTACGGCGCGGTCCAAAATGTACCCAGTAACCCCCAACCGCCGCTTGAACATGAATCACCCCGCTTGCCAATTTTCAATTTGCATACTGTATGTATTAACCCCTTCGTTACCGGTATAGATTTATTGTTATTATTAGTGATTCGGTCGAACTGTCCCGGCGGTGCAGATGCCAGATGTGCAAGATGCATTTTAGAGAGATAGTTAACTTTCATCTTGATCAATTTGAATCTTATTGAAGATTAATTTAAGAAAGTTTCATAGTGAGTAGCAAACAAGATACATATCTCTTTGTATTTAGCAATAAATTTATAAGAACACATTCTTAAAAATTATTAAAATTCTTCCATAAAAACTACCGGGATAAAATACTTTTAAAAGAGACAAGTAAAGGGTAACAAACAAGATTAAAATGGAAGTGCATATAAATGTTAAACATGGTTTGGATTTTTGTTATTATATTAAAACACGCAAAAATTTTAATTTAGTTTCTAAAAGACCTTTTACCAAACCTCTGCAAAAGGTACCTAACTTTTGTCTGTTACTTTTCAAGATTTTAAAATAACATGTTAGAATTTTAAATAAAAACGTTTCACCTTATTTATCTTTCACTTTGTATAAATAAAACTGCATTTTACCTACGCTTGTAACTGTACCCTACGAATGCCTATTCAGCGGCTGTCACTCAAACTACATGCAACGGGCCAGGCAAAGGTGTTCTCTGTATGCAAATTTTTGCATTCCTAGTCACGCAACACCCAATCAAAATTCACCTCTATTCTATACACATGACAGTTGAAAATCAAGTGAACGGTCGGGAATAAAAATAATATTTGCATCGATGAATTTCACAATAGAATTTAGCTGTTGCACCAATGAAATAAGGTTGGAATTCGCTCGTCTGTATTCTTACAACAATTCGCGGTGTTAGATTCTAATTTGCATGGGGCATTGTCAAAGGAAGCTTTATTTTTTAAATGGCCACAAAGGATTTTTTTAATAAACAACATTGCAAATGCTAGAACATCTGCTCCAAATATTGTAGGGTTGAGAAACCAACTTCCATTATACATATTTTCTGATGGACAAAGTTAAGGCATTCTATTTTCTATGACTACAGAAAAATCTGTGCAACAATAGAAAGAAAATACGTTTATTTCAAACATAATTATCAATACATGGAACATACAATTTTAAAAAAGAAGAAAATTATTACATAATAAATCAACGAAACTATAATTATAATTTAGTGATATGCAAGCAAAATTATTACAGCTATTATTATGTTTAGCATTGGGGAACATAGACGCTGATTTTTAGTGGAAAAAGGTAGGCGACTGAAAAGATTATTCTAGTTTCGCACCAGTTCTTCTTGATATCAATATTCTAAAGCCGGATAGAGACACTGTAACATTGATCATGTAATAGACAATTCAAAAGTGCATTTTTATAGCATTATTTTGATTTTGATTTGGATCTAGGCGGTACGGGAAAGACCTTGATATTTTATATTCGTAAAACCTCTATATTTCACCGTTTGATTCTAACTACGAACTAAACTAGAAAAAAATACTTATTTTTAAAGTTTTTTTTATTTTTTAATATCATCACAATCCATGCGCGTGCCGTCAATAAACTCAATTATAATAATTGCAACGCGTGCTCTTACTACCTATACGTATTTTAATAAGACGCACAAAATCATATTGCAAATGTTTCGCGATCGAAACAAGAATGTCCAGTTCTATGGGTCCAAGAGACCACGTGCCTTTTAAATTGGCAAAGTTTTGAAAGGCACGTGGTCATAATGACTTAAAAATTGTTAACCTGAATTTTCGACTATTTAAATACAATCACCCACACAATTAATAAGAACAAAAAGACTTCAAATTACAGTCACATTTGTATTTTAACATGTTGATACTTTTGTGCTCATGAATGACTGTAGAAAGGAACTACTTAGAATATAGTTAAAAAGTAGCTATCACGAGTTTTTTAATTTTTCATAATGATATAAATCTAGATTTGCTTTTATTTTATATTAAACATTCATTGAAGACCTAATTTTTTTTACTGTCAGTACCTAAAGGTACCTATTTTTATAATACCATCGTACTACTATTCGCAGTAATAATATTATGCAATTAATTTGCCTATCGCCAACGTATGGATGTTAATGGTGGATAAAAGTGGTTTTTGATGTATTTCACCCCACACCCGTGCCGTTAATAAACTCAATACTAATAATTGCACGCGTGCTCACCTGCCATACCAGTATTTTTATTTACACGCAAAATGCGCGAACTAGCGAAAACTAGCTCGGACAATGGAAGCCGTACAAAATCATTATGTTTGGCGAATGTTTTCGGACTTGAATGTCCAGTTTTACGAGTCCAAGGGACCACGTGCCTCCTTTTAAATTTGCAGAGTTTTTGAAAGAGTTAATTTTTGCGTGAGTGTGTTAGTAGTTTTAGGACGAAGGTTCTGTATAAATAATTTGTTTCTAATGATATTTTATTGGTAAATTAATTTAGTAGGCTTCTGCCGATCCTAAGCAAAGGGAATAAGTGACAATAGGTCAGGTAGGTACAATTCAGTCTAAACACGTGTAATTGCAGATACAAGCTTTGAAGTTATTTAAGCTAATATTTTTTTTTTCAGTTTTGTTGTTAGTTATTTAATTTTGCATAGATAGGGGTCGTCTTTCTAAAATCATGTGTAATTAAGAAATTGACTTTAAAAAATTTGGAAGAACATTCAAACTGTATGCATTTTAATGGACACCTAGAAATATTTTAAAATTCAAGATCCGATAATTTAAACAGTGCTAATTTTGCCATGCAATAAGGCAATATTTATAGATTTCCTGACGTAAACCAAATAATTTCTTCTTTAGTGTCATACTTAAATCATTGGTCCCTTGTGTTGTTTTCATACCCAAAAATAACTCGTTGCTTAACCCTAAAACCAGCAATGGTCAAGCTTACGGGTCCATCAGACCATACAACATGTTCTATCGCCCGGAATGACCTGTTTGGCGAATGGTTGAATTAGCTGATAATTAGCGCCCCGCCTATCAGTGGACGCGCGGACATTAATCATTTCTTTTTGTAATTGCGGCTTTTATGTGGAAATAACAAGTTTACAATGAAGGTTGGTTTTTATGAGAAAATTGTGTGGGTTTTTAAACGGCAAAAGTATCAGTTTTTAGTGTCCCACTATAGGGTAAAGGCGCTCCCTTAAAATAAAAATAAAAAGACCAACAAGGCGATCTTATTACGTCACAAAAAAAAATCTGCCGAAAACAGATTGTACATAATCATCCAAAATATATAAAACAAAAATAATTTAGAAGCTTAATCTATGGCATTTTAATAATCTAGGCTAGAAGAAAAAAGGACAGGCTAAGCCATTCAACAGTGGGATTATTATAAGAACTAAGTAGGTAGTTTTTCTAGTATTTATTTACACTAAGAATAAGATTATAAACAATATTATCTAACTCCTGTTAGAATTAATTATTTGAACTTTTGCAAAACGGTAATCTACTTTTTTATAAATAAATAAAATTGTATATCATGATCATCTACACCTAATTCACATTATACCTAAGCTGTGAAAATTAGTTCAAAATTTTAAAAACAATTAATTACCGCCAAATTGCCAGAGCAGATCAATCTCGAAAAAATAAAACTATAAAATAAAAAATGCAAAGATCGTGACCAAATTCAAAATTGGAATGCGAGATTTGGCGCCAAAACGCGTTCGGTACGCGCCGCGCCGCCTCACACACGCCCCGCCCCACATACGCGGGCCAATCGCACGAGTCCATACACCCTCGCGCAACACGCATATTGATCTGCGGACACCGCTCGAACCGTTTACATTTCGACATATCACACGCTAAACACCGACAAACAATAACATATGCACGCAACACAACCCATTCTCAACTTTATTCCAAGTACATTAGAACTCACTTTCTCTTTATCCTTCAAATGTCGCTTACATCTCATTCAATTTTGGGCCGGGTGTAATTTATAATATGGGTCTACGCTAAGCCAAATTGGACTTAGTTCTCTGTGTGATAAGACATAATTTACTATGAAGATATTAATGGGCTCTAGGCTTTTTGGTAAAAATCAGATTGAAACCGTGTGTAGCTGTGTCCTCTGTCTGAAGGCTTGTTATCAGCTTTCTCAAGGTGACCACGTTAAAAACCTTAGACAATTATGTAGGTGTTGGAAGGTCGTGCCCACGCAAATTAATCACTTGAAATAGATTTTTCTACCTTCAAGAGGAAAATGATTTACTATAGATAACGGAATGTGGCACAGAAATACCTAAGAATTATTAAATACCTACTTACCTAGGTACATATTTTATTGTGCAATCTAATATTTTATTAATTAAATCTTAGGTATTGTTTCGTGGAAAGAAAACGGGAATGTAAAATCAATAAAATTATAATTTTCAAAACCGCGAATAGTACATGGAAAAACGTTTTTGCCTTATCTGAAAATAGTAATCGAAAATGAAAATGCAGCGACACCTATCCATTACATACACCAACTTTTACCTTATTCTGTAGCATGCTTGCACAGCCGTCTTCTACTCAACACTAGATGGCGCTGCTACAAATATTGATAGTTCTTCCCTTCAAACATAGATGTCATGATTAAGCTCTTCTCACAGAGTAGCTCTTCTATTCCTTTACCTTTCTATATTGCCGAAAAATTATAGCTGACTACATACCTGATTACTAAAGTAATAACATTTATTTTGAAAACGATTTTTTTTTTGTTCAGTTAAAGTTATTTGGTGTGTGTAACATCCGCATTATAAGATAGAACACAAGTATAGGGTATTTGACTTCTGTCACTTGCATCGTTTGGTCTGGTTTGGTCATTGCAAACTCAGAACAATAACTTGCAAAAGCCGGATTTGGATGACACTTATTTAGTGCCAACCACCCCGGTGACGTAACGGGGCCGTTCTACCGGGGTCGATGAAACAATTTTTTCCCAACGACCCCGGTACCGGGGCTGGGCACCGGGGTGGTTGGTACCTACTCTTTTTAAAAGTCTAATAAATTACATACGTAATTCGGATTGGAATAACAAATAATTTATTTGTTTTCTGTCAAAGATTTAGATAAAAATCCTTTGGAAAATAAATAATAGAAAAAAATGTTTGAGTACTGTTTATTCAAAAAATACAGACGATAATATTATGTTTCTTCTCCGTTAAATACATCAGACCATATGCTATAAATATTATTTTAAATATATTATTTTAAATATAATTATGTTAATATTAACATGAATGTCCAAAAAATCCAATACTCAACTTAATCAAATTTTAATGCACAAATTAACTCGAATATATTAAGACTTTATATTACTACTATTTGATAAATTAAAATAATTAACAACTAAATATAAAATTTTTAGTAAAACAAAAAATAATACTTTAAGTTTAAAAAACATTGACTTAAATTATACTGTTTTAAAACAACTAGAAAAGCATTGAGGCTCCTTTCAGACCACATTTCACTCTCATCTCAAACACTCACATGTGTATAAACACAGTTTTTAATTTAATTTTGTTAATGTGTTTCTATTTTTTAACAATATTTTTAAAGATCAATGTTATTGAGAGCAACATTTCATGATAATAAATTAAATAAAATTAAATTTTATTGTGATTTATGTTATGATTATGCAAACAAATTATTGTGACATGATTAAGATTATAAAATTATACTTTTGATGGGTTGTCTACCTTTAAAGGCTCATTTAAAACTAAAGGTATGTCTCCACCAGCATCCTTAGGTACCCAGCCTGTAGATTCTTCATCTATCTTTCTCTTTTCCTCCTGTAGTCTTTCATGTTCATCGATTTCAATTTGATATTTTGGAGTTGTGATACCAAAGAAGTTGGCTAATGATTCTCCGGCATAGTCCACAGCATTCAAAACTTTTGTGCTTGATTTATAAGCATAGTGCCCGAACCAGGGACCCCAGTCTAAAGTTTTCTGTAAAAAAAATGGTACAGAATCAATTAAGTTTTTAAAAATTTCTGATAATTTGATTGTTTTTTTATGTGAAAATGTAATTGATTTAATGTCTTTCAACATCAATTCAAGCAGCCATCTAGATCTAAACAAGACCATTTAAATCACAATTATGTTTGAAAAGTTATATGAACTGATGAAGTTATAATAATTGATGATTTTACAACAAAGTAATAATAATTTGGGCACTGGTCTTCCAGGGCTCACGGATTTTTCTCGATTATAGTCTCATTCTTATACTTCATACTGTATGGCTTGGTATTCTAAAACTAATCAGTAATTGTAACAAACAAATTGTAAACAAACATGGCGATGAAAAAGAGTAACTGTCGAGTTTCTTGCCGGTTCTTCTCGGCAGATGACTGCATTCCGATACCGGTGGTAGAGTCACTCTGTAATTGACGATTCATAAATACTTGATACAAGTTTACATGAATAAAGAATAGTTTGATTTTGATTTTTTGATTTAATAAAAAAAATAACATTATGCATGGAAAGTGAAAAAGAAACAAAATATTTTATAATTTTTTTTTATTATGTAACTATATCAGTTTTAATTTTACTTTAGCATTGAATTATTTGAATAAGGACAAGTTGTCTAAAGAAAATATCAAACTTATAATAAAAGAATCGTATGATAATAATACCACGCAATATTCAATACATATGCGCGCGAATTTGGTTTGGATGAATCATGCTATGCTTCACTGTCCAAATAGATCAACGCCGACCTTGCGTAAAAAGGAAATCGAAGTTGGATAAAATAGTGAAGAGTTGCTAAATAATATATTTTTTGTAAAGCTTGTTTATATCAAAATTAAGTTAGAAATGCCTAACAAAGAGCGCTGAGAAGTTTGATTTAGATTGTTACTCACCGGATCAACAGTCTCCTCTTCAGCCTTGAGTTCGCTGTTTAGTTCAGAAAACTTTACTTCCTCTATTTCTTCGTCTACGCCATCGCTAAAATGTAGAACTCTCGCAGGCTTATTAATGGTCACTTCCACAGCATTAGAATCGTTTTGGGGCTCCATTATCATTAATTTTATTCATACACTTCGTTTTGTATTTGTAAACAAGTCAGCAGTGTCAGTCAGCTGACAGCCAGCTGTCATCAGACGTCTGTTGTCAAAGCAAAGGGTGACCATCTCAAAATAAATTTGCCACACACACTGAGGCAAATTCGGCAGAACTTAAAACCAAACACGATTTTTGAGTCTGAGTTCTGTGCAAAGAGTATAGTAATAATATGGGAAAGAGTGGCAAGTCTGTGGCAAAAACGTTTCTATGGAAGGTGCTGCCACCTGAACACTGGTGGAAGAACTAAAATTGACGTAACGCACACATGCACAAAACTACGTACGTATGTACAGTCAAAAGCACGTCAGACGTAACACTTTGGACTTTGTACCGCTCTTATGTCGGGGGCATAAGCGCTATTATCGAACTGCAAGTGTATACCGTGATGTGCTGTTGACTGTACGTATGAGTGTGTGTGTTGCCTATGCTTATCTATGCTTATAGGTATCGATATCTTTATTTAATCAGTAGTGCAGGATAAATTAATTACACAATGATTAGGTGACATCTTTGATTATAATGAAGAATAAATTCAGAAGTATGTAGCACATAATAACACACTTCTTTGCATCATAATGCGAATGAGTTAACATAGATTTTCTAACTGTAATCGGCAAAACAAAACCAAACAAACAACTTTAAAGCGAAAAAAAACTTAACAATAACTATAACAACTAAAAACAGTAACAAATAACAACGATTAAAACAGCAATTAACAACAAAAACAGAGAAATTAATCCTAAAACGTATGTATCAACAACTAACTATGAAATTGACAATGACGTAAACTTCAATTTGAATTTGACAATATAAACAAGATGGCTCGTCGTAATTTAGTTCTTCCACCAAAAACCAGAGGCGCTGTCGGCTTCGAAAATTAACAATGTTCTAAGCTATGGTTCTAAGAGTGCCCCCCCTGGTTCTGTGGTACTGATTTTGATTAATTATGTCTAACTAAACAAGGAAACAGTATGTAGCAACCAGAACGAAATTTCAAATTTTAAGAAAATCTAAACTTTAAACTCCGTAGAATACAAAAGTAAGAAAAAGAACTTTAATTTATATGTTAATCACTTTTATATATAAAGAACAATAAAGGTAAATATTTAAATACTTGAAAAAAGCTTAAAAGAAATGATTTTTTTTGTTTTTCTTTTGTGTAAGTAAGAACTTTCTCGTATTAAACTCCGAATGTAGTCACCAACGATATTAAATACCGTAAGTAAGTTAGTATTTAAATTCGTCGGTAGTCAGTCACCCATCAATCATCATCATGTTCTCATTGTATTGTCCAGTTGTCCTTGATAACGCTGTTCAAAATTAATCACGTCTTCGTCTTGGTTAAAAAGTTCTCCTTGCTCTTCTGAATATGCCACCAAGTTATCTTTAAACTGGTCTTAGCGAGCATCAACTACGCAAAAGTAGCAATCATTGATGTGATTAGTGAGCTCCCTTCCCTCCATAGTCTTGGTACTGCGAACTTCATACATACATTATAAAATGTACAAAAGCAAACTTTATTTGTTATGAATGGAGCCTGTGGTTCTAGTTGTAGAGTTGTAGACTTGTAGACAATCGGAAAATATTAATTTGTTAACAAACAAACCCAAATTTTATTTTTATTTTTGTTGACTTGTGTAATCAAACCATTAAAGGAAAGTACTATAGTCAGTAAATTACATAAATTACACGAAAATCGCTATGTGGTGTTGAGTTGAGTTGAGTAAGATGAGACTGAGGAGAAAATATACCACAAATTGGTACTTAATTACATATTAACATCCAAACACAGCACAGAACAAACACAAATCTTTATCACAATTCACATAAATGTTTGCGCATAGTCATAGAGCATGCCAAATGTGCCATCGAACCATGAGATGAGGATGTCCTTTAGTTTTATTAGAGGTCCTCAATCGTTCAGTGTGGATCGATAGAAGAATCGATTAAATTACGAATCGAAGTTTTAACATTCGTTTATGGTAAGACTACGCCTCTAGTAATGTCACTGCGACACCTGTCGCAGAGATCATTTTTTTTTTCCATCATCAAAGATTTAACAAACCCATGGAATAGGCTTGTTTTCACTAAGAATGAATCGGATGGCTTAGAGTTTCTAATGATTAATCATGATATGTATGTACTTAGTAAACAAAAAAACAACTTTTTTACTAAAATAATATAAGATTACAAATATTTTTGGAAATTAAAATCGGCAAAATTACTTATTTAATCACGTGACATTAAACAACAATCAGAGAAGCGTGACGTCACGCCTCGCAAAACACCGGTGCAGCATAATATACTAAATCTATGGGTGCAGGCAGCTGTATAATGATCTCGTCGACTGACATCAACAAACTCGATTGTTTCGCGAGGAGTGACTTCATTCAAGACGCCATGACAGTCTTGGCCTTTCCAAAGTTAATTTTAAGTTTATTTCTAAAAAAGCAAAATACTTATGAAAAAGGCCTATTTTTTCTAAAAATAATATATATTTGGGGTAAAATAGATACTAAACTATAGTATTAAACGAATTTCCAAATTTTATCAACTAGCCTATTAATATAATTACGTCTATGAACAAATCATAGTCACCCTAAATAGATAATATTAATTCATACTAAATCTATGATTAATTCCATGAGTCACCCCTCAGAACAAGAACTAATTCTTGTTCTGAGAGTCACCCTGAGTCTTCCCTGAGTGGATGACATCCTTTGACATCAAATGGTTCGCTATTTTAACGTTTGTCAGCTTGGATAAAAAAGTTGACAGACAGCTTTTGCCACAGAGTACCAGCTTTTGCTTTCCGGTGCCGTATTAAAAAAAAAACAAAATGTCAACACTCAACACTGTGCAGGCCCGGTCGAGTCTAAAAGAGATGTTTGGAATACCTACGGGGGATAAACTCCGCTCGCCAGAAAATAAAATAAAATAAAATAATTATTTTTTTCGAACAAGCAACATTGACAATCACATTTGGTATTTTATCATTTTCAAAAGCTACTATTTACATAGTGTCATAAAATATTCGAGAAATATAATTGTGAGGGATCTATTTATTGATTTTAAAGTCATTCAATATACTCTATGAAAGTCATTACAAAAATTAATGTAGTTTTATATGGTCTTTAGAGAAATCTTAAGTAAACAAAATAAAAAAAAAACTCGTCGATTCGAATTCGATTCGATACTCGATAGGAATCCGTGCTAAGCTCCTTTTAAATATAGTTAAGGTGCTAAGGCCTCAGTGCATCTGGAAAAAGATATTTTATAAATTCAATTCCATTCGGGTACAGGTAGAATTTTATTTCTTGTACCTGGCAACCACAGAACAGATTTACTAGCTGGCAACTTTGCTGTTTTGTTTTTCTTACAATAAAATATGGCTGCCATCGCGTGCATTGTTAATTTTTGTTGTATTTCCGATTAATTTCAACATTGTTTATAACTTTGCTCCATAACAAACGACGTCGAATAGGCCAAGTTGGTTCCTCCGTTGTTGTCGAGTTTATGTCGTGCAGTGTTGTGTTTAATTAAAGAGACAGTGACTCAGTTTGTGTTTGACAATGAAGGAGAATCAAAGATGTGTTTTTTGTTTTTTCTGGGACGTATGCAAGTTAAATAAAAATAAAAGTGGGAAATTACGCTGATGTTTAAAATTATAAAGTTATGTCTAATACATACTTATAATATTATGTAACTGTTGTTTTTATTATTAGCTAATAAAAAGCTTTTGTTTGAATTGTCTTAGAAATCCATCAAACGAATCTTTCGTTTGAATAAACAAACGTTTTTTATTAGTATTTATTCCTCTCATATTTAAAATCTGTGAGAGCGGGAATATTTAAATGTTTCAAATAAAGTATTTTAATCCTTCTAGCCCCGGATTACTAGACACAATAGAAAATCTATTGTTATGCGGCACCCGAGTGCCGGTTCGGCGTTGAGTGGTTATGCAACTTTGAAAGATGGGACATAAATCTATTTCTACAAAAACAAAATAGCTGTTTTTGTAGAAACAGATTTATGTCCCATCTTTCAAAGTTGCTTAAAATACTTTATTTGAAACATTTAAATATTCCAGCTCTCACAGATTTTAAATTTTCCCGCTCTCACATATTTTAAATATTCCCGCCCTTAAGTTACGAGGGGGCACCCAACAGATGGCGTTGGACTTTTTCATGACATTTTTTTTGTATGAGCTTGACGTTCTTCTCTCTAGTAAAAATGTTCTTTGACACTGTGCGAGAACCGCGAGAACACCGCGAGAACTGCGAGAAATCTCATCAAATCATGGAGAAATCATAATTTTCGAATGTTTTTTAAAATATGAGTTTTATTAAAGCAAATCAGGTCGAGTTATTAGATGGTTTTTGTAGGGGGTGTTTAAAGAAATATAATGACCCAGCCGATTTATTACATTACACAGAGAAAAACAGAAGATTATTTGTTTATTCCACAGGTATTGAGGTAAGCTGAACCGGAACCTAGAATTAGTCCGTTTAATGTTCACTTAAAATGTTAAAGTTTAATGAAACGCAAAGTGTTGTGAACTTATGACATACCTTTATTTTACTTTTGGATAGTCTTTGGTTTTTGCCTAAAAACTATTTTGTTAGAAACTTTACTGTTACTGTGAAGTCTTAGTTGAACTGCCCGTTTTACGTTATTATTTTTTGCTTGATGTATTTTGTGTTTTTATCTTGTTAACTGACAAGTGGTCACCGGCCTATTTCATTGAGCTTCACCTGGAAGCGTCCCTCATTGTGCTGCCAGACTGTAGACTCATCTGATCTTCGTGCCTCTGATTTCAAGTGTAGGTACTGGCTCCCACATTAATATTGCCGGAACTCAGCCAGAGCTGTTATGGCGGCAGGTTTAACCTGTGGGGGTGGTTGCTACTGTTGCTAGCCAGTCAGACTCTGAAAAAGCCCTACCACCAACCAGACCCAAGGCGGGAATCGAACCCACGACCTCCATGTTTTTATACCTGAGTGGCTTAGCCAATGTTCCACGGAGGCGGTCAAAATTGTATATTATTAATATGTTCCTAAAATATCTTTAAAGTGCATATTGGTAGGTGATTGGCTGTATGAACTTTCTGTTATACTTTGTATATTTTCAGGTGAAACGAAATGACACATTTACATTCCAAATATGCAAAGATTGTTATGGGAATATGAAGGTCTCGTGTAAGTTCAAAAAACAATGCAGGATCTCAGACAGAAGATTCAAAATGTTCCTAAGGATGAAGGAACTTGGTGATGGTCCAGATCTTGTTACATTCTTGAAAAATAGTGAAGAGAATATAAAGTATGTATAATTATAGTTTTCCCTGTGTTTCAGCAACATTAACCACTCAACGCCGAACCGGCACTCGGGTGCCGCATAACAATAGATTTTCTATTGTGTCTAGTAATCCGGGGCTAGAAGGATTAATGTGCCTTCATTACACTAATTTATTAATATTGTATGTTTCAGATTTCCATTATTAAGTGGCCATAGTACTCCAGCTACTCAAAAGAACAGAGATGATGACAATGGTATATAATTTTTAATTATTTGTATATTTGTTGACTATTTTAAATGATTTACTAGATTTATTGCAATCATAGTATGACAGTGTAAACAAACATCAAACAACAGACCACAACAATGGCTGTCATGGAAATGGGAATAGTGGATAATCTGCTTGGGTCATAATATCCTGAGGTTGTAGGTTCAATTCCCACTTTGGGTCTGCATGCCTGTATGCTTAAGTGAAATAAGCCAAAAGAAGTGATACAAAAGACATGTAGTATCAAAAACAAAATTATTCCTTTTATCACAGTCTTTCTGTTCATCTCTCTTTATCTATACTAATATTATAAAGTTTTCGTATTGAATAGACTTCGAAACTACTGAACCGATTTGAATAATTCTTTCACTGTTGGAAAGCTACACTATCCCCGGGTGACTTATGGTACTTTTGATCCCAGAAATGTGGGGGGAAGAGTGGGATATAAAAAAAAAGATGCACGGGTGAAGCTGCGAGCGGAAGGCTAAATAATAATATTTGTGCAAAGCTTGCATTGCGTTGTTTTGTATAGATTAAATTTTTTTATGTACATAAACTTTTTGAATATTGTAATATGTTAAAAAAATAAAACAACATTCCAGAGTCAACATGCACCAGTATTCGCAATTTCATGACCGACATTCTCCAAGATGAGGAGATGCCTGACACTGAAGCTAGGATCATCAAGGAAGTGATCGAAGAGGAAGCTGATCTGCTGGATGACTCGTTAGACTCCCATTGGCTGCAAGATGATTGTATTGATAATGATTCTAGGTTGGATTTTAGGTAAGTTATTAAATATTAATGTTGACTTTCAACAATCATTAATGAGTTTGTGATAATTTATTTGTCAGTGATTAAACTGGCACTATATCTTCAAAAGTTACCATGTCTCATAAATTTAATATAGTAATCAGAAAGAAAATATTTTAAATTCGTCATATTTCCTGGTACAGCAAAAATAGGATCACCTCATTCCTTTAAGATAGTTTATAAATAACTAATACAACTAGCTCAAAAATGCATGCCAGCTATCTGGTGGCAAACAGGAAAAGCTTCTTTCTAGGTGTACCTATATTACATCAATCTCTCTAAATGTGTGGTGTGGCCTTATATGGCCTATTTGGCCAAATTTGTTAATTCAAGAATATTTCTAGTTTGACGTTTATTAAATATTTTTTTGTCTACAGTTTCAGTCCCTTCACAACACCACATTCTGTGAATAACGACCACTGCTATACCCCCATTAAACTGATCGAACCAAGCTTGCGCTGTAAAAATAATCATGCCAAGAGAGTATTACAACAATTGCCAACCACATACACCAATGAGGACATAACGGCAAAGTTACAAAATGAATCAGTATTACAAATCAAATTCGAACAAAAAGTCCAAACAGAACCAAGCTTAGAAGAAGCATTTAATGAGGAATTAGGTGTTAAATATACAAATGATGATAGTATAACTGAGTTGATTAATCAAAATGAATTTATATTGAATCAAGGTGACTTAAATAATTTCGTACCAGAGTCTCAAACTGCAGTTAAAAGCATTGGTATGCATAATTTTGGAATAAAATCTAAAGAAATCGTCACTGAATCTCTAACTAATGAAAATGTAGCACCAGTGATAACAATTGACCTAAGTGCATTTGAAACTGAATTCACAATTAATAGAAATGAATCTGATAAGACAGAAAATGATATCGCGGTTAAGAGCATTACCTTAAATACATTTGGGAAAAAATCTGAATACAATGTTTGTAAGGTTTCTGAAAAGGATAATGACATTGGTGTAAAAAGTGTCAATTTAAATTATTACGACACTGCAGACATTACAAATGCTTCAATTGATGTAAGTGACATTGGTTTTAAATCTAAAGATAACAGGAAAGAATATCCTATAACTGAAATTGATTTAGCAGTAAAAACTATTACCAAAATTGATTCAGATGAAAAGAGAAACACGCATGAAATCATTGAAAATCATGGAGAATTCACAGAAGTGATTTTAGAATCTAATTCTGATCAGAGAAGAAACGCAATTTCAAACAAAGAGATTGACTTAGCAGTAAAATCCATTAACAAAGAAGTCATTGAACCTAAATCACAAGTTCACCACGAAAAAGGAAGTTATCTAGTAAACGAATTTTTTGAAGAAATCATTGAAGATAATACATTAAATCAAAATCATGAAAAGGAACTGTTATTTGATACTCCATTAGTTAAAAATCAAGATGAATACAAACATGAATCTATTGCAGTAGATACTATTGATAAAAATTTAGAAGAAGCATTGAAAGATCACAGTAATCAAAATATATCTTTGGATGATTTGCTGGTTTCACCTGCAGGAGGTAGGTTTGTTTCAAAATTATTATTGTAGTTGTGTAATAAAATACTTGTAAATGTTGACAACGGGAACATATTCTTTTCAATTCTATTGACTGGACTTGCCAAACTTAAATTGTAAGTGAAGCATATTTTCTAAATAGATTTTAAAGATGTTTCGCTTTATTTGCTAAAAGCATTAGGTATCACAATTTTAATTTCACAAATTGTGTGCAAAATTTTCGCTTTTACATTTAAATAATTAAAAAATATCGTTTTATAAATGTTTTTTCAACAGCTTATGCTCAATCTAACGGCATTGCTGCCGGAATATCGACACCAACTATCAATAACATACTGTTTGGAGAAAAACTCGAAGACGACAGCAATCACAAAACTGCTTCGAATGTAGACAAAAATGAAGAACCCAACGGTGAAATTGACGTGTTAGAAGAATTCTTTAAAGAGGGAGTCAAAGATTTTGAAGGAAAACTTAATGATCCTGAGCTGCCTTTAGAATTAAAATACGATTTGCAAACATGCACATGTAAAATGTGTAACAAGACTTTCTCCACTTTGAAAGCGTTGAAAATACATTTAACGAAAATCCACTTCATCAGATTTCCTAGGCCGAAGATGGAATTAACGCCGAAAGAGTGTAATCATTGTGGAAAAATTATAAAAGACTCACGTAATTTTTCTAAACATATTAGAATTCACGAAAAGGTAATGTATCATTAATTTTATTCTACTCAGCTAATTTTGCTATCGACTGCACATTCGAATTTAAAAATAAAATGATTGTACCTACCAATATTATTAAATTAAAAAAACAGAATTATTATTAATGTAATAAATAATTATCTAAAACTTAACCTGTTTTGCACTTAAGCAATTATTTCAATTACAGCTATCTTTTTCCCTTGTGTGATGTCTCATATCCTCCTTATCATTTTGAACTCACTTTTCAGCAAAAAGATTTTAAATGTGACTTGTGCGGTCTGACAATATCGTCACAATACAATTTTAAGATGCATATGCATAAAATGCATAGTATTGCACAGATAGAAGAAACCAATGAACCAAAAGTAAGTATATTGTGCATGTTTCTCATACAATTTATCATCCTTTGTGCGTTTTTTCAAACGATTGCTGATATTTTACCACTGGTTTCTAGTTTTACACATTTGTTGAGTTTTAACTACAGATAAAAACACCGGCCCTAGGCCGTTTGGGGGGCACTAGGAGGGGGGGGGGGTTAAGTGGGTAGCCCCGCCCTCCAAAGTTGGGGTCTCCAACATAATCAACATAATCCTCAGCGTCACCCCAATCGAGGGCATGCATAATATTAACTAGTTAAGCTGTTTTTGATAACATAATTATTATTTTTTTATAATTTTTAGTTTTTGTTTTGTTTTTTCATAAATACTAGCCTATTGTTATTCGTATTAAAAAAAGTCTCTTAATTCATAAAAGTAACACGAAAGAAAAAGGCCGTGATCTCGGGGTCCAGGGGTTCAATTCCCGGATCGAGTATTTGTGTCGGTTTTTTCGCAGATAGCTCGGGTTTGTGATCAGCCATCCGCATTTGACAAGCGTGGTGATTATGCCAGTACCCATTATTGTAGCGATGACTTCATTTTAATAATCGATGCCTTTGCCCCGTTTAGAGTCCCGCATACGGGTCACACGCCACAAAACGCCGCCACCAGCATAATTTTTGTAGTTTTCAAGCAAAAAGCTTGTAACGTGTGGCGGCCACCGGCGTCAGCCGTGTGCGGCGAGTCCATACAAAATGTATGAAACCTGCAGGAGATATGCCGGTGGTGGCGCTTTTGTGGCTATGGCGTGTGGCCCGTGTGCGGCGACACTATAATTGGTTGATATTTAACTTTTATCTTTTGCAGAAATATATGTGCAGTGTTTGCGGTGCGTCGTTCAAAACGCCGGGCAATTTCGTGATTCATAAGCGTCGCCATACTACCAATTACCTCTACTCGTGTACAACTTGTGGCAAAGGATTCCACAGGACTACAGATTTGAATACACATATTAAAACGTAAGTTTATTAAAAGCGTTTGAAATATAATCTTTACTTTACTCGAAACGGTCTTTGTCTCTGTAATATTTTATCCTTGGACATTTTGTTGGTGACGTCACTGACTGAACCAGTCAACCAGACCATGACACGTGCAACATAATTTTTGCTCGATAGGTAATGTAGTTTCATAACAAAATTTGCTATAAGTTGTGAAGATTATCGGATGCGGCCGTCTTTTTCTATGAATTTACATACTTTACTTATTTTACTTTGGAGGCATTTTGTCTAATTTTGTAACCATTGAAAATTGTGATTTCACAAATACATGTGATTCAATTAACTGATTTTTAGTGAGAATATCAACACATTCTAAATCAAACATGTAGAAATTTGAACGCATCCTTTTTACTAGTTGATACTTCCTGTTCCGATTTGTCTTGTCTTTGATTGATTGTCTTCTGTTTTACCGAATACACGCGTCGTTTGTTTCACAGCTCCGTCTTTTTATTTTGAGTTCCATCAGATATAGCCTAAATATATTTTACTATCAGTTAATAGTTTTCATTAGGTTATGGGCCCAGGCGCCCGATTAGCGTAGATTAGGGAAAGTTCTTAGTGTGATCCGCGAAAAGTAATTTGAAGTTAAAACTAATCTCAATCCGTCTCAGTCGCGAATCTCACGAGTTTCAGGGTTCTTTTCAGCAAATTTTACAACAATGGCATCGAGTGGAAACTTGATTAACATTGAAAAGTTAAAAGGACGTGATAACTATGCCACGTGGAGTTTTGCCGTAAAGACGTACCTGGAACATGAGGATCTCTGGAAATGCGTGAAACACGACGACGAAACCACCTTTACAAAAAGCGACGACACAAAAGCTAGGACAAAAATCATATTACTGGTTGATCCTATTAATTATATTCACATCCAAGAAGCGAAAACTTCACATGAGGTATGGAATAATTTGCGTAAAGCTTTTGATGACTCCGGCTTGACTAGAAAGGTAGGTTTGCTGCGTGAGTTAATTACTACAGATTTAGAAAACTGTGGGAGTGTAGAAAATTATGTTAACAAGGTTATTACTTGTGCACACAAGCTCAGGAATATTGGGTTTCTTGTTGATGATGAGTGGCTGGGTACGCTCCTCCTCGCAGGGCTACCAGAAACATATAAACCCATGATTATGGCGATGGAAAGCTCAGGTGTGACTATAAGTACAGATTTAGTGAAAACAAAAATCCTTCAGGATGTCAAAGATGAAAATGATTCAGCGGCATTTTATTCAAATCATCATAAAAGTAATGCAAAGGCTTACAAACCTTACAAACCTTCGGGCAAAGGCCCCAGGTGCTTTAAGTGTAATAGGCATGGCCATCTTGCTAAATTTTGCCGCATGAACCAAGGCTCAAGTCGTGGTACTAACTCTAATAAATCAAATGAAAAGTCTGATGAGACTTCTGGCTTTGTGGCTGCATTTCCTGCTTCTCCTACACTGCAAAGCAACTGTTGGTACCTTGACTCAGGAGCTGCGATGCACATGACTAACAATAAAAGTTTGATGTATGATTTTGAACCCGCTTCAGTTAAAAATATAACAGTTGCAGATAATAAGCTATTGCCTGTCAGGGGCTGTGGTAAAGTAAATATACAAAGCTATGACGGAGAGAGCAAAAAGTTAATTGGCACTGTACAGCTTACAAATGTTTTGTATGTCCCAGATTTAGCAGTAAACTTGCTTTCAATTCATCAAGTCACCAAGAATAACTGTAAAGTAAAATTTGATGAGAATTGTTGCAGAATATATAAAAACTCTAAACTAGTAATGACAGGATACATACAAAACAGTTTATATATGATACATAATGAGGTATTTGCTTTATTTTCCACAGCTCAACTATGGCATCAGAGATTGGGTCATCTCAATTATCAAAATCTACTTAAACTAAATGACTCAGCTGAAGGTATAGATTCTAAAATATGTCAAGAGAGGAATGTAACATGCAACACTTGTCTACAAGGAAAGCAAACAAGGCAACCATTCAAACATGTTGGCACAAGGGCTTCGGGTCTTCTGGAGATAATACACTCAGATGTATGCGGTCCCATGGAAGAAAAGTCACTTGGTGGATCCAGATATTATGTTACATTCATTGACGATTATTCACGAAAGGTATCAGTTTATTTTATGCATTCAAAGTCTCAAGTTCTTGACCGTTTTAAAGAATTCAAGAAGCTTGTGGAAAATCAGTTACAGGCTAAAATAAAAATATTACGAAGTGATAATGGCAAAGAGTATGTCAATGAAGCATTTGATAAATTCTGTAAAGAATCAGGTATCAACAGGCAATTTACTATACCATATTCTCCGGAACAGAATGGAATGAGTGAGAGAATGAATAGAACATTGGTTGAACGTGCCAAATGCATGCTCATAGGAAAATAAAGCAAATACCTCATTATGTATCATATATAAACTGTTTTGTATGTATCCTGTCATTACTAGTTTAGAGTTTTTATATATTCTGCAACAATTCTCATCAAATTTTACTTTACAGTTATTCTTGGTGACTTGATGAATTGAAAGCAAGTTTACTGCTAAATCTGGGACATACAAAACATTTGTAAGCTGTACAGTGCCAATTAACTTTTTGCTCTCTCCGTCATAGCTTTGTATATTTACTTTACCACAGCCCCTGACAGGCAATAGCTTATTATCTGCAACTGTTATATTTTTAACTGAAGCGGGTTCAAAATCATACATCAAACTTTTATTGTTAGTCATGTGCATCGCAGCTCCTGAGTCAAGGTACCAACAGTTGCTTTGCAGTGTAGGAGAAGCAGGAAATGCAGCCACAAAGCCAGAAGTCTCATCAGACTTTTCATTTGATTTATTAGAGTTAGTACCACGACTTGAGCCTTGGTTCATGCGGCAAAATTTAGCAAGATGGCCATGCCTATTACACTTAAAGCACCTGGGGCCTTTGCCCGAAGGTTTGTAAGGTTTGTAAGCCTTTGCATTACTTTTATGATGATTTGAATAAAATGCCGCTGAATCATTTTCATCTTTGACATCCTGAAGGATTTTTGTTTTCACTAAATCTGTACTTATAGTCACACCTGAGCTTTCCATCGCCATAATCATGGGTTTATATGTTTCTGGTAGCCCTGCGAGGAGGAGCGTACCCAGCCACTCATCATCAACAAGAAACCCAATATTCCTGAGCTTGTGTGCACAAGTAATAACCTTGTTAACATAATTTTCTACACTCCCACAGTTTTCTAAATCTGTAGTAATTAACTCACGCAGCAAACCTACCTTTCTAGTCAAGCCGGAGTCATCAAAAGCTTTACGCAAATTATTCCATACCTCATGTGAAGTTTTCGCTTCTTGGATGTGAATATAATTAATAGGATCAACCAGTAATATGATTTTTGTCCTAGCTTTTGTGTCGTCGCTTTTTGTAAAGGTGGTTTCGTCGTCGTGTTTCACGCATTTCCAGAGATCCTCATGTTCCAGGTACGTCTTTACGGCAAAACTCCACGTGGCATAGTTATCACGTCCTTTTAACTTTTCAATGTTAATCAAGTTTCCACTCGATGCCATTGTTGTAAAATTTGCTGAAAAGAACCCTGAAACTCGTGAGATTCGCGACTGAGACGGATTGAGATTAGTTTTAACTTCAAATTACTTTTCGCGGATCACACTAAGAACTTTCCCTAATCTACGCTAATCGGGCGCCTGGGCCCATAACCTAATGAAAACTATTAACTGATAGTAAAATATATTTAGGCTATATCTGATGGAACTCAAAATAAAAAGACGGAGCTGTGAAACAAACGACGCGTGTATTCGGTAAAACAGAAGACAATCAATCAAAGACAAGACAAATCGGAACAGGAAGTATCAACTAGTAAAAAGGATGCGTTCATATTTCTACATCCTCCCTTGAACGTAGACCCATGCCATTCAGGAACTGGTGATGCTTCGGTTTCGCCAGAGCTTTGGTCAGGCAGTCAGCAATCATCGAGCTTGTAGGGATGTACTCGATTAATGACAGGATACATACAAAACAGTTTATATATGATACATAATGAGGTATTTGCTTTATTTTCCACAGCTCAACTATGGCATCAGAGATTGGGTCATCTCAATTATCAAAATCTACTTAAACTAAATGACTCAGCTGAAGGTATAGATTCTAAAATATGTCAAGAGAGGAATGTAACATGCAACACTTGTCTACAAGGAAAGCAAACAAGGCAACCATTCAAACATGTTGGCACAAGGGCTTCGGGTCTTCTGGAGATAATACACTCAGATGTATGCGGTCCCATGGAAGAAAAGTCACTTGGTGGATCCAGATATTATGTTACATTCATTGACGATTATTCACGAAAGGTATCAGTTTATTTTATGCATTCAAAGTCTCAAGTTCTTGACCGTTTTAAAGAATTCAAGAAGCTTGTGGAAAATCAGTTACAGGCTAAAATAAAAATATTACGAAGTGATAATGGCAAAGAGTATGTCAATGAAGCATTTGATAAATTCTGTAAAGAATCAGGTATCAACAGGCAATTTACTATACCATATTCTCCGGAACAGAATGGAATGAGTGAGAGAATGAATAGAACATTGGTTGAACGTGCCAAATGCATGCTCATAGATGCTAAACTACCAAAGAAGTTTTGGGGAGAGGCAGTTTCTACTGCTGCTTATTTGATAAATCGCTCGCCAACCAAATCATTAGATTATAAAACTCCTGAAGAAATGTGGTCAGGTACAAAGCCTAATTTACAACATTTGAGGATTTTTGGCTGTCCAGTCATGATGCACATACCCAAAGAAAAGCGGCTAAAGTGGGATTGCAAATCAAGAGAATTTATATTTGTTGGATATTGCCCTGAATCTAAAGGGTATAGATTATATGATAAAAATGAAGGAAAAATTATCAGAAGCAGAGATGTTGTATTTTTAGAAGAAAGTATGAAGAAAGATTTTGCAGAGATTTCACTAAATAATTCAGTATATGAAGAAAATGAAAACATAAATGAGACCACTGACAGCGAGGAAAACTCATTCATGAGTATGAGTACAGTCAAGGGTAATGATAGCTTGCAACCAACTGAGGATGATCATGATGATGAAGACTATGTTCCTGAACGCAAGATAAACCTGAGCCCAGGACTCCCAGTCACTCGAAACCTGAGACCTCGAAAAAATGGGGTGATGCCTACCTACCTTTGTCAAGATGTACCAAAGAAGAGTACTTTATTGCACGATCCTCAGACTGTGAAGCAAGCAATGGATAGTGAAAATGCACAAGAATGGAAAAATGCAATGGATAGTGAATATAATTCATTATTAGAGAACAAAACTTGGAGTCTCACAGAACTTCCATCAGGTAAAAAGGCCATTCCCTGTAAGTGGGTTTTTAAAACAAAACTTGATTCTAATGGAAACATTGCTAAGCATAAAGCAAGATTAGTTATCAAAGGTTATGAACAAGTTTATGGTGTTGACTTTACAGAAGTATATGCACCTGTAGTGCGCCTTACTTCTATTAGATATCTGCTTGCAATGGCAGCTAAATGTAAGCTACAGATTGAGCAATTAGATGCCATCACAGCTTTTCTTCAGGGTGATATAGATGTGGAGTTGTACATGACACAACCACCCTATTATGAAAATGGAGATAAGCAAGTATGTAAACTTAATAAAAGTATATATGGGTTAAAGCAAGCCAGCAGAACATGGAATCAAAAACTTGAAAATTATTTATTTGAGATTGAGTTTAAAAGGTCACTATTGGATCCATGTGTGTTTTATATACACCATAGTGATGGAAGTATAATATATTTAACCCTTTATGTTGATGATTTATTATTGTTTTTTAATAATAAACAGTTTGCAAATGACATAAAGAGCAAGATATTTCAACAATTTAATATGAAGGACTTGGGAAAAGCTAATTATTATGTTGGTTTAAGAATTACATATGATAAAAAGGGTATTTTCATAGATCAAACAAAATACATAGAGAGTACACTGGAAAGATTTGGAATGGAAAACAGCAAACCTGTGGGGACACCGATGGAAACTGATTTAAAATTTTCAAACTCCCCTGATAATAAAGTAATGGAGCAAATAACTTACCAGGCAGCAATAGGTTGCTTGTTATATATCTCACAGGGTACACGGCCAGATATATGCTATGCAGTAAATACTCTGAGTTGTTACAATAAAGCCCCAACTTCAGAACACTGGACTGCTGTTAAAAGGATTTTTCGATATCTGCAGGGGACTAAAAATCTTGGAATATTGTATAGCTTTGTCAGCCAAGATATCACAGGATACTGTGACTCTGATTGGGCTTCATGTACAGAAGAAAGAAGATCTTGTACTGGATATGTATTTATGTTCCAGAATGGTGCCATATCATGGAATTCTAAAAGGCAACAGACCATTGCACTCTCCACTACCGAAGCAGAATATATGGCAATCTCAGCAGCTACTCAAGAAGCTCTGTGGCTGAGACAATTACACAGCGAATTGTGGCCTTCAGTCAAGACCACAATTATTACTTTGTTTTGTGATAATCAAAGTGCTATTAATCTTACAGGTAATTCTGCTTATCATGCTAGAAGTAAACATATTGATGTACGTCACCACTACATTCGTGAAAAGGTCAAATCTGGTGACATCCACATCGAGTACATCCCTACAAGCTCGATGATTGCTGACTGCCTGACCAAAGCTCTGGCGAAACCGAAGCATCACCAGTTCCTGAATGGCATGGGTCTACGTTCAAGGGAGGATGTAGAAATATGAACGCATCCTTTTTACTAGTTGATACTTCCTGTTCCGATTTGTCTTGTCTTTGATTGATTGTCTTCTGTTTTACCGAATACACGCGTCGTTTGTTTCACAGCTCCGTCTTTTTATTTTGAGTTCCATCAGATATAGCCTAAATATATTTTACTATCAGTTAATAGTTTTCATTAAAACATAGTCCTACCATGTTGTATTTAAAGCTTTTCTTATTACCTACTTTCCAGGCGTCATACCGGGGAGCGTCCGTTCGAGTGTCCGCAATGTAAAAAACGCTATGTTACAAAGTATTTCCTTGGCGTACACATGAGAACACACTCTGGTAAGTATACTTTTATGGACAAAGCCTTACCCAGGGTAAACGCACTCGTGGCGCAGCTGTGACAGTGGTTCGTCAGCGATAACGAAAGTCAAGCTACCACGTCGCGGTCGGTTAATGGATGGGTGACCATTCTGACCACATTTAGTGACATTTGTTTTGAGCGTCTCCGTGCTTCGGAAGGCACATTAAGCTGTTGGTCCCGGCTGAGTCGTCAAGCCTAGTCGGAGGCCATTTGGCGGCTTGATAAGATAAATAAAAATTCGTCAATTTTTAAGATTTTTTTTACTTTCTACAATCTTAAATCTTTTTTCTTTGCAGAAAAACCATTTGAATGCGACTACTGCTCCAAGAGGTTCCAAACAAAGCCTTCTATAATATACCATATACACAATTCCAAATATTGTAAGAGGTATCGAAATAACCTAGGAAAAAATAATGGAACCAAAGTTAAGATCAGACCGTTCCAATGCTCCAATTGCCCAATGAAGTTTGCTAAAAAGTACACACTGGTTAAACACCAAAATCAGACTGCTTGTGGGAAAAAAGATTTTTACAACGAAGACAGCAATTCAAGTAAAGATTTTTGTAACAAAGACAGCAATTCAATCAAAGATTTTTATAACGAAGACAGCAATTCAATTAATGATGTGACTTTGATTATTTATGAAGACGAATTGCCACATAATGCTTTAATACTAAATGAACAGTAAATACTCAACATTATCGCATCAGTGAAATTTACATTTAAATTACTGGCAAAAAATCATTTGATAAAGCTTTTACCTACTATTGTAACGATCACATGATTTTAAAGGAGGCGTTGGCCCTGGATATTTATATCGGAGATTACTTCAAATATAATCAAGTTTTGAGTAAACTGAGAATTTTCTTTTGTCCTAGTCGCACACTGTTTTCTTTCAGTTGGCTGCTACGTCACACGCTTGACTGAAATATAAAAATAAAACACAGAAATCCAACAACACATGATTATATTTTATAGTCTGCGCTGAATAAAAAAATTAAAAACAAAACTGCAGTTGAAACGACAGTATCAGCACGGATTATTTGACAAGTAGATAGGATAGGTAACAATTTTACGCATTTTATTTTCAATTTGGGAGGTGAACAAGAAATGTATACACATAACAGCAGAAATAGCAGCAAATTTTAAGCAATCATAAGACCTTATTACCATGACATAAGGCACTCTGGCAATTTTTTATGCTCAGCTACTTATGCTGTCATCTGTATAGTTCATAAACAATTTGGTGTAGATTCTCCTGTAAATAATCAAAATCGATTGAACAGAAATTTATAGATTTGAAATATGCTGGTCTATTCGATATGACATAAAGATAGCCCAGCTGGCTTATTCCTCGTCGTGCCACCAACTTGTTCCATCAGTGGCACGACAAGGAATTGTCATTCCTCGTCGTACCACTGAGTGCAGGTACATGCAGGGATGGTAGCTCTACTTAATTTCCCTTCAGATATTTATATATCTATATACAGTCTGAGTTTTCATGAAGTCCTTAAGAGAATAATTTACAAATGTACTAGGGCAACATGACCTTATTGGAGATGTAATACTTTGTCAAGCTTTTTTTTACGAGTTGATTATTATGACGAACCAAGCGTATAGAAGAAAAAAAAGATTTTAAAAGCTGCAGTGTGATAAACCTTGATGAAAAAATGCATGGCAAAATAAAATACATCTCCATTGAGGTCATGTTGCCCTGGTACCATACCAGTATCCGCTTTATGTGGATGGGGACAGATTTGAATTAACAAATAAAAACAGACCAACTAAGAAGTTGTATCCTTGAGAAAGAAAAAAGTTGGTCCGTTTGGAATAATATTTCTCAAAATAAAATAAATGATCAATAGTTAGTTGGAATAGTCAAATAGTTGGTTGGATTGGAATAAAACCTTTTATCGGGTTCCAAACCGCACAACCAGTTGGTCCGTTTAGTTGGTCGGATTGGAAGGACAGGTTCGTTGTACACAATTGAAAATATATTTAATATTCGTTACAAGTTTTTAAATTGTTAATACAATTTCATTCCATTTTTTTACCACGGGATAAAAAAATAATTTAATAAAGTAGAGCAACAATCATTCAATAATCATTCAGTGGTACAGTCAGCGTCATATAGTTCGTGATACGCAGGGTACTCTAAAAAATAGGCGCAACCAAAAAGTCGATAATATCGGTACAAACAAAGTTGTCTTATTGTTGTAAACAGTTTTGTCGCTCAAAAGGTCGACACACTTAAAATGTCATATAAATCGGTTCAGTCAAACTGCCATAAATATGGTTACAGTCATCCCGCCAATGGTATCCAAACATTCTAAGTGTTCAAAAATATGGAACACATTAGAAAAATAAACCTTACGGCTATAATATTTAAAATATTATTTTTCTCATCAATAAGTATCTAAAAAATTAAACACAAAGTGAAAGCGATAGAAACTACTGCTGTCCTTTTCATTTTAAGCACGACGTCATAGACTTCTCTTTTGTTTTGGATAGAATTTCAGAATTTCTTGCATAGCCATTTACGATATTTGGGGGCACGGCCGTGGTGAGGACCAAGTCGAGCAAAAAAGCCGGCAAGGCTTTGCAGGGCATTCTCGATCCTTCGATAGCTTCGTTTTAGACAAAACTAGAAGCTTGAATTTTCAGTATTTCAGTACGGATGATATGTCTCAAGATATGTTAAAAAAATATAAGCAATAAACAGCTAGGTACAGCTAAATAGATGTTAACCTCAATGAATATGAATATGAGTTATTAGGTAGGTATATTTCGTATTTAATTTTACTTGGGTACGTAACTGAAATGAACACATTCCGTATTAACGATAAACTGAGCAGTTCTGATAAAGTTACGTTCGAACGTACATAAAGACTGACCCTTCATAAAGCAAATCTACACTAATATTATAGAGAGGAAAGATTTGATTGTTTGTTTGTTTGTTTGAATTGAATAGGCTCCGAAACTACTAAACCGATTTAAATAATCCTGTCACTGTTGGATAGCTACACTATCCTCGGTATAGGGTACTTTTGATCCCAGAAATGTGGGAGGAAGGGGGAGATATTTGAAAAAATAAATTACGCGCAAGTGAAATCGCGGGCGGAAGGCTAGTCGCATAATAATAGGAAAGATAATGACAAATCAATACGACTGATGCTGATGGTTATTTGACATGCATTGACAGATAATAGAATTACATTCAAACACAAGATTGCGTAATGAGGTTTCATGCTAGCTTATTTTTCTAATGTGTTCCATGTTTTTGAACACTTCAAATGTTTGGATACCATTGGCGGGATGACTGTAACCATATTTATGACAGTTTGATTGAACCGATTTATATGACATTTTAAGTGTGTCGACCTTTTGAGCGACAAAACTGTTCACAACAATAAGACAACTTTGTTTGTACCGATATTATCGACTTTTTGGTTGCGCCTATTTTTTAGAGTACCCTGAGTATCACGAACTATATGACGCTGACTGTACGACGAGGAATGACAATTCCTTGTCGTGCCACTGGTGGAACAAGTTGGTGGCACGACGAGGAATAAGCCGATTAATCTGGTAAATGAATGTAATCAATGTTTACTGTTCATGCTAGACTCGTAATTTTTACTGCGAGTCGTATGGACAATCTCACCACTGTTACATTCCTTTACGTCAGTATATCCAGAGTCCATACACAAATGTATAAGCCACAATCACAGAACAAGAAAATTTTCTCTCTGAGGTTAGAATGATAACGTCCCTACCTTTGTACCAGAACCGAACGCGCCACTTCTTCTCACAGCACACAAGGAAAACGATGCATTCATTGGCTAAAAAACTTCTAACAAAACTAATCCTTCTTATCTTAGTAATAGGGTTAATTTTACGTTAATACACAAGCTTGTGTTTCCAGCTGTAATAACCATGGTATATAATGCATTTCGTCAACTCTTACTTCTACATTTTTCAAATGGGCAAGTAATAACATTTGTGTGCAAACGTTTGAAATACATGTTTCAGTATAAAAATATGCAATACAAACGATGTTATTATGATAAATCAATTATTTTTAAAGAAATTTTCCGTGCTTGCATCACTGGAATAGTGTAGCGCCTTGTCATTTCACAATTCGATATCGATAGTCAGGTTTTATACTTGTTTATTTAAATTGTATTAAGATAGCAAAATAATTCAGTTTGTTTGTGTAAACTTAAACACTACTGGACCTATTTAGAAAATTCCATCACAATAAGAAATGCTTTATTCTCGGTTGCATTCATTCATTTTTCATATATAGTTTGTTGGAAAACTAAAACTTATCTTATGTTATAATTGCGTGTAAATTGCCACACACCGTAAACATTTCACGTACACAAAAAACTTGATAAAAATACGCTATCGATAAAACTATCGATAACATGCAAGCACTAAAAGTCAAGCCGAAAATTGCACAGAGTTGCCGATTAAGGCTAAGAATTCACGGCGCGGTTTTTTGTGCAATTCCGCAGCCGCCGCGGTTGTCGTGCGGTTACAAACCGTCCACGATAAGTTGTCTTTTAGTAAGTCACGCTGCCAATGTCACTAGTGCAAAATTGCGTCGGATTTCTGTGTCAAGCGATCGCAGAGCGCGCGGTGCGGCCCGGGTGAAAATCGCATCGTGAAAACTGCTCTTACTTTTTTTCATATAAATCAATATTCTTTAGAGGCTGTGACCCCGCAACCGATGTGGGCGTGATTAAAAACCGCGCCCGCTGCGGTCGCTTGGCGGGCAACCGCAATTAACCGGCGCGGGCGGGAGGTATAAAAATCGCACCGTGAGTTTTTAGCCTTTGTGTTTAGTACGAAAATCGTGCAATTGGGCAAAGACTGAGACCAGTTTGACGTAGGATATGATCATTTGATCATATGCGTGGCCGACCGACTCCGCCCACTTTATCATTCTAACCATTTTTCTTTTCTATGGCCACAATAAACGTTTCCTCATCTTCCCATACTATGGATCAAACACCATAACAATCATAATTGAATCTCACGAATGATTTGCACTCAACACTTTTATAGGTATAAGGAAATATTATTCTACATAATTTAAAAAATATCCTGACACTGTCTAATTTTTTAGTGATTTAGAAATTTTAAATGCAATAACTCGAATTTGTTGTGAATAAGACGAAACAACATTTACTAAATCTAGTTTTACAATTTACAATACTTACGCCACGGTAACAACTATCAACTATATAAAAATGTATAATAAGAACAACATTACCAACTTAATTCATGAATTGGACCCATTGCCGAGATGAGAAATATGAGAATATGACATGTATTGCCTTACTAACGGAAATGTATTGATTCGAAAAATTTATAAAATACTCCACAACTTATGTTCATTTTCGCGTTATTTATAAACCACTATGTAGCTTTATTGCATCCAGAAACTAGTACTTATTTGACAATGGTATACAATTTCTGGCCAGCAATAATAGCACTTCGTCATTTTCTTCAAAAATTATCAAGCCCAAAAATTAATTTATGTTGTGTCCTTATAATAACTACAATTTAAGCATTTACTAAAAATTCTAGGCTCAAGCATAATTTAAAAAATTTTGCAATTTAAAATAAAATATATCTCTTTTTTTATTTGGTAACGAAATAGATTCCACCCAGACGGTTTAAAATTGTAGCACGCTAGTAAGGGAGCAGTAAGCTAGTAAGAATTATTGTCTCCAATGCCTCGTGTTATAAAGTTGATTGAACCTTCTGCGGAATCTATTAAGTTTTTTATTTCCGAAAGTGTTGAATACCTAGTCATTCAAATTCTTTGGATTTACATTAAAATCGCTTATTGAGCATTTTATTTACATTTCATTAGTAAGGACCACAAGTAAGGACTATCCTTGGAATTTAATGCTTTCTTTCTTAAAATCATTACAATACTACATGGAATCATAAGTGCAAATGGGCTCCAAATTAATTTGTCACAAAAATTCTATTGGTCAATAGAATTTCTCAAAATAATTTGACACTTTACAAACCATGAAAGAAAAAATCTGATAAGTAGAAATTATTTTATTCATAATCTTCTTATCTACCTCATTCACAAAATCAACTTTATACCTTTCGTAGTTTTAATAAACCTTCTACGAAAGGTCTTATCTTCAATTAGGTATAAAAACAAATATTATACATTTCATGTGACCTAGTTTTGGAAAGTGAAAACATAATTCTTTTTATTAACCCCATAATTAAATTGGTAAGTAAAAATTAATTTTGACAAATTCTATTGTGATAGGGATAGAGTATACTTATTTTTGTTCAATGAACTAGAATTAGTATCAACGCTTCATTGCCAACTTGAAAACCAGTTCGCCTAATTTTACCAAATGATAATATAATATCAAGTTTCATATCTTTTAGTAAAATTAGGAACCTGTATTCACTTTCGATTTACATTTAAGGCATTCTATATAAAAGGCTTTTTACGCGTATTTTACTTTACCGTAGATATAAATGTAGTTCATTTAATATTTGTATGTGCTGAAATGATTTTATATGCCATACTACAAGATTTCATAGATACAGGTTAATATCAATATAGGACCACAATGAGTGACTTTTTTTTACGAAATACATCCACGATAGGACGACTCCTCTAAAGATATGTATACCGATTGGTCCTGTGCCACATGAATCCAGTGGATTCCTGATTTTTTTATAAGATCTAAAAAAAACATGGCTTCGTCTTCCAATACGTTTTTATGATTCGAGGACATTTCCGCCTCAATGTAATTTTCTAAAACTTTTTAGTAAAAAGCAAATAACCTAACGTTAATCGATTTTATTATTGCTACATATCTTCAGTATCCATAAACAAAAAAACGTTTTATTTTTAAATATGATAGCAGTTATTCTCTTTGATGATTACCATATTTGGTTGCTTATACATTTAACGTAGTAAAATACACGTAAAAACAGACAACATTCCATAGTACCCTTTCTTAGGCTCTTTTGTTTTACCTACCTAATAAGTTTTTTTACACATAATTATGTAGATACTCAATTTACTCACACACTAATTTATCTGTATTTAAATGTAGTTTTAAAAAAGCTGCTGAATAAACAGTTTTTCTAGTTAAATAAATAGGAGGTTCATTCTAAACATCTTATGGATTGTGGAATCGGTAAGTTACTACATACTACCTATATTTTTATGACTGGTGAAATCTATTTTCCTTGCCAGTTTCTCGCTGGCTCTACGACAATAAATATTTCGTACGAAAATAACGAAAATAGTTTGGCAACATGGGCATTTTTTATTCAAACGATTTGAATCACACTCTATTCGAATAAAATAAATTTCAACACTTACAACACAATATTAACCAACATATTTTTTCCACTTCCTACTAATACATAACTCAATAGAAACCCTATGCTATTGTTACCTGGCCATAAGAACACGCCTTTGTATGGTTTATTATCTACTTAAAAGTTTATTAAATTTTAACATGAACACGTTATCACGTAAGTTACATGAAGTGATAAAATATGCGAGCATTTTCTCTTCACTAAATTCAAAGATTTAAAATTTATGGTCCTTCGAGCCAGATCCGCATAATTATGTTGTTCCTGCTATTCGTGGATCAGGCTCGAAGGACCAAAATGGTATATCGCACAAAAGAGTGTCCTTACAGTGTACATTACCACCAAATTATTTGACTATTATAATTTGTATGAAATCTATTAGAAGTCCAACATTTCATAGTTTCATAGCCTGCATTTCCTTTCAAAACCTTGGTACCCTCAATCGGGTAAATCCGATCTCACCCGGCTACCATAGCCGGATGCCAAAACAAGATTTAGCTCTTATGAAATCACTACACAGTCAAATCACAATTAGCTCTAAGCACCTTGGTATAAGTTCTCTGTTCCGTTCGCCCGGTCGGGACGGTTTAAAACTAAGACTTCTGACCCTTTGGTCTTTGGTTCACCACTATGCAGGTGTCTGCCAGTTGATTTCTCATTGAACTGTTCTCCTTTCGCACCTCCGTTAATTCTTGGTTGAGTCTTAAAATTTCTAATACAAGCTTTTCGTTTTCTACTTCTAATTTTTCTAATCTGAAATTAAAGACAAAACATTTTTGTTACTGTCTAACCACAATTTTTAGTAAGTCTAAAAAGATTGCACCTGTATCTATTTTGTATCCTTATTCACAAATCTTAAGGATTGAAATAGAAGTCATCTCATGACCTCATGTTTTCTCTGTATGTAAGTTCAACAAGATCGCGGAAAAAACTTTCTATGAGAAACCTAAATAATAAAATATATTGGTGATTGACAAGCAGTAAGGCTACACTGACGTAAAGACTTTGTTACCGATAGGGAAAACTATTGAAACATTGTATGTAAGTAAGTGGACACAAGTATTTGTGTAAATCTGCATATTCACTGGTGGATAGTATCCACAAAACAAGACATAAAAGTGTCTATGTATAATAAAGTAAATAGCTCATGAATCCTTCGAAACCCCTGGGTTGGTGGGTAAGAAATGTGGTTAGCACTAGTAACCCACGTGTTTCAGCTCCGAACCTCAAAGCAAGACAAAAAGAAGATTAGAAATAATAAGTATAAAAATACATACTTTTTCTGCTTCTGTGTTAGATCTGTAATGTGATCGCAAGCCTTGGCCAGAATCCCTCCCTTGCTAGCAGAGTCGGGTAGGCCTGAGTTGGGCACAAGCGCGGCTAGTTTGGTGATCCAACTGTTGATTTTGTCTCTACGCCGCCTTTCAACTTCGTTGTGTGTCGCCCGTCTTTTGTCGTCGCGCTAAAAATAATATGTAAGTTATTTTTAATGCACCATTTGATTTGAAGATTCTGACAACTACATGTGGTTCCAGAATCCAGTTAGTGAATCAAAATGAGAGGTGTAGCATTTAACTGAATCGGTTCATAAGGTGATGTGACAGAGTTGATAAATACACACAGACATGTGATAAATATCCTATAAATCGATTTTTCATCACTATTTATCAGAGAATATGAACCTTTTAAAAATAGGCGTCAGATAAAAGTTTTAATACAAATTTCATTACAATTCAATGTTTGTACAAGCTTCAATAATATCAAACAGCCAAAAGTAGTCAAGCGCTTAGATATTATTGAATCTGCCTGTACCTAATCAAGGTTTTTTATTAAAAAAGAGGTTTCATTAATTAAGACGAATATTGCTGGCTTGCCTACCTTTTTAGCTGTCACCGCTTTCGCTTGTATTGGGTCTCTGCCTTTGACTTTTTTTTGTGCAGCAGGGGCAGCCCCAAACACTTCCACTGGATTGCTGATTACAAAGTATTCTGAAACAAAAAATATTATTTGAATGCAATGCAACTGCAGAAATAAATAGTTGCATTTCATTTCAATACAAAACAAAAGATTTTATTTTTTATTTTTTTATAAGCCTTTATCAGATACAGAATACAAAAGAAAAGTTATAAAGAAATAAATAAATTAAATTAGTGGCATGAAATAATATTCTCACCAGGAATCTGTATACAAACTCAATTGCTTTTATTTGATGACCAATGAAATGGTATAGTTGATCCCATTTGTGTGTATGAATGTTTGTTTTGGTCCATTTATTTCAATATTGAATATTGAAATCAACTAAATTTGATCTTATATGTCAAACAGGCCATGAGATCATAGGTCTTCATTTCAGGTACGTAACTACATACCATGTGATGGGGAATGCGAAGCCATGGTGGTGGTAGTGTCGTCTCCTGTCATCGGCACCAGTTTGTATGTCACTGAATTAGCTGTAACAAATACCCAGTGCATACGTCAAAAATGATGCATTGACAAATCTTACGAAGAGAAAATAATCACGAAGTTAATAAATGTACTTATAAGTTCAAAATCGACATTATCATCGCAAAAATATAGTTATCAGCCGTCTAATCTGCTTGTTTATGTAAACTGAAACAATGTGAAGCACTTTCAGTACTTATATTATATGTTACACTTAAAGATCAAAAACGCTGATTGAGCGGAAAAATAGTTCACAACGCGTTGTGGTCACAGTAAAACATCCAAAGTACTGACACACAGAGGAGACTATATTTTGTGAGATATTAAGTTAACAAAAACAATGTCGGAGGCGAAAATCGACTGATGGATATAGGTTAGCCTTCGGGGTTATTTTTTTTTAAACCTCAAAAATACTTTGTGACCACAAAATGTTGTGGCTATTTTAACATAGGTATACCTACAATTTAATAATATGCTAACAATACAAAATTTTAACATTACTGCTCGACCACATAATATATTACAAAAACTAAACAAACATAATAAAATGTTATAATATTAATTCTATTGAGTTTGTTTTATATTAAGTGAATCTACAAAAATATAACAATTGCTAAGTATTTGAACATAATGTTTTTTGTTTTGAATGTTTATGTTAGTTTGTTTGCAAAGACTGAGTCAACAGCTAAATAAATAAAACAATTTTAATAATACTCACGTAGCTCCCTGAAGTTGTATGAATCATTATTATCATTCGAAGTCAAAAACGGCTGTGAAACTAAATGGGATTTGTCGTCGGCGCCTGAAACCGAAATTATAATTGAATTTAACCTTAATTCAATAACTTTCATTAATTAAATTGATTGCACGCAGCAGTGTTTTTAGTAAACAAAATTGCTTCAACATGACATGTTTACTTACCGAAGGAGCCTTCATCTACCATTCCTAGGTACTCGCTGTCGGCGCTGTAAACAAATACGGCACATAAACTTGGGAGAACACTAGATTACATGTTAATTCTTTGCAAGGAGACAAGTTGCAAAATTATACGATGACCTTCAGCGGCACTTATAATTATGTAACGCACTGCACTCTTCAACCTAAAAACAACATTTTACCTGTTATCAAGAGAATTTTCATGAATGACATCGACGTCAAGTTTAACTTTAGCCATTGCGCGTATGTAATTATTTTTGAATTTTCTCAATTTGATCACGGGGACAAATAAAAGGGGTCATGTGATGAGGTCAACGACAATGTAAACTATTTTAGTGTTACCAGCATAATGGGATCGCCATGCTCTTAAATCTGTCATTAATAATCATGATTTTTAGTGTTTGATTATATTTTTTCATTAAAACTTTTACTTACATTACGGCAATAATGATTTATTTATTTATTTATTTATTTACAACTTTAGAACGATTGTACTAAGTAAGATAATTATTCGGTTTTGGTTGTGGTTGTTATTATCAAGACAATGTCTGAATAATAGTAGATTGTTAACCAAGGGCTGTATGACATCAATTGCATACGAGGTTTTTGGCGCCCGAGCGCAGCGAGGGCGCTAATTAGCCCGAGTATGCAATTGATGCATACACCCGAGGTAAACACTCTGCTTTACATATCGATTGTGAGGTAAGTAAAAAAACTCAACTTTTAAGAAAGAACTCCAAAACACGAAAAAAATTTACTTTCGCGCCTAGTTAGTCGACTGCCTTTTTTACTCTTCACGATTTTATGGCACGCAAGCGCGTCAAATCGTGCTGGCCAGTTTGATTTTTAATAACATACAATGTGACTGCAAAACAAATCGTTCGATATTTAAAATAAAATCTTCATAAATTCTAATATAATTAATTGTCTTGATTCCGATTCGAGAGAAAAAAAAAAATTACCTAACTTTTTAAAAATATTCTTCTTGCAGTATGAGTATGACAGTTCTTTTTTCAAATTCAAAAACCTATGCTGTAATGATATCCATACACCCCGGCATTCAGGGAAGTAAGTGACTATTTACAGAGCAAGAGATATGTAAAATAATATTTTCAAAAATAAATCTTTCGAAATATTTGCCTTGGTTTCACCTGATAGCTAGCCAGTTGAACTAGGCACTTGGTCTGGCTGGTTTTACAGAATCTGTAGAATTCCTATCACCAACCAGACCCAAGGCCAGAACCGAATCCTCGACGACCTCCGAGTTATGTGTACATAAGTGACTTAGTGGATGGCGGTCAAAAAGATTATACCTAGCTATTAGCATTAGAGAAAAACAAAAAAAAAACGTTTTCTAACACTTTCTGTGGACGTTTTTAAAATGTTACTGAGTAGTTTAGCTGTAAGGTGCGAAATAATGTAAAAAGTACTTTCTGAAACATATTTCACTATGATAGCAACACTGTTCTAAAATTGTCTATGAATGACTAAATTTTTCACAAAATTTTGACAAAATTGTAAAATCTCTATTTTTATAGAATGTTCTTTAAAGTAGTGATTCAAATATGTAGGAACAAATAGAATTATATTATTAAATAAATAACAAAACAATTTTCTTAACTTTACAAAAATTGCAATTTTTAAAATTGTCGCTACTTAAACGCCCTCTAGCAGAAATATTAAAAACCATTACATAGCATCACATTTTGTTTGGAGCTGCCACTCAACAGATGGCATTGTAACAGTAAATAAACAAAATTATATGAACTCGTCTTGGATTATCTTGGATTATTAGACAATTTGTTTGTAATGAATATTTTTATCCTGAGAAAATTTATTTTAAAAACCTTAGGTTACCTTCGGTCACTGTAGGTCCTCCGTCAAAAAATGTTTTCGTTACATAATTACTGAAAGAGTTATTAAATAACTCTTTTAATTTTTTTTTATTATATGTAGGTAGGTACTTTAGATTTAGACCTACGATAGTATCCCAAAGGAATGTAATATTTTTCGGATATGAAAATCAGCCTAAATCACTCCGGTTCGCTCCCAAACTATCCTCATACCAAAAAAAATAAATCGGTACAAATAATAGCAGAATAGCCTACTTACATTTTTTGGAAGAATAGATAAATAATAGTAAATCGTCATAACAATAAGTGCGCATAAAAGACGGTTTCGAACAAAGCGGGAGCGCTTATCTGGCGCTCGTACGCTCATCGGCATGGAGTCCACGTCTCATTCCGCTGCCTTTTATCTTCGCTAGCTAGGTACGTGACTACGTTTCGCTTTCCATTATTATATTTTAACATTACACCTTTTCTTTGGATTAATATTTAAAAAATAGCGTATTAACAAACAATTTGGTATCTAAAAACCTTATTAGAAATTCATTACAAAAAGTCTTCAGCCTCTTTCGAACGGACATCCTCCGCTGTTCTTACATTAATTTGGGGTCCAAATGTGAAGTGCCGGCCAAAAAACGAAAGGGCTTTTAAAGCCCTTTCGTTTTTTGGCCGGCAGAATTAGGTAAATTACCTAATTCTAATGGAGTAACTACATGTCCATCTTTAAACAATAGGTACTTCTTTTAAGGGCAGCGATATAAAGATCGCAATATTTGAAATGTCTGTTTTTTTCTGTTACATTTTACTAAAAATAGATTAAAAATAGACTCATGAATTTATTATAAGGTAGAGAAACTTAAGTGCCATTGTTGTTTAGCCATTTAAAAAAGTGTTTATTATTTCATCAGATTTTACCTACATCACACTTAACTGACAGTTTAACTTACTAGTAGGTAGACCTTAACTTATTTACCCTTATCACAGTTCTCTCTCAAAAAGACTGGCGTGAGGCTTTTAAAACACCCTTGGGGCAAACAAGAAAGCAATTGTTAAAATGTCACAGAAGAAAACATGAGCCACTGAACTAAAAAACCGAATGAATCTTTCTCTTCAACCTTGCGGTTGATAAAGCCCTCCTGTCTGAGGGCCCTGGAGGGCGGAGGGCCTCTTCACTAAGTGACAGCGACGAGACGATTCGCGGAATGAAACTCGACGAGACAATACTTATTCGCTGTTTCTTTTATGTTTTACGAAGCATGGGTTTCACACTTCGACTTTTAGACTGTAGATTTTAATTTAGAAATGTAATGTAAGGTTGATTTTGGTGTTTAAACCCTGCTGCACCTTGAATAGCAAGAAATTAATACTTCAACATCTACACATAAAACAGCAGCCCTAAAAATTTTCTTCAGTTGGGTGCTCTAATTTTGGTCTGTTTTAAGTGCCACATTTTAAAAGGTAACTTACCTAGATTCGTTTTATGTCCTTTGCAAAGATACCATAGGGTTTTGTGGGTTAAGCGCGCAAGCGTACCTAACAGACATACCTACAGACAGAGTGACTTTCGCATTTAGGTATAACATTTGCATTGAATCCGCAACCTCTGTGTATCTAGTAGCTTACTTCTAAACCATTACATACCGCAAGAAATCAATAAACCGCGAATTTCCGCTTCAATTTGTTCCTCTTCAACTTTGTTTACCTAAAGATGATTACGGTTATTAAGTGTCACATACATATACGTGTTTTAGGATCTCATATCCTGCGTAATAACTGGTACGGCCATAAGACGACGGGTCGGCGCGACGCCTGACGCGACGTTGTGGCGCCGAGGACTCCTACGTGATCACACGCCTTTTAGAAACGTAACTACTTATGTGAGTTATAAGAATAACAACTTGAAATAAGAGGCTAGAAGATCAGAGAAACCTAGAGTTTGGCAGCACTTGCGCGACTCTTCTTATCTTGGCTTAGGTAGTAACTATTTAATAATCTGTGGCTTAGGATCCCTTAGCAAAATAGGCCGGAGTGGCCCCTTACGATCAACGCCTGCTGGCGAGCCGCTGCTGGCCCGAGCGAGACCTCGCTACCACCAGCTCGGCTATCACTACTCTTATTAAAATGTAGACTATTATGTAACTTTCGTAGTAGTAGTAAGTATAAGTATGTGAACATAGCTGGGCATTAACTCGTTAATCCGTTAATCGTTAATTAACGAAGTTAAGATTTCCTTTAACGGATTAACTTTTAAGTTAACTTAAAAAAATGTTAACGAACTCGTTAACTTCCGTTACACTTTTCCGAGTCCGTTAATCCGTTAACTACTATTTACCGCACCGTGCCGCGCCGCCGTGAAAAACACGTTTTGACAAGTTTGTTCGGGTTGACCACAGTATAACAGAACAATAAAAGTTTTGAGTCTATGTCCTAGTTAAGACTTTTTTTTCTCAGGTCGATTGAATATCCGTACCTCCCCATTTTTTGCGCGATCGCATGAAAAACATTGTAAAACATGCACATAATATTGGCAAACAAACTTATCCGACCATAACTTATCAGTTATCTAAACAAAACAAATTTAATTTTGGGGAAATAGGTACCTACCGAACAGTGAATTCTTCCATCGTCAGAAATGCACTTCAGTCACACAATGTTCCTTCTTGGTTGAAGACACGTCACAAATATTTTTCAAACACCATTGCACTCCACAAAATAACATAGATTACTAAGATTTCTAATTTAGATAGCACTAAAAATTTCAACACACGCACCATGAAGCCAGGTTAGCAGAAAATATGTAAACACAAACGTAAACAAACGAAAATCAAAAGCAGGCTGATTTGACCTTGCTTGACGTTAAACAATTAACATTTCATTACTTTTTAATGCCAAAACCGTCATGGTATGTGTTTTAAAAGAAAAGTGATATCTATCCATCATATCAATATAATATCAGTATTATAATATAGAAATCAGCCATTATAATTATGATAAACATTTAATACGAAAATGTGGTTTTGGCGCAGCACCAAAGAAAATATAGGTAAAGTACCGAAAAGAAGCACAAATCTGCACAGTGTTGCCACTTTCGGGAATTTGTCGCTAGATTTAGGGAATTCTGCGATAGCCCAACGATTTTTGCAATTTCTTACTCACTCCCACTACATATGGATTTGGTGATTTATAGCAACTTTTTCAAGATGGCTAGGCGACGATGACCACTTACTATTATGGTGGCTCGTCTACTTATTTGCCCCTGGTTGTTCAAAGAACATTTAGTAAGGTATTCGTTTTTTTTTAACAAAGTTTTGACAACACTAATAATTTTCAGTACGATCGATCGTCGCACGGTGGCATTAAAATCGTAGTTGGTGCTCTCTCTTTTACGTACTGAATTAGAGTCGGACCATCACATATGTTCACAATAAAAGAGCTACTTAGTTGTTCAAAAACTCAAGAAAAAATGGTGTGGCTCCACGTGTAGTTGGGATTAATGGCTGATTGCATTACTGCCATATTGGAGTTGCCTTTATAATTAAGAGCAGAAGGTTGTCGGGGCCCGGGGCGGACGTGATTGACGACGAGTTGTTCCTAATTCTTGATGATTCTGTAGATTTTTGAACGTTCGATTGAAAAAGTAAGTAAATTGAAAAAGTACTAACTAAGAAATACTGTTAAAAGTATTTAAGCTAAAAATATAAAAAATAAATAAAGCAAAACGTTTTTTGTGTTTTATAATTCATGTTTATGACCACTTTAATGAAAAACTGCGAAGAATTTAAACGATTTTAATAGAATCATGAGTAATCATGACTGAATAGGATCTAGGGATTTCTCGAGAATTTTTAATGCTCTAACTTCTCATAGTTCTCTTAATAATAATAGCGAAATTCGGAATTACTTTTAGTGACTTGTCCAAATTGAAGGTGGCAATACTGTGCAACTTTTTGTCACACAAACACTGCGCGCGAATTTTGAGCAGTTAACCTAACCTGTTAATTCCCAGAACCTAAACAAACAGTTCTTACATGTACTATGTAGATAGGTATAAAAAATGTTTGACGAGCTACACATTTGGTGCATTGGTCGAGAAGTCGGTTATTACACCAGGAGGTCGCGGGTTCGATCCCAGCACGATACAAACATTTGGGTGTTTCTACATATTGTATAATTATGTTCCTACGTATTTACAAAAATAAAGAGTAGTATTTATTCGTTGTCTGGCACCCAGAGGCGGCTCATCCTAAAGAGCGCTGGTGCAGTGCCCAGTTAATTACTTTTGTAATTTTCGTGGGGGGGCTCGATGAATTAATCAATATTAATTCTTCCATACCTACTATCCTTTTATTACATTCGTTTACTTATAATAACTACGCACCAAGTTGTAACGAGTGGAGCGCCAGCGATTGCGCTCCTATGAAACGAAATTAAGTAGGTACGATTCCTGTATTCAATGAGTGCGAAAGAGAAACATCGACACAGGCCGACGCGTGAAACAGGAGATTTCGTACGAGAAATTAGCCTATTCTGGAGCGCCTCTCACGCGCGACGTTGCCAAACCGTGGGTTAGGCCGTGCTGCGCGCCGCGGGCGGGGTAACCTGCTAAGCGATGTTGCCGTTCTTATGTATGTAAACAAACGTGCCGGCTTTGCCAGTTATTCCGCAGTTTTTCTTTTAAATAAATATAAAAAATAGTTTATGCGCGACATTTTGTGTTAAAAATGGAACAATACAGTGTACATTTTATTAAACAGTGTGAAAAAGCTCTCGAACTACGCCTTGAACTGAAAGCTGGCCGCCACGTCCTACTGCACTTACTCAAAAATGTAGTACGAATTTACGAGTGTTTTAAAATCCGAACAAAATTTCAAAACGCATTGGTTGTGTGGATTTGTGAAGAAAGCAATAAATTGTTTTCCGTGTCTGGTGTGTGTGTGGTGAATCTGCATGGACGGAAACGGGTGTTGATGATTGATTTAGCGTATCTTGGTAAATTAATGGTAAGCTCTAGTTTTTTGTTTATTTTTTTTGTGAACTCCCATAAAAAAAATTCACGAGCCGCCCCTCTGCTGGCACCTATGGCACAAGATAATGCTTAGTTTAGGGCTTATAATGATAATGTCCAGTTTTTTTACCATGTGTTAACGGATTAACGATTAACGTTAACTTGCGTTAAATCGTCCCAAAAGTAGCGCTTTAACGTTTAACGAAGTTAACTTTTATAGTAACGGATTAGCGATTAACGAAGTTAATCATTTGATTAACGATGCCCAGCTATGGAACTGTCTAAAAGGGCAGACGTGGCGCTTACCATCAGGTGTACGATCGGCTTGTCTTGTTACACATTGCAATAAAAAAAAACTTATGAAAAGGCTTTCACCCTTAGAAAAACTTTCACCATTGAAAACATATTGTTTTCATGGCAGTGGATTGTTCAGTCCCCCCCTGCCCCCCATGGCGACGCCCTTGAACATAATAAGGAATGAATAATTTTTCTAAGATCCCCATCCATTTATAATAGTTGATTTTGTACACAAGTCATGTAATTTTATTAATTTCATTAGAAGCAGATTTCCACAATATCGAAAGCGACACAGAAATATCAACCCTAGATTTAAGTATTTTAAATCTCAAGCGCCGCCGTCAAAATCTTATAACTTCGAATCGGAATCTCGATTCCACGCAGAAATGCCGACAACGGATTTATTCAAATTGCGATACCGGGAAGGTTGGTATTTCTCAATAAATTCGCACAAATACAATATTATCAAATACATTTGAAAAGCATTTGTGAATTCAGAGAAAACCAAGCAGAGTAAAAGTAAGGAGCTTTATAAAAGGGTTCTTTTCAGATTGTGAGAAAGTTCAGTGATGATATAGCAGAGTAAAAAGTAAGGTGCATTTCGAAAAAGGTAATTTTTAGATTATTTATTAATGCATGCCGTTTATGTACTAGACTTGGTGCAGTCATTCCGGCAATTCATTTTTATTTAGATTTAATTAGAATAGATGAGACTTTTTTTTTATATTTTTATAGTAATTTCAATCAAATTTAGTAGTTTGACCTAATTTAAATAAGATCCGAAATTATTACCTATTTTCTACTGCAATAAAATAGAAAATAAACGTATCAAAGTTTCACAGGGTCATGTCAAAACATCGAATATGAAAACGACAACATAATAGCCGTAAAGATGTTTCCGACATATTTTCAGTAGCCTCCATTTCCCGTTCGAAGAAATACTTGACAATCTACAGAATTTTTCCGTCCTTTTTATTTTCGCTCCACATTTTCTGCCAATATTCAACAAGGTTTGACGTGACGCCCAGACAGTGAGAATTCCGGGAGAGTTGCTACTTGTAAATATTCTTAAAAGTAACATTTCAAAATATTTTAGAACATAGGATCTTCCACACGATTGAGCCGCTCGTCTGGTAGTACCTGAACCTTAAAGAAGACCACAGTAAAGTACGGCGCTCGTGGCGCAGCTGTGACAGTGGTTCGTTAGCGATAACGAAAGTCAAGCTACCTACGCCGCGGTCGGTTAATGGATGGGTGACCATTCTGACCATATTTAGTGACATTAATTTCGAGCGTCTCCGTGCTTCGGAAGGCACGTTAAGCTGTTGGTCCCGGCTGATATTTACTATAATGTAAGTATTAGTCGTCAAGCCTAGTCAGAGGCCATTTGGCGGCCTGATAACATCTGACATTAAGGTTGGTCACTTGCCTTACGCACCCCTCCACCAACCCGCACTAGGCCAGCGTGGTGGAGTATGGCCCACACTATCTCACAATTGAGATAAGGCCTGTGTCCCAGCAGTGGGAACGTATATAGGCTGATGATGATGATGAGTAAAGTAGTACTTTTTAAATTTTATGCTACTTATGTTTCTGTTGTTAAGTACAGAGCTTTTTTGCTGCCAATGTTTTATGTATTCCTTTCAAATAAGGTTAGGTAAAGCGTGCGTGATGCCTCTGGTCACAGAACACATAATATACAACACATAATATCTGGTGTTATAAGTGTTCATAGGTGGCGGTATCCGCTGAACATCAGACGAGCCGTAATGTAATCATGAGCGTCACACTCGTAGTATAAACAAAGAGATTCACTATAAATCGACATAACATGAGTCTAAGTCAAATTAATGATAAATATTATCTGTTATATTAAAAATCGTTATCCATTCAATAACGTTAGTGTTCTTAACGATTTCAATATTCGATTATTCCCCTCGACTATCATTCGATCAGTCGCCCTCAAAAGGCGTTCGGAGCGAGCATCCGATGGCGGTGCGGGCGATAAACGCCTTGTGGCGCCTTATCGCCCACCGGAGCGCGCCCATCGCCGCCGACAAAGCTGTCTCAACCGACCGCCTTTAGGAGCTTATCTCGATTTGCTTGACATAGAACGATTGAAATTATTGCTTGAAGCGTGCGAGTTAAAAAAATGTGTACTTAAAACTGTGCTGTGATTTGTTTTTTGCCGATTTTTCGTAACATTTCAATAGATTAAACTTTTGAGTCACTTTTTAGGTAGGCTACACTAACCTTTTGCCGGCAGCTTTACCTTTATGAAGTTATCCAGCAGTTTTTTTTTTCAGTAGTAGGCTTCTTTTCAGCCTATTTTGACTCTTCAGCTCCTAAAATATCCCTTCACCAAAATCACGTCAATCCGTAGCTCCGTTACAACATGAAAACAGAAGAAACAAAAACTTGTATTTATGTAATCCCTTGGAAACTAAAGGATTATGCCGGGATCCCTTCGCGGGAAAGTAGCGTGTCTTTTCCCAAAGTCGTTTGAAAGCTTAACAGATAGACAAACTTAATATGCTAAGTAGCCTATGTAGCCTTACCTATGTCTAGGCATTGTAATCGTTACAGATAGATATACATGTCCTCAGGCTTATGCAAAATATGCTAAGTTAAATGACATTAAACGAAGTGAACTAACTTCGCAATTAGCATCATCTCATAACTCACTGGACTTGAAAGTCTCTAATTTCCCCCGCTGTTAGACTTTGTCGGTTTACGAGCTCGTAAGACAGTTAACAGCCGTAATGACGACCCCTCATTAACTCACCAAACATTCCCTCATTTCTTATGCCTAACAAGATCACAACTGTTAAATGAATAATAATGTATCGTGAAGTGTCAAGGTGAGGCGCTCGTGGCGCAGCTGTGACAGTGGTTCGTTAGCGATAACGAAAGTCAAGCTACCCACGCCGCGGTCGGTTAATGGATTGGTGACCATTCTGACCACATTGAGTGACATTTATTGCGAGCGTCTCCGTGCTTCGGAAGGCACGTTAAGCTGTTGGTCCCGGTGTGGTCCCGGCTGATATTTACAATATATGTATTATAGTCGTTAAGCCTAGTCAGAGGCCATTTGGCGGCTTGATAACATCTGACATTAAGGTTAGTCACTTGCCTTACGCACCCCTCCACCAACCCGCACTAGGCCAGCGTGGTGGAGTATGGCCCACACTATCTCACAATAATGAGATAAGGCCTGTGTCCCAGCAGTGGGAACGTATATTAGGCTGATGATGATGAAGTGTCAGACTGCTGTAGCTGAGCGAAAGAATAGGGAGTACTCCCTATATCCTGCATAGTTGGTTGATAATGATTATGTTTTGATAAAATTTTAGTACAGACCTAGACTAGTGGCGAGCGTTTGAAGTGACCTACTTTCATCATTGGACTGCGGCAGGCATCAATCATCATCATCAGATGATGAGACTGATCTCATTTTTAGTTACGATGGGACAACAAATTAGAAGTGCTTTGGTTTGTCCTTCTTTCAAATTGCAACGGAACAACAGATCAGCGTAATTATCTGTAATAGTTTAGAAACTGGAGAGTGACAGCTACTTTTTCATTATCGTCATCAGCCTATTAAATTCCACTGGTCGACATAGGTCTCTCAAAACGCTCGCCACACTGGTTGATCCTCGGTCACTCGCATCCAACTCCTGCCAGTCATCCTGCTCAAATCATCACTCCTCCTGGCCTGAGGGCGTCCTACATTACGTTTACTGAGATGGTCTCCCGTCTAGAACCCGTTTACCCCAAACGGTTATATTGGTTCTACGGCTGATTTTTATCCCACGCTACAGCAGCTGCAGCTACTTTTTATCCCGTAAAAATGTATACGTGCCTGCTAGATAACGTCGTGTATAGATATCGGCTAATTTATGAAACATCGGTCGACGGAGAAGGGAAAAGTTCGCGCATGTGCACTTGCGCGTGACCAATAGCGCGCGTGAATCTCCCGAAAACGCCCGTCCGCGATTGGTCAGAGTTATGCTTCAGACCAACAGCGCGCAGGCGTGTCAAAATTCGTGTTCTGCGCAATCCCCAATTCCCCACCCGATATTCAAGAAGTTTGCCGGTACCTGTAGTCGAAGCCGCGGGCGAAAGTAACTTACAATTCGTACGAACTCATAACTCAGAGGCCAGAATCACCATCTGGCTAAATGCACAAGCCGTGCAAAGCCAAAAATTAAAAAAAAAAAAAAAAAAAAACCAGTTGTCTAACAAATGTCAATTTACGACGGCATAAGGCATAAGGCATTACAGAGTCCGTAATGACGGCGCCTCATTACTCCGACAAGAGTTTTCTTAAGAGCGATTACAGATTGGGGTTTCATTTGTGAAGGGTTACCGGTTACTGGTAATTCAACTGGCAAAGTAAACGAACTTACGAAGTTAAATGGAGCATCGACTTTAATGGCTGCGGCGAGAATTCAAAGGTTTTTGGATTGTATCTAAATTCACATTTTATCATGTTAAGGAGTAATATCAAGGTCCCTATTTCTTATTTTGTCACGTTAAGGTATAATATCAACCACGCATTTAATAAATATCTGAGTGTACGTACATTTGTATTACATTTTGCTACTGCAAATTCATGACGTGCAATATTTATCTTCAGCTGTAATGTAGCCTCGAACGCCTCGAACGCCTCGTCGGTCTAGTGTGGTAAGGTCATAAACTCGGAGCCCTGGGTTTAATTTCCGAGTCGAAAAAACATTGTGTCTGGCTTTTTCGGGCATTTCAGATCTGTAAACGCCCTTATTTGAAGGGAAATTAAGGATTTGCTTGGTGCTTCACTCGGATGTTAGTTGACTAATTAAAAAGAGGGAGCTTTTGGTAGGGTGAACGAAATTAACGCTGAAGGCTCTACATTAAAATATATGTTGAGGAGAATGTGTGTTTCTTGGTAAACAAAGGGTTTCCAAGATAAACGTGTTATTTCTACCATACTGCTTTTTTAATTTGCATTATTAAAAATAATAAAAACAAACAAAATATCGATTTATTTGTGCCTTGCTGTACCTATAAAGCCTACATTTATGAGTCTCATAAAAATAATTCGATAGGGTGCAAACTATATTTGGACATAGGCTCAAATTCCGTGGGCTCAAACAAAAACATAAAAGACACTTTACCATTATGAAGGTATGTGTTATGCCTTATGCCTGTAACATAATTATCAGAGGCGGATTAAACGTTGAGAGCGCCATAGGCAAGCATCTCATCGGCGCCCCTATATTAAAAATAACTCGTACCTACTATAGTTTGACCGAAACCGATATCACGGTAATAGTATCAACCAGTAATATAACTCTCTCTGTCCTTAAAAATAAATGCCTACTGCCGCGCGGAACGTAAACACGCATAGGGCGCCCACCTACATTATTTTAATTAGGTACTTCTGCTTGCTTTGAGTTTCTATCTAGTTTTGATGTTTTTTGTGATTGTAAATATTTTTTATTTAAACAAATAAAATACATTGTGAATAAAATGGGAATTGTTCAATAAAAATGCAGGTTTTCTATAAGTAGATTTAATTAAAAACCATGGTTATAAGAATATGTTTTGATTTAAGTCTTTATACCTAATAAATCAGTTTTATGCGACCAAAAATATTTGCGCCTCGACTGAGACGTTTTAATTTAATAGTATAAAAAATCAACATTCTTATATAAAACTTAATCATAAATTGTTTTTGGAAACATGGACATAAGTACTTGTACTTATTTTTATAACAAAAATCGCACGCTCGCTGTTTAAAACAAGACGCTGTCCGTTTGTCACTGCGGCTGTGCGGCACATCCGCGACTAGTTGCACCCGGAGCGCACCCCGAGATCGGAGGCGCGCAGGGTGTCTCGCGCGCGCCCGTTTGTATGAAGTTGGACTACTGTATATATCATTACCGTGCCGATATACCTTAGGAAAACGCGGTGAGATGGAGGCCAAGGAAAAAAGAGCATAAGTTTACATGAGATCGATATTGTCCGACAGATTTTAAGAATTCGATTTACAATATTTTAAAGCTTTAAGGTACGACTGGCAAACCCGAAAATTATGAACAGGAAAAAAAAATTAAATCAGTGTATTAAATATTTCATTTATATAATTAACTAACTTTAAATCTTTAATATATTATAGTTAGATACTTAATTCAAACGATTACTTGAGCGAAACAAATGCTCTAAAGTGTTTGCCAGAGACCTGTCTTTTGGAGAGCTTGCTGACGAAGTTGAAGACAGAGGACGGTAGAGTAGTCACGTCACGCCATGAGCTATTGGCCGAGATTGAAAATTATGGGCAGCTTTTCTCGACGACACGAACACCTGTCACTGAGGCCACAGATCGTAGAGCCAAGTTGACCTGACACTACACTGAATATAATCAAGACGTCAGCCTTTACGAAATCAGTGTAGCTCTAAAACAGCTTAAAAACAACAAGGCGCCGGGAGATGACGGAGTTACAGCGGAGCTTCTAAAGGCAGGAGGTCGACCGGTCCTGAAAGCTCTCCAGAGGTTGTTTGACTCCGTTATTCTCGAGGGCAAAACGCAAACAGCATGGCACAGAGGCGTGGTGAAGCTGTTCTTCAAAAAGGGCGATAGGACGCAGCTGAAGAACTACAGACCCATCACGCTACTGAGTCATGTTTACGAGCTGTTTTCTAGAGTTATAACGAATCGTCTCGTACGTAGGTTTGATGACTTCTAGCCTCCCGAACAAGCCGGATTCCGTAAAGGCTTTAGTACCATAGACCACATGCATACGCTGCGGCAGATTATACAAAAGTCCGAAGAAATAATCTCCCATTATGCTTAGCGTTTGTGAACTATGAAAAGCCTTTGATTTTGTCCAGACATGGGCCGTGCTACGGTCACTCCAAAGGTGCCAAATAGACTACCGATACATACAAGTGTTGCAGTCGCTGTACGAAAACGCCACCATGTCAGTCCGCCTCCAGGACCAGGAGACAAAACCTATTCGGTTCTAGCGGGGTGTGAGACAGGGCGATGTTATATCGCCGAAACTGTTCACTGCATACTCTGTTGGAGGACGTGTTTAAGCTTCTGGACTGGAGAGAACTTGGCATCAACATAAACGGCGAGTACATGACGCATCTTCGCTTTGCGGATGATATTGTAGTCATGGCTGAGTCCTTGGAAGTACCTAGGCACAATTCTCAACGATCTCACTAGTGTCTCAACAAGTGGGTTTTAAAATGAACATGGAAAAGACGAAAATTATGTCGAACTCCCATGTCGTACCCACTCCTATAAAAGTTGGGGACTCAACACTGAAAGTTGTAGATAAGTACTACTACTGGGACAAAAAGTCCAATTTGGTAAGTCCAACTTCCAGAAAGAGGTCGATCGACGAATCCAACTCGGCTGGGCAGCGTTTGGGAAGCTACGCAGCGTTTTCTCGGCCCGACTAGCGCAGTGCCTCAAGACGAAAGTCTTTGATACGTCTGTGTTGCCAGTGATGACTAACGGAACGTAAACGTGGCCACTTACAATGTGCCGCATAAAAAGGCTCAAAATCGCGCAAAGGGCAATGGAGAGGGCTATGCTTGGAGTCTCCCTGCGTAATCGCATCAGAAATGAGATCCGCAGAAGGACCAGGGTCACCGACATTGCCCGAAGAATTGCAAGCCTTAAGTGGCAGGGACACATTGCAAGGAGGTCTGTCGGCCGTTGGGGCGGAAAGGTCCTCGAGTGGCCACGTACCGGGAAACGCAGCTGTGGTAGGCCGCCCACAAGGTGGACCGATAAATCCATAAAGATCGCCGGAATCCACTGGATGCGAGTGGCGCAGGACCGATCGGTTTGGAGATCCTTGGGGAGGCCTATGTCCAGCTGTGGACGTCGTTTGGCTGAAATGATGATGATGACTTTATTCGACCTCGATAGTATTGATAGTGGTCTAGACGTCTGCCGTAAGCGCAAAAGATCCCGGATTTCTTTCTCGGTCGGGCGAATTTGGGAAACGAACATCGTCGTGAATTAAAAAAATTTGCCGCATTCGTCCGCACCTGACCGCTTAGCTTCCGCCCCCGCACCACACTCGTCCCCGCAATTTTAGAAGCAGGAACGTCCGATACCCACTTACAGACGACGCGCGACGCCGCGACGCGACGAACATTGCAGTCGTATCTTTCCAACTTCAATCAGAGATCATGTACCATCGACGAGGTTGTTTGTATGCGTAACTTTTAGCCAGTCCCATCCGTGAAATTCATCTTTTTGTAAGCAAAAATAATAGTTTTCATTGTCTACGTAGGTGGTTTACTTACTGGCGCAATTAATTTTATGCAATATTGTATATTTTTTCTTTATTTTACAATTCTGCCGCCTCTTTGTACCGTCGCGCCCTAGGCACATGCCTACTTTGCCTTTAGGATAATCCGCCTCTGATAATTATTATAAAAGCTGTACAATATAGGCAAACTTATCGCTAATAGCGATCTCTTCCAGTCATCCTCAGGAAAGAGGAAAGTATGAAAAATAGTTTGAACAGAATAAAGGGCAGTGCAAGACAGAAAAAAAATTGATTTGTTTTTTTAAAAAGTCAAAGCCACAATTTCATTGCTTTCATTGTCTCTACATTTCAATAGGTACAAACATCGCCCAATAGGAAGTAGCGTGTTATTATTACCTTTCCGTCTTTTCGAGCAACGTGAATTCGATACATTTCACTCTTCCTACGTCGCGTAATTTACTCCGCCAATATTGGTCGCCGTGAGGATGTGTGGTTCAATTGCAAGTTAAATTAAATGTAAACAAGCCTGTCGGAGCATGTCACGCTCTGTTAACCCAAATGGAGGGTAGGGATGTTCTCTGTGCGAAACGGATTCTTAGCTTATTCATTTATTTATAAAACTTTATCGACCACAAAATTACAGTACAATACGCAGACTTTTGCTAGAAACATTATCTACCAGTTATCCATTGGGAAAAACGAAATGCTTCAATGCGGCGAAAAGTTAAAATAGCAAGAACTTAATAATACCTACGTTTTTTGCAAAATAAAAAAGCATGGTTATCAATTTTCTTCTGCCTTCCTTAATTATTCTCATAATTGATATTCTGTTGTTAAATAAGATGTACAAAGGCCTCTAGATATTTATCTAAAATTATTAAAAGTAGTTCGTGGCGTATAGACATTTGTCCCACTATCCACTTGACTGTAGGTAGCATAGCTGGGCATTAACTCGTTAATCCGTTAATCGTTAATTAACGAAGTTAACATTTCCAGTAACGGATTAACTTTTAAGTTAACTTAAAAAAATGTTAACGGACTCGTTAACTTCCGTTACATTTTTCCGAGTCCGTTAATCCGTTACTTACTATTGTCCCACCGTATGAGAGTGAGGGAATAGAGAGTGCACCTGTGCTTGCGAACTCACTTGTGCACTTAAATATATCCTGCGTAGTTTGCTGATCGTAAAAAGATTGGCCGCCGTAGTTGAAAAACTCGGCTAGGAGGACGGTTTACCCATGAACGTACAAAAAAACCGCACCGTGCCATTAAACATTCTAAATATACACTCTTTTTTTGTTTGTGTCAATTAATTTAAATTTTCTATCATTTATTACTATGTCATCTCGACACGTGTCCACTTAAGAAAACTTAAAATAAATCACTTTCATGTTTTCGTCAACTGAACACGTTTGATAAAATAAGAACATTATTATGGTGAAGTAAGTACAAAACATTGAACGAACAGCATAGCATGGAACGGGACGTGCAGAATAGAATGAATGCAGCATGGATGAAGTGGCGACAGATCTCGGGAACAACATGTGACCCACGGATGCCCCTTAAGCTTAAGGGAAAAAATTACAAAACGGTCATCAGACCTGTCGCAATGTATGGATCGAAAGAAAGGTACATGCAACTGAGATGCGCATGCTAAGATGGATGTGTGGAGGTTGGATACGATTAGGAATGAGTAGGTATATAATAGGAAGTTTGAAAGTTGCACCGGTAGTGGATAAAGTAAGGAGTGCAAGGTTAATATGGAATAAGAAGAGAAGACACACATGTCGCCAAAAGAATGATAGATATATATATGTGCGTAGACGGAGATTTAAGCAGAGGAGGACCGAAAAAGAGATGGATGGATTGCGTGAAGTATGATTTGAAAATAAAAGGAGAGAATGTAGAATTGACGGCTAATAGGAGTGTGTGGAAGGAAAAAACATGTTGCGCCGACCCTACATAACGTGGGATAAGGGCAAGGAAATGATGATGATGGTAAAGTGCCTGAGATCACGTAGATTAATGCCACGTAAATAGACCATCGTCTGACTAAACGATTTGGCAACTATAAAGAATCAAAGTTACGGAAATATAAGTATCGGTGTTGAAAAATATAATAAGTAGAACTCAAATTTTGCGTTTTTTTAATGTACCTACCCGATGGTAAGCAATCACCGCCGCTCATAGATACCTGCAACACCGGAGGAGTCACAAGTAAGTTGCCGGCCTTTGAGAAAGAAATTAATTGCCCGAATAACAACCTTACTTCATTTGGATTATTCCCAAAGTCCACCAAGCAACGTTGCGACAACTTTTAAGTTTTGTTCGCAAAGTTCACCAACAGGGCACGTTAGGAACAATAACAGCGAAAAAGAGATAAATATATTATTCTGAACGTCCACCTCAGAAAACGTCCACCAGTCGTGGACCTGGAATGAAATGAAGAAGAAATTGTAAAAGCACTATTCTCAACCGGAATCTTTGAATTAGTTCTTCTCTTGTCTTTTATTATCATTGAATATCATAAAGATAACCTCCTTACAGTGTAACTGGAGATTCAATATTTTTTGTTGTAGATTGAAATATTGAATGAGTGTGACTGGTTGGGAATACGCTACGCCACTGCTCCCAACGGGTTACAGTCAAGTGTGACTCTGTGTGACTAGTTGGAAATCATTTTACAAAGTTATCCCAACGAGTCACACTGTAACCTGAAACAAAGTAAATCTTTTCGTGACGAGCTAGCAAAGTAATAAATGATACAAATTTTAATTTCACTAAATGGACCCACCTTGTCTAGTCTCGTGTGTCCAGTTGGTAAATAACCCCTTTAATTTCTGATTTTTTTAAGGATTATTTACCATGTGTTAACGGATTAACGATTAACGTTAACTTGCGTTAATTCGTCCCAAAAGAAGCGCTTTAACGTTTAACGAAGTTAACTTTTTTAGTAACGGATTAGCGATTAACGAAGTTAACTATTTGATTAACGATGCCCAGCTATGGTAGGTAGTCATTTACTATCGGAGTCGCAGTGTGCTCGTCTGTCAACTGATACCGAAACAAAAAACGCACGATTAGTTGCATATTTATGTACGAGTGAAATAATGTATCATCTCATCATCCTATGTAGCCGTATTTATCGCTGCAATAAATTCAGCACCTCATGATAGTCGACGCGGTGCAGTTATCGCGGCGCCAACAAACTAAGAGGGAGTGGCTCTGATGTCACCGTCTTGTGGTCACGTTACTAGTAATTACTGATAGATGTGTATACAGAGCTGTTGTAGAAGAGTGGTTTCATGGTAGCTTCACATGCGTGAGGTATCTGTCTCTGGACATTTCACCTCTGGACATTATTCACACAGCGCCATCTAGCCCCAAACTAAGCATTAGCTTGTGCTATGGGCACAGATTACTAAATAGTTACTTGCTATGGGCGCCAGACAACGGAGAAACATTACTTATATAAATTTTTTTTGTAAATACATAGCTATTATAATGTACATAGAAACACCCAGATCGGTACAAACATACATGTTCATGCACACAATTGTTTGTACCGTTTGGGGATGGAACCCGCGATCTCTGGTGTAATAGCCTACTTCTCGACCATTACACCAAATGGCTGGTCAAAAATCTATGGTCGCACTTACGGATTTTTCTATGTGCGTAATTACCTCAGCTCGGCAGTGACGGTAAATATCGTGAGAAAACCTATTAGCTGTGTATTGAAGATTTGATTGCTCTAATGCCCCTGTTAAGAATTACAGAGGTCAGATGACAATGGCTCTTAAGATATACCGGGATTTGCCAATTCCTGGATCATGATGCAAGCATACCCAGACCATTTGAAGATCGGGAGAAGGGAAAATGTTTTTTTTATAATATCGATTGCAAAAGCCTTGAAAATCTCTCTCGAGATCTCAGCAATTCAGGAGAAAACAAACATTAAATTAAAGCGGATAACTTTACAGGCATGTAGGCACGACAAATCATACAATTAACTCTACACGATATCACAGAATATATAATAGAACGATTTCTCAAGGTCAATATAAGATTGAGCTCCTCTTATGCCCGTATAATATCAGGATTAATTATATCCTACAAGAATTGAATCGTCTAGGGAGTCCCTTCCCGCTGGTCTTATGTAGGGTCGCCATATAATTTTGTGAGGTAAGGATTGGTTTTGGTCTGGTTTTTATAACAAGGAGTTATGATGGCAGTTGTTTCAATGTAATAAGCATTTCAATGAGCTTCTTAAACAAGATTTCCCTGATCCTAAATCATGGCAGCCCACCTAGTTTGTGATAAATCGTTAAAGAAAATGAAAAACATCGATGTTTTTCACTATTAAATAGTTGTAAGTTTTTTTTTATGTCAGGGTCAGCAAACCAGCCTTCGGGTTGCCTGATGGTAAGCCATCACCGTCGCCCATGGACATCTGCAACACCAGAGGTATCGCTGATGCGTTGCCGGCCTATGGGGGTGTGAGCCTCCGGCATTCTCACAAACCAGACGAAACACAATAGTTGACACTATTATTTCACGCTGGTGTTATGTGAGAGGGTGGTACTTCCACGGACGAGCCGGCCCATTCGTACTCTAAAACAGCATGGCTCTACCACTACAACGTCAGTATTTTAACTTTGCCAGAATTAGTCAGGGTACGCCTGAACCATAATTCAGGATTTGGCCAGTCCAGTTATGACAGTTGGGCGACTGCTATCTTTTTTTTTTTTTTTTTTTTCGGAGGAGAATGCATTTATGCACCATAACCGCAGGCTAGCTAGACCCACGGCCGTGTGTGGGACTCGAGACCATAAAAGCGTCCACTACCCACTAAACTCCCCCGGTTTCCCCTTCACACCCGATTGGGACGAGCCGGTGCCAGCTTTGCTATTGACCGGCCCTGGGCGACTGCTATCTGACCTTCGTAACCCATAACAGGGGAACCAGACCCATTGGATTATGGCTACACAGTCTGTAGCGGCTATCGGAATGCGCTACATACGACAGACTGACGCCAACAACGCATGATTGCTAGTCAGCGAAAAGTGCACGTGTAAACATTGGCTTCGAGACTCGTCACTCGCACGTCACTGAGAAAGCCAATCAGATATTCAATCCTGCGTTGCGCTAGCAGAGTTATTCTCTCAGCTAGCATACAACACACCAAGACGGTACGATGGGCCGCGGTCCCCGAGTACAGACACAGCTCGGAGGAAGATCTTCCCTTTTCGTTGACGTCATGATACGTGACCTTCATACGTCACACAGCCATTTGACTGCAAGTTTCCTCACGATGTTTTCCGTAACCGAGCTAGTGGTAAATAAGTGGAAGATCGTCCTTTAACAGTTTATGGTTCCTAAGGCTTATAGACTAGAAAAATCCTTAGGTGCGCGTCAAGGTAGACTCGAACCATCAACCTCACGCATGTCTTGTATTTTTATCTAACCAGACAATGTGGCTCTCCTACCGGCAACTAATAAAATTCCTTCGACTGTGCCGACGCCCGCGGCGGATCGGTCGCCAGTTTCCACTAAAACAATGACAGAAATTCTTCGAAAAGGGTTTCCATCATCTCGTTGGTCTTTGTTACGCTTTCACAGTCGTCAGGGCAATGATTCTCATATGGATCGCAGCATTGGAGCCAGTTTTTAACAACTCGCTTGATTGTTGCTATAAAAAGCCATCATCAGCCTATTACAGTCCTCTGCTGGACATAGTCCTCAAAACGCTCGCCACTCTGACCGAACCTCGCATTCAGCAATATACGATCATGTAACCAAACAATAGCTATCTCTTATTTTCCTTATTTTGAAATATACACGGCGCGGAAAAAAAATGTATGAAGTCTGAATTTATTCGATTAGTGTACTTTTTTATAGCTCCTCTGATCTTCAGACCTCTCTCTTTAAGTATTAACCAACAGCAGATATACATACATATAAAAATCACATCACATCGTAAACAATTTTCCTCATCTTCCTCAAAATTATTGATAAAATATTAAAGGAAACGAAAAAATATTTTCCCTCGTCCACCAATCAGATTTCCGATCAAGAGGGAAAGGAAATTCCCCAATTTTCGCACCGGCAAACTTGACAATTTAACCTAACAACATAATCTAATACTCCAATGAATTTATTCCACTTCATCGCATACCAAGGCTGACTGACGTATAGAGCTATCGAGTCGATAGCACTTACGTTCACCACTAGATTGAACTACTAATGACCCTTTTGTCTAACTCAACAAGCATTAAGAAGTTGGTTATAGGACTAAAATTTAGTCCAAATATTGTCCAGCATTTTAATTTAATTAATGTGAAGTATTCAGTACCTCTTAGGGTAACTTGAGTAATTTCACAATTTAGTTGACAGGTTGCCAATAAGTTCTGCCACCAAATAGACCCAAAGAAATAACAATCCTAAGAGCTTAATTTAGTCTGGTGGTAAGTAAAACAAGATGCAAAGGAATTCATGATAAAGGAGGCAGGGAACTGTATCGGAAACAACAAATTTATATACATAAATACCTACATTCAAACATCTAGTTTTATAGAAATTTATATGTTGTTGTTGTTGTTGTTGTTGTTGTGGTCCTAAGGCACCCCGCTGGTGCAGAAATTTATATAAATAAAAATAAATCACACATAAATCTTAGGTAGTGGGTACGATTCATACCTACGACATCTGGCACAAGTAGGTAAGGGTTATTTATTTTATTTTGAAAGCCCCTCTGCGTTAAAATTAATAAAACGAAAACGATAAACGATGTAAGTAATCATTTTGTACAATAAAATTTATGAAAATTTTGTATTTATGTCTTATACAACATTGTCAATTTAACTCGCTACAAGGTTTTGTTCGCAACTAAAAGTTTGCGGCAGTCAAGTGATTATGTTTCTAATAATTTTTCTTCTTTTCTAGACTAAATAACTGTCCCGGGGATAGGCTGGTCAATAGCCACGGCTGGCACCGGCTCGTCCTAATCCGATGTGAAGGGGAAGCCGGGGGAGTTTGGTGGGTAGTGGACGCTTTAGTCTCGAGTCCCACACATGGCCGCAGGTCTAGCTAGCCTGCGGTTATGGTGCATAAACGCTATTATTCTAAAAGCTACATAGTTTGAAAAAGGATCCTATTGGAATGTTAGTTTTTATAATCATTAATTGCGTAGCTCTAGCAGTTTTGTATTGTATTTTTTTTTTTGCAATTAAATGTGGTGATATTGGTATATTCCCACATAGTCCTGTCGCTGCCTCCAGGCGGCAGGGTATGTATAACCGCAGTTCCCCCCTAGTGAATAAAAAAAGGCTAACGTGCTGCTAACTGTACATTCACATTGTTCAAACATAGCCAGATTACAAGTGGCGAATTTTATTTATGGATGTGCTAACTTCTCGGATTCTTATTAGAATGGACATAAGAGGCTGCTTATGTTTATTTTATTTTATATGTAATTCTTTTTGGTAGCATTCAAACATCCCTCATGAATTTTGTAATTCTTTTTCTCATTTAGTTAATGAGAAAAAGAATTACAAAATTCATGAGGGAATATCTTATCCTTGTACTATATGGGAAAGAACAGATGTCGAAAACTCGAAAGCTTTTATATCACCCCATAGAATAACATAATGAGGAAAAAGAAAACTGCTTATTGATGCGTGCAACGTAGTATAAAAAACGACCCTCTGTCGAATAATTAAATTTCTTTTCAACAACATTCATTCGGAAAGATCAAACGATTGCATCTATTCGTTCTGGAGTAAATTGAATGTCCTTTGTTGGACTACAAAGAGGTTTTTAGACATAAATTTCTGACTGACGAAATAACTTTACGATAAAAAGTGTAAGCACAATCCTTGATTTGATTTGGCTGTTTTGACTGGTTTTGACTAAGGATTTCATTAACTGTTCAATGACAATTTTGATATGTCGACGATATCTTTTTATAATTATCTATGAATTTCCGGAATGTTCCTATACCGTCCGGCCCTATACCGTCAATACCATATATTGACGGTATAGGGTCACGATCTCAATCTTGGGTTGGATTCTCGGGGTGGGCTAAATTGTGTAGGATTTTTTGAACGCAGTTTGGGTTTACAATCACTACTCCGCATTTGGTAAGCGTGATGATTAAGCAACCCAAAACTCTGAAGATAACTGATATCGAACCCGTACCTAACAGGTGTAATATCCGATCTCTCGACCATCATACCAAATCAGGTTTGATATTTAGTATTATCTCTAAACGAGCTATGTTTAAACTCAGTTATAGCAAAGAGTCCACAAGTTAGCCAAGCAGGTTAAACAGGGAGTCGCTGGCTAATGGTTAATTCATTTACCAGGAGATCATGTGCGATCAAAGCGCCCACAGGCAACGCAGTGATGTGCCACGTGCCTGGTCATGTGGTAACAGATATTATTGTGACAGCGAACTATGGAACTGATGTAATTAGGTGATTAGATTTCTCAATTCCTGAAAATGGGCAATTGGTAAAGCCTACTCCTCATTAAATACTGGTCAGAAAGAATTGAAAAAAATATATGTTAAACATCAGTTCTTACACTACATTTGGAACACTGGATATTTCTTTAAGTCTTTATTTTGTACACTAAAAAAAATATCTACGAAACGTCGATTTTTATATTGAAATGCCTACTGCTCCTAAACGGCTATGTTATTTGGAAATATTTTTACACAATCATATAAAAAATTTCTTAATCTTAAAATGCAACAATGCTTTTGTAAATCGAATAAATATTTTCTGTATAAATATCAAAATAAAGCAATTCCGAAAGAGTGGTTGCAGAGGGTGGCCTGTGCGGGCGCGGGCGGCAGTCGTCCGCTGGCGTTCAGACGGGAAGGCTGTGTCGCTCGCTGCAATTTTTTTATGACTGCTCACGCGTGTTTGTCCTTTGTTTGTGTGCGTATTTTTCGTGTCAGTGTGTTCAAAGAATAGTGCAGTCAGAGATAGGCAATACGATTGCGTTGTGATTTGGTGCGTGCGGGGACGGTGTATAATTATTAGTGTAAAAATATTTATAAACCTTGTTTTTAATACTACATGTTCGTAATATTTTATAATTTAGAAGTAATAAACAAGCAAAAACAAAATTAAAAACCACAGAGGAAGAAAATAAAAATGAAGAGATATGCAAAACATAAAAACATACAAATCTCAACATAATATCAAAAAGAAAGCACGACGAAGCTGAAGGACAAAATAAAAAGCAGAAGATATTAAATTATGTGCTATAGAAAATTTTAATAGTTAGTGTTTGAGAATTAAAGTTTACATAATTTTTAATTTACGTGTTTTACTTATTGATATCGGGACCTCTTAGTAATTTTAGTTCAGTCAGCACCCTCAGAAACCTAGAAATCACATCAAACTTCCCAAACTTTGTTAGCTTTTTTTTAAGCGGTGAATGCATGTATTTAGGTTTAGGGGCCAGACGGAACTAATTTAGATTCCGTCTGCCCCCACTAGGGGCAGACGAAACGAAAAAGTTTCGACTGCCCTTACTGGTTATTTAGATGGGTAGGTAGGTAGCCTGTCCAATTACCATTGAATGCAAATATCTGAAGAGCGATGTATTTAATTTGTATTTGTATTTCAAAAAAGAGCAAATATATTTAATAAAATGTGTGAAAATTTCGGAAAACAAATGAATGTCGGTAAAACACTGTTTAATGATCTGAAGTTAAAAAGACAGGTGTAAACGATTTTCGACCTTATCGCCATTCATCAAAATAACGGATTTTAATGAACCAGCAAAGATAGTCAACAAGCGTTTGCGGAAAAGCAACAAAATTTTGAATGTCAATAAGGTTGAAAATCGCTTGCACCTGTTTTTTTTTTCGTTCAAATCAATAGACAAACAATAAAAACAGGTGCAAGCGATTTTCGACCTTATCGACATTTACCAAAATAACGGATTTTAATGAACCAGCAAAGATAGTCAACAAGCGTTTGCGAAAAAGCAACAAAATTTTGAATGTCAATAAGGTTGAAAATCGCTTGCACCTGTTTTTTTTCGTTCAAATCAATTGACAAACAATAAAAACAGGTGCAAGCGATTTTCAACCTTATCGACATTTACCAAAATAACGGATTTTAATGAACCAGCAAATATAGTCAACAAGCGCTTGCGAAAAAGCAACAAAATTTTGAATGTCAATAAGGTTGAAAATCGCTTGCACCTGTTTTTTTTCGTTCAAATCAATAGACAAACAATAAAAACTGGTGCAAGCGATTTTCGACCTTATCGACATTTACCAAAATAACGGATTTTAATTAACCAGCAAAGTTAATCAACGAGCGTTTTCTACATTTTTTTTTTATTGAACGAGGACAAGGAAAGTATTGTGAGTTCAATGGTTCACACGGTACTATAGGCATCTACTGGGGTAGCTAGTAGCTACCTACCTACCTATCCAAATAACCAGTAGGGGCAGTCGAAATCTTTTAGTTACGTCTGCCCCTAGTAATCCGAGCAACTCATGTCATCCCAGTGTCCACCAGTGGGGGCCAACGGGAAGATTTGGGTTAGTAGTCGATTCGCACGAAAATAATTCGCACTAAAGTGCGAATCGACAACTTTCAAAAATAATATTATTTTTAGTAGTCGATTCGCCCTAACGAATTTTAATCGCGTGCGAGTCGACCCCTTTAAGAATTGATAGTAGGCGATTCGCACTTTTGCAGAATGTGGATAAAAAACAATCAAAGTACAGTCGTGTCAGGAAATCTTTATAATATTTATAATATTATTAACATATTCCTTGTCTATATATCTTACAGCATACAGAATCAATTAAATTTCAAATGTTATATTTTTTTCGGACAGGAAACATGTTAAATTATAAACTAATATCATTAAGCGTTAAATTATATTTGAACACTTTAATATTAAAATGACACCAAAAATTAGAAACGTGTTAAGGACAGCGGAGACAAAATCTCAATTTATGCTTATACTAGGTTAAATTTTATTTTGTTACGCAGGATTTATTGTAAATAAGTGAAATAAATATAAATCCAATTAGTTACGCAAGAACTGTAATAGGTATTAAGCATAGAATGTGTAAGAATCATAGTTTTGTAAGAATTTAGAAAGATTCTAATAAGAAAAATTGTTGTAATCAATATGTAAGTTATGTTTTCTAATTAAAATTAACGCGAACTTTAGAACGATGTAAGATACATGTCTATTCTGATTAGAAAAATTATAGAAATAAGCAAATAATGTCAACTTGCATAGTGAAAATGCAAGCGAAATTGTGTAAGTTAAACGGGGCTCTCTTTAAGATATTGCTCCGAGGTACTTAAGCGTGTAATGCTTTACGTAATACGTTTATACATATTCGTTTCTAATTTTTGGTGTCATTTTAATATTAAAGTTATCAAATATAATTTAACGCTTAATGATATTAGTTTATAATTTAACATGTTCCCTGTCCGAAAAAATATAACATTTGAAATTTAATTGATTCTGTATGCTGTAAGGTATAAAGACAGCGAATAGGTTAATATTATTATAAAGATTTCCTGTACACGACTGTACTTTGTTCTTTTTTTATGCACATAATATTGCAAAAGTGCGAATCGCCTACTATCAATTCTTAAAGGGGTCGACTCGCACGCGATCAAAATTCATTCGGGCGAATCGACTACTAAAAATAATGTTATTTTTGAAAGTTGTCGATTCGCACTTTCGTGCGAATTATTTTCGTGCGAATCGACTACTAACCCGAAGATTTCAGTAGCGTTGGTGTCCCCACTGGTGGACAAGTAGTTACAAGTTTAAATGTATTGGCTAAAATACATTATCTGCATACGTACTCGTATAAATTTATATAATTATATATATTTTTATGCATAATTATTCCATAGACATCCTCTTATAATCACAATCACATCTTATGATGCATTTTAAAAGTAGAACCAATCACATTATTCTATTAGGCTCTGATAATATAGTAGTGTACAAAAGTGCGCTTCTGTACGCTACGCCCGTGCATTCTTTGATATGTGTTTTCGTGCGGGGTGCGCGGTTACGGCGCGGGGAGAAAGACTCAAACGTCCAAGGTCGTTGAGAACTATAATCGCCTTATATAAAGACATTAAACGCAGCACGCAAATAAAGGTGTATAGCATGCATGGAACTAATAAGCTCACGTTATACTCGTACATTGATTCCAGAGCGACGCATTCTACTTCATGAAAAAAGTAAAGGAATTTCAAATCAGGCGCTGTTCCATTGTATTTACTGTAACTATTGGATAGATGGTTAATTTCTGGATCTTATTATTTGGACTCTCAGGCCTTTAGGGTACTTTACTATCACAGGAAAGAGAAGTTAGATGAATGTGCTGTTTCATTCATATTTTAATCATGCCTCATTCAACAAGAGTTTTCGGCACTTCGGCGAGATTGGCCAGGGTTCGTGTGGTGTGTGCATATGTATGTGTGTGTGCGCATGGGTGGGTATGAGTGTGCGAGGGTATGTGTGCCGTACTGCAAGGCGTAACTTATCACGTGTTGGCCAGATAAGTGTCACACTATGGCACATCACTAAGTCTATGAATATTACATCTTCCGTCATGGCGTGGTCTCTATTCATGTGACCGCGACCACCTCAGACTTGGGAACTCGGTAACACCTAATAAATACAGATACGTCATTATTAGGTGACAAACATTTTGTAATTTAGAAACTACATATTACCCTCTTTGTAACGCGGTTGGGTAATAATTTGAAATTTGATAATGATGCTATCGAAAATACTGAAAATAAAACCTCTAGCCAACTTTCAGCTACAGTTTTTTTAATAACACGAGTGTGGATCGGCGTGTTTTTTGGTGTATGTATAGTTTTGGGAGCGGAAAAGTTGCATAGGTTATGATTAATCCCGGAAAATATCACATTCCTGCGGGATAGCGTTGTGTAGACAACGCGGCTTTATATTAATTTTTTGGTCGTATTTTTTTCTCGAAATGTTTCATTTCGATTTTTTTATCCGAGCTCACGAGCTTCAAGCCAAGTAAGTCGCATTTTCTATTGTGGTTGTATCGTCCTGCAGGGTTTTTTTTTTACGATACGACATGTGTTGAGGATCGCGGCTTTTTGCATTGTCTTATAAAGATTTTCCGGTAAATCTAAATTGCGTAATTATATTATCATATTTATCATACCTCTAAATTTTCTTCTCAAATATTGACTAATATCTAAACCACGGAACAGAGAAACAAAAGATCTAAACCATTTCAGCCGAATAAAATACCTCGTAAGGAATAAGCCGAAGAGTGAAGAGATTTAATTTATTTTTCTCAATAAAGCACTTGATATTTCATAGCCGTAGGCAGTTATTTCAAGCGATTGTATTTACATAATGTGTTTTAGTCTATAGTACACTTTTGTAAGAATATTTTACTAAAAAAATAATATTTTAGCTATATCGTTTGTGAATCTATCTTCATAATAATAATATGGCCGAAGAAGTGCGCCCACAACTTGCGACTCCTTTAAAATACACAATATAGTTTAATTTTGAGCTATTCATTTTGTTATTAAATATATAGAAGGAGGCCTAAGTAAAACAAAAATCTTTTTATTTTAAACTAAGTATGTAACAATTTTTTGAGAAAATCGTAACAATCTCTTTCGGCTCCATGAAAAAGGTACCTAATGAAAATTAATAATCCACTAATAAACCGAGTGGATTAATGTTTTTTAAGGCTTTTATATTTCATATTTAATAGAATAAAGAGGAAAGATTTGTTTGTTTGTTTGTTTGTATTGAATAGGCTTCGAAAATACTGAACCGATTTGAATAATTCTTTCACTGTTCGAAAGCTACACTATCCCTGGTGAACATAATTATGGTGTTTTTTATCCCGGAAATGTGTGGGGAATAGGGGATATTTGAAAAAAGAAATTACTTGATAACTAAACTGCGTAAATAGATAGTCAAGATGAATGAAGAAACGTAATAGCAACGACCTTTTCAAAGAATACCTAGCCGGCAGTGTCACAGAAAACGCTAGGAAAATTCGAAACGCTACATAAGTACATATGTAAAAGAAAAACAAAACATTTAATTTACTTTTAATTACTGTCAAACTTTTGTGGCACTATTGCCAGTGCTACTTTAAAATAACGAAATAACCACGAAGGTTATGTACATCAAATTAATAACCAAGCAGGTATATATTATAAGTTTTTAAAATTTAGTGCTGGCTAAATTATTCAGAAAAAAATTATACGCCATTAAAGAAAAAAAAAATATTTAATTGACTTTTTATTGCTGTCAAATTTCAGAAGCAGTGTTGCCAGTGCCTCTTTAAAATAAAGAAGGTCAAAGTCTTTTTAAAACTATTTGATATTCCTTTTAAAAAAAAGATTTGCTTTTTATTGCTGTCAAATTATTCGTAACTCTGATGCCAGTTACATTGAAAAAACCAAGCAGGTTATTATGCAAAAAAAAATAATTAATTCGATGCTGGCTAGATTCTTCAGAAAAAAAATCTTAACGCCTTTATAGGATAAAGAAACAATTATTTTCTTTTTATTACTGTCAAAATGGAAATTATGCTGCTAGCGTTTTAATGATCCAAAAAAGGTTGCATGTTATTTGAAAAGAATGATAATGAGATACAAAAAAATTATAATCGCCTACTAAATTATTAGTATTTTAGTATGTAGTCGAAACAGAAAAAATATTTGGTCATCGAAATTACTGAACCGATTTAAAAAATTCTTACATTGTTAGAAAGCTAAACTATTCTCGGGCGACATAGGGTACTTTTTATCCCGGCAATGTGGGGGGAAGGTAAGGGAAAAAAGAAATTACGCCCGGGTGAAACCGCGGAGGCGGCCGCTAGTTTATTTTATAAAAATACGCTCTAATTAGCTTTAATATTAATCTCAATCTTAATTTGATGCGTCGTTTAGTACAGTCAGCCTCAAAAATATTGAAATCATAATATGTTATTTTTATTTTATCGTTGGTCATCAAAAGTACCTATGACCACCATACACATTAGCAGCCTACTTTCCAATTTTCAATTTTTACCTGACTTCATAAGAATGAAGATTAAAATACATAATTTATCTTTCTCGATTATGAGGTACCTACTCTTTTAAATCCTTTTAAGTGTGTTAGTGCCATCCATTAGACTATTTCTGTCTATCAGTCGAAATGAGCCGGCTCGACTTGGGATGTGCCACCCTTCGCAACAGGCTTGCGAATGTTTGTGTTATGATTGTCGCTCACAGAAGATCGACATAATTATGAGCTTCTTTCATAAAAAAAACTGAATCAAATTATCTTCTAGATTAATGATTATAATTATTTATCATTTATCAGTATTGCAAACTATCACATCTCTTCTACGTGAGTAAAACCGGCCAAGTGCGAGTCGGACTCGCCCATGAAGGGTTCCGTAGCAGCAAATATCATCATAATATAAAAGTTCTTGTAGTTCTTTGTAAGTTTGATCGATGTTTTTTTATTTAAGTTGATTAAATGAGAGGAAAATTCTGCCGTCTATAAACTAAAAGGCCGCTAAATGACAAAAACTACTTTTGAGTTATTGAGCAAATAAGCGGCAAAATTTTCAAATCGATGCTACTCCTTAATAAAAGTATGTACAAATGTGTGTCATACACCAAAAGAAAGGTCTTTTTGTCAACTTTCACATGAAATTTGTTGATTTAGACAATTGGTAATATTCTTTAAACTAAACACATATTTTCCCCTCAATTTTGTAAACTTTTAAAAATAACTTAAGGTGTACAAAATTAAATGGCGGCTAAAAGGTTTTAACTGCTTTATAGTTGTGAATTTTTCGAAAACAGCCACATTTACATAACTATAAAGCAGTTATATTGATCTTATTCATAGCAATAAAGCAGCTAACTACACATAGCCGCCTTTTAGCCAAGTTTATGTGGCTTAACTGCTTTACTTTTATTTATTTATAACTTTTATTACAGTTGTGCATAGCTAAAAAGCGGTAAATTATCAAACCCTTTCATATAACTGCTATTTAGGCTAGCAAAATCATCATTATTTTTTTACAAAACCTTCAAAGTAGACGCTACCACTACTAAGTCTTTATAAAGTACGAGTATTCTTCCTATGAACACCAATCTAAAGAGCAAGCGGGATTTAGAAGTGGTTTCAGCACGTTAGACCACATATTCACGCTAAGGCAGCTGGTGATACAGAAAAACAGCGAGTTTAACCGACCTCTTTACCTTGCATTCTAAGACTACAAAAAAGCGTTCGACTGGGTAGAACACTGAGTTGTCTTTGATTCACTACAGCGTTGCGGTGTTGACTAAGGTTTTTACAACAAATCCTGGGCCTAAGACCGTACTCGCGTGCGGTAACCACATCTGGTCCACTCGGTGTTGACGATTGCGCTACACCAGGCGCACACGACTCATCCTCGTTCCCGCTCTCCTTTTGGGCCAACACCCCTATAGATACATCTACCTGCTAAAAACCTATACCAGTCAGCGACTATGTCTGTCCAAGTCCAAGGTAGTACTATAACTATCCCTATTAAAAGTGGCGTACGCCAATGTAATATCACCAAAGCTTTGTTATTGCACTCGAAGACGTCTTCAAACTTTGAACTGGAAATATAAAGGTATAAATGTGAACCGAGTTTGAGTCACCTCCGTTTTGCGGATGACATCGTGATCCTCGCACAGTCATCTGAGCAGGTTAAGAATATGCTTAGCGACCTAAGCCAAGCTTTACTACGCGTAGGGCTGAAAATGAACTCTGAAAAGACGAAGTAAATAGGCTTGAGTGGCCCGATGGCGCATTTGGTAGTGACCCTGCCTTATGCGCCAGGGGTCGTGGGTTTGAATCCCACCCAGGACAAAGACTTATATGTGATGAACATTTGTGTTTGTTCTGTGTCTGGATGTTTATTTGTATTTAAGTATATATTTCTGATACCCATAACACAAGTGCTTACGTTACTTACTTTGGGGTCAGATCAATGTATGTGATGTTGTCCAATATTTAAAAAAGTTATTCTTCATCCTTAATATTAAAGAAAATCATTACACAACATAAGAGAATCAGTATACTCTTTCATTAACACCTTAAAATTTGTGGTCTTTCGAATTAATACTTGAATGTTGACTATCAGAAATTTCAGAATTAACTTGGTTTTGTTTCGTGTTACATAAACCACTTATAAGTTATTAATTTAATATTATATCAGATACGGTAAGTTAAGTAAGTAAATAATTTAAAAGAAATACACCAAATCACACCATTCAAAAGCAACATTCCTTAGCTACTGCCCCAATAAGGCCGTTCAATTAGGTCTGTCGTTAATAAGCTGTGAAATAATGTATGAATTCGAGCAAACATACCGTACTTCAACGTAAATAATGGACCTCAAAAATATCTACATCTAACATAAATAAGTAAATTAACTTTGTTAAGGTACCTAATTTATATTTAAAAATACGTCTTATCTGTCTGAGGAACGAATAGTTATTTATGTGGCTGTTGCATAATGAGGGTCATTAAAATACGAATGTGGTTTTATGAAACGAACGAAGTGAGTTTCATAAAAGGATCACATGAGTATTTTAATGCCTAATTATGTACAGTCACATACATAACTTTATCTTCATTCATAATGATAATAAATGTCTATTTTATAGTCAGGATCGATGAGCAAACGCCCTAGTTACCAACATAATCTGTATGTAAAAGTTAGTACTGTCATAATGACTGACGTTTGTAGTTTTTAAAATCCATAAACAATCTAGACTCGAGTTGATTTCGATTCTCAAATCGATTGTTATAATTTCAGCATCGAATTAAATGTATAGGAATGGAACATAAAATTACTAATCGACTAATTCGATAATCGAAAAAACCCTATTAATTTTTACTTTTTAGGAAGACGTTCGAGAACGTAATTAAGGTATCGGTTACCGATACTAAAATGTAAACATTAAGATACAGCAACAGATACTCATATCTAAATATAGGGCGTTTGCTCATCGATCCTGACTATAAAATAGACATATTAGGGTATGGATGTAGATAAATAATATATTGTTCAACTGCATTCAGTTTTCAATTCATAGTGGCTAGCTCATAGAAAATTTTTACGGCTAGCTTGACTCAAGAACATAAGCCGCCTGCTTGTCGATCTCGCTCGATACTATTATGCAGTAAACAAAAAGAAATCCAATTATAAGCTATAATTTTTTTTAATAACTTCGTTAATTAAATAAAATACGTACCTTGGAAACCTTCCCGCCATGTCGAGTGACGATTTTAGCGGGAAACGCGACACCAGCGAACTTCCTCATCCGTGTATAGTTTATTTTTCCCTAAACAGCCGCACCCCGCCAGCCTAGCGTGCCCGTTATAAGGGGTGCGGGGGCTTGTGAGTTTGCCGCTTTTTAGCGATGTACTGCTATTTAACGGCTTTTTTGTTAAGCAAAGCTTTGTAAAAATTATGTATTTTACTTTGCGTACTGACTAACATGGATTTTTATACTAGTTTATTTATTGTAAAAGTAGAAACAATGCAAAGCTTAAAGGCCGCTAAATGATTCTAACTGCCTTTTAGTTATTTAAGAGAGCTTTGCCGCTTTTTATTCATTTAAGCAAGGTTCTTTATACTTGAACCTTACCAAGCTAGAAAGCCGCTAAAAATACTTTGCTGCCTTTTAGCTTCTTGCAAAATTAGAACTGTTTTTTAGCTAAGCATTGATAGTAAAATTGTTCAGACGATCCAAACGTTAAAGTAATTTAGCTACCTTCTAATCTAGTAAAGCTGTTTTGCCACCTTTAAGCGATGTAAAATATATTATTTCTGTAATTAGCTGCTTTTTTAAAAAAAATATCTTGGAAACGGTGAAAGATAGAATAACCGTTCCTAGATAGATCGATAGAGAATTTTTTTTTAAATATAGTGGTATTAAAAAGTGAAAAATGGTCAAATGTCATTTAGCGGCCTTTTTTCTTATAGACGGCAGAATTGCGGTTAACGATTTATGACGTATTAAAAAAAAACTAATTACTTGATCTCGTTCAAACCAATTTTCAATGGAAGTTTGCATGGTATTGTCTAGCATATATTTTTTTTAGTTTTATCGTTCTCTTATTTTAGAAGTTACAGGGGGGGTGACCAACATTTTATCACTTTGGAAGTCTCTCTCGCGCAAACTATTCCGTTTAGAAAAAAATGATGTAAGAAACCTTATTATCATTTTTAAAGACCTATCCATAGATACCCACCCCACACGTAAGGGTTTGATGAAAAAAATTTTTTTGAGTTTTAGTTCTATGTATGTATGGGGAGCCCCCAAAATTTATTATTATTTTTCTATTTTTGTATGAAAATCTTAAGGCGGTTCACAGAATACATCTTCTTACTAATTTTCAACAGTATAGCTCTTATAGTTTCGGTAAAAAGTGGCTGTGACATACGGACGGACAGACAGACAGTCAGACAGACAGACAGACAGACATGACGAATCCATAAGGGTTCCGTTTTTTGCCATTTGGCTACGGAACCCTAATAAAAGATAGAGATCCTTTAAGTGTTATCATTTCCTACAAGGCGGGTAGGTAAAATAGTTGGTTTGGATCCTTTAGCAAGATGGGGTAAAAAACGTACAATATATTAGGTACATCAAGAGAAGATTCATACACGATAAGAGGGATGATAATAATCGTCTTCTTTATTGATTGCCGACTGTACTTATCTCATTAATTACAAGGCACATGAAAGAGAAATTACTCCTTTACAGCGGCAAATTCCGTGGGAGTGCGTAATTTTGTTAATTTCCTTCTATAAATAGTCACATAGCCCAGTGTAACGAGGCATAAATATATGCTCAAGCAAGGATCTCAAATGTAGACATAGATTGTATGTTGAGCTGTGTTAGCCGAGTATGAAACGTCACTTCAAATGCGTTAGGTCGATAGTTCAAAGCTCGGCGCTCACCTATGGATTTTTCTATGGGCATATTTACCACTAGCTCGCTGGTGACGGAAAGCACCATAGGAAAACCTTTTTTTAGGAGGAGGAGAATGCGTTTCTGCAACACAACCGAGGGCTAGATACACCTGCGGCCGTGTGTGGGACTGGAGACTAAAGTGTCCACTTCCTACTCAATTCCCCCGGTTTGCCTTCACACCCTTTTGGGACGAGCCGGTGCCAGCCTTCCGGCTATTGACCAGCCCACCATATAGGAAAACCTGCACAATCGAATGTCTGTGTAGCCATGTTCTAATTGGTCTGGTTTACCTGTTAAGGGTTAATGTTCATCCCACTAATTCGACGAGCCATTTGGTGTAATGGTCGAGAAGTCGGAAATTACACCAGAGGTCGCGGGTTCGATCCCCGCACGGTACAAACATTTGTGTGCATGAACATGTCTGTTTGTATCGGTCTGGGTGTTTCTATGTTTATTATGTAAGTATTTACAAAAAAAAAGTATTTAAGTAATGTTTATCCGTTGTCTAGCACCCATAGCACAAGCTAATGCTTAGTTTGGGGCTAGATGGCGCTGTGTGAATAATGTCCAGAGATATTTATTTATTTAATTACTTTGTTATGCTCGCATAATGCAGTTTCTTTCATCCTCGAACCTTTCAATCGATATTTTATGATGATTGATCCCTAAGCATGTTGAAATTAAAAATTTATGTCTAGCCAGGTGCTTATCTAATCAGCATTCAATCGAAATATTCTTTCTTCATTATAGTTGTTTTTTTTATTCATAATTGATGAGCCATGTTTGATATAACATTAAGCAATAATAGCTAGATAAAAAAAAATGTAATCACATATCTGTACATCACATAACTCTGATTAAATTTACCATAAATACTCAGAGATAATTCAATGCAAAAATTATATTACAGTAATTTTAAGTCCATTCATACATTTGTTTTACCACAAATATTCCTTTGTCTGAATCGAACGACCTTTAACTGTTAGCAAAGTTCTAACCGAGCGACATCCAAATTAATCATTGAATGCTCCCCTCAACAAACCCTTAAACCACGATACATTCAATCCTCTGTTTGTATTGAACTCAAATTCATATCGATTAACAGATATCACCAATTTTCTCTCTCCCTCATACCCATTTGCAGAGGCATCTGCCCATCCTTCTCCCCTAGATGACTTCATCTCTTTAATGCGCCAAACAGTCGCCACATAGACGCCCTCCAGTCTGCAAACATTTGTTACAAACAAACATATTACCACATCTCTATTCAACCTTATTACAATACGTTAAAGACTGTTTTTCTCTGCCTTTATGCAGACAATGTCTCCTTGAACTATGGGATCCGCAGAATTGCGTCATGCCAACACACAGTTTTGCCAAGTCACATAGTATTTTACCAGAAAACTTGGGGCTTTGGTTTGATGAAAAATGTTCGGAAAGGAGTGTCTGAGTAAATGGCTGAATGTAGTCCTATTTATCGGGGAAATAGACTCAAGGCTGTGGGCTGGATACTTTTTGATAAATAATGATAGAGAAGGTCAATTAATGTTGGCTGGCCCTCCTAAATTGAGAGCAATAGTAATAAATTGCATAGTTTGTTCTTGGTGAATTCATGCCATTGTTATTTTTCTGCGAGATCAGCAAACATTAACCAATTTAATTGCTAATGAAATCATTTATATTTAAGGAAAAGAGAATAACTTACCGTCATAAAATAGGTACTGATATTTTATCAACTGCCTCCGTGGTACAGTGGTAAGAGCGTTCGGCTCTAATACCCGGAGGTCGTGGGTTCGAATCCCACGGGGAACATCACTTTGTGTGATTGTTTCCAGTTTGGTTAGGACATTGCAGGCTTGAATCACCTGAATGTCTGAAAAAAATGATGATTCCGTGCTTCGGAAGGCACGTTAAGCAGTTGGTCCCGACTATGTTCCAAGTAGGTCTGGTTTCCCTTGTAAGGGTTACGGAGGTCAGATGGCAATCGCTCCATTGTAATAACCAGGCTTGTCAAATCTAGGATCATAGTTGAAGCGGACCCTGAGCTCCATACTGGATGCAATCGGGAATACGCTGGGATGATGATGATTTTATCAAGTGATGAAAGGTTCCGAACGTAGTCTTAATAAAATTATGTTAAATGCGATAGAACTCGTGGAATTCTTTGAAGCTCCATTACCCTTTTTTGCCTAGGGTAGCCAATAATGTAAACATTATAGAAGAAGTAAGATTTTTGTATTTTTTTTTTGTAATTATAATATTAAAGGTAATTGCCAATAATAGTTGAAAATTCTAATAGCTAAAACTAGTACTTTACCTCTGCTGGTCTTATTACAATCGAGCATTCCATTTACCATGTCCCGGCCTGATGCATTAAGTTGAGGTACATACCTAATGAAAGTATTATTGAACCTTGGGTGCATTGACCCCTTACTTCTTGCTCATGTGCCACCGAGGCAGTAAAGTAATCATTATATTCATAATAATATCGTAAAGTAATTTTGACGAAAACATTGGTTAAACAAACTTGAAACAAAGGGCCACTTATGAAAATTAGAACGTCAAAAACGGTGTGCTGTTTGGAAGCATACGCCTTTCTATCGTATAAATTAAGTTACTGCAACAAGCTAACAGGCATTTTTACGAAATTGATATCATAACTTAGTACCACCGAAAAAGCAATATTAAAGAAGTTCCAACAACAGGAGTATCTTTCCGCGAAATAAAAATTCAAATGGCACTGCCTGTCTCCTTTTCTCCATGCGAAAGATATCACCTGTCCCTTTCGTTTAATTCAAATACTGCCACTTGAAGAAGTTTTAAATTAACTGAATTGACTTGAGAACCGAGGGTATGATGTAAGCGAAACTGGAGCCCTTTGTACTTTTACAAAGAGTTTTAAGTGCTTCTGAACGTTATTTATATTTAATGCATGACAAGGCTATGCTCGTGATTTAGTCGGCGTGGGCTTCAAAATTAGTATAAATTGTCAAAAATTAATTGTTTTGGAATTTGTAGCTAATCATTATATCCATCCAGTACTATTTACAAGACGCTTAACAAAATTCGTCCAGAGAAGAAGAACCACCTTCTCTCAGAAGACTGACGTAAGAGTAGTACTTGTAGCTTGCTTTTTCGCTTCAATTGGTGAATTTAAGTACCGGGGGCTCATCGGATGTTCATACCCATAACTGTACTCTTTCCCTATCCCTACATATTTTATTATCTAAGGATCTTAATTTTTTAATTTAAAAAGGATATTCTGCCCTTTCTAGGTCTTATTGAATGGGGAGTCCCACACACCTTTTCGCCCCTGAGCTGACAGAAGGTGACGTTCGCGCAACGTAACGCATTATGGTATTATGTTTTTTTATGAAATAGCCGGCAGACGAGTATGCGGCACACGCCTCATTGTGACTACTGCCGCCCATAGACATCAGCAACAGCGAAGGAATCACTATCTTATCAAAATATGAGAAAATCTCACCGCTGACTTACGAACCATGACCTTGTTATATAACGTAATAAAGTTCCAAAGGAGAGTTTCGACCGTCCTTCCCGGAAGGTGTACCTTGATTGTTTAGAGAAAGTAATTTCCCTCGATGACTAGGCACTTAGTTCTGCACACAATGGACTTCGCTGTGGCTTGGAAAAATACGTCAGGTTAAAAACTGCTGGAGATTTTTTTTAAAGTTGCTCAAATATCTGATTAACGTGGAGTTTAAGTCACCTGTGGTGGCCAAGGATTAATAAATTCTAGACTTTATTTACACAGCTTCGTCTAGCCCAAAGCAATAGCGTTTGCTATGGATGCCAAACACTAATCTGGTGTTCGTTGTTTGCAATATGTTTTTATATTAATAACAATATTGTTTTTATAAAAACATATACTACTAACATAAGTTACTTACGTCCTTTCCCAAGATTTAGTCTATGTTTGTACCAAACATGATGAAAGTCGGTGTAGTGTTTTAGACGTGAAAGCGTATCAGACAGACAGACAGATAAACCGCTTGAAGAACAGACAAAGTTACTTCACGCCCTTTGCTATTATTATTTATTTATAATATTAGTTTAGTAATATGCAAATGAGGTATTACAAGGGATCCAGTTTCCAGTATCAAGCGTATACGCTAATAATTTATCAAAACACTCTGGAAATAATTTGAGTAAGTGCTTTAATTAGGGACTTGTGAGCGTAGCGTCATGCTTCGTGTAAGAACTACACTGCGCTACATCGCACGGCATGTTGAAATATGGCGTCTACTGGTAAACAAGGATTCGTACTATCATTTACTAGCAATCCGCCCGCGACTTCGTCCGCGTAGAATCAATGTTTAAAAACAACTTTTTTCGTGATGAGTAAGTGGATTTTATATGCATCTAGATTTCATATTAGTTCGTTTATTTGTTAAAAAGATTATTATTTTCTTCTGAATAAAAGAGGTAACCCAATTATAATAGTGAGTGAGATATTAACTTGCAACGATTCTTTCGAGATCCGCATTTACCAATTTTTTTAATGACTGACAGGCGTTTGCCAGCAAAAGAGCAAACATCATTATGTATATAGATTTCACCTGAGGTGGTAGTTAGCTAGTCCTACCTAACATAGGATACGCTCTTTTCTTGCATCATTCCAAAGCTTGGTTGTGCGTCGTTTAAAGTTTCGGGAGAAACGTCCAATTGTAGTCATACAAGATGTAGGTAGATTTTGCATTTGTAACATACAAAGATTTTGAGCCATCTAGCGTAGCAGTTCACATAGAGCGATAGAATCCGCACTACCTATTCAAAATTCTGCACCGTAATCGGGATGTACAATTCGTAGAAGTGCACTCGCTACGAGTAATTCGTAGCGTGCGTAGCTGGTTTCGACTTCACACTATAACTAAATTACAGTAAGTATACTTCTTCTTGCTGTATTTACAAATATTTTAGGAACTAGGAGTCTGCTTTTCTGATGATTTAATGACTATGATTAAGTTGAACAAACATTTCAGGTAAAGTGGTTAAACATTTGACTACAGCTCCAGAGAACCGTTTACGAGTAATAACCGCAAAATACAATAAAGGTAGGAATAGATATGGTATTACTATATATACTTTGTATTGTATTGTCATCATAATTTATTATTTTAATATTACTATTTTGATGTTAAAGTGTTTGTGATAAATTACTTACCTATTATTTAAAAAAAGGCATACTGTTGAGTTTCTTGCGGCCATTTCTCAACAGGCCATTAACATCGAAGTGCTGGTAGGGAAAAAAATATTGACATGCAAAAGTATTTTTAAAAAATCTATTTGCAGAATGAATTATTATATTTCATTTCATTAGGCAGGTTCCTAAAGTACTATGATGTGCTTGCCGTAACACGGCAGTACAGCAGTCTGACAAGCACCTATTGTGGATTCACAAACGTAATAATTTGTACCCACCGGAACTTATATTATAGAGATCAGTAGGCTGTTGTATTATTTATCTGTGGTACATCGACTTCCGTGTAGTGGACACCGGATTCTATGATGATATTCTAATTTAACTTCCATTTTAAAAGCACTTGTAATGGAAAGTTAGATAAAAAAATACTCGATATGAAAATTCGATTAAAAAGATTCTTTGCATAACCCAGAGGGGTTATGCAAAGAATCTTTTTAATTTGATTGAGCAATTGGTAGAGACCATTGCCCCATAAAAAATAAATAAGTACATACATAATACATCTAGGTTAAGCGATATCTGGTGTTAAAGTTTTCCCCCTGAAACCAGGCGTAGCGGGTGCCATTTATAAAATAACAGTAAATAGGGTTGTCATATCCAACTAGGCTTTATTTTGAGAAATAGCTGACACTACTTTTTCCTCTTGTATAAATTGGCACGGCATGGTATAAATGTAACATTAAAATATCTAGTAATAATGTGAAAGATTACTATTAGTATAATCTTTGTTTTTATCGTATGCACTGCACTGCTAATCACCTTTCCAAATATAGAACACAAGAGGGGTTTAAAAACTACGCAAGAAAGTGTCCCGAATCGGTAATTGAAGTGGGTATCGGAAGTAGGTATCAAAACAAATTATTTATATTATATGCGTTTTACTGAGACGTAGTATTCTGTTCTGCTCTTAGTACAAGCTTTGTTTAGTTAAAAACAAGATTACTAAGAAAAAAGTCACAGGATTTATTTATTTAATATTTTAATTCTCTAAGTGAAAAGTACTTTTGTCTGACACAACTTATTTTGTCCGTACGTGTCCAGCCCTAGCTGTCAATCTAAGGTCGGGGCCCTCATTCACTAAGACGCATCACATGAATAATATTTTTAATAAACAAGAGTACGGTCAACGGCACATCACGGTACAAACACTTGCAGTTCGATAATAGCACTTATGCCCCCGACATAAGATAGGTACAAAGTCCAAAGTGTATAGTCTGACGTGCTTTTGCCTGTACTTAATTTTACAGCCACTTATTACAGATTAGCGTAGGTTTGTGTACTACTTTCTGAAAGTTAAAGATTTAATGGATAAGTAACAGCATTAGCCGTATCTGACAAACAATCCCGAATATATCTTACAGCGGAAATATCAAACTGGCCATTAGCTTTTAAAAAGACAACGTTAATAAAATATAGAATAAAGTAAAGTAGGTACCAGCATATTTAATGTGCCATTGCAGGGCAAAGGCCTCCACCATTACAATCAAGTCATCGCTACAATGATGGGTACTAGCTTAAGCGTGGTGACTGGGTGCACGATTAAAGAATATAGAATAGCTGGGTCACGGACGACTATAAAAGTAAGGACTCCGCGCCGCCTACACAAAAGCACGTAAATACGAATAGTATGTAAGCCTGGGGCCTAGACAAAATAAAATTTTGACAGCGATAGTGAAATTCGCTAACTTCAAATAGGTGCTTTAGAAAAGTTACGTGTCGTGGTGAATCGATATTGAAAGTACGAGTTTTGACATTCGCTATCGCAAATTTAGCGATAACGAACGTCATAAGTGCCGCTTGTCTAGGGCCTCCTGTCATTTTCTTAACCTAGCTTCTTTTAAAAAGGTTATTTTTTTCCATGATAGTAAGTTGAGTAAGTAAACAGCGTCTATATGAAGCAGGGGTCCCTCCTCCCACTGTTCGCCAGCCAAAGGTCAATCGGGCGCCAACGAGTCTGGCTCTTTAGGGGGCTTCGTCGTTTGACCCCGGTCCCGAATACACCGCGGTGTCAAACGCACAAGGACTCTTTTTGAATTGGCCGTTTGACACCGTTAATAATATCGCGGTATCAAGCGGGAATAACTTTTTTCGACTTCGTCATTTGACACCGCCAATAAAAATCTTATTTTTGATTTTTATACAGTTGAGTACACAAGTAAGTTGTAGATTGGAAGGATCCTCTAGTGAGTAGATACTTATTAATAAGGCAGCGCGAGTGATTTTTATGATGTCACGTCTATATGCTACAGTAACTCCTTACCATCTGGTGAAGCAAATTTTTGTTCGCCAGCTTTCATTATAAAATAAATCTGATGAAACAAACAGAATGTTAATAAAAATATTTATTTTGATAATTATTAAAAAAAACAAGATCATACTATTACAAATCGCAGATTGATTAAAGTTAAGAGTTGTACAAGCACAGTTTGATTTGGCTTGTTATTTTAAATCTTAGTTTAACCATATGCATAAATTCCAATTAAACATTACTCTTTTTATAAAAAAAGAAGAAGATGTTCTTAACATTTCTTTACAATCACAGTAAGAGTACAGAATATTTAAAAAAAAATCTTTATAATTAATATTAAATCACAGATTGTTTTGGTTTGTTATTTTAAATCGAGTTCCTAGTCTTAAAATAAATAATAATATTTTACTAAGTCATTTAAAATGGTTATTTGTCTTTTTTATGGAATGCCATAATAATATTGAAACTAGTGCCAAGTATGTTGGTGGGTGGGGACAGAGCCCAAATAATTTCTTGAATTGTACTTTATGTGTATAATAATATGAACGAATTTAATGTTTCAATAAACGAATTACTAGTCGCTTTGTGTATTAACAAAAATTCTACTATCTATATTATGTATAAAAAACTAATAATACAATAAAAATGCATAAAAAGCATTAATCGGTGGTGTGTGCGGCCACACGCGAAGCGGCTGCCTTGAACGCACTTTTTGTGTTGGGCCGCACAGTCGTATGGATATTTTTGCGCTCGCGTCGAACGTGTAATGCCGCACTGGAGTTGCAATTTTAAAAACACAAGGGTGTGTGTTTGCCGCAGTCAACGTGTTAACGAGCTTAAATGAAGCTAGATGAAGTGACCATATCCGCAAAGTGGCTGATAGTGGTTGGAAGTGAAGAGCTGAAAAACGAGCGTTCTGTTGGTGCGGCCTATGGGACAAAGTTGTCATAACATAAAACAGGTACTTATATTGGGATATTTATTTCGATGCAATTTTGTCTTTAACTGTACATAAATAATAACAGCGGTGTCAAGAGACGAAGTCGAAAAAAGTTGTTCACCGCTTGACACCGCGGTGTCAAACGGCCAATTCAAAAAGAGTCCTTGTGCGTTTGACACCGCGGTGTATTCGGGACCGGGGTCAAACGACGAAGCCCCCGCTCTTTATAAATAATCTGAACAAGTCACAACTTGTTTAGAGCTGAGATAAACAACGACACAATAGACTGATTCGCAGTGACGCGGCTTTGGCGTGTTCTTTTAAAAGTGAAATAAAAGGATCTGAGTTTTTCTGTATCTTCTTAGCTAAGACTCACTTTGGGTGGGTATATTTTTATTTTGCTTAGTTCAATAGTGATTAAGTACTTAGAGCATTTAACCGAAATAGGCTAGCACAGATAAAATACAATAATTATTCGAATCAAGTTTGTATGGGAATTTAAGAACTGGCGTTGCAGCGAGTTTCGTAACGTAAATTACCTATATAATTCCCAAATTACTCGGTTTGAATAATTTTTAATTTTCTATATTTATCCGTACTAACCCCATTCCAATGGGGTTAGTACGGATAACCAAAGAGGACCAAAAAGGTCCTGGATTCGAATCCTAAGACAACTATTTATGTTAAATTTTGTTCTTATCTTTTTCTAAAATAAACTAACTACATACTTCCATTGAGATCAATGTATGTGATTTAGTCTAATGTTCTAATGAAGTTTATAAAGAACTTTATGGCTTGATTTACAAATTAGAAAATTATTTGATTAACAATTTAGAAGTTTAGGAAATGCAACAGAAACTTGAAAAGAGGTGAAATTCAATATTTAAAAATAATAATAAATTAGTAAAAGTAGTAAAACACGTAATTACTAAAAGGTTTATTGTATGAACGAAGGAATCGAATTCGCACAGTCTTTGTTTGACAAAGAACCGAAACCAAGAGAAGCAGCAAACATTAAATCCAGCTCTAGACCAATATTTACTATGATATTATTCCTATTTGCGTTATTAGCTTCCCGTAATTTGTACAGGGAACCGCCAATCTGTCTGCCATATTTACATGCCTTAATTAAATCAAACAGCTCTCGTTAATGCGAACCTAGTTAAATGTTTGGTTAGATAATGTTGTTTTGCAATCATCTCCAATATATTATGTTACTTCATCACTTGTATCCGCTTGCCGCGATTTTGTATGTCTCCCATCTACATAATTATATAAAACTCAAAGGTGACTGACTGACATAGATAGCTATCAACGCACAGCCCAAACTACTGGACGGATCGGGCTGAAATTTGGCATGCAGGTAGATGTTATGACGTAGGCATCCGCTAAGAAAGGATTTTGATCAATTCCCACGGGAACTGGAACCACGCGGGTGAAACCGCGGGCGGCCGCTAGTTATAAATAATATTATGATTGTTTTCATTTTTAACCTTTGGCAGACAGGCCGTAGCATAATTGATGGTAAAGGCCACTGCGACGTATTCGATTACGGGATGCTTAACGAGAAAGCATTTTTCAATGTGCCGCTATGCTGGTAGGCCATTTTTTAGATTTTTTACATCAGCCGTCCATAGATTACGGTAATCACTAACCATCAGACGGACCGTATGCCTTTCTAGTTGTCTCTTTAGTTAGTGTAAATAAATTCTATTAATCATAATAAATGTGTATGATGTGATATAATGGCTGAGAAGGCTGTTAAATGGTGGAAAAATCTGGGTGTTTCTATGTATAATATGTATGGTATGTAAATGTATTTAGGAAAAAAAACTATCAAAGTAATGTTTATCCGTTCTGGGTCGAAACAAAAAATATGGGATTGGGGCTGGGCAGCGATGTGTGAATAAAATAAAAGCTATTTATTTCTTTATTTTCAAGATTGAACAATATCCAAGTGCATAATATCTCGTTTTCTGATTACATTTCTATAATATTCTAGCCATAAATTGCGATTCCATTTAGCAGCAAAAACCCAAATACATACTATTATAGTCGATATAAAATCCGCGTTTTCTATTATTAGAGTGATTAATGTTTTGTCTTTGGATATCGCGTCTAATATTAGGCAAGCTAGGGAAGTGACGCCGCTCATAAGTAACAAAAGAGTGGCTAGCTGAACCTTAGCGCATACATTTTTGTTCGATCGCCTTAAATTCGACCTCTTTAACAAACTCCAAAGAACCATCATATACATCACAAATATAGTTATCTGTGCTATACCAGGTAATACTCTTAATAATATCATATCCATTTTATCAAGCACAATAACGTTTGAGATAAATTTTGGTACCAAACAATTTATAAGCGCACAGCATATCGGTATTCCCCAAGCGATCAGACAACTCTTTAAATACCTACCTTCAGTGGGAGGTTTCAGTATTTTCACTATACTAGAGTAAAACATAGCACTCATAATTAACATCCAATAAATATGAGCAAACACAAATATAATCCAAATATCGTACAAATATTTGAAGTACGAAGGATCGAAGGTTGCATAGTTTATAAAATGTAAAATCGCGAATTTGAAGAAAGCTGCAATTGATACGTTTATAAATACGAAGTTTTTGAACGTGCGCCACTTTCGCAGTACAATCCAAGATAGTCCTCCATAGATGAAAGTTGCGAGCGAAACGATAATATCGAAAAGGTTAAAATATTCGTACAGTTCAAAAAACTTGGAGTAAGTATAATCTTCCAACGTGTAATTGTACTCTTCAGACTTAGATTCGTTGGCAATCGTAACGTTACTTAAAGACATTTTTCCTGTCTCTCCACGCTATTGATTGACATCTAGAATCGATGATCTTTCACTTTTGTGTTCCACTGTGCTCACAGAGCATGATCCAACTTGGAGTGTTACATATAATACGGTCCATAATTCTTTGTCTTTTTATGATTTCATACAAATACATATATTCGTTTATAATACGTTTTCTTAATGTCCACTAACAAAGTTTAGGCACATTACAGCATACAGTCGATATACTGAATTAGTCCAATTTGATGCATCTATGCTTTATACTGTTGTAAATTCCCTTGCTGTCTTGTGAATGACCGCAATATCTTCACAGTTTTCGCATTGCGGAGGTCGCAGCTTTGGACTAGGTAGTAAGTTCTTGTATTGTTGAAATAATCAGAACTTCCAAGCTAGTTTGTTTTTATTCTGAGGTCTTGATTTCACAAATCTTTGGCGTCTCTAGTACATTTATTATTTCCAGTATATGAAGTCGAAGAATTTTTGAACTTCACAGTTCTCATGCATTATATATTTTGACAGTTATTTATGTACTTAATATAAATACTTTTCTACGTGATTATTAAAATTATTTAGATATATGTAAGTCAGATCAACGTATGATATCGACAAAGTGTATAAAGAGAAAAACATTACGGCTTTGCTCCAAGCTCCATTACATTGCTGAACTTATTATTTTTATCATTATTCATTATACAAATGAATTTGCAGATTTTTTAAATATGAAATGTTATCGTTATCGCCACGATTTTAATAGCTGAAAAGACCTTGAACTCACTCCTAACAATATTTTTTTATTTAAATATAAATAGAAATTATAAGCACCAAGAACATCACATACATCCATCTGATCTTTGATAGTTAAGTAATGAAAATTAATATAAAAAGAAACAACCGTAACTGATGAAACATAAAATATGTTTTTCCTAGACTGGCTTGCCGACTGGCTCATTAGGAAAGAGAGGCGGCTAAGTTTAGCCGCCTGTCTGCTGTCGCAAGAGGACTGATGGAACACTGGGCCGACGCCGAGGCACTGCAGTGCATTCTTGCAAAGTCTCTAAGGTGCCTCTTAATCGCGTGCGATTCCTACAAAACCCCATGGTTCCCCTGAAGTTATTGGGTATAAAGAAAAGCATTTCCCCTCGCCAAAAAAGGGGCCACTACCAAATGCGCCATCGGACCTTCAATACTCTACTTACTTCTTAACGTTTCTATTGTGTTACAACAATCTTGTGCCTAAGCTGAGCATCTAATTTCAAATATCTTTGTTATTTAATTTTACTCGACTGCTTCAGAAGGAGGGTTCTCCACTTGTAATACTTATTTTAAAACTGTATATATAATCTTCACTGAACTATAAAGTTGTTTTTTCTATTTTTGTCGTTGTTGGCAAATTCTTTTTTTATTGCTATTTTAAGAAGAAACCTTTTGCATTATGAAACTGGTGCAGAGCAATTAATAGAATGAAATAGCCTAGGCCTATTACTATTCAACATGGAATCGAACTCATACATACTTTAATTAGGTAGGGACGTTGCTTGGAAAAAGTCCCACAAACATTTTGAAGTTCTGAATTAAAGGAATAATTATTAAAAGTCACAAATTGTACAATGAAGTTTAATGAATCACAAATCCACCGGGACTGACCGGGATACGTGTGACATCGACAAGGGTCACGCACGACTGCCCTAGAAAAGTTCATCCCGCCAAGCAGTAGGCACATATAACAAACACACTGTTCTATTCGCACTAACAGTTTAGTCGAGACAGCAATTCTGTTATCTTTGCTGGGTTGATGGTATATTGGAAGTGTCCCTTCCTTTACGCCAAGAGTTCTAGGTTAGGACATGGCCCAGGACCTTTTCCATACTTTTCTGAACACATACGAGTACGAGTAGTTATAGCTAGATATTCCTTATTGCACAAAATTGCATGAAGAAACGTGTAACATTATACGGACTAATATATCACTAATAGTGATCTATGAATCTCTGTCTGAATTGAATAATATCTGATTTAAGTATGTATTTGCACGGTACATAATTATTTACATTTTTTAAGATCGCCTTAATCTTACGTTTCCTGAATGGTTGTGCCTGCATAGAATTGGGGAAAATCACGGTGTGTGCATCATCATCAAGTGCTGCATAAGTTTCTCATCGTAATATCAGCTAAGATACACACTTTTCAGAGATAAGCTATATATTTTTTTGTAAATTTTAATATGTCGACTCAAAACCAGGTAAAAGATAAAAAAGAAATGTAAGACAGGACCGTAATAATTTAAACATTATCCGAAGAAAGGGGAACAGGAGTAAGACCGTTATCATCAATCAAACGCGAACTCGGGCGGCGGGGATTTATCTACTCCTCGGAATGTACGATTTATGAATCATTTACAAGATGTGTTCGGAATGCTTCTACTGTAAATCGGTTCAAAACACGTGATTAATACTTATAAATGATATATTTTATTAGAAGTGGAATACCTTGTTTCTACAAAAATTGATTTTGTTGATGATCCTTCTTGGTGTGCTACCCTTTCAGAATGTGATAAAGTACATTTTCGAATTTCTAGATGTAGTACTTTTATTTTACTTTGAATAGTAGTGTCAGCGTTAAATTATGGAGCTCCAAAGTAATATTACTGGATACGCCTCATAATATTAGCCAAGTTATGCTATGAAATTCCGTTAAAATCGGTACAAATATTTCGGAGATTACCTAGAACATAAAATATATGAACTTTATAACAGACAAATCATTTACTCACTTATATGCTGTACCTAGACTTAGAACGAAAAAATACCGGATGCTACTCAAAATCATGATCTCTGATTGATAAGACTGGCTGACACGCCCCCCCATCAAGCTACTTTAAAAAAATCTTCCTTCATCATTTTGATTTTGTTATACTCGATTTACTTTACTTTGGTTTAATCATTTCCAGTGTAAGAGAACAAGACGCCGTTATTTATTGATTCTCGGAACATTTCAATAGGTTGTCCCGTAAATAACAGCAAGACGAAGGTGCGCGTTCACTCGTAACGTAACTGCTGAGACGGTGAATAATTGTTTCAGTCTAACTGATTGTGGCTGATCACTTTACAACCTGATTGGTTTCGTGGTGAAGTACGAGTTTAATATTGTTCTACTAAGAGGACTTTAATGGTTACCATTTCTCCTTGAACCAGACATTTTTGTTAAGAAAGTAAACGAAAATTTTCCAACACAATTATTAAATTAATCAATAAATTAGTCAATATTAGACCACATCACATAATTGATGTAACCCAAAAGTAAGATGCTCTAGCTCTTGACGTGTTATGGGTTTCAGAAACAGTCGGAAACAACGACGGTACCCCAAAAATATTATTAAATATAAATAAACATCCAGATACAGAACAAACAGATAATTATGTTCATCAGTGATAACATCATTAATGTGATTAATCATCACTTAGTGTTTGTCCTGGAGAGGATTGAACCCACGATTCCTGGCCCAGGTCAGGTCCTGGCGTACAGGGCAAGGTCTCACTATTAAATACGCTATCAAGTCAGTGAAATATAAATATTTTCCGGTTGCCATTGTTGATTTACCTACATTACAACAGTGATAACATTGACTATAAAATCCAATTCATTAATAAAACTAATTTCGATAAAAATAATAAGTTCATCAGTACCTACTAATGTCCTTGGCATAACACGAACTTCATATTTAATTATTCAGCCTACGGATATCAGTCGTCCAGTGATTTTGGTGACAGCAATACATTATAGCGAATACATTCCCGTTATACATTTTGTGTCCCCATAGTTGATGCAGATGTTTATGGCCAGTATAGTTATTTAATCGAAATTGTTCGGGTTGCCTGCCACCTGGCGGACCATGTGCTTGTCTGACCACGATCTCATAAAAAAGTTACGAAAGTAAAGGCATGGCATGGCAGATCTTTTTTTTCTTTGGAGGAGAATGCGTTTGTTCACCGCAGGCTAGCTAGATGCGGCCGTGTGTGGGACTCGAGACTAAAGCGTCCACTACCCACTAAACTCCTCAGGTTTCCCCTACACACCCTATTGGGGACGAGCCAGTGCCAGCCTTGTGGCTATTGACAACCCGATATGACATGGCAGATCTGCATTTATTGGAAAATGTATTCCAAGATCGAGTCGGTGCTACAGAAATTAAAACGTTGAGTGACTTTAACAAACATAAAACAAGTGAAAGAAGCAAGAAGAATATACGTGTCTAATGACTCTAAGTAAGATTTGTTTATAAATGTATTGATAAAAGTAATAATAAAGACGAAAACATGAATAATGATAACATTACAGCTGGAAACGGATCTTCTACCGATTCTGATTATCCGTTAGTTTTATTGCAACAATCTCTTGCAGTGTATGAATATTTAGTAATGCTAGATATTATATTAACGTTAGCAACGCTTGTGTATGGTGCTTTATCATGGATTTTGCTGCAAAAGTGGAGGTCGTATAAAAATTTCGTGTTTCTAAACTTCACATTTACAGCATTCTCTAAATCTTGTATAGAATATAAGGTATATTACACACAATTTGATTTCGATTACTTTATCCTGTACTTTGATTTCTGGTTATTTCTAAACTTATCTTATAATTTCTGGATGTTAATTTTAAGTACTATGTTTTATTCTAATATAGTTAAAATATTTTCGCCGCCAACGCAAGGTAGGTTCTCTAAAAGTGTTATCTTTGCTTGGGGTATACCATTATGTTTATCAATTGTTAATTATTTAGTACAGCAATTTGAGTATAGTGAAATTGTAAGTAATTCTATAGAGATTTTAATATTCCACTTTATACCAAGTGGAACAGAATTTATTATATTTGTAATGTATATGTTAGTGTTGTGGAATTTGTCAAAGACTTCGAATATTAGGCGTTCAAGTAAAAATGTTTGCGCCAAGATACAGCTGGCCACTCTGATGTTATTTATGAGTGGAATCACATCATTAGCTGTCCAAGTAATGGATGTCGTGAAAGAAAGAACTATATATAGTGTCATAATAGATCATGTGAATCTTATACCCAGTATAACTGTTTGTTTCTGGGTGTTTGCAGTCAAATGCAACCGCAATTTGTGGATAGAATACTATGAAAAAATTACGCGAGAACGTAATCTTAATGTGTAATTATTTACTATTGGAGTGCAAAGGAATCTTGTTTACCACACAATTATTATAAGCAGGCTTCTGCGACCATATATAGATATTTACATACAAGAAAACTAACACAGATTTCTTTTAGCATTGAAACAGCGCTTGTAAACTAAACAAACACACCCACGTAGTTTGGTTTTGTTCTTCTCTGGAGAGTACTCGCGAGCTTAGACGTAGCTTATACGATATGCAAGTAGCCTGTAAATAAAGAACTTTGAAATAAATTATGTAAGCTCTGTTAGTTGTACTTAAAGAAAGGCTTGTTTTTTTTTTCATATTATTGAAGTGGTTTAATATTTTCCATTTATTTGTTTTGAATCCAAGGCTTCTTTTTTATATTACCTATTGAAGTGGTTTAATATTTTCCATTTATTTATACTATTATTTAGTTTTAAGTTAACCCTACGTTTTGTCTTTATTCGACGATTCAAATTGGTCAAACCAAGTTATGATATTAAAGAATAAAGAGTGAGTTCACTTGTGCTTTGCATTAATAAGTATGGTGGAAGAGGTCATGATCTTTACCCAAAATTTCGTCGAGAATCGTTGTCGTTAAAAAGGTTTTTTTACGACTCGTTAACTTTTTAACTAGCCGCTTTCCAGACCAAGTGATCATCATCATTATCAGCCTGTAACAGTCCACTGCTGGACATAGGCCTCTCCAAATGCTCGCCACGCACGACCAAGGGATGAATGGGCAATTACAATAATTAATATTAGAGTTACGCAGTAAAATATTATACCCGCATTAGGAGTCACCGCAAACCCAATGATTAGCTAATTTATTGTCATCTAATAAGTTCCGCGTGACACGGCCATTTGTTCAGTCCTTTTGGTCGGCTATACAGAATAAACGATACGTCATTAAGCAAGTAACCAGAGTCGTATTAAGGGTCGATGGCTGCAAACTATATCTAATATGACAGTGGAAGGGGGTCACTGCTCGGAGTAAGAAGCCCCAGAAGACGTACATTGGATTTTCGTCTTGAAATAGTTGTAAAACTTTTAAATTTGAAAGCAACGGACTGGCTAGATATAACCCTAGAGGTAACACTTACCCGTACTTCTATTAATGGTACTAATCAACCCGTATCGTATGAGTGTAGACACATCCTCTCTCAAGTTGTTTGCTTATTTATCCTCTTTTTTTCTTAAAATGTAATGAGATCGCAATGAGGAGTTTATAAGAAAAACCCTACCTATTATGGTAATCCAACTAAAGTTGCATAAAAATAATACTGTTAAATCGAAGGAGTCCAATTCATATTCAGTCTGCCTTTCAAGCATTTTCTGGATTGAATTTAATAAAGTAACTAAGTTCAACTCTGGTGGCATTGGGAAAGGCTTTGCGAGGCTAAAAGTTATCGTCGAATGGTAGGAATTTCCGAAGTGACGTTACGAACTTGGAACTACGAAGTAGATAAGTTGCTTTTCTCGATCGTTGGAAATAGCTACATTTGTATTGCGTTAAGTATACGATTTTTAAAGTTGGGTCGATCTATAGTTGACATCATCCCTTAAGATCACTGGTTCATATTTTCATTTTGAAAGGAAGGTAAATGAGCAAATATCAACTACTCATACGTCGGTCTTCTGTTAGAGGGAGATACTTCTTCGGTCACGCCGGCCTATTTCGACTGACAGATTTTTTAATAAAATACCAATTAAATGCTAGATGTCCAAGTATTGCCTCCATGATCTATGCAAACAATATACATGGCTGACAGCTACTACTGAAACGCGATTCTCTTGTTTTATAACTTTGCAGTCATCCTGAGACACACCCGGGGATGGGCTGGTCAATGAGGCCATGAGGCTAGCACCGGCTCGTCCTAATCGGGTGTGAAGGGGAAACCGGGGGAGTTTAGTGGGTAGTGGACGCTTCAGTCTCGAGTCCCACACACGGCCGCGGGTCTAGCTAGCCTGGGGTTATGGTGCATAAACGCATTCTTGTCCGAGGAAAAAAAAAGTCATCCTGAGACACATGGTTCTAGTTCGGTGATAAAGCCCAAAGACGACATTACGCCGATGCATTCTCACACGGTGCAAGTTTACAGGGTATTAAAGACATAGCTGGCACGCCTGTTTCATGGCAGAGGGGTGGTGGTGAATGTGTTAAAATTGCGCATTGCAGTCACAATCAAATAAAATTAACGGTAAGACATGTATGGACATGTATGGTAAGACATCATTGTCTACTAGTTGCTGGATCCGGCTGGATTTTTACTTACAATACTTACTATCTCTATCTTGTAGAGTCTGATAAATCAGAATTTGACGTGTTTCTTAATCTACTAATATAATTATTAACAAAAATAATTAATAAAATTATTGTTTGACAGCCAAAAAGCAATTTTGACTACTATCTTCTTTAAAAATAGATAGAGAAGAGTAACTTGTAAATCTGTAAAGAAAACTGGTCTCACTGCCCCTTGTACGCTACGCTATCACGTAATGAGTAAATTTCGTGTATTCGGGACTTAATACGCTCACATTATACCCCCTTCAGTTTACGTATTAGATACCTTGAGAGTACCTGAGTACCTACCACACTATTAAATCATTATAATGATTATAATCTATATATAGATGGAAAATGTCCTTGCTTCAATGTTGCCACACTGCCCCAGCTTATCAACGCTATCACGTAATGAGTAAATCTCGTGTACTCTCGCGGCCATGATCGGTATTCGGGACGTAGGTAATAAAATAAGGTCACATTTAAATTATAACCCCTACTTACGTATTAGATACCTTGAGAGTACCTGAGTACCTCATTTTTCATTATAGATAAAAATGTCCTTGCTTCTTTGTACTACGCTATCACGTAATGAGTAAATCTCGTGTACTCTCGCGGCCATTTTGCCGGCGGCTCGGCTAATGACCGGTATTCGGGACCTAATACGCTCACATTATACCTTGCAAGATTCGCCTCTCCTGACCAAGAGGGAATTAGTTTATACCTGCTGTTGTAGTAGGCATTGGTACTAATTTGTATCTAGGTATATCCTATATCCTACTAATATTATAAATGCGAAAGTCTGGATGTTTGGATGTTTGTTACGCAATCACGCTTAAAAGGCTGAACGAATTTAGATGAAATTTGGCACACGTGTAGTTTATAACCCGGATTAGGACATAGGCTATAAATTTCCTACGGGAAACGTCTCATTCCCGCGGGATATTTGAAAAAATAAATTACGCGCGGCTGAAACCGCGGGCGGAAAGCTAGTTAAAAATACATTTAACCTGTCCAATCAGCTACAGCTTCCGGCGGAATAATACCAGTATTTACACCGGCCACAGAATTTTACTTTTCAATATTCCCGCCGCGGGCCCGGGCGGAAAGTTAAACTAATAGGGAGTTCGTTTTTACCGGCGATAACCATTATTTTTACCTACTGACCTGGGAACTTTGCTTATTTCATTAACTCGGGACTATGGTACCTACTGGTGCCTACTTATAAGTAATTGTGTTTGTGAAAGTGGATGAGTGACTATGTTATTCGTTTTTTTCTTTGTGACTTTAGTTTGGCAACCATCACAACTATTTTTTTGTAAATATTGTAAAATATCCTTAAATAACAAAACACCATTTTTATGCCATGATGCCTTGACGTATTTTTTTACATGGCATAAATGGGAAAGTACGAGTAACTCTGTTTGTCTGTAATTAATGTTGTTTGAAAGACAACAGCATATTTATTGTTATAAACTTAAAATTGAATATCTGTTTATCGTATCTCGTTTCAAAACAAACGTACTACGCATCAACATCGGATTAACAAACAATATCGAACAAAGCGGTGTTATTAATGAAAAAGTTTCCGCGAGATCGGATACACGCAATCAATCATGGTTAATGGCACTTTTCCCGCTCCATATCATCAGATACAACCCGTAGGACCTTGTTACATGACAGAAGCGACTGTCTAGCTATAAAAAGTTATTTCAGTTGGAGCAAGGGACCATACAAGTTCCCGTGCTTCACCCAGGTGGAGAAACTAGTTGGGGCATGGGTCCAACTTACCATACCCTTTGAAGCGGGAACTAAATTCATTGATGGATTAGAGTGGACTTGTAAGCGGAATCTAATCCATTCATGGATTAGAGTGTACTACTACGCGGAATCTAATCCATTAATGGATTTGAACAATGGATTAGAGTGGAATAGAGCTTTATGTGATAGTTATATGCATAAAGGCAAATAAATAAATTGATGGCATCTTTACTTTTCCTGCTCCATAATATCATCAGATAGGTACAACCCGTAGGACTTTGTTACACGACAGAAGCGATGGTCTAGCTAGCTATAAAAATGTGCTTTATGTGATAGTTATATGCATGAAGGCAAATAAATACATAAATTGATGGTATCTTTTGATATTATTCGCACAGCCATCTAGCCCCAAACCTTAGTATACTTACATAATTATTCTGGGAGAGAATGCCATGAGGCATTAAGTCCGCCTTTTGTACTTGATTTGTGCAATGAAGCTTAAATAAATAAATAAATAAATAATTGTATTATTGTTTTTTTTTATTATGGGTACCAGTTAACGGTAACCGTAAGCATGACATAATACATAATATTTTGTAAATATAATCATCATTATTATCAGTTGTAGTCCACTGCTGGACCTAATGTACCTACATGACATATTTAGGCCTATGTCTAAATATATTCACATTATCAACTAGCTGCCGACCGCGGTTTCACCCGCGTGGTTCCCGTTCCCGTGGGAATATAAAGAATATTAAGCTAGATTCTCTCTCACTAAAATATTAGTTCAAATTTCTTGTGTGTGACTCATATTCATTAACAGCTGATTTACATCCACAGTACGAGTATATCAGTAAGTGGCAAATGTCCTTAACGGTATAGATTTTATCGCAATACTTCACCCACAGCGCGGTAAAAAGGCCTAAGCGCTAACTTCAGCATTGACGGATCGTCGGCTCAAATCCGCAAATCAGTTGCGGAGTTTAGGCTTAGCGGATCAATTACTACGGGTCTCATTGTTTAGGTATTAGCGTTAATGGTGCAATAGGGATTAATCTATTCTCCCTAAGGCAGTTGTATAAAAAATTTGAGGTCATTTCGTGTCCTAAAAGGTCAGGTCTTTTTAGGACTTTTTAGTATTAGAAGATCGATTCGGTGGTAGGTTTGAGAAATCGGCTACTGATTTCATTCTGTACAAAAGTTTATGTGCAGAATTTGTCTTCATTAGGAAACGACTTTTTCTTTTGTTAAGAGAAAACATGTCTTATTATTAATGTAAAATAACTTTTAACCATTAGGAATAATAATACAATTGAATAAAAACATTACCTTTTAAGAATATGCCTACATAATAACAAACTTTAGGTATACACGAATTGAGTACCTACCAAGCCGCCTGTGTATCATTGGGAGCGCACCGCCGCCTTACTTTTCGGCGTACGGTCAAAATCTTCAAGCTGGATCCCCAGGGAGGTTGACATAACCTCAGCTGCTCTTTAGTTAATACTTTATGTTACTCTGAGTTGTCTTCTCCAAGCATAAGTGTCAGTTTCCTTGAACACTTTAGATATATTTGCAATATTATGTCTAAAATCAGCGCGCTGCTAAGGCCTAAATGTTGATGGATTGCCGGCCGCCGGCTTAAATCCGCAAATCAGTTGCGGACTTTAGGCTTAACGGATCAATTACTTATGGGTCTCATTGTTAAGGTATTAACGTTAATGGTGCCCTGGGGATTAATCCATTGCTTGGTATTATTAATCTGTAAAGTTCGCTACTTTAAACTAGTTTAGGTACCTATTCTGGGGAAAGTGATATCTAATAATAAGTTTTAATTTGAAAATCAAAACACTGTGTGATTTTTATATTATATAATATATAACATCAGGAGACATTTATTTTTATCTTATATCTAATAGATAATTTTGTGTTGCAATTGTAAAAAATAATGTCTTTTGGCTGATTAGTGCATTTAAATGGTTGTTGCTGAAATCAGAACTTCATCGAGAATTGCTGAAATAAGTCTACTTACCCAATGGAACAATCTTTTTTTCGAGGCTAGTAAGATTGGTCTGGTCAACAGCCAGAAAGCTCGTCCCAATCGGGTGAAAAAGGGAAAACCGGGGGAGTTTAGTGGGTAGTGGAATGAAATAGTACCGAGTCCCACACACGGCCACAGGAGTAACTAGCCTGCGGTTAAGGTGCACCGACGCATTCTCCTCCGCAAAATAGGCTAGCAAGACCTTCAGCGTATTTGGGATTCGAGACTAAAACGGACACAGGGCATTACTACTGCATAAAACGGCGAACTAAGGCACTGTGATGATTACAGCTACTAAACGCTACTCTTCCTGATACGCTACGATACGTATATATACTTGCGGACTTTGAATACCAATCTGCTGCGTTAAAGTGTCATTGGTGTTAACAGAATTTCTTCCATTCTGTATCAAATTTATACAATGTCAACGTGTAAATGTTTAAAATACCTGAGTGCAAACAAATCGATCCAGTAAAGTAAGTGTATGTATAAGGCCTGTATCGGAGGCGGTCGGCCGCGAGATCAAAGCGCCTTTGATGTGCCGCCGACCGACGGGCCACGTGACCCGGTTATTAAATAGTTTGTTTATTTACTTGTTTTGATAGAGCTTTTAATAACCTTGTTGGATTAATATAATTTTATGGAAACAAGCAAAAGCGATTGGAAATTAATTTAATTATTTGTTTGTAAACCTAATAAATGTTTGTGTAGTAGAGTCACGTTCACATCACAGGTGTTTTTTGGTTGGTGGTAGGTCTTTTTTAAAGTTCGGTTGACTAGCTACCACCTCCCAGGTAAAAGATGCTGCCATAATAGCATTGCAATTTTAATGTGAAAGCCAATTACACTTACAAGCACCTGTGGGCCCTGTGCGCCAACGACGTCTATACTTGAGAAAAACCCTGACTCAAAAAATATGAAATAAATATATTTAAAACGATTACTGGTATTTTTTCCTTACATTCGACAATAAATAACCCAGCTCTGGCGTACAGGATACGTCATGACAGTGCGTTCGTAGCTTGGCGTTCAAGAGCTAGATTCAACGGCTAGAAGATCATAATTATGAGCCAACCATTTGGCAGCACGTGTCCCTCTATGGAAAATGTAATAGCCGTTTACCATCAGGTGTTAGTCTGCCAACTGATCTGGAACAAAAAAAAAGATATCAAACAATAGCCTGACTCAAGAATCATTTGAAGCAAATAGGTAAATCGTTGTGATATCACCATCATAGGATACTCAACAACAAGTTTTGTACAAGTAAATTTGAACTATATTGTAGGCAGTAAGGGGTACAAATTAGTTTACCATAAATCTTTACCACCGCTGAACTTCTCAAACATTGATTTATCGTGTCTGAAGGGCTAATACGGTGACATGTTCGTTGGTTTAGAAAATATATTCGCAAGTAAGTTGAAGTATGGTTATTAGATTTACGAATATACTGTTTTATAGATTATAAATGTCCTTTAGCCGAGTTTTGGCTACGGCCGATTAAACATCAATAACCCGCCTACGAGCCTGTCAAAAAACAATTCTATAAACTTCTGTTTGTATCGGTCTGGGTGTTCCTGTGTATAATATAACGTGTTTAGATTTACAAAAAAAGTATATAAGTAATGTTTATCCGTTGTCTGGCACCCATAGCACAAGCTAATGCCTCGTTTGGGGCTAGATGGCTGTGTGATGAATGCGTGAATAATGACCAGAGATATTTAATTTCCAGAGATATTTATTGCAGAGGCATTATGTTCTAGTTGTTTTCAACTGGTGAAGCCGATTGTAATGCTAACTGCGATTCGGTAGTGTTCATTCCCAGTCATTGATCACTCGCGACGGCGCGACTCGCTCGGCGCAAACACACGAATGAGCGGCTTGCAATAAAATAATACGTGGAGACGTGTAATGTACGTGTTGAGTGATTTCAATGAAACATTGGAGTGTTGAAAAGAGGATTGAATCTTTTAAGTTTGTGATTGAGTATTGAGTAGCTTGCGCTATTATCTTCTTACCAATTGCCCAAGTCACGGGTTCGAACCCCCGCGAAGAAAATCGTTTTATTCCATCAAAATCTTCATATATTTTTGTATTATTCTACATTATGTGGTTAGATAGAGATTAGAGATAGATTGATCCCGGGCAAACACGTAAATGAATAATAGAGAAATATTATACGAAATAAAAGACGTGTCAAATACTGTTGAATGATTGTAATAGAGAATCTGATTTTTTATGAAACAACAACTGGAGGTATTTTGCTTTTCACCATTTTAGGCGATAAAAAATATCAAGAGGGAAAAGCCGCTACACAACAACAATGGAACTGACTTGGCAATATAACTCCTATTGCGTCTGCTTACCATATACATTAACAAATAAACTAATTATGCTACATTTCCATATATCACTTAAACGGAAGTCATCTCATAGCTTACCAAATACTCTTGAGGTAACGTTACTAATACGATGTTTATCGTGTTCAAAATTCAGTCCAAATACAAGCGCTAAAGCATCAAATTGCAATACACTCAATAAACGGCATATTAATTATCAAAGGGTCCATATTTGGGACAAACATCAATATCATTGTGTTAAACAAAGACAACATTCGTCGTTAAGTGAATTAATTGAACGGAATCGGTGTTCAATTATAAAATTCGATTTCATGCTATTACAATAACGCTATGTCGCTCGAACAATTTAAATGTAAATTTGTAGCGTAATGAAGGAATGTGAATAATTAAATTATTCGATTTACATTTGTAAGGTTTAATATTTTAAAAATACAAAATAATTTATATACCACAATTAATCACTAGTCAAATGTGTGACTTTAAAAAGTAAAAGGGTGGCAACATTGGAAAAAAGGGTGGGCAACCCTGAAATGGCGACACGTCATTCAATTTGGGGAACGCAACGCGGGGAATAGGGAAAAATAAGGATTAATGAATAATCGGGTGTTCGTGTTAGAAATATTGTAAATAACTATAATAGTAATCCATTGTAAACAAGGATAGAATATAATGTTTGAATCGTATGTGGAGTTTAATTTATTCTTATATGTCCGAAGTGGCAAGTGTCGCGCCCATGCCGCGCCGGCGTTTTTATTGTAGGTTAGAAAATTGCTTCTGTGTCTACACTCAATAGATGAAAAGGCGTGGAGGTATTTCAATACATTTAAATAAAATAAAATGAAGAAGAAATCAGGTATGATGACGAATTTATAAATTTGTTCCAAAGTCACTTCGCTCCGAAAACCAACCTCAATGTGATAACTTCATAACGCACAAACAAGCCGATAATGAATCATAAGACTTTGCCTGTATACTAAGATTAATGTCGTAAAACTGTGACCTTGGATTGGACAGCTACAGGAACGGCTTATAAAAAAAAAATCATGTTCATCTGCAATATGAATAACATACCTAGATAACTACTTAGGAGAAAAAAATATTAATGGAAGATCAACTCAATCTAGACAAGAAATGGCAAAAGCTATGGTGGCGTCCAGAAGCCAAACAAATGAACTACAAGGACTTGTAGGAGGAGAAAGTTATTAAAATGGAAAATAAGTGATAACAATACACAAAATATCAAGAACAAGTGTTATCAGATCCTCAATGTATGGATAAACAACAAATTTTTAACAAAACTGATCGCTGTCTGTCAAACTGGATACATCAACAACGGATTTACTGGGGAGTATATACTTATTTATTTCTTTAAAGTTTATTTATTTATTATTTATTTAAGCTTCATTGCACAAATCAAGTACAAAAGGCGGACTTAATGCCTCATGGCATTCTCTCCCAGTTTATCAATATTGGAATAGAAAATTCAATAAATAGTTTCTATTAAAGTAATTAGTTACATACAGACTTCCCTTGAAGGTTATTTTAATTGCAAGAGTTTGTTTACTTCCACTATAAATTATTTCTCTATTAAATTCTAATACATTTACTTCTAGTAATTATAGCTAATATTCTGAAGAAAAATATCTACCCTCCACAGCCTGGTAAAAAGAGAATAGTTGCTTTAGAGTTCATTTTCTGTTTCTAGCATGAGCACTGGTGCAACATCTTCAAAGATGATGACTAGGAGGGCTACTGCGGCAGACCTAGAATTAAAATTAAGATGTTCCCTCGAAGAACTCAAACAATTAAAAGAGGAGAATAGTCAGTCGAGATCCAAGTCTACAAATACAAGAAAATATGTCAGTGAAGTATGTTCAGTCAAATACAGAGATGCAACAGGTACAGTCAGAACAAAATATTCAGTCATCTAAGTCAATGTCAAGGTGAGTGGACAATTAATTAATTAATATAAGTAGGTATGGTATAAATAACTTGCAAATAAATTGTATCATTGATACAGGTAGTGATGTCAATATTATGTCAAAAAGTGTTTATGATTCACTTCATATTAAGAATTCATGGTCTAAAACTGATGTTGAAATTTAGTCATACATTGGCAATAGTCTAGATTATAGGTCAGCAAAACTTGGAATGTAAATTTCAGTTTAATTAGTCATTTTATTTATTTTTTATTTACATTTATGTGAATTCTCCAACTGTACTAGGTAAACTTTCTTGTTCAGAAATTGGTTTAATTAACCACTCAATCCCGAACCGGCACTCGGGTGCCGCGTAACAATAGATTTTCTATTGTGTCTGGTAATCCGGGGCTTGAAAGATTAAAAGAGTTTTTGTGTGGATACTACAAACATGCAAATGTCAGAAAATAACATTAGTCAAAAGGAGTCAAATTCAAGTCAAGTAATGTATCATAAAGCTACAAGAAGTCAGTAACAGTCATATCCACATGATGTAACATTACTTCCATGGGAAAAGTTGGTGTTGATTTTATAGATTATAAATTTATAACACAGTCAAAGGCACGTCAGATGTAACACTTTGGTCTCTGTACCAGGTCACTCTTATGTCGGGGGCATAAGTGCTATTATCAAACTGCAAGTGTTTGCCGTGATGTACCGTTGGCTGTACAAGATTATTACTCAAATTATATTGAAATTAATGCCAAAACAGTAATGGTTTGTCTTAAAAATATATTTAGTAGACATGGCATACCAGTAGAGTTATTCTCAGACAATGGACCGCCATTTAATTAAGCAAAGTTAAAGAATTTTATTTTTGAATGGGGAATACACCTAGAGGAAACTTACTTTCTCCAGCACAATTGTTATCTCGCCATAGAGCTGAAACGACAATGGCAGGCACAAATTGTCTACGTTCTCCCAATAGTCATATCGTCAACTGGCATAGTTCCTAAAGTTTTAAATAAAAGCCTGGAAGCCCTCAACATTCCGATTAAAACAGTTAATTTAATACAATTTTAAACACATGCAGAATCACACGAAAATTCCTTTCTTCTGACTCTTCTTCTTCATTCAACGCCGTTATGCTTGGCTAACGCCCGCATACGGTGGTATCGCCCATTTTTATAAATGGAGAAAATAATCTTTGAAAATAATAATAATAATAAGGAAGAAAATAAGAATATAATAAAATACTACCATGACAGAAAGACTAAATTATTACCAAGACTACAAGAAGATGATAAAGTATATATTAAGAAAATGCCAGATACTCCATGGATTCCAGGTGAAACAAATGTGAACAGCCTAGGCTTTATACAGTTGAAGTGTCAGATGGATTTATAGGAGGGAGGAATAGACAGCATGTTTTAAAGCCGCTACAGTCTCCTCAAACTGTATCACACAAGAGTTCAAATATTGGGATGTCTCCTAGGTCTGATATGGTAGTACCATTTATGGAAGAACATACAGCTCCGGTTAATATGCACACTGGGTGTAGGAAAATTGTAGGACCACCAAGACGGTTGGATTTTTATGAGTGTATAATGTAATAGACAAATATAAAAGTTAAGTAATTATTTTGGTGGTGACTGACTGTGAGGTGTTATAATGTTATGTCGTATGAATGTTATTATATGACAAAGTTATGTCTAATATATTGTGGGATTTGGGATGATAATATGTATCTAAGAGTTAAAAGTTATGTAAAAGATTTTTTTTGGTGACTCCTGTCAATGACTGATTAATGTAAATACATACATATTAACTGCATGACTGCAAGTCCAGTATGTGGTTTTATTGGTATAAAGTCTTTAAGTCAAGTCTACTATATTATAGTCTTATTGTTGAATTATTTAAATTAAGTAGTCCTTGTCGTCAAGAGCTTATGTTAAAAGTCGAGTCGGTTCTGTAAAATTGAAAATAATGTTTGTCTAATGGGGGAGATGTTGTGAGCATGTATGACACAACTCTGATTAAGTGAGGCATCTGTCAATTACTGGCAACACTGTGCACACTTTGTGATGGCGTCTAAACCTGAACATGTATCTCTGTGTTACATTTAAGTCTATAAATGGAAGCCAATCATATAACAGCATATAGCCAGCTATAATAAACCAATACACCGGGTGTGCCTTAAACTTGAAAATGTTAGAAGTTTAAAAGTATATATTCATATCAATATTTGTTTCTACGAAGCACCTCCTGATAATCCTACTAATATTATAGGTGCGGGGGTCTGGATGTTTGGATGTTTGGATGTTTGTTACTCAATCGCGCCTGGCGCCTGAACGGATTTGGGTGAGGTTTGGCGCACGTATGGTTTGTGGCCCGGAATGGGACATAGCTATAAGGTTCCTACGGGAAGCGTCTCATTCCGCGGGAGTGTCAATTTTGAAACTGCTGAACCGATTTGAATGGTTCTTTCGCTGTTGGAGGGCTGCACTATCCCCGGTGAAAGTGGGGTGCTTTTGATCCTGGAAGTTTGGGGGAGAGGGGGAATATTTGAGGGGGTAGATTGCGCGCGGGTGGGGCCGCGGGCGGAAGGCTAGTTTACAGATAAATAACTTTATATTTTAACTCAAAGACGTCGTTCTAGTAATTTGTAGGAAATATATTATGGATTTATAATCCCATTGGTAACATTTTTATTTAGCAATGAGATTTATGTCGTATGTATTATTTTGAAACCTGAACGACGTTAGGTATTGCGTTGAACATGTTATTACGGTCTGATGAGTTATGGAACTTGACTTATCCTGATTTTTAACTAAGTTAAAACTTGTATTTTAAATGGATAACAGAAGCTCTTACTTGGGTAATTGTCGCGTGTTGTATTGAATATGTACATAGTTGTTTTGTTTCGAGTTTCAGACACGGTGTCTCTCGGTCTCGCGGAGACATCCGGTCGCTTTGAGCCAGGGCGAGGACACCGGGATGAGAGCGGACGCGGTCGTGGCCGCGCCTGCAGCGGTGTTGCTCCCGAGCGTTGGCGGACGCGTCGTGGTGAGCGTCTCCGGTCGCGCTGGGCCAGGGCGAGGACACGGGGATGGAAGCGGACGCGGTCGTGGCCGTACCCGCAGCGGCGCTGCTCCCGAGCGTCGGCGGAGGCGTCGTGGTGAGCGTCGCAGTCCTCGCGGGATTCGACGGGCTGCTGGATTGGAGAGGGGGATGGAGCGAGCGAGCGCGACGGCGAGGCCTTCAGGAGGATGGGAACGAGGCTGCGTTCGGCGCTCCGTGAGTGGACCCCAGAGACGAAGTCAGAGGCGAAGTCAGAGGCGAAGCCAGAGACGAAGTCGAGACCAGGTCAGAGACAAGGTCAGAGGCAAGGTCAGAGACAAGGTCAGAGGCAAGGTCAGAGACAAAGTCATCTTTTCTATTTTTTTTTTACTTATTTATAGTCATTATATCAGTCACAGAACTATCATGTGATTTATGTGTCCAAATTGTAATAGATTTGATATGAATAGGTCTGTCATGTGATTCATATGTTCAAATTGATAATAACTTTGATATACATAGGACTTCCATGTGAATGATATGTCCAGATTGTAGTAGGTTTGATATGAATAGGGCGTTTGATATGAATTTGATACGAAATATCATTTGATTGATATGCCCAATGGAGAATAACTATGTTACGATGAAGAATATCGTATGATTGATATTATCATATTATATCTTTATGAAAAATAATTATCCTATGAATAAGACTATCATGTGTTTAAAGATGATAAGTCATTTATTTTAACCAAATATCAGTGAAAAGATTTGTTTTGTATGTGCATTTTATTTTCCTTTTAGTAATTAATTAAGTAGTGTATTAAAGATTCTTATTATTAGAATGAAATAGAAAATAATTTCGGTATAATTTTATATTAGCTAGTCGGAATATGAAATAATTGAGAAATGTGCATTTATTTTAACCAAATATCAGTGAAAAGATTTGTTTTGTATGTGCATTTTATTTTCCTTTTAGTAATTAATTAAGTAGTGTATTAAAGATTCTTATTATTAGAATGAAATAGAAAATAATTTCGGTATAATTTTATATTAGCTAGTCGGAATATGAAATAATTGAAGATTTAAAGAACACCCGGTTATTACAATACGATATACTATTATAGGTTGTAATCATTTTTTTTTACTGAACCTTAAAATGTTAATTTGTTTATATTTTTAATTATAAATAAATAGGCAGCGCTTCTTGGATGGTTGCTGAGTATGGTGTCGATTGCTTTTACACAACGTTAAGGAAGCGCTGCTCATCCTTAAACCGCAGGGTTCAGGGCAGCCCCAATACCATCTTAGAAATGTTCTCTCGTGGGTTTGACTGTCTGTACGTGAACCATTGTTCTATGGTCCATATACTGACAAATAAACAAATTATCAGAGTAAAACTGCAATGAATTTGATTTGACATTTAAGTTTAAATTGACATCTTTTTGACATTGTTTTATTCGAATTGCAATTTTAATCTGTTTTTAACAATGATGTTGTTTTTATATAATATCATTGGTTTTTAATTTATTCTTATATTGGTTATTGTATATTATTTGTAATTTATTGTGTTATTTTGAATTTTATGTGTTGCTTGTGACATTTTTGTGAAATTCGATTTAATGTGTGATTTTTATAACATTAGAAATTTGTTTGTTTATTTTATATAATTATGATCCTTGATGGTTGAAATAAATGTATTCATTCATAAGGGCGGAACGTTGACATAATTATGAGAATGGATGGGTTCATAATTTTGTCGCATCGCAGCCTTGGTGGCAAGAATGGATGGGTTTGTGATCAGGGTTGCGAGGCGGTCCGTTAGAAATGGGCTCCATTTGTAAGAATGGATGGGTTTGCAAATGGAACTTATTCAACTTATGACAATGAAGAAGGGTATAATCTGTCTGTGAGAATGGATGGGTTCACAGAGATTATGTATTTTTATTGTGCATGAGGACATGCACTTAAGGTTAATAAGTACGGAACGTTGACATAATTATGAGAATGGATGGGTTCATAATTTTGTCGCATCGCAGCCTTGGTGGCAAGAATGGATGGGTTTGTGATCAGGGTTGCGAGGCGGTCCGTTAGAAATGGGTCCCATTTGTAAGAATGGATGGGTTTGCAAATGGAACTTATTCAACTTGTGACAATGATGAAGGATATAATCTGTCTGTGAGAAAGGATGGGTTCACAGAGATTATATATTTTTATTGTGCATAAGGACATGCAATTAAGGTTAATTTGTTTACTGTTGTGTAATTATAAATAATAATGATGAAGGATATAATATGTCTGTGAGAAAGGATGGGTTCACAGAGATTATATATTTTTATTGTGCATAAGGACATGCAATTAAGGTTAATTTGTTTACTGTTGTGTAATTATAAATAATAATGATGAAGGATATAATATGTCTGTGAGAAAGGATGGGTTCACAGAGATTATATATTTTTATTGTGCATAAGGACATGCACTTAAGGTTAATTTGTTTACTGTTGTGTAATTATGAATAATAAATCAGTTAAAAGTATTGATATTTGTACTTGGGGTTAATAATGCATAATGCACTATTATGGTATATTTTGTAAATAAGTAATTAAGGGAGCATTTGATTAGTGTGAATTATTGTTGTTGAATGTTCATTTCGGAGATTCTTACTAGAACTGGATGGGTTAGTAAGAAATAATACTAAGTACCTTTAGGTTAATTACGGAGATTCATGCTAGAATTGGATGGGTTAGCATGATTTAATATTGCGAGAATTGGATGGGTTCGCAATGTTATCTTGATTTGTCATCTTGTAAGAATTGGATGGGTTTACGGTCATGAATGATGTTAAATGATCCTGTAAGAATTGGATGGGTTTACAGGATTATTAACGAAGTTGGTGATCATTATATTTGTTGTTTCATAAGATTATGTTAAGTTGTTCATTGTCGTTACGTATAAAATGTTGTTGTTGACCTCATATACCCATATTAAATGATAATTTATGAATCTTGTTAGTGCCACCCCGCCGAGTGTAAGGTAGATTATCATATTTTATTATAATATCATTGATAATAATCCGTCCTGAAACCGTGTATGGGGACATACACGAAGGTCAGGATGGACGAGTGTAAGGTTTAATATTTTAAAAATACAAAATAATTTATATACCACAATTAATCACTAGTCAAATGTGTGACTTTAAAAAGTAAAAGGGTGGCAACATTGGAAAAAAGGGTGGGCAACCCTGAAATGGCGACACGTCATTCAATTTGGGGAACGCAACGCGGGGAATAGGGAAAAATAAGGATTAATGAATAATCGGGTGTTCGTGTTAGAAATATTGTAAATAACTATAATAGTAATCCATTGTAAACAAGGATAGAATATAATGTTTGAATCGTATGTGGAGTTTAATTTATTCTTATACATTATTCATTCGATTTTCGCGTGCACGAGAATCGTCTTGTTTACTCCTTTTATGAACCGTCTGTAGTGCAGGTTGGTGGTAAAAGTTGGGCTGGTCAGTAATTACAAGATGGGCACTGGTTCGTCACATTCTTGGATGAAAAATGGGAAACCGAGAGTTTAGTGGGTAATGTAACTAAACCTTTTTACCCCGGGACCGTGTGGTCGCAAGTATCGCTAAACTTGTTGGATATAAATATTAAAATCGTTCTCCTTCGCCAAACAAAAAAGGTAGTAAAAGCTTATGGATATGAAATTCCTAGAAGTTTCATAAATTACAAAGTTATAAATTAAACATTGCTGTCGTAAGTCATCATCATCATCCCAGCGTGTTCCCGATTGCATCCAGTATAAAGCTCTGGGTCCGCTTGGACTATAAACCTAGATTTGACACACCTGGTTATTACAATGGAGCGATTGCCATCTGACCTTCGTATCTAACCCTATAAGGGAAACCAGACTACTTGGAACATAGTCGGGACCAACGGCTTAACGTGCCTTCTGAAGCACGGAATCGTCATTCTTTCCAGACATTCAGGTGATTCAAGCCTGCAATGTCTTTACCAAACTGGAAACAATCACACAAAGTGATGCTCCGTGGGATTCGAACCCACGATCTCAGGGTTTTAGAGCCCAACGCTCTAACCACTGTACCACGGAGGCAGTTATTGCTCTGGTAAGTATTTTTTATTTCAACCTCAAAAGAAATTCTGATAATAGTTTAGCTAATTTGTCCTTCTTCCTCCAACCTTCAAACTGTTCAAACTCTCTTATAATTAAGACGTCTCGAAATTGAAGACTTATCTAAAAGTTTTTGATGTCCCTTTGAAAATAACTACGGCATCGCTCTGTTCCGTTCCTAACTTTGATTCAGAGGGTTGTTCAACCTTTAGAACTAAATCTTGCTTCCGAGTTTCCTTTTATGACTTGCAAAATGTCTGAGAAAAGTTTATCAACTCGGAAAGACGGTATATCGTTTCATAACAGTACACAGACGCCTATTTCTCGCATACTCGGTACTAGAGTGGTTCGGATGTAGCATCCATTCATATGTGTTCTTTATGTGCCCAAATTGAATTTGATTCTTAATACCTTGCGTTGAGATCCGATGACAAACGGAACCACGGAATCTTTGGGTTATCTTGTTCTTCAAATCGAATATAGCATACCAATAGAATTATAAATCAATAAATATCTCTGAAGTTTATTCACACAGTGTCATCCAGTCCCGCATAGGTGGTAATTTTTTGTTATGGTATATCGGGCAGACGAGCATGAGGCAAACCTGATGGAAAGTGACTACCGCCGCCCATAGACTTCTGCAAATCAGGTGGAATCACAAATGCGCTGCTGGCCTTAAACTATGGACAATTACTTTATTATCTGGTAGTAACCTCTTTCGGGTTGTGTATTTAGTTCCGAGTCTCTCTTCAGTATAGACGCTCTGGAAAAAAGTTTAATCTACAGATTAAGATACATCTTATCATCTGCCGATAAGTTACCTAAAAAATGAATTTAGTTGACTACGGTAGACACTCGAAATACAACACTATTTGAACCGGAGCGGAAAAGTTCTGTCACTATCGTGTTCGCCGAAATATGGAAATGAAAAAGTCATGAACCTCGTGACCTTTCAACTATTTATGAATCGACAGAACTATATTCCTACATATTTTATATAGGTTACAGATGAGATTTTTTTATCAGATTAGTTTTTTTTGTGAAAAAGATAGTTTGGTCGAACAAGTTACTAGGTAAGTAATCGCTGTCGCCAACAGAATACTGTTCATCTTACTTATTTAACCATTGGACATTGTAAGTCTTCGTGTGTCATAAACATTAATATAAACATTAATATAATAACACAAACGTTGTGATTTTTTTAATGAAACTGAAATTAACTACTGGCGTAAAATGTTGAAAGAAAAATGTTAAATTATGTTAAAACAAACGCTACAAATTCTCATCAAAGCACCTTCGTGTTATATGTAGCTTCTTTGTGTAATCTCCGCAAACTTCGGAAGTATAATCTTCTGCATAAATTTTAAACTGCTGGAGGGCGCTGTTTGTAGAGTTTTTAACGAGATTGCAGACACATTGCATATTCTCGAGATTATCACATTTTGTAACTTCATACGGGAACGAAATTGTTATTTTATTTTGTTATTAAAACATTAATAGATTTTACGTGTGCTTAAGCCGCGGTGTAGGATTTCGCAAATCTAGATCCATTGAGTATCACACCTAAATTGCTGCTGCTGTCAGACCTCCGTCGCTCTAAATCTATGAGTTTTTTTTATTACAATGTGTAACAAGACGAGCAGATCGTACACCTGATGGTAAGCGCCACGTCTACCCTTAGACAGTTCAGTGCCAAACAGTAACTAAGCAGTTTCTGTCTGGCACCGGTCTGCGCCCGCTACACCGAGACGATAGTTATTAGGTCTCCTATACCCAGTAATTTCACTAGCTTTAGTGCCCTTTCCCCAAAACACAGAAGTGTTCGACACACTTCTATTCCACGGGAAAATATCTGGCACTGGCACTGCGGTGGTACCCACCTAGACGGTCCAATACAGGAACCTACCACCTGGAATCAGACCATTTGGATAACAGCTGGCATCATGACATGAGTGAGGGAAGAGCTATTTAATTGCGCTTTGTATGGTGCTCTTTATTCCTTTTCTCTTACTTCATATTATTTTTCAAAACAGGCAACGTAACCGAGCCTTTAGTCAGTTAGAACGTCGGTCAGGGACTCCATCCGTATACAGTGGAGATACCGCACGTATATACATACTAAGCGATTTGCTTCATCTTTCTTGATACAGACTGCGCGGGAGTGGAATTCTATGCCGGGATCTGTCTTTCCTACACAATACAACTTGGGGCTCTTCAAGACTAGAATTAACGGGCTTTTCCTAAGCAAGCGCGCTCCATCGTAGACCGCATAGTTTGTGGTCAAGTGCTAGCTTAGTCCAAATATAGAAAAAAAAAATCCTTTAGTAATAGATTTCCATGGGCCATTGTGTTTACTTAACAGTTACAGGTGTCACACAAATCTTACTCGTTTGACTAAAAATCGTCAAAATCTGTTTGCTCCCGATTGCAAGCGCTCTAACTTTAAGCTTTCCCATTTTTTTAATCATTCCTACCGTGAAATTCTTTGTCCCCAGTGTCAACAATCTTCACAATACAGATGAAATACGAAAATTCAGTCAAATTCCTGGTCATCTATTAGTACATTTGTCACGTGCCACCTCCAGCGACGCGAGTGCCTTTTTGCGGAGCTCGTCGTTTGAACAAAGCATTCACTGATATGTCAATCTGAATGGGCATGAAGGATCTAAACGACGGGTAGCTACTGCGATGCCTCTGTAAATTGAAAATTAAATTAATATATCGTCGTAAAATCTTAATTTTAAAATTGATTGGACTGTGCTGATATGTCAGTTTGGCATTAATTCAGTTTGCACTTACTTATTATTATTTAGAAATACGAGCTTTGGGATCTGATCAACGTATGTGATGCTCTTGACATTTATATTTAAGTACGAGTAGATAAGAGTGTGGGTAGACTATAATATTTGGCATCCACGGTTAATTAAAATGTCAAGCACCTTAAGGGATCAGTGTTAACCGTACTATTAAACCTGAGCACCATTATAAAGGGATAATTTATCGCGGTATTAACAAAAGGAGCGATTTTAGCTATAAATAAGTATTTCTCGCGAATGGAAATGAAGTGTGATCGATTTCGCGTTCAGTGTTTCTGTTCCGGGGGAGTTTAGTGGGTAGTGGAGACTCGATAGCGTGAGTCTCGAGTCCCACACACGGCCACAGGTGTAGCTAGCCTGCGATTTTTGTGCATAAACGCATTCTCCTCCAAAAAAAAGTGTTACTCTGTGCAAAAATTCACATAAGTATCATCGGGGATAATGCAACCGTTAATGTACTAAATATTGAAGACCGCGTATTTGTATTTGATTTAGTCTTTGAGGCAATAGGGCCCCTTTTGACATTGACAATAATAGATATTTTCTTACGAATGTCACTTCAGCGAAAAGGCTGCCTCTCACGTGGAGTACCCGCGAAATTGCAAACTGGCTACATTTGTCAAATAAACGGAATAATTGAATGCTATATTACGCGGATTTGCAACCCCGACGATAGGTAGGTATATTATTATATTATATTTAATTATTTCTCTTCCCTAATTCGACGCGTACGAAACCGCGGGCACGTCTAGTCGTAATATAATTTGATTTTCTAGCGTCGCGTCGTCTATTTTCCGTCGCTCGCTTTTATGTTGATAAATTTTCGGAGGAAATTAAGTTACGATAAGTAATTTAAATTCCCGAAGTTTACGTAGGTTTACAGGCCCTGGCATCTTAAACCTAATCAGATGTATTTAAATAATTTTCTTCTTCAACTAATATAAAAAACATGATTAGAAGTTGATTACGCATTTTAAAACGAATTTAAATTCAAATTCCATTGTACCCCTAACATCGTTAACTGAAGCATCCATCCCTTTCAATTATGCATATATTTCCTTTAGGAGACAAATCAATCGATAACTTCGTTAAAACACTCGCCAAGGAAGGCAATCTAAACTCGAAAGATGTTCGTTATCTTGAATTAATTCCGAAAATTAATTCTCATTCTCGAGGATTATTGGGATAATCTTAAATATAAAAAGTTTGGAGGTCTGTTGGCCGTTTTTTGTAAAACAAATCGCCAGTTTTGCTTCGTATTTATTTTCTTTGATATTAAAATATAAATATTATTTATTTGCCTACAGTCTGGCAGCACATTGAGCGACGCTTCCTGATGAAGTGTCCCTCAATGGGATAGGTTGCAGTTACCGCTTACCGGTGGGCTGCGTGTCTGTCTGCCAGCTGATGGGGAAAAAAAAAATTGCCAGTGTTAATAACTTATGGTAGTTGAAATGTTCTAGTAGACTTTGGTATTTGTGGTCTTTACTAGTATTATAAAGAGAAAAGATTTGATTGTTTGTTTGTTTGTATTGAATAGGCTCCGAAACTACTGAAGCGATTTTAAAAACTCTTTTACTGTTGGAAAGCTACACTATCCCCGGGTTTACAAAAGGTACTTTTGATCCTGGAAATGTGGGGGAAGGGGGGGGGGGATAATTGGCAAAAGAAATTACGCACGGGTGAAACCGCGGAGGCGACCATTTGACGAGCCATTTGGTGTAATGGTCGAGAAGTCGCCTATTACACCAGAGGTCGCGGGTTCGATCCCCGCACAGTACAAACATTTGTGTACATGAACAAGAACATGTCTGTTTGTATCGGTCTGGGTGTTTCTATGTCTAATAAATATCTATTTACAATGAAAAAAGTATAATGTTTATCCGTTGTCTGGCACCCATAGCACAAGCTTATGCTTAGTTTGGGGCTAGATGGCGCTGTGTAAATAATGTCCAGAGATATTTATTAATTTATTAATTATTGAAATCGGTTCAGTAGTTTCGGAACCTATTCAATACAAAGAACAATCAAATATTTCCTCTTTATAATATTAACTAGAGGCCGCCCGCGGTTTCACCCGCGTGGTTCCAGTTCCCGTGGAAATTGATCAAAATCCTTTCTTAGCGGATACCTACGTCATAACATCTACCTGCATGCCAAATTTCAGCCCGATCCGTCCAGTAGTTTGGGCTGTGCGTTGATAGCTATCTATGTCGGTCAGTCAGTCAGTCAGTCACCTTTGAGTTTTATATATATATATATATATATAAGGTCATGTCATTTTAGTTTGAAATATTTTAACCAGACATTCATTAATGATAGACACACACAGTGCACTATGTATTATTTATATATCAATACAAATTTAGGGTTTTACTTTTTCATACAAAAAAATTTAATTATTTTTAAGAACAACCTGTGTATAAGATGACCTCGCGTGAACCCATTTTCATTCATGAATAATCTAAATATGGCTTCTACATATCGCCGTTCTCCCTCATTTCATTCGTTCTCCTCTTTCCCTCATTCATTCATAAACTATTCTGCTTATCGCCGTTTTCTTTCATTTTACTCTTTCTGCACTCTTCCCACTCTAATTCATAAGCTGTACTGGTCATTCACAAATTTGTGTCAGCGTGTTGCCAGCCTACACTGCACGACTTGCACTTAAATTACATTACATTCTACTTGACATTAAAATAAATCAAACACAAAAAAGAATAAACAACGAACATTTGTTCTTCATTTTAGAATTTGACTCTCCATCACACTTTTTCAGGCTTTGGACTGACAAGTTAAGGAACTCGTTATTTGTTTCGTAATTTGATTAATAATGTAAACTTTAAAATGTAAATAATTAAAAAGGCTAAGCATGTTTACGTGTTAATAAGTCAAAATTCATCAATATTAAAAACTACGATTATTTACAAATTAAACACATACGTACCTATTTACATTAATTGTTGGATGTGCGTAATGACGCACACACATTCTGGCACGAATCACGATCCAGGCAATGCCTTCGCACAGAACACAACACGTCTTGCTCACCTGTTCCTACCTCCATTACGCACACACATTCAGGCACGATCCAGGCAATGCCTTCGCACAGAACACAACACGTCTTGCTCACTCCTCTCACCGCCCCAAGAACCCGCCAAAAGAAACCTCTCCTCGTAGAGATCTCGCGCCCGCAACAATCTCACCGGCGTCGTGATAGCATAGCATACGGCCATGTTAAAGTATTTTAGGGATAAGTAGCGATACGGCGTCTTAGTTACGTGCGCAAACAACAGAACACTAAGACGTGCCTCGACGAACTAAATCACACTCCCGAGTCCCACGTCGAACACCTATTACTGCACAGTGGTCAAATTGATTTGATTTTAAAATATGTTATTTAGATATTAAATATTTTACTTAAAACTTGTTTATCGTTACATTCGTTTTAATTGGTTTAACGTTACAGTTTTAGAGCTACCCCTCCCAAAATGTGTTTTTAATTGGTCGCTTAAAGTTACGTTAATTCGAAATTCACGATTTCACACAATAAGTTTTCTCTTTTCCTTTAAAACAAGAGAAAACACCTTTTTAAATTGGAACAGGTATAAAATATGTATCTAATCAAAACCAGTTTTAACTGCAAAAACCAGGCAAAAGTGGTTTTGACCGATGCCCGTGGTTAAAAACAATTTTGACTGATTTTCGTAGTCGAGTTCGTTTGTTTTCATTGACTTAAATTAGTTTGGCCTAGGCCAAACTAGTTTGACCTGAAATGGTTTTGACCGATCGTTTGAATTAATATCAGGCAAAACTACTTTTGACTGCAAAAATCAGTCAAAACTGTTTTAGACCAAGGGCATCCGACAAAACCACTTTTGACTGCAAAAATCAGTCAAAAATGTTTTTGATTAAGGGCATCCGCCAAAACTACTTTTGCATGATTTTTGTAGTTAAAAGTGGTTTTGACCGGCTATGAGTTTTGACTGTAACATATCTATTGACTATTAAAAAATGACGTTAAGAACTTCTTTACGTTTAGATTAATTTGTAAGTAGAAATAAAGTACCTATCTACCTAATTTCCCTAGGTGCCCGAGATCACAATCACACCAACCAACACTAGACCAACAAGTTATTACCTCTCAGTATGGTCTTGCAAAACAAACTTTAGTAAAATGTTTAGGTAATTATTGTTCAAAAACCATGTTTGAATAGCTATTCCTAATTGGGTAGTTTTTAAAATAAAGTAACAAGTACAACAGAAAGTTATGTAGATTTGGGTACTTATTGTTAACACGATTGTTTCAGTGTAAATAAAAAAATACAAATAAAGTCATACAAAAAAAAAAACAATTAATCTAAATTAAATTTTAATCTAATTGATCAGACCAAACCACTGTGCGTTTGTAGGTGGGGAGATCGCGACACGTGTAAGAAGAAATGGCGTATTTATCGGCCCCTTTTATCCGTTTTGTGTTAAAAACCGCCAAAAGACGGTTCCTTTGGCGGTTTGTAAGCAAAGCGGCCAAAGGAGTCGATTCGGTCGCTAGGCGGCTTCTTCAAAGGGAAGCGCGGCACGTGCCGACAGCAGCGGCTATCTCAAAGGGAAGTAACACAGAACAGTAGTGATGGCGGTCAATACACGAATATTTCGATACTTTTATGTTAAAAGATTTTGTTGTGTTACGAGAGATGTTTTATCAAAGCAGTTAAGATGCTCGAAATAGAAACGATAAAGATTTAAATTGAAACTGCCTCCTTGATACAGTGGTTAGAGCGTTGGGCTCTAAAACTCGGAGGTTGTGGGTTCGAATTCCGCGAGGAGCATCACTTTGTGTGATGAAAAAATTAAAAAGATTTATCATGTGTCGTTTTCATGCTAGTAAAGTGATTCGTTTACATTTGTGCACGTTGTTCATGTTTTTGGACTACGACTTTTCTGTGGTTTATAAAAGTAAATGTATGCCAAACTGCAGGGAAAAGGCCTCCATCTTGCAATGATGGCAAGCTATTGTTACTATGATAGGTACGGGCTTAATCAACATACTTGCGGATTAATGGACGAACCCGAGCTTTGTCAAAAAAAAAAAACAACACAAAGTTAGTCCGACCCGGCTATTGAACCTAAGACCCCGAGATCTCGGTACGGTACTTAAAAGCGTTGGTTTATAAAAGTGACAAAGGAAAATTATGCAAAGTTCAACTTTAAATCAAATTTTTATCGTATTTTAAAATAAATTATTATCGATCGTAATATTTACTCATTGGTAGATAAGTACATCACTAGTGTCCTTCCGATTGTTCGGTCTTTTATTATTTTAGTTAGCTCGCTTGTTTCACGGTAATATCTTGTGTCCTCGGATGGACTAGTGGCTCCGGGGCCCGGGCTATGAGCAATTTCACGATGTACTCGTAGTGTAGTTTGTTTTGTAGAGTTAATAGTGAGATGTGTGTGTAATGAAAGTGAAAAATATTGTACCATTTATTCAGATCACTGGTGTGACAGTAATCGTATTATGGTCGGATTACGATGATCGCCATGGTACCCAGGCTTGGGGTCGCCGGGATCAGCGCCTTTGGACTTTTTCTGTTTTATGTTAAATGTTATCCTATTAAACGAATTTAGTGTGTGCATGAGCAGGAGTATCTATGGTGCACGAGAGTCTGTTCGAGCTGTTGTACCTGGCCGGTGTTGAAAGACCATATGAAGGTGAGTAGGTACTTAGCAGTAGTAGTTTATGTAGTTATCAACAACTAATAAAAGGGATGTTTGTGTGAGGTCGACACAATTTGTGCACAAGTGTGGTAAAGTAGGCAGGTGCCGGCAAAATTCTTGACGCTCGGTCGACAGTGGGGGAAAGTTCGCGACTCAAATTCGTGTTCTACGCAATGCCCACCCGGTTTCAAGAGGTTTGCCGGGACCTGTAACCTAATTGGTGAATTCGAAATAGTTTCTGGTTACGTTGTCGCGCATATCGCGGTTTTTTGCCTTAATTTTTTTAACTGTTACAAATTTTCCCTAAGAGACGAAAAGAGTTGAACTGTTGCTAATTTACTTAGATCTAGAAACAACTCCCTACGCTGGTAACACTGATGGGGGGCCGGCCCTTCAGCAGAGCAAGAGCGCGATAGCTAAAGAGCGAGTAGGCAAGAAGGGGGGGTGGGACCACCGCCACGTGGACACGGCCTGTGCGTACGCGGTTTCTTTGTGTAGAGTTCAATGTTTGACCTTTCTAGTATCGATAGTAAACTAATGGCGTTCTACGTAATACACAGGATGTAGTATTTGACTATTTGATCATCACGGAATTCGTCATTTTTCTCGAAAACTAGCACGTAAACAATTAATAAATATTATATGAATTTATTTTAAATTTAATGTAGAATCAGTCCTCAAATTATTGAGCAAAGATTTTGTATGACCTTATATATATATATATACATCCTAGAAGCAATTTGGCGTCCTGCACATTGCGCACCATTTCGGCGTCCCCCGGTTCCCCTTACTTTTTTTGACATGTCTCAATGAATATTGCTTAGTTCATTCATTTCCAGCTCCGTGGTATACGTCATTTTCCGTTAGTTTTAAATTTCGCGATATTCGTCTTGCAGACATGCCCAAACATTTTTGACTTCCGAACCATGGTGATACATTTTTGGCGTCCTGTGTATATTGATCGTAATTTACCCATGGCATCGACTATTTGACGTCCTCACAGGATAGACGGGACTTGGGAGTGCGACGTTGCCACCTTTGGGTTTTTATCTCTTTCTTTTCCTATTGCTTGTCTGTAATGCACCGTTTAACATTTAATTTATTCCAATATTTGTAAAGTGCTTAAATATACGGACGCCACAATGTTATAATTTTATTAATTTATTGTATCCACAAGTAAAAAGTCTGTTGTGTTTGGATGAGCATAGATGAATAGATTGAATAGTAAATGTATGTCCGTCTTTCTCGCGACACAAACTGAACGAACTTTAATTATATTATATTTTTGTATATTGTGTACCTACCAAATTTCATATTAAAAACGAAATGATAGTCTTTATAATGTCTATAAAAGGGGAAACCGACTGACTGACTGACAATTAAAACACAGCCCAAACTACAAGACCTAGGAACTTGAAATTTTGTACAGAGATTTTTTAAAATGCGTAAGTTCCCAATACGAAGGGGATTTTGGAAATTTACCCCCCAAGGGGTTAAAAAGGGGTTTAGACTAAAATTGAAATTTTGTACAGGGGTGCTTCATAATTCTCATTAAGAAATAGATTTTGGAAGTTCACTTCCCAGGGGTGTTTAATAGCGCTTTATTAGGGTCTACGCGAGTGAAGCCGCAGGCGGAATGCTAGTTTATTATAAGGCTATTCAACGTCCCATATGGGCATCGGTATACAGTTGGGCGTCCGTATATGGCTATTAGGCGTCTAAATATGATAGCTAGTGCCCGCGACTTCGTTCGCGTGGTGTTTTAATCATAATATCTAAGAATGATATCTAAGCAAAACTAATTTTGCTTAGATATCATTCCTATATTATGGTATAGTAAAGCTAGGTACTTAGAGTTCCACATTAAAATATGTTCTAATTCTTCGATTTTATTATTCCGGAAGAAAAAGCTCATCAGACACACCATTTTTACTTTGGTGCAATTTTTATAACTCATACATAATTAGAGGTAGAGGTAGTTTAGCTGGTGTGCTGTAGTTCTACACCCGGTGTTAGTTTCCAGAGGCAATAATAGCCTTTACCTATGTTGCCCAGGCTAAGAATAGCTATACATACCAAAAAAAAAGTTTCATTCAAATCCATCATGTAGTTCCGAAGATTAGCGTGTACAAACAGACAAATATGTGCTTCACTAAATTTATTCTAATCGGTTTAGTTTAAGTGTCAAAATGTAACAGACAAAAGGACATTGTTATCTTTTTACTATACTTAATAACATTCGAGTTGAATTTTTAATTCTTTAAAGATTACATTTTTTGCGAAATAGCAGACGCCGAATATAACGCAACGCGTACGTGACCAAATACGATGTATATTGTTTAAATTGCTAAAATATTATTTTTGACCTCTTGTCGAAGAGGCCACATCGGGGTGGCAACGTCGCATGGGTGGACGCCAAATACGCGAGTCCTTAGTCAGAATTTTTTCTGGATATACAATTTTTGAATATACGCGCGACAGCAGCGCCACAGGTGGGCTGAGTTTTTTTCTGGAACTTTTTAATATTTATTTGCAGCCATTTACACGATTTTTGGCTTCCATCGATTATTGTACTACGCTTAGCTAGGACCGAAAGGACCTAAGTGCTGCTCTCCAACAAAGTGGCGTCCGGTATGCGGACGCCAAATGACGGTGGACGCCACTTTGAATGCACTTTTACCATAGGGGGACGTCACATTGTTTGCGGGATAAATATATATATATATATATATATATATATATATATATATATATAGATATATAGATATCGAAGTATACAGTTTGTTATAATTTATTATAGCTTGTTTACTAGCAACAGTTAAATGAATGCTTGTTCTCTTTCCTATAAATACCGGCCAAAAATAAATGAAACCAATTAGCAAATCGCCAATTACGGATCCTTGGAAACAAATAATGGCGGAAAGGACATTCAAAGCCCATTGAAGTGTCGCTCGAGTTCCAATTATTTGTATTCATTCATCTGATTACGACCAGGTGAGGAATTGTTTGAAAATACGATTTTTGTAATAATGAAAATGTTCGTATTGGTAAGGGAGTGAGGTAATATAAAATATAAACATACGTATTAAAAGAAAATCTGAGTTTAAACAAAAATACACTTTTTTTCTCTCTGATGGTATGCGGCCACTGCGGCGTATTCCATTAAAGGAAAGTGCGCAAGGAAGTGTCACTCAATTGTAAGCTCTTCTGATCTTCGAGCCTTTGATTTCAAATGTACTGGCTCACATTAATATTGCCGGAACACTGCCAGAGCTGTTATGGCGGCAATTTCACCTGTGGGGAAGCTAGTTAGTCGGACTCTGAAAAAGTCCTACCACCAATCAGACCCAAGACGGGAATCGAACCCACGATCTCCGGGTTTTACGCGGCTATGCCACTGTTTCACGGAGGCGGTCTTAAAATTAAAGGTTTGTTTCTGTTACATAACAAAGATCCTGTGATCTTTCTACAGATCTACAGTCTAGTGGACATTAAAAGGAATATTGCCTCTGCCAAGTGAGTTGTGAACGAGCTAATTGAGTACTTGTACGTAGCTTGTAGCATTACTTGGCGCTACGCGTTGGCGCTACGTGAGATTCGTAGTAGATATCTGTGATGTAATGTTACCTATGAGTATTTTAATTCGTTTTTGTGCTTAAAATAAATGATAGGGTTACTAGTGAGCTCCCCGTCTACAAAATAACACTTGCCTACATGTGACTCTTACTGGTAATTATAATTTTGTGATTGAAAAAAATGGGTTCCCTATTTGTCTGCGAAAGTTGCTAATTCGATTTTTATTATATCGAACACGCTGTTTCGATAATTCAGATGTAGGATGTTTTATTCTATCGATGTTTTGTTAGTGCGATGTAACGTTTGTGCGAAAAATCTTGTTGCGAAAAACCCTACAGCGATTGCTCATTAGTTCGATTATTTATTAGTTCGCTAGTAAGTCGTAAATGAAATAATGTCCTCCTAGCCGAATTTTCGGCTACGGCGGCCAATCTTTAAGATCAGCCAACTACGCAGGATATATTATAGTGCACAAGTGAGTGCGCAAGCACAGGTGCACTCCCTATTCCCTCACTCCCATAACACGGTGGGACAGCAGTCTGATACGACCGAAGAGAGATCAGGCGCAGGACCAACGGCTTAACATGCCTTCCGAAGCACGGAATCATCATTCTTTTCAGACATTCAAGTGATTCAAGCCTGCAATGTCCTTACCAAACTGGAAACATTTACACAAAGTGCAGATGCTCCCCGCGGGATTTGAACCCACGACCTCCGGGTATTAGAGCCCAACGCTCTAAAACCACTGTACCACGGAGGCAGTAAATAAAATTGGAAGTTGACAATGAAAATAGCATCTAAAATATCAAAAGCTTAAAAAAATATTGTATAGAGGCGCAAATAGAAACATTTTTCCCCCTGATTGTATTCAGCGTTGACAGATGCGGGTTGACCCTTTCTGGCCGACAAATGTCCCATTCCGGGCTGTCTCATTACGCGCCTTTCGGCCACAGTCGCCGATTGCAGCCCATTTACAACCTTTGCAGGTATTCTTGTTACATTTCATTGAGTACGAAGTTTGTTACACATCTTATAGGGATATTTTTCGGGATACAGCTGGGTCGGTTTTTTGTCTTAGATGAGAAATACTAAAGACCATTTTTTTAATCAGTTCACAGAATCATGCTACGAGTATTTAATGTCCCACTGTAAAACAAATGATTCCACTTAGATCAAGTAATTGCCACAGAGATGGGTACTGGTTTTATCACCATGCTTGCCTAATGCGGATTGGTTATCACAAACTCGAGGTGTGTCCGTAAAACTGACCCAAGAGGTCAGGGATAAAATCACTTTTTTATACTAGGTCAGTTGGCAGACAGGCATGCAGCCCACCTGATGGTAAGCGGGCTGTGCTGCCTATTCCAACAATATTCCATTGAGGGACGCTTCACCTGGAAGCGTCGCTCAATGTGCTGCCAGACTGTAGGCTCATCTGATCTTCGAGCCTCTGATTCCAAGTGTACTGGCTCCCACATTAATTTGACCACTAGACTAATGAAGCTTTAAGGAAAAATACTCAGTCAATCAGCAATTAGTAACACCGGTTCTCCAAATCTATCACAGGCACCAGCCTCTCACACATTAGGACTACCATAGACGTACAATTTATCTTTAAGTTATCATTTAAGTTCCTTTTGTGAAGAGGAAATAAATAAAATTATTATTATAATGAAGAAAAAATAGAAAACTAATTACTAATTATTTATAAAACAAAAATAATGATTCTCTTGATGCTGTTTCCCCGCTCGTTAGACAAATCGAAGGCCGGAGCGTCGTCGGGATCCAATTATTGGCGCCGAGATCTGATTACGTTCAACTATTCACGGGAACTGGCGGTAGACGGTATAGTACGCTAAGACGGTAATTGCTGATAAACGTCGTGAGTCACTTCATTTATGCAAGTGCACCTAAGTAATTTGGTGTATTACACCGTCAAATACTAGTCTCTGGAAAGTAACTGTATGTTTGCTGTTGGAAAACCCAATCGCAAAGGTATTTGGGTAAATTTGCATCTCATGTTACTGACTACGCATTTAAGCTGTTTTTTTTTAAAACCGTATTTACTAGATGTCTGTAAAAGTTTAAAAGATTTTTTAATAAAGATTGTGGCAAAAGAGCAAATTGGACAACGCAAACCGTTTTTATTTTTATTTTAGTTTGTAATAATATCTCACTACTAGCAAAAGCCTCCCCCAACTTCTTCCGATTTTTCCTCTGTATGGATGCATTTCACAAATCCACAAAATGTCAGTTTCCAGCTCCAAATTTTATCTCATACCTACGTTGTACAAAATGTTTCGATATAAAAAAAACAACATAATAAGCACGTCTTAAATTGATATCACGAAGTCACGCTCTCATACCAATACGAACATGCAAAGTGTCTTAAATCAGCTTAACGCTGATATAAAAACCACAGGGTGATTCTTTTATGTACGCTCAAACCATCGTCACGTTGTCGAACATAAAACATGCATCAATATTTGCAAGCCGCCTTCATAATGTGTCGGGAAAACGATAAAGATTGTTATTCTGAAAGATGCTGCGACGAAGCCGTAATGGTTGAGAAGTCGGCTATTACACCAGAGGTCGCGGATTCGATCCCAGCACGGTACAAACATTTGTGTGCACAACATGTCTGTTTGTATCGGCCTGGGTGTATATGTATAATATGTATGTACTTATGAGCTACACACAACAGCTACAAGAAAAAGTTACTGTTAGAACGTATGGAAAACTTAACGTGCTGTTAGAGTCCGGAGAAAAGTGGAAATTGCTCTACCGACAAGAGCGATGCTCTTAAATTAGATTAGATTAGAAAGTTGATTGATCGTAAAGATTAGCGGCCGTAGTCGAAAACTCCGCTAAGAGGACGTTTTTATTGAAATTATGTTGAGCGAAGCCACGGGCAGAAACCTTACGTCGCGTCGTCTATTATTTTCGTAATTTTTTCTTTATTTTTGCGAGTCGGTAATACCGATCGTGATGGCACTGCAAACTACCGCGTGACGAGTGGGAGCCGTCACGTCGTCCCGATCACGGGAAGCACCTATCAATATTCACGTGAGGACGACATGCGATGAAGATGTCATGCTACCTAAAAATACTGCGATATCTTTATATAAAATAATACAAATATAAGATAACAATATAAGATATTACAAAATAAAATAGTGGTAAAAAAGTAGTGGTAGAGCCATGCTGCTTACAGTACGAATGGGCCGCCTCGTCCGGGGAAGTACCACCCTCTCACATAACACCAGCGTGAAATGATAGTGACTACTGTGTTTCGTCTGGTTTGTGAGAGTGCCGGAAGCCCACACCCCCCATAAGAAATGAAATAATTGATTCTACAAACTATATTTATTATTATTTATTTATTTTTCCCTACCAGCATTTCGGCGACAATGGCCTGTTGAGGAAAGAAGTGCCGCAAAAAACTAAAGTTTTGCCTTTTTCTTTAAATATTACAAACTATAAATTACATACCCCCATAGGCCGGCAACGCATCAGCGGTCCCTCTGGTGTTGCAGGTGTCCATGGGCAAGCAATCACCGCTGATTGCTTACCATCAGGCGACCTGCTGGCTCGTTTGCAGCCTCTGACAAAAAAAAACCTCTGCAAGCTTTCTAGCTGATGTTATTCATTTTGTATGAGTTTAGATGATAGTATCTATCTATTTTATCCCACTGCAAAGGCAGAAATTGTAACAACCTTTAGTTTATTCACTTTGATTATTTGACTTAAGACTATTCGACTGAGTTATTTGCAAAAAGGTATTTATACTTGTATTCTCGAAAAAGCAGTTTAATTAGTATTAGGTTTACCTGCAATATAACATAACAATACGTAAGCCGGACTAAGCCTGATATGGATTACAAGTACTTACGTTTAGACGTTTCGAATATGTTGAAACAATCGTTGTCTCAAGCCAACTGGAAGCGCGGCGTCGACATTGATCTTAACTTCATTTATTTTGTAACACCACTACTACCAATTTTGTTTGTTGTATATCTTCACATCACAAAGATCACATAACTTTATTTCCTTAGTAACACTATACACCCTGCTGTCTCAATATGATATAAGTTCTTTCTCGCCACTTTGTATCCATTCGCGAATGGCAACTAAATTAATATGTACAAAACCAAAAACTCATCACTCTTCATTATTTCCGTTAACATCTCAAATAAATTCTCGCTCTGCCTGACTGCTCACTGTAGCTTTATCGAATAATGGATAATCAATAATTAATCGATTATTCTTCAATCATACACAAATTCACTCACTGAATTCTCTACATTATCTCATTGCATCACAAACAAAACACTTCCATATTCCCACATCAACTTGGCATAAGATAATGATTCTAAATATTTTTTAAAACGATTGTCAAATATACCTTAACTTTAAATCCCTATAATCCTTGATGCCCTTAATTAGCACCGTTGTTAAACAATATGACATTTTTTCTCGCGGCCAGGCGGATTTTATGTGGATTTTCCGCAACAATTTCGAAGCAATTTCTACGTAACTAATTGCTACGCGGCAGATTTTGTCCAGGAGCACTTTTTTAATTAAAAGTTATCACCTCGCTCTCATTGGGCACATGCCCTCAAAGTAAGCCACTGCATTGGGCCGATACTCGTACATGAGCAATTGTGTTCATTGTCCATGCTTCACGTCGAAGGGCTTATTTAGTACAGATCGTTCACGATAAGAAGTCCTTTAGGCGCTATATTGGTACTATTGTTTTTCAATACATTCAATATGCATTCAATCTGTTTTTTGACAGATTTACAAAGCGTAGGCAATGCTGCCAATATAGCGGCTAAAGGACAACTTATGGTGAACAGACTGTAGTTATGGGTGGACGTTATTTTTGAAGGAGGGCAAAGATAATAATCGTAATACAAAAAAAACGTTAAGTTCGTTTTTCCTTAGCTGACAAGGCAAATATGGCGGATCTTTAAAGTTTGACATTTAATAGGGATGTGAACAAGATGGAATCGAATCAGTGAATGAACTACTGAATGATTGATAAAATTCATATAAATTGTACTCCGACTCCGGTCATCATTTTACAAAATAATTTTAAAACTGTTATAGATTAATATTTTGAGTTATTTATTATTCTTTTTTAAAACAAAAAGCGATCTAAAAGCGCAAGTTTACAAAACTAGTTAGTTACCCTTAAGGGAAGTACATTTATTTTAAGTGAAAAGAAACGATGTGAGATCTTATTAATATTGATTTTATCATTTGGCCGGTGTTAAGTGTCCGTGTACCATCTGGTCATAAAATAAACGGCCTCATCATTTAAAACGCTTTAGTGGGAAAACATAAAACAGCCAAAATTATTGCTTTCGGTTGAAATCGTGCGACAATGTCCGTCCTAACAGTAGTAAGAGTGCGAATAATAATAAAAAGTTATTACCTTTCCCTGGCGAGTTGACGGGATTTATTTTATATCCGGGATGGTATAATAAAATATGCTGAGATGTATCAAAACGGTAGAACGAGGACTGCATTTCAGAAATTATACAAAGATAATTTTTTTTATCCTCCACCATCCCGCACAGGGCCCGTGTGGTGGAGTATGGCCCACACTATCTCACAATTGAGATAAGACCTGTGTCCCAGCAGAGGTAACGTATATAGGCTGACGATGATGATTATGACTTTTTTTTATAAGTTTGTATATTTAAAACTACCGGACATCGATATTTTAATTAAGATTGTATTACCCATCGGTTCTAGTACTTCTAGTTACTAAACCAACCAATTTTGAAGTTAGATAACATAGGTTTAATGCGTTCTCCTCCGACAAAAAAAGTACCGTCTCTTTTATATTACCGATAATTTATCAAGAACACGGTGGTAAAACTGGCCCATAGTGCAACGATAAGTGGAAAAAGACTAAAGCAAGCACTATAATTGAGTGTCAATTCATCCTAATTAATGGAATTGAAGGCTGTCACTTAAAGCCCTTTTTAAAATCCACTTTGGAGTGAAAATCTTATCCGATTACAGCCCTCTGGTTCAGTCTAGGACCTTGACCTAATTTTCGTTGGGGAAAAAACGGAATAACATTATTAAAAAAACTCCATGTCAAGAGAAATTAAGATCTGCGCCGTCCCTCCACCGGGTACGAATTAGCATTATAAATGACTTAATTTAAGGTCATTAATTAAAAGTCCTGTCTACAAATATAAACCCTATATATTTCAGACAGTGACTTAATAAAAAAGTTTAAGGCCGCTCTCATAATTAGGATTAAAGGAAACATTTTCTGGCTACTAATGACAAATCTTGTAAAAAGACTGCCTCTGAGATGCAGAAATTAGTAGTCGCACTTTTAAGAGACGGCCGCGCCAGTGTTTAAATCAATTCTGCTAAGAAAATACTCAGCTTGGTCCGAAACCAAGAAGTTGGCGGCGAGAAACCCCTTTGGTTCGTTGGATCAGCTCCTGATCTCTCTTCAGTAAATCGTTTTGTAGAGTTGCCTATCGATAGTTCAATTATAGCATCGATACTATTGAAGATCAAAATACTATTGTGAGTTAATATTATCGATAGTAATAATAGTTTTACAAACTATCGATATATCGTTATAGTATCGAATATCGATAGCACTATCGATATTGATAATTTTCGAGGTGTAGTATTTATTAATAGTTGGGCAACTCTATAGTTATTCCAGAAAAATATCAACTTCCACTATTTCTTTTTATTAAAGACACTTTTCATTCCAATTTCATACATAACAGTAATAATAAAACTCAAGTATTCATCGTAACATGTAGTTTATTGAAAATAATAAACTTCTCAGTAATAATAAAACTCAAGTATTCATCGTAACATGTAGTTTATTGAAAATAATAAACTTCTCTCGCTCGTAATTTACAATTGAAAATATTAATTTTGTAGCGTTACTACATTATCCTTATGTTACAATAGTAATTGTTTATGTGCGACATGAAAAGCGGGTTCTTATTACATATACTCATATCTACATTACTTCATATTCCATTTCAGTTGTCTTATGAGTTAGATAGATTGAACAATGGGATGACTCCATACCAAAGTGTTAAGTGAATGTATGTATGTATTTATATGTAATTGTATTTACCAATATCTTTGAAGGCTTGAAACTTATGCTTAACACAATATAAATCTTTGTGCGTGTAAGTAGAGACAATTAAGTAATTGGCAATATAATTTAAAGTTAAGGTCAAGGATTTTAAGAACATTTTCATAGTTTTAATAATTATTTAAAGTTATAATGTTACGTAAATATTATTTTAATGGAGATTGTTGGTCTTCAAATGCCAACAAAGTTGCCAGACACATCGAAAACACTTTGTATGAAGTAATCCCACTGTGCGTATTTAGATCAGCTCACCTATAATTTTATTAGCGTAATGCAATGATAATTATCTATATACTTTTACTTGCATTTATAGTTGCTTAAAACGCAATTATGAACAGATATACAATCAAAATCAAAAATCGTTAAGTTATGAAAAAAAGATCACATTTTTTGCACATCGATCTTGCTCAGAGATTTTTCATAACACATATTTTTATCTGCCAACCTAGCTTTGATGGAGATTAATATATCTTTTTATTTAATCCTTAAGCTATTGAAGTGCTTTTTTCGAAGTAATACACTTTTATCATTGCACTATGCTAACTTAAATGTAACCAAGATAATCAGTACCATTTTTCACAGCAAAAATATACATAACCCTTAAATGTACAGTCTATAAAATCCGTTTTATAGAAAGTAAATTTTCAGGTTTAAATATTACATTATGTCTTGGTCACTTATTTTATCATTTTGAATTCTCTGACGAACCACAATTTAGTTTAGAAACGTTAAATATTTTGAATAAAAAGCTGCCTTTTTATGACTAGTTTCTTTGGTTCACCAGATAATTCCTAATCTAACTTGCACTTTGTGCAAAAATAAGCAAAAATTACAATTCGCCATGTCTTTATCTTAACATTTTATCCGTACTTAATTTTACAATCTTATATTCTTTATTGGCACTTTATAGTTACCTAAATCCGTTTAATAATACTTTTAGACCCACTTACACCAGTGAGAATACGTTACTAACACCATAATTACACGGTCACTACGATACTCGGTACCATGTTACTAAGTACCAAGTTCCAGGTATAGTCAGCGCCAAAATGATTTGAGCGTTTAAATCTACCAAAAATATCTGAACATTTGATCAAGATCACTCTTAGGTTAGCTCAAAATCACTTTAAGGTGTAAATATCATTTGTTGTCATTTGTTTTCAAACAACAAACGAAAATGCACCTTTACATCTTAAGGTAAGGTTGATTTTTGTCAAATGTTCAGATATGTTTGGTGGTTTTGAACGTTCAGATCATTTTGACGCTAACTGTACAGTAGGTATTATCTTGATTTCTCTCGGCAAATTTTGTGTTTCGTCAATCGTCGGATTTCTATCGGTTACCCTTTGCAATAATCACATTTATCATGTAGTATAATTGTGTGCGACCATATTGTTATAAATTACACAAAAGTAAGTATGATTTTGACAAAATGAACAATATCGAATCCTAACACTATTCATGTAATAATTGATGAACATGGAAAATAACATTTGTATGCGAAATGTTTAGAAAATAGACTGTTAATCTGAAACTCGGTACTTAACAAATATTTGTATAATTAAAAGCGTAGTTATTAAGTACCGATTAGTGATGTATGTATTTCCGTGTTAGACGATACCGTGTTACTAATTACCGTGTTAGCTTTACTGGCGCAAGTCAGCCCTATTCACTTATTTACAAGCATTTGAATTATTATTAAGTAGTAAAGAGGTTATGTCTATAAAATCGGGACGTTTCGTGACAGTCTCTAGGGAGAAGAGCTTTAATAATTAATACCGATGAATCAATGAGTTAGTCCCAAATCGATACCTACCGATTTTTAAGTTAATTGAGAGTTGAAAGCGATTCAATGTTGGGTGTATTATTTGCTAAATTTCAGTTGGCAACAGTGTGATTTTAATGTCCAATTCGTCCATTTTTTTTTAATTACGAGATGGTTTATTTGACCACTCAGTCGGGCTATAGATTTCATTAACGATGTATAAGAGTGAAAATTAAATATTAATAACCTTTTTTTATGTTAGTAGTGGAAGAGGTAACTGTTTTAATAAGGTTTATTGACGTGGTTTTATTAAATAGAAATCGTTTATTGTGGCTTGGTCTCATTTCTGTAATTTGATTAAAAATGACACATAGAGAATCGTTTCGTATCAAACCAGCAGGTTTCATAATCAGATAACTTATCTCTTTAAAACCACACTGGAGGCCATACAATTATTTTTTTAGTATTATATTACACAACTAAGAAGTTGCATTAAGTTAGTTTTTCTGGCTATTCGTCTTCATTGTAATCTCAATTCTCTAATTATCTAAAGATTATTTTACATTTACTTTCGGAATGAATGTACTCGTTTTTCTAATTGTATCCATGCAACTTCTACATAAAGTGTTGTGATGTTGAAAAGTTTACTATAATATAGTTTTTTTTTATGGAGTAAATGTATGACAATATTTGAACAGGTATTTGTTTATCTGTAGTTTATTATTAAGGAATTTCTCCAAGCATTCTTAGAACGCTACGAATACCAACCTTTTGTAAAAGTGCTGGTCTAGATATGCTATTGCAATGAAGATAGTATTCACAATTGTAGGTATTTTTGGAATGATGTTTATTTGTTAAGAATATCAAAAATTAATTTAATCATGATTTTGCCTTCTTGAATGATTACTGAAATTATTGAATTCGATTAAAATAGATTAATAAACGGACATACAAGCACACCATATTACAGTATTTAGGTATACAGATTAGTAAAAACAATGCGATACAAAAGGAGTATACCTACTTTTAGGTATTGTACTTTTTGTAGGTAAGCGTAAATATGCGTCACAAGTCAACTCACAAAGTCGACAATAATGTGTATTATTTGAATATTGTTATTGATTATATTAAAATTAAAATAAAATCACAACTCAACATTACATTACAATAGAATTTTGATGTATTATAAAAAAATTCCGTTAGCAATATTTAGAAAACCATTTCTAAGAGTAGCTTACAAAGCGTAATCTAAACCAGGGCTGTAGCGGAGGTAAATTTATCGGTACCGAAGTTGGAATCGGAGTTTTTAAATTTGATTTATTGGAATCGGAATCGGAGTCGGATGCAGACGCAAAAGTAGTAGCAATTTTTATTGAAGGACAAATAAAAAAAAAATTCATTTTTCATTATAATTTCAAGAAAAAATTAACACAGGCATTGAAAATATTAACATGTTTCTAACTAAACAACAAATTAAATCAAATGCATTGATTCCAAGAGTACCTAATGTATTGCTATGCTTCGACCTCCGATTGAAAAGTTTCAGATCCGAAATCGGTACCGAAAGTGTAATAATAATCGGAAGTTCCGACTTAACAGAATCGGAATTGAAGCTCCGTAACATCCCTGATCTAAACATAATATTTATTATGAAAGAAGCATTAGAATTTTGAAGAGGGATCAAAAACTCATTAAAAATTTACTTTGTAATGAAAACGTCCCCAAGAAAATACTTAATAACTTCCGCAGTCAGGACAAATTGAACGACTTGTCTTAATAAGTCAAAACCTCTTAAATATATTTTATCGTAGTATCACGTTTCGGTACATAGCTTGACTTTTGCTAGTTTCACTACCATGTTTAGCTGTTGTTTACTCTATTACTTAGCTAAATTGTGCATCAATAGTTCTTTGTACATAAGCAATACAAATTGAAAGATCACATTATTTAATTTATCTCTGTGAAGAAAGAGGGAGAAGTGGAGCTTTCACTCGAAGGCACCGCTTGTCTGGGAAAGTAGGTACAGTCAACAGCAAAAGAAGATGATCAAAGTCAGACGCTCAAAACTAATGAACGTAGTCCGCGTCAGAACGGTGTGGTGTCAAGATGATTTTAAAATAAGTGATTTTATTTTATATCAAACATTAACTATGCCTGATCAATGTTGACTCCAAAAGTTGTAAACGAAATTCACATCAGAACTAAGAAGTCGAAAAATGATTTGTAGTTAATGATTGGTATAATATACAATCACTTACTTAAAATCAACTTGACACCACACAGTTCTGACGCGAACTACGTTCATAACTAATGAACTTCTGACTTTGACCATCTACTTTTGCTGTTGACTGTACCGCTTAGCAGCACTTTAAAACTCTTGTGCTATGTTTCTGTCAGTGAGTAAGATCTCCAGAGCTCAGTTAGAAAGGCATGGAGTTGGAAGTGGAAAGAATTTTTTTTTACTGGCAACTTTATGTTTTCTCTTTAAATTACTCGTACAAGGTTAGCGACAAGTAACGTAAATCAAGCGGGCCATTGGATTGAGCGCCATCCTTGTGGCATAAAAAAAGAACAAGATTTAGTTGAAGAGTTATAAATACGTTTTTATAATAAAGGAAAGCAATTTTGCTTATTTAAAGTAAGCTTTCTTTCTGTATTGCTGTTATACTTAAAATTAAAGATACAACTTCTCATACTTAATTTTCACGTTCAGTCGAGAGAAAAGTACTCGTACCTAACTTTATAAACTGACCATCTCAATAGCCATATGACATATTGTTTTTTATTAAGATCTTAGGATACATTTAGCAATAAGGTACATTGGAGCGGTTGCAATCTGATCTCCGTAATCCTTAACAGAGAGAACTAACCCAATTAAATCATGACTTCAGAAGTAGGTGCACTTCCATTCGACTGTGGCTACTATCTGGTTCCAATGCTATTAGGATACGACCTTTTGTAGTTGCGTGACTCCACAATGATGACTTACACACACACAGTTAAATAATGCGTTGCTATTGGTTGCTAACGTTACGGACAAGTGCAGTTGACGTAAATTTTCGCTCTATTCCATAAGGTATTATCCTAATAGCATTTGAATCGGATATACGCACTTAGAAAAATTCATAGGTACTTGCCGAGATTTGTATCATTGATTTCACGAATTTAAAACGAATTTGTAATATGAAGTGAATCGGAATATTATTTTGAGTTTGAAAAGGATCAAAGCAAAAAAAATAAATATAAAGGAAACTTTTTCATTGAAAAAATAGGCGAAAAAGTTCGAATGGCGTTTGTAATAAAAATATCCCGAATAAAAAATTGTATGAGAAGCGATATCTTTTCAGTGCAGTCGTATGCAAATAGCTCCGTAGGCTTGCATCCACGGAAATATCGGCGTACAATCACGTGACTTTTAAATATCTGCATATGACTATGGTTAACATACAGCCTATAGCTAAAACAATAATACAAGGCACTACCTCATATAATACATTTATTTTAGCACAATCAACAATAAATCGGTGTATCTTATATATGATAAAAAAAAACGCTTTTTATGTGAAACTTCAGAACGACTAACTGAATTTGATAGTTATTTTTTGTAGCACTTGTTTATTAAATGATCATGTTTCGACTTTGGGCTGGCTGGTAGCTAGTTTAAAACAAAAAATACGGTTAATAAATTAACAGATAAATTGCCGTGACTTTAAGCAAGAACAACATTCTGAAATTTCTGAAAACCATAAACCAACTGAACATCAAACATTTAATCGACTTAAAAAGTTTTCTGGTTAAGACGGCAAAGTTTAATGTAAATTTTATTTCCTCTTTGTTGTTGATTGTACTTTTACTTAGCCTAAGTTATTAAAAAAGCATTTACCGTTCATTGGAAAGATATAGGTTACCTTAACATTAAAATAGATGCGAACCACGTTTTCAAAATCAACAATTTCTGGGAACGAATGGCGCGTATTCGGGTCACCGGGCGGAAAGTAAGTTTAAAATTAAAATAAACATCGAGTAGAATTCCATTTACATAACATTTCCACGCACAGAATGTAGACGAAATAATTCATTGTGACTTTTATTTTTGGTGGAGCCTGTTCCATTGAATTTAACCATCGGCCGGGTAGCCAACTTTAATTCTATGCCAGATATATTTTTGTTTCCGAAAAAAGTTTGGGGCTTTTTGTTTTGAAATTGTTTAGTATAACAGGCAAGCTATAAAATTAAGCCCGATGTAAAAAAAAGTGCAGCTCAAACTGCCTTGACAAAGGAACTAAATCGTCTTCTTGCCCGTACGATGTTTCTCCAGGCTTCGATAGTGGAACTAACCAAATCACAAAAGTATTTCAAAATTCAAGTTTCTCTCCAAAAAAAGACCGATCACATTTTCCTTAAGCTCTAAAAAAGTAAAAAGAATATTTTTTATGGCCGTCCATAAAGGGGCGCTCACATTAACATAATTATAGGGCGTTTACCAATGATCCAGGCTGCGATAAAACTGACACACGGAACACTGAAAAAAAAATATGTTTACTTTAATAAAGATCTTGTTTAACGTTATCACACATCTTGACTCCATATGAGCCTAACAAGATCTTATCTATTGAAACTAAAAGAACTTTGTTAAAATATTACTTGTTACGTTAATTAACTATTTTTTTGGTTTAGACACGACAAGATGGTTTACTTTAGCTAAGATCATACCTAATTGAATAATGAAACCTTATTTCATCGACGAACATTACTAATAGGTTCAACTAGGGTGTTTTTTGCTTTAGCTAAGATCTTAGACAGTTCGAGCAAATAACGCAGGTAAATGAACTAACCTCATATTCGACATAGACATGAATTACTGTTAAAGTAACTAAGTAACTTGATTGCAATAAATATTGTTCATTTGTACAGCAAAAAAAACACTTTGTTGCAACAATAATTGTTCTTTTTTACAGCAACAAGTTCACTTTGTTGCAACAATTATTGTTCTTTTTTACAGCAACAAATTCACTTTGTGGCAACAATTATTGTTCTTTTGTTCAGCAACAAATTCACTTTGTTGCAACAATTATTGTTCTTTTGTGCAGCAACAAAGTAAATTGTTTTCAATAATTATTGTTCCTGAGTAAAGCAACAAAGTTACTTGATTGTAATAATTATTGTTCTGTTGTAAATCAGCCAAATTGCTTGATTGAACACAATTATTGCCAAGATGATATTTTTCACTTGAAAAATACGACTTACCTCAGGTGGAAATCGAACCCACTTATCTCTCTCTATGCGGGCGATTGTTCTTCCATAGAACTATAGAGACAATAGTTTAAATTTTTCAAGTGCTTATTGCGCTGAGAGTCAGTGAGAAAACTAATGTCTCTGTAGTTCGGAAGAGCTGAGGTATTAGTTTTTTCAAGTGAAAGAAATATTTTAGCAACAATTGTATTCAATTAAGCAACTTGGACAGCAACAGAACAATAATTATTACAATCAAGTAACTTTGCCTTGTTATAGATTATAGGTTCTAGAAAGAATAGCAATTTAAAAAAAATTCCATTCAATAAAATTTATTCATTTATAAAGTACTTCGCACAGTTACATATTTTTTTACATTACTTAGAATATTTATATTGCACGGCATTAGAATAAGACTATTTGAATCATACAATAAAACTTTATGCAATTTGAGAAAAAGGGGCATTGAATCATCAGAGGTAGTATTATAAATTAGGACAGTCCCTTTTACATACCGTGTACTACCTAAAGAGGCCCAAGTAACATTACAAGAGTTTTTTCATCACATAATTGCAAACTTGACCGTATGAATTGATCATCAGTAGATTCCGCACACATTGTACAAGAAACAGGCCCAGTCCTAAGAGAATCAGACAATTTACCTTTTAAAAACATTTCGTTTAATTGTAATTTTGATGTTTCATACTGAAAGATAACGTAATGTTCCTTCTGTTGAACTTTGGCTGATCTCTAAATATTCTTGTTTCTCGATGCTGTAAGGCTTTCATTTTGCTCCCATACTGTCGTCTGGTGTTGGGTTTCTGCAAAAAAATAAGTATTGCATTTAGTATTTATAAATAATGACCGTCAGAACATCGGGAAGGAAAGTTATAAAATGGTCCGCCATTCTGACGTCAGCACCGCGTCACCCTCTTTTGTTTTAATAATTGCCGAAAGCTTTGAAGCCTCTCACCAGGATAGCGAGAGACTGTGGGTTCGATGCCCACCTAAGGCAAGTTCGGTGATTTCTTTCAATTTAATAATTATTATCTTCCTCATGAATATGCGCCAGATAACACACCAACTGTCATGGTCTAAATGTAAGGCATTATATGATGTAAGGTTTATTTTACCAGGTGACGTTAACATAACTCAGTACTCTCAGAACAGGTCTAGAGCTAGGCTATTATGTATGAAAGAAAAGACTATCATCGCGTCCGTAAACATTCCTATAGATTTGGTTTCCATAACTCTTCGACTAATGCACCTGCTAGTATTGTACTGTAATACGTCATAATCTAAATAAATAACTATTCTTACCTTCAAATACTAGGATTATTTCTGGAAGCTCCCATGTTTTTAGTAAGTCCACAAATTTTTCATGTGTTTCACTTTTCGTCGCACTCGTCTCGCAATAATATGAAATCAATTATGGCACCACGGGTCTCACAAAAAGAATGTAACTTATTAATAACAAACGTGCTATACTAACAAATCAAAATAAAGCAACACGCAATCGCAAGAACAACACCGTGACAGAGCGCGCGGCGCGGAAGAACTGGGAAGAAGATCCGCTGGATGCGTTGCAAGCAAAACTTGCAAGATTAAACTGGTTTTGACAGGTTTGCCGGTGTAGCGCGACTAGCTTAGATCATACCTAATTGAATAATGAAACCTTATTTCATCGACGAACATTACTAATAGGTTCAACTAGGGTGTTTATTGCTTTAGCTAAGATCTTAGACAGTTCGAGCAAATAACGGAGGTAAATGAACTAACCTCATATTCGACATAGACATGAATTACTGTTAAAGTAACTAAGTAACTTGATTGCAATAAATATTGTTCATTTGTACAGCAACAAATTCACTTTGTTGCAACAATCATTGTTCTTTCTTACAGCAACAAATTCACTTTGTTGCAACAATTAGCAGTTTGCCGGTGTAGCGCTACTAGCGGGGCGGGGTGCGCGGGTGTATCGCAACCAAGTACACTTTGGTGAATTTACAAAGCGTTTGTAAATGTGACAACTTCACTTGTTTGATTTAGATAAGCAAGTAAATTATATCAACCATGCTAGTTGTTAAAAACGATGCAAGTTATAATGTTACCTTTAACAAACTCAATTGTTTAATTTAGCAAAATAAAATGATAGGCTTATACAATGAAGAAAAAAAATGTATGATGTAACGAAGACCGTTGATTAAATTAAACAATATGCATTTTGTAGAAAAGAACAAAATTGATTTGTTCAAATAAGTATCAAATCTTGTTTAAAGGAAATAATAAAATGAATATTCTAAACATTTTATGGCCAACTAAGAGAAAATGTATCTTAGTTAGGCTTCATTTTTTTCAGTGAAGGAGGGTTGCACACTGGAAAAATGTTATTTTAAATGAAAATGCGATTTCAGATACAGATCGTTCACGATTAGAAGTCCTCTAGCCGCTATATTGGTACCATTGTTTTTCAATACTTTCAATCTGTTTTTTGACAGATTTACAAAGCGTAGGCAATGCTGCCAATATAGCGGCTAAAGGACAACTTATGGTGAACAGACTGTATTACGAACTTGAACATTATTGGTTGATTCGTTTTGATAAACTCAACAGCGTTCCTGGTATTTTTAAAATAGTAAAGATAAATTTTAATGTGATTCAGATTGCATGATAGCTTTCAAGTCGTCATTGCCATAAAAAAAAAAACTTCTGATTGGTATGGAAATTCATATTTTACGTATTTATTCTATACCGATAGTTTCAATCAGTACCCATCACTATTGAATAGTTAAACGTTGGTGCGATTCGAGGAACAGTTTAGGTGCGCCTCATTGGGTGCGCCTCAAAATTGTTGCGTTTCGAGGAATAGGTGAGGTACCTCAGTTTTATAAATAACGGCATCCGTTATTTGATGTTTCTAAAGCATGGCATTTAAATCATATGTTATCATATCATATCATATGATAATGTTGTGTAATTTAAAACTCTATAGACAATAATTTTTGATTCCGTTTCCGCCCGCTGACCTTTAGAAAAAGCAGGGTAGCAACTTATATTTTGGACGAAGATTTAACTTCACTTAAACCCTACTAATACCTTAAAACAAATTCGTGCTTGTGCCAAAACACATATCAGTTGACCATCCATATTATAATTATTCAAATTATACAATTTTACAGTATTAATACAAATAAATAATTAAGTCAGTCGCTAACAAGTTTCAGTTCCATGATTCGGTACACACTACCGCGTACTAATAATTGCGCAAGCTCTTCCACAGAATAATTGGACAATTCCAAAGCATTTGTATATATAATATACCACTAAAAACAATATCTCACTGTTTGACTTTTGTATAACGATCACGTCGTCCCTACACGAACACTAAATTACACAATTTTATTGCACCATAAAAGTTAATTGCACTATAAATGCGCTATAGTGGGGTTTCGTCCCCCGGCTCGCTGTAAGGCAGCCTGACCACCTTGGATCCTGACAACACCCCAACTCCTTCTAAACAAGACCTCCTATTCGCCAGCACATCCCTTAGGAACGCTCTTCTAGGTCCCGCTAAGTCAGTACCAGTTATAGACCTGGTCAATTTCCTCAACGCTGGAAGCCGTAAAGCCTCTTCATACGAAGGCGGTTCATCAGTTGGGGTCGTCTGCGCTCGACCACCGAACGGATCCCTCGAACAAGTAGGAGATAATTCTCGCGAGAAATATAAAGTCTCCCGATTCGCAGCTTGCGCTTCAGGCATCGGCTGGTAATTTACCGGAGTAGCTGCTCTGAAGTCTTCTAATATCTGTCTGGCACTTCGAGTCGTGGTCAGAACTCCTGCCCAGGAGCGTCTGTTCAGTTGTTTTGCTTCATTCGACCTGGCAGATCCAGCAATGTTGTTGCTAGAGTGCGTTCCTGCTATAGCTACTCTTGGTCTTCTAGGAGGCTCGTCAAACGAGGCTGCCTTTATTGCAGGCCTAATAGGTCTGTCAGGTTCGATGTTTACAAGGACGTTGCTGTTCTCGGCTGGTTCCTCTCGGACGGCTGCGTCGATGCGCATCGCTTCTGAGTAGGAGGGTACTAAGGCACAGTTGCCCCGGATGGCTGCGAAGAGCTCGAGGCTGTCGACGGTGGAGGCGTGGGACAGGGGCAGGGTGCGGGGCGGACGGGGCGCCGAGCAGAGGACGGCGCTCTGCTCGTCAGCGAGGGCCCAAGCGTAGTTGGTGGCCGTCACTGGGGGCAGGGTGTCTGACAGGTGAGTGTCGAGATCCAACTGCCGGCTCGGATCTAATTCGTAGTTTGTACCAAATATTTTTGTTATCTGAAACAAGATTTGCTTGTAAATTGAAAACATTGAGTTTATATCTCCCTAATAAAAAAGGCAAACTCTGAACGGTTCTTTATTTTTATAAATATTTATATGGATTAAAAGGAGAGCTTCTTTATATAAGTTCGGCAGTGAAATCAGGAAAACTAAGTAACGGCATTAAAAATATTCGGATTGTTGTCGCCTTTGTTTTAAAAATTAAATTACGGAATAAATATACTTACAGTATAATGTACATAAGCTGTATTACATTCTATGAGGATACGAAGTGGCCAAGATAGTAGTAAGCAGGACAAAGTCCAGAAAAGAAGTTGTGATGAGTACCACGGACAACGATCTGCTTCCCTGCAAAGAAATACTTAATGTAAAACATGTCTAACAAGTTTATGAAGTAAATATAAGAAATAAGAAAATAATGTACCTGTATGCAACCATATATTCTTTGAAAGAGCTAACTCCAATGAGATCCAAGCCTTCCCGCATTTCCATGAAATCGTCAAATCTCTCATGTTCTGCGAAGAATCTCGACCTTTGATCTTCAAATTCTGGAAACAGTGCTTTGATTAGCAAGTAATTACAAGAACATATATAATTAACTCTACGCTTTGTAGGAAGAAGCGTCAATAAAGGTAGCGTAATTTAAATTGTTTTTTCACGGACTCGTTGGTCCGTGCTTTTTTTCGTGTTGACTTTTTTAGTTTCAAGCAGAGGCGAAATTGTGTTTTTTATTTAAATGGACTATTTCAAAAATTTTTGGACATTCTGCTGAGATGATCATCATTTAACCATCCATAGTCTCACAGTTCTATTAGTAGGAGAGTAAGCATGACGGAAGTCGCTGTAATCAATAATAAGTAGACTTCTTAAATCATAGAATATGGTTCAAACTTATCCTGATCAAACCGCATCTAACCGCCTTAGTAAAAATAAGAAAACTCGTAGGCACTAAGTGCCTTAATTATTGAAGTGAAGTCTTCACTTCAATAGTTATTGTACTGAATATATATTTTTTTTTGTATAAGATAGAGGGGAGACGAGCACACAGTTTTACTGATGGTAAGTGACAACAACCGCGCTGCAAGTATTTAAAAATAGATGTAAACAAAATCTTTGCTTACCACTGGCAGCTTCGATGTTGGCGAAGGCGAATCCCTTGCTGAAGCGCACCTTGGTGATGGGCGTCTTGGCGTCGAGCACGAGGTTGCGGGAGGCGTCGCGCTGGCCGCAGCACGCATGCGCGAATGAAGTACTGGCGCTGTGCGTGTTCACGCGCTCGTAGTACACCTGGGTATATGCTCAGTCAAAATCAAAATATTCTTTAGTCACATACGCTTCTGTTGGGTTAGGCGGCGTTTGGAAAAATGTTGAGTCTTTTTATCGTTACCCATATACACTCAGGCCAGGTGGAGTGACGTTTTGCGGAAGATGGCTGACAGAAGCTGCATGCGAGTGGTCGAGTATCTATCAGTGTGGCGAACGTTTAGAGAGGCTTATATTCAGCAGTGAACTGTGATGCTAATCATGTTATGTCATGTCATAGGCTTCAAAAATGATATTATAAATCGTCAATATTAATACATCAATGCAGGGCCATTGGTAGCCTACTATGAAAGAATGGTAGAGTGACTCTACCGAATGTTGCTATCTATCGAGAATAAGCGAAAATAAAAATTTGACGATTAAAAAGAACAGCATCAGTTAACAAAAGCATACAGTTGCTGGTTGTAAAGTCACGTTGATGTGTGGTAGAACTATGCTGCAGACAATCCCTGTCCCTGAGTTAATCCGGCTTGATCGGAGAAGTACCCTCTTAATTTTTTTTATTCTGCTTCTATGTGGTTTTTAACGTTTTACAATAACCACACTAAAAATATAGTTTAATAAAAAATCTCCGAAAGAAGTCGGGACCAAATACCTAGAAGGAAGATAGGCAACAATGTATAGACCATGTACCATAGAGGACACCCGCGCGTGATCCCTTTTGGAAAAATATACCGTGCACGCGCATCGTGACTTGTTAGGAGCGGCGCTTGTAAACGTGAAAATACTGCACAGGATTTTAGCCTTTAGGGTGATCATGCGCGGGTGACCGCGATAGTACTTAGTTGCTTTGTGGTCGGATCTTTTCAAGCAGATACAGTACTTACCTGTGTGGTGGTATACGCGTCGCCGTTTCTGTATCGTGTTACCTGCCTCTTACGCCTCACGTAGTGGTAGCAGATTGCCTTCCACCTGGAAAATAGTACTCTTTGAAATATCTATTTATTATTTAAAAACATCTTATGGTCTAGAAAGAAAGTTGTTTTTATTGTATGTTCTCACGGAGAGAAAGATTGTAGTCATGATACTCGATGCCGCCACATGATACACGAAAATACATTACTGTTAGTTTGAATCCCTCCCAGAACAAACTTTTCATCCAAAATTAATTTATTTATATTCAATCAAATCAAAATATGCTTTATTCATAGGCTTGAAAGATAAACATATGAATTTTTATATTCATCATCATAATTTAATATGATAAGGGTCATTATTCAGCCAGGGTTATGAAAGGGATAAGGGATAATGGAAGGATAGTTCATTATTTCTGACAATAATTAATATTCCAATTAAAATATGGACGGACATTTGTATTTACTTTATCCACGTACCTACCTACTTAACTTGAACGTGTAGGTATCAGTATTTTAAAGATAAGTTTACTATTTGACTTCTGAGAAGTTTGTGAGAATAAATGGATGATTGTTAGTCTGTCATGCACAGACTAGGTACTGAAAGGATTTAGATGAAACTCTACAGTAATATAAATGAAACATCATAAGAACACATTTTATCAACCAACCACGCAGACAAAGCCGCATCACGTTGAATTCAAATAAAACTCTTCAATTATTCGATTAATTATTTTCCGTTATCTTTTGAACCTTTATAAATGAACCAGAAAGATTCTATTCTTCATTTTAAATGGTTTATTTTTAATTGCTTCCTCTAAATTCCCGTTGGTTTTTAAAGTTTGTTATGATTAAGTACAGGCGCGGTCGCAGCCTGAAATTTTGGAGGGGGTCACTCACTAGTTTTTTTTTTCGGATGAGAATGCGTTTATGCACCATAACCGCAGGCTTGCTAAACCTGCGGCCGTGTGTGGAACTCTCGAGACTATACTTCCACTACCCACTAAACTCCCCCGGTTTTCCCTTCACGCCCGATTAGGACGAGCCGGTGCTAGCCTTGTGGCTATTGACCAGCCCGGGTCACTCACAACCTCAGAAAAAGGATACCTATGGAAGTGTTACAAACTCAATACGATTCCGCAGAGAAACGCCGAGCATAGCTCTTTCCATAGCCCGCTGAGCGACTTTAAACTTGTGGACTAGCCGTGCCGTAAGTGTCCACGTTTCGGCTCCGTATGTCATGCCGGGTAGGACGCACTGATTGAAGACTTTCGTCTTTAGGCATTGTGGAATCGGCGATGAGAAGACTCGACGTAGTTTTCCAAACGCCTCTCTATTCACCTCGTCCTTAAAGTTTTTTCAACCCAACTGCAACGACTGCCCAAGGTATATTTTTGAACAACTTCAAGGACAGCGCCGTGAATCGCAATCGATTCCGGTAGAACATGTTCATTGAACATGACCTTGGTTTTGTCCAAGTTCATCCGTATGCCGATGCGTAAAGAAGAATCAGCCAGGTCATTCAGCATCTGGTAGGTCCTGCAGCGTCTCCGCCATTATGACGATGTCATCTGCAAATCGCAAGTGAGAGATGTATTCGCCAAATGGCGAACATAAATATGTTGATGCCACGTCCTTTCCAGTTCAGCATCTTAAACATATCCTCCATTGCATTTGTGAACAATTTCGAGGAGATGACGACCCTTGTCTCACTCCTCGATGCAATGGTAAAGGATTAGTCTGCTGATTTTGTACTCGGACGAACATGATGACTGCTTTGTTCAGACATCTCATCACGTGGATTTATCGCCAGTCTACTTGGCAACGTTGCAGGGACACCAGAACGGACCAGATTTCTACCGAGTCGAAGGCCTTCTCGTAGTCCACAAATACTAGACACAGGCAGGTCATTGTTTAACTTATTGCATAAAAGTCGAGACACTATTATACCTGTCAGTTTTGTTTTATTCGAGAAAAAAAATATGACGTCGGACGTCCGTTCCGCCATAACTTGACGCTATGTACTGTAACTTACGTTGTGAATTGTGTTAAAACCATTAAAAGTGAAAATACTTATACGCTTTTGCTCAAATGTAGTGAGAAAACAATCCTGTATAGTGCCGAATAAGTGCAGCATAGTATATTGTGGTGCAAGAATAAGCCAAAATCGGTCAAATTTAACTTTTCATCGGTACCTAAGCTATATTTTTGCTTTTTATCTTTAATTAACCGTCCCGTAGATCTTAATAAATCAACAGTTAAAATCAATAAAGGTAGTATTCAGTCTAGTTTTCTTTAAAAACAAATCATTTTGTTTTGTTTACATTGTGTTTGTTTAAAGTAGTTATGTTTTAGCCACCATGTTTTGACGCGTAGGTGGTATACGTTTTTTCCGTAGTTACCTTTTTCTGAGCTCACTACACTAATAAAATATAGGTATCTGGAATGAAATAAACACTATTGCACAAGAAACAATTTTATTTCATACATTACCTATATTATTATAGGTAATGTATTAAAAAAAATAGATTTTGCTAGGATTACCAAAACTACGTAGATAGTTCGGTTCTCAGTTCGGTTCCTTGTTTCTAAACTAGATGTCATTTCCAAGTTATAGACCGACAAACTTATCTGTTCCGGTGGCGGCGTCGCTACTGTCTGTTGAGAACTGTCATTAAATATCGTTTTTGCATTGCATTTCACGTAGTTCCAATTTTGGCCACCGGAACAGATAAGTTTGTCGGTCTGTATTTTGGCCATCGTACGTCATAAAAGATGTCAGCAAACTATAAATTTATTGCTGTTAGGGGATAGCTAGAAATTTCCTTTTATTATTTGGAAATTTTTTGAGATTTTTCAATTTGACCTTAGATTTTGGGGGGGGTCATGTCCCCTGTGACCCCCCCCTTCGGACCGCGCCTGATTAAGTATCCATGTTTCATAGATTTATTTTTTTTATCGTATAGTGTAACAACAGAGAATTCAGAGTAAATTAGTCCATGACTACACACACACAGCCATTTCACTCATCACTGCCGAGCTAGCTTCCCCAAGGATCTCTAAATTGTAATCTCCATGTGATCATTAGTCCACCTTGGGCCTTCTGGGAAACACCTTGTGGATTGCGTATTCGGTAAATATCCACTAGAAGGACCTTTTCACCCCAACGGCCATCAGTAATTCTCCTCGCTATGTTTCACAATGTGTGTAATTATAATACTCAATACTGTAATCAAGAGTATAGCAAGAAAGTAATATTCCCTGTGATATTTCACATGCGATGTCCAAGAATCAAATTATTAAAACTAATGTAGCGTTTTAGTTTTAGAAATTGTTTATTACTGTAGCCAACAGCATCGCCCAGATTCCTTCAATCGTGTAAAACAATTTGTCTTGTACAGGAATGGAATTCATTCCTGCCGTCCCGTCTACTGGAATGCCTAATCTATGGAGCTTCGGGTAAACTGAACCGTGAATCTTCGCATATTTGAACCTCTCTCACCTCAGTCGTACACTCTTGATCAGTAGTCGTGTTTTTTTATTATATGGACGCTATCCCGCGCTTGTTGTGGCGCGAAGATTCCGCCAGTACACGTATAAGTAATAGTCGTGGTTGATCCTATGACGTATGAGGTTGACAGTTCGCATAAGTGGTCGATCGAATGCTGTGCGTGGTGGTGGTACACATATTTCTAAAATGCACTAAATATACAAAATTCTTACAAATACGAGACATTTTACAGTACCAATTACAAAACTCGATAATAGAATATTTTTTTTAATATTTAGGGAAAGTTTTCAGACGCTATGTGTCAAATGCATAACTTCACAGGTTCGAATTTAGTTGCATTCATATATTTCTCTGAGTACAAATTAATTGATTCTCCTCATCTCGAAGGTAACTGATATCATCGTGTGGAGATCATATAACTCTGTGAAACCATCATTCTATCGATCTGGTGCCCAAGTAAAAGGTTATAGTTGTTTACGCCAGTCTGACGCCGCGTCAATGTAATAAATGGTGTTGCCAATCTTGAGTTATGTTTCCAGAAACCCCATTATGAAGGGACAAAGGGCTTGGTAAGTGATAATTACGGTACGATAATTTACGGTTAGATAATGTAAATAAGCAAATATGAATATAATATTCTCATTAAAACATTCAAGAAGCCGTGTGTGATCTTCAAGTTGTTAAGCATAATAATGAATTTTACAAGGAAAGGGCTTCCCAACGCTTAATTACAGTTATGTTACTGTATAAATATGTCTATTATCGTCTCTATTAAGTTTTTATATTAAAACTTCTTCTAGGAACACGTGCTACATTATATACTTAAACTTTGAGCTAAGACAAATTAATTTCACCAGTTATTTTGTTTTATTTAATGATTTAGTTATGGCGATAGTATTGCTAATTGCGAGCATCAACAATTTCATCAACCTATTTCAGTAAACTTTGATATCTCTACTGTATATAAATCTATTTGAGTCGTCAATTATGGACACGCTCTAATTGGTGCGATAAATAATTGGCATCGGAGGAGGGTAAGACTCCATAGTACCCTGGGCCCAGGTGTTAACTCAATGAAACTAGTTTTATTTGTAAGAGGATATATTAACAAGGCCTTGGTGAAAATTTGGTGAAATTTGGCTTTCCAGGAATCGGGTTATACGAATTATAGTAAAAGTGAGGTTATGTTTTAACATTGTGGTTTATTGATGTTACCTATATGCGGATTATTTTGAATGGCTAAAGGTAAAGAGTAGAAGATCTGGGTTATTCCCACTGGTGGGAGTTCAGTAAGACGAAAGAGAAGAAAAATATACAAATTCCCGTTCGTCCCGTTTTTTTTTTTTGGCGGAGGACGCATTTACGCGCCTTGGCCGCAGACTAGGGACGCCTGCGACAGTGTCTGGGGCTCGGAACTAGAGACATTCATCCTACTACCCACTAAACTCCCGCGGTTTCCCCTTTCTACCCGCTTGGGACGAGCCGGTGCCAGCCTTTTTAGCTATTGACCGGGCCCAACGTTTCTCACGCCTTGGGTAGTCTCTACATTTAATATGCTGCACTTAGGAGCAGGAGATAGTAGTAATAGTTAGATACTTACTTAGCTCTTAAAAATAAAAGAACAGGAAGTAAAATTAAACACTAATATAATGTTTAAAATATTTATTACTCATCTTCAATAATTAAGAGAATGTCATCCATCACATTATATATCGCAGATTCACGTGCTGAATCATTGCGAAGAAGGTGGTTGTACCGCCGTGTTATCAGTGAACGACCGCAACGGACACATACACTAGAATGGCCAACTTGGGGTAATGCTTCAATTGGGCGTCTCCCAAGAACCACATCTTGGGCCAAGTTCCAACATGCTTGGCATACATAGTTCTCATTGGTTACCTGTAATAAAATAACTTTTTAAATCATGTTAAACCATAAACAAGTTTTATTACATGTACATACCTAATCTTAAACATTTTCAACAAATTCGCTGTCCCGAAGCCAAGACCGAAATGGTCCCAATAACTTTTAATATGTTAAAGCACCAAAGCCTGGGACCAAATCGGTCTTACCAGTACTTACCTACATTATTATACCATTTTCTTTGAAAAACAAACGCAAATGAGTGCAAACTGCACATTCCATAGATTCGTTCGCTTGATAAAAGTTCGATTTTAATAGGTACTTACAGGCTGAGATGCTCGCCACAGACGAATAACTGACAAAATCGCCTCATCATCCAAGACTCTTCTTCCAATGGAGTTACTGCGCCCAGTCGCAATGGTGCAATTTACACAGCGTTCCATGTCGTCAATATCCGATCGATAAGCGTAATCAATTGTCCAAAATAGAGAGCCAGGTAATTCAAAAAGCCAGATCCGTCAAAAAGTCCTTAATATTATGCAAAGCCGATGTTGTAAGCAAAAGTAATAATAATTGGGAAATACGAGCGCACTCAGAACGAAAGAAACGAACGAGTGACGGTGTTTTTCATCTGCCTGTCAAATGTCAATCGGTAAACATTTGCCATGGAAATAATATTGACATTTGCACACTGAAGAAAAATTATTAAAGGAGTTCAATTCGCTTTCATACATATATTCTGACATTTAACCGATTTATTTTATATCGACTTCAGTTCGGGCATGTATTTAGTTTTTTGGACTTTTCTTGCTTTCTAGATAGAAACATGTTACTATATTTTGGGATTTCCTTTAGAAAAATATAACCGATTTTTTGATATACATTTCATCTAGTTAACTGCTGGGCCCAGAAATACCCGCCTCCTTTCTTTGGCGATTAAAAAGAGTAACTGTCGAGTTTCTTGTCGGTTCTTCTCGGCAGACGACTGCATTCCGAAGCCGGTGGTAGAGTCACTCTGTAATTGACGATTCATAAATACTTGATACAAGTTTACATGAATAAAGAATATTTTGATTTTGATTTTTGATTTTGAGTCCAATTGACCAGGAAGCATCGAGTGTTGCTATACCACGAGTATCAAGTAATAATACCTACTGGATGTAATCATGTAATGACATTCTTAAAGGCCATCAACTTTGGCTTCGACGTGACATTTTAGTAAGAAATTAAATTAAAGCTTTTCTTCTTATGCTTTTTATTTCGTAATTATAGGTAACGGAGATAGTTATAAAATCAATAACAAAAACAGAAATAATGAATTCTGTTGTTCACAGTAACCTTGAAATAACAATGGCATTCTAAGGACGAATCCACGGGCACAAATATAATGATATAAAGTGGTAGAGGCCTCACACTTTCATAAAACTATCAAAGTCAAGTTAAGTCTTTATTTACGATCGTACGCAATGAATATTTTTTTTAATTTCAGTTTAATATTTTGTTTATAGGCCATTTCAAATTCCCACATTTCACGAAATGTCTCGAGTGTGTTTGTTATCCTCCATACTAAATAGGTCTTATATTATATAACAGATGCGCTGATGCGCACTTTTAGGAATCTGTGCTAATATGAACGAAAGTGCTAGTTGTAGTAACTCGTAGGATTTTTCGTGCAGTAAAACGCAAATGGCAAACCAGTCCAAGGATAAAGAAGGGCCAGCAGGCCGTTGAACTACTATTCACTTGTATCTGTGAATGGATAACTTATGCATGTTACAAAGTTTATTGGTTAACCACTTTCTGCACGCGGCTTTGTCGGCGAAGCTTCGGACGTAGTTAAGCAGAAAGGACTCAATCCACACAAAGTCACTTTTGAGTTATGAGCGTTTAAAGTTCTAGCTGTTATTTGACTGAGATAAAGTATGTTTTTGTTTAATTTTTTTCTTTCAAGTTTTAAAGTAAAGGGTATATTTCCTTTGTCCATTAATTAAAGAAACATATTTTATATATATTTCGAGATAATTAAGTAAAATGTGGGTTGAGTCCTTACTATTAAACTTAAATGTGAAAGGACAGGTAATTTTTTTTTATTTCTCAGAATGGACCCAAACATACCCTTCGATTGGAAATTTAGTTATTATTAAGAAACCAAATAAGTAAAACCTTTAAAAAATCGTTATTTATTGTCCTTAAACATTACGGTACATAGCCAATTTGCGTGATAGGAAAAAAAAAGCAATCCATTTCCTTTATTTTCCTCTATGTCAAAGTCAAGAGTTGGCCCGTATCTAGAGATGGGCGCGGGAAAAAACCCGTTTGTTTTTCCCAAATGCAGGGTTTTTTTTCAATTTATGTTACTTTTCTAATAAAAGGCAGTAATTTTAAAGGTTTCTGGTGAATTTGATTACAAAGGGATCCGATGTTTCTCCTAACAGATACGTCTATGGGCGGTGGGTTTAAACCAAGCTGGGCAATATGACCAAGGAGGATGCCGATTAAATTTATTATATAAATTCACCATCCATGCAATTCAAAAATTCTTCGAATGGCTGTATCTATCGTCTATCTATATATAAAAAAGGAAACTGACTGACTGAATGACTGACTGACTAAATGAATAACTGACTGACTGAAAATCAACGCCCAGCCCGAACTTCAAGACCTAGGAACTTGATTTCTTTTACAGGGACTCTTTAAAAAGGATTTTAAAATTAAAATTTGGGATTTTGTGCAGGGGTTCTTTATAATGTGTAAGTTCCCACTAAGAAAAGTTTCTTGAATATTTCACCCCCCAAGGCGCTAATATTATGACCTTGAAGTTTTGTACTGGGGCTATCTTTAGTGTTAGTTCCGACTGTACCTGTTCCTTGTAAGTAAAGTAATATACGATGATTTCTGCCACAGGTGTCACAGTGACATTTCTAGGCACGTGTCAAATTTTCGATATTTAAGTAATCGATTCTTCATCGAATTACACTGCAAATTTTACGGACTACCTTTAAGAAATTATTCTTTTTTCGAATCGCATTTATATGATCAGATTTGTCTAATCAACGACTTACTCATGTAACCTGTTTTATGCAAACAAATTTCATTTTATGAGAGTGGGTCTCATATTATTTATTAGAACAAGCAGACAATAATTCGTGGGTTCTCGCGCGCATACGGTGCGTGGGAGATGCTAGAGATGATATTCTTATCTCAGACCGAAGAAGAATGAATAAGAGGGACTCTCTCTCGGAGCTTCTAGAAAGATGAAGGCGCGAAAAAATACGGTAAGGTTGGTAGATCCGAGCGTCCCTGATCGCTCCGCACACGCGCGAACTTCGAATGCGTCGCTGTCATTGGTCAGAGCGCGCGGGACGTAAGACTATTAAGTTGGCAGGCCCGGGCGCTCCGCCAATGAAATGTTTATACACAGCGCGCTAACTTTCTCATTGGTCAGACAAAACGGGCCGGCAAACGTCCGCGAGAGGCTCGGGGTGGCAATACTGAAGGACGGGTTGCTATATACTCCCCCTCTAGGTTAGGAGTACGCCCTCGTTCCTGACCTAGGACCTGTTTACTTGTCACCGGACGACCTCGATTCCTTTTAGGTATCATAGGTTTAGGAGGTGGCGAGTCACCTGCTGTGTAGACGGCAAGGTCGCTTATATGATATTTGCCTATAGTCTGTGGTTGATCTATGTGGGCTAAAATAAATGAAGTTGGGCTGACCTTCTCTGCGATGCGATAGGGACCATCACGTTTCGGTACGAACTTAGCTGTGAGGTTCTTTGCTGCATTGCTAAGCAGATGCGACTTAAGAAGTACCAAGTCACCTACCAGGAATGTGTGCGCAGGTCGCCGAGACCTATCAGCGTATTCCTTGGTCTTATCTTGCTGCTTTTCGACTCGCTCACGACTGGTTGCGGCATTGCCCATAATCTTTTTTAACGCCTGTGCGGGCCATCAGCGGAGTCCTAGTGCTTTGTACAAGTCCACTGTCGGGCTTCGCCCTCCGCGGTGCTCGGCCTTCGGCCTCGCTAACGCAGCTCGGCCTGCGGCCTCGCAAAGTTACTTAATTGATGTTAATTTTCCGTAGCAGTGTCCAAATTCCTTTTTAAACGCCCAAAGAGATATTTACTACGTCCTAGTGCTTCGTACAAGGCCGCTGTCGGGCTTCGCCCTCCGCGGCGCTCGGCCTTCGGCCTCGCTAACGCAGCTCGGCCTGCGGCCTCGCAAAGTTACATAATTGATGTTTATTTACCGTAGCAGTGTCCTTATTCCTTTTTAAACGCCCAAAGAGACTATAAACTACGTCATAGAGCTCCGTTCAAGGCCGCTCCGGACTAAGCCCTACGCGGCGATTGATGATTGATAGTAAGTATACAAAATACTTTCTCTCTGTCTTGACCAAGTAAAATGGGTAGAATTCGGTTCTGGCACTCGCCGGCCGCTGCCGCGGCACGCTCGCTTCGCTCGCTCGGCTCGTGCGTTTGTGGTCGCAGTTCTAACATAACCTAAACTCACACAAATTGATGCTCCCCGTAGGATTCGAACCCACGACCTCGGGGTTTTAGAGCCAAACAATGTGTTTGAATTAATCACATAAGACCATTTCTGATACGTTAACGTAATAACGTTTTTTCAAACACTTGAAATTTTTCATACAAACTGGCTCTTTCATATAAAGCTCAAGTCCAGTACAAAATGTATGGGGAAATCCCTTTGGTAGAACAAAATTGATTTTTATTTTTTTCCAAACCACGTTCAATTTCGGAAATATTATTGACGAAATGAAAACAAAAGACGATATTTGACAGGTCTTCATACTTGTTTTTTTCCCAAAATTGATATTTCGATTTTTTAAATTTTCCCCTAAATCTCCAAAATTACCCCGAAAATGGGGTAAATTTATACACCATCTGTTAGGAAATGTCCGTCGCAACAACAAAGGTCATGCAACATTTTCTTCTAAAATACCTCCTTTCATCTTAAAACTCGATTTAAAAATTCTCGCAAACAAAACATTTTCCAAAATGGCCGCTTGCTCATCCGCCATATTGTTTGGATTTTTTTCCATATTTTTTCCCAAATGCTATTTAGTTTTCACAAATAACAGCGTTTGCAGCGTTACTCTACGACAAATATCAGCTACTCCAGAGACTCTCAAAGGGACCCATTCCGAAAAAGTTTGAGCTTCCATAACTCCCAGTGTTGCCAGTTGCCGTTGATAAAAATAGTCAAATGTCATTTTAGAGTACCCAATCTACTACGCCTAGGGAATATTTTTTGCGAAAAAGCGTTATTTCTATTTTCGACATTTTTGGGGCATAAGTCAAAAACTACCAAAAACTTCCAAAATATTTTTTCATCTGGCAATACCTCACGTCAAAACTCATAACCGCCTAGTACATTTCAACTTTTCTTTTGGTTCACCAACTGCCTGAAAAATCAATGTGTAAGTTTTGAAAACCAGAAAATTTTAAAATTTTTGTGACAGCTCGTCCGCCATCTTGAATTTCTCTGATCCCGTATTTTTCCCATATACTACACTATATACCGCATCGAACTGCATTTTTACTTTTTTTCTCTGTCCCACCCAGTCGGCTAAACAACTCGAGATAGAAGGCCATGTCGAAAATTTTCATTTCGCCCTCACGCCCAGTGTTGCCAGGTGATTGTCAAATCTCTACCATGATGTCATTAGGGACCCCGGAAGACATGATTCCTCATACTCAGATTTTCTCCAAATGCCGCATTTCGAGTCGACCCTTTTTTGGGCCCTGTGGCAAAAACTACCAAAATCTCCTAAATCTTTTTTCCACGTAGCAACACTCGACACAGAGCCCCACCTTGCCGCTATACAAAGCAACTCTGTAAAGTGTTGCCAAATCAGACAAAACGGGCTTTGAAATTTTCGAAAAAAAGTACTTTTTGCAATTTTCTCTCCTGCGCGGCGGCCATCTTGAATTTTTGACAGCGCGTATTTTTCCCATATTCTACACCATAGACAGCGTCGAACCTCATTTTTACTTTTTTTCTTCCATGCATAATATGTCCCCGACAGCTCGCGAAAGGTGACGACACCCCAAAAATTTGTAAAATTCGCCACTCCCAGTGTTGCCAGCTCTCGTAGACTAAACTACCAGAAAGTCATAAGGGGCCCGCAGAACTATAGATTCGTGGCCCCGATTTTCCCCTAAATGCCCGATTTCGAATCGACCCTTTTTGGGCCCCTGGAGCGGAAACTACCAAAAACTACCAAAATATTTTTACGCCTGGCAACACTCGACGCTAAGACACACACCCGCGCCCTACAACGTTTTCGCATAGAGTGTTGCCAAGTGGACGAAAAATCGATTTTAATTTTTTGCAAAAAAAAACTTTTTACAAATTTGGTCGCCAGCTCCTCCGCCATCTTGTTTTTTTTTTGCCAATTTTTTTACTTAAACTACATCATATACCGCATCAACGGCCATTAAAATTTTTAATCTGCGACGCATAGTGTTGCCAGAGGATTTTTTCAAAGCCGGCGAGGGCGAAAAATCGATTTTCTTCCGCCGTTGCCAGTGTTGCCAGGCGATTTCCAAAAAAATACCAGATGGCCACTCGGCACCGGAGTTGCCACCAAACTGCATACTCGGAATTTCGCCAGCTGTCAAAAAGTAATTTTCTACTAAATGTACCAAAGGTCCAAAAACTACTATGAACGTGGTAGATTTTTTTCCCACGTGGCAACACTCTCATAAATTACCCTCCAGAAGCACGGGGTCTCGTTCCCCTCTAGTGTTGCCATCTGTCAGAAATTTCGATTTGAAAAATTGCAAAAATTTTCTCAGTCGGTTTTTTCCCGCCAGCGCCGCCGCCATCTTAGATTTTTTTAATCTGTGGCCGAATCCTAAAAATTGACTATATTTCCAACAAACCTCAAAAAAAATTACGAAATTATCTATACCCAGACCAGAGATACGACCCCACCAAAAAGGGTCGATTTTTCAATTTTCGAGGCAAGATGGCGGCGCCGCCATTTTGTTTTTCTGTCATTTTACTTTTTAAAGTCGAATCGTTTGCCACAGACTACGACCCCAAAAAGTTTGAAAGCTCTAGGACCAATAGTGACAGAGATGCAAACACCAACATGGCCGCCATCTTGGATTTTCGGAAAAAAAAATAAAAATTTCCAGATTGATTGGCGAAACTTCTACGACCGTAGAACATCACTTTTAGAAAAAATGCTGGCAACACTGCGAAAAATGGCCCTGATCAATGAGTGAGTCAGTGGTAATTTAGCTTTATATAATATAGACTAGCTCGGGGCGCCCGCTTCGCGGTCGCGCCCAGAGCTAGGTCGCTCCGCGACACCGGCCGCTGTCGGGCTTCGCCCTCCGCGGCGCTCGGCCTTCGGCCTCGCTAACGTAGCTCGGCCTGCGGCCTCGCAAAATTTACACGGCTGGGTTGGACTGTCCGTGAGCGTGTACTTGTCCTTTTTATAACGCGCGAGGGGGGCATAAGCGGAGTCCTAGTGCTTTGTACAAGGCCGCTGTCGGGCTTCGCCCTCCGCGGCGCTCGGCCTTCGGCCTCGCTAACGCAGCTCGGCCAGCGGCCTCGCAAAATTTACATGACTGAGGTGGACTGTCTGTGAGCGTGTCCTTTACTTTTTTAACGCCCGAGGGGGGCATCAGCGGAGTCCTAGTGCTTCGTACAAGGCCGCTGTCGGGCTTCGCCCTCCGCGGCGCTCGGCCTTTGGCCTCGCTAACGCAGCTCGGCCTGCGGCCTCGCAAAGTTACATAATTGACGTTTATTTACTGTAGAAGTGTCCTTATTCCTTTTTAAACGCCCAAAGAGACATAAACTACGTCCTAGAGCTCCGTTCAAGGCCGCTCCGGATTTAGCCCTACGTGGCGATCGATGATTGATAGTAAATAAACAAAATACTTTCTCTCTGTCTTGACCAAGTAAAATGGGTAGAATTCGGTTCTGGCACTCGCCGGCCGCTGCCGCGGCACGCTCGCTTCGCTCGCTCGGCTCGTGCGTTTGTGGTCGCAGTTCTAACATAACCTAAACTCACACAGAGTGATGCTCCCCGTGGGATTCGAACCCACGACCTCTGGGTTTTAGAGCCAAAAAATGTGTTTGAGTTAATCACATAAGACCATTTTGGTATTTGTAATAACGTTCTTTCAAACACTTGAAAATTTTCATACAAACTCACTGCCCCAATATAAAGCTCCAAGTCCAGTACAAAATGTATCGGGAAATCCCTTTGGTAGAACAAAAACTATTTTTAATTATTTTCCAATCCGCACGGATTTTTACTAAAATTTGGGCTGAAATGAAAACAAAAGACGATATTTGACAGGTCCTCATACTTGTTTTTGTCCCAAAATTGATATTTCGATTTTTTACATTTTCCCCTAAATCTCCAAAATTACCCCGAAAATGGGGTAAATTTATACACCATCTGTTAGGAAATGTCCGTCGCAACAACAAAGGTCATGCAACATTTTCTTCTAAAATACCTCCTTTCATCTTAAAACTCGATTTAAAAATTCTCGCAAACAAAAGATTTTCCAAAATGGCCGCTTGCTCATCCGCCATATTGTTTGGATTTTTTTCCATATTTTTTCCCAAATGCTATTTAGTTTTCACAAATAACAGCGTTTGCAGCGTTACTCTACGACAAATATCAGCTACTCCAGAGACTCTCAAAGGGACCCATTCCGAAAAAGTTTGAGCTTCCATAACTCCCAGTGTTGCCAGTTGCCGTTGATCAAAATAGTCAAATGTCATTTTAGAGTACCCAATCTACTACGCCTAGGGAATATTTTTTGCGAAAAGTCTTTATTTCTATTTTCGACCTTTTTGGGGCATAAATCAAAAACTACCAAAAACTTCCAAAATATTTTTTCATCTGGCAATACCTTACGCCAAAACTCATAACCGCCTAGTACATTTGAACTTTTCTTTTGGTTCACCAACTGCCCGAAAAATCAATGTGTAAGTTTTGAAAACCAGAAAATTTTAAAATTTTTGTGACAGCTCGTCCGCCATCTTGAATTTTGCCGATCCCGTATTTTTCCCATATACTACACTATATACCGCATCGAACTGCATTTTTACTTTTTTTCTCTGTTCCACCCAGTTGTCTAAACAACTCGAGATAGAGGGCCATGTCGAAAATTTTCGTTTCCCCCTCACACCCAGTGTTGCCAGGTGATTGTCATATTTTTACCATGATGTCATTAGGGACCCCGGAAGACATGATTCCTCATACTCAGTTTTTCTCCAAATGCCGTATTTCGAGTCGACCCTTTTTTGAGCCCTGTGGCAAAAACTACCAAAATCTCCCAAATCTTTTTTCCACGTAGCAACACTCGACACAGAGCCCCACCTTGCCGCTATACAAAGCAACTCTGTAAAGTGTTGCCAAATCAGTCAAAACGGGCTTTGAAATTTTCGAAAAAAAGTACTTTTTGCAATTTGCTCTCCTGCGCGGCGGCCATCTTGAATTTTTGACAGCGCGTATTTTTCCCATAAACTACACCATAGACAGCGTCGAACATCATTTTTACTTTTTTTCTACCATGTATAATACGGCCCCGCCAACTCGTGAAAAGTGACGACACCCCAAAAATTTGTAAAATTCGCCACTCCCAGTGTTGCCAGCTCTCGTCGACGAAACTACCAGAAAGTCATTAGGGGCCCGCCGAACTATAGATTCGTGGCACCGATTTTCCCCTTAATGCCCGATTTCGAATCGACCCTTTTTGGGCCCCTGGAGCGGAATCTACCAAAAACTACCAAAATATTTTTACGCTTGGCAATACTCGACGCTAAGACACGCTCCCGCACTATACAACGTTTTCGCATAGAGTGTTGCCAAGTAGACGAAAAATCGATTTTAATTTTTTGCAAAAAAAAACTTTTTACAAATTTGGCCGCCAGCGCGTCCGCCATCTTGTATATTTTTTGCCAATTTTTTAACTAAAACTACATCGTATACCGCATCGATGACCATTAAATTTTTTAACCTGTGACGCATAGTGTTGCCAGAGGATTTTTTCAAAGCCGGCGAGGGCGAAAAATCGATTTTCTTCCGTCGTTGCCAGTGTTGCCAGGCGATTTCCAAAAAATTACCAGATGGCCACTCGGCATCGGGGTTGCCACCAAACTGCATACTCGGATTTTCGCCAGCTGTCAAAAAGTCATTTTCTACTAAATGTACCAAAAGTCCGAAAACTACTATGAACGTGGTAGATTTTTTTCCCCCGTGGCAACACTCTGATAAATTACCCTCTAAAGGCAAGGGGACTCGTTCCCCTCCAGTGTTGCCTTCAGTCAGAAATTTCGATTTGAAAAATTGCAAAAAAATTCTCAGCCAGTTTTTTTCCGCCAGCGCCGCCGCCATCTTGGATTTTTTTTAATCTGTGGCCGAATCCTAAAAATTGACTATATTTCCAACACATCCCAAAAAAAAGTAAGAAATTATCTATGCTCACCACAGAGTTGGAGCCCCCCCAAAAAGGGTCGTTTTTTCAATTTTCAACCCAAGATGGCGGCGCCGCCATTTTGTTTTTCTGACATTTTACTTTTTAAAGTCGAATCGTTTGCCACAGACTAAAACTCTGAAAAGTTTGAAAGCTCTAGGACCAATAGTGACAGAGATGCAAACACCAACATGGCCGCCATCTTGGATTTTTGGAAAAAAAAATAAAAATTTCCAGATTGATTGGCGAAACGTCCACGACCGTAGAACATCACTTTTTGAAAAAATGCTGGCAACACTGCGAAAAATGGCCTTGATGAATCAGTCAGTCAGTGGTAATTTAGCTTTATATAATATAGATAGATATGGGCCATTTTGGCGTTTGGTAAGTTTTGCCTTTCCACCGTCGATATAATTTAATTTGTGTCTCCACAGGCTATGAAGATGTTTAGGGATGGTAAAGGTTATTTATTTGGCAATAGTTCTGGATCTCTGTCAAGGTTTATGGAAGTCTGATGAAAGTTGTTACAATACTCGTACTAGACTCATCTTCAAACACGGCTCAGACGAAATCCTTAGGAAGTGATGATGGACCATAAGAAGTTCGTCTGACCACCATGTCATAAAAAGTTGTATAACCTAAGAAAGAGCGAATTCCTTTTTAGATCTGCATGTTTTGTAATGTATATAAATTATCATAATATTGATTCATTGTACAAAAATGAAAATATTGATTGACTTTAAGAAACATTAAGCTAGTGACTAAAGCAATAAGAATTTATTTGTCTGCCGACTTTAAGTTGGAATTTATAAATATATATTATGTATATTAATAAAAGTGATAATATAGACGATAACATGATTAATGATAACATTACAGCTGAAAACGGATCGTCTACTGATTCTGATTATTTAGTTTTATTGCATCAATCTCTTGCAGTGTATGAATATTTTGTGATGTTAGATATTATATTAACGTTAGCAACGCTTGGGTATGGTGCTTTATCATGGATTTTGCTGCAAAAGTGGAGGTCGTATAAAAATTTCGTGTTTCTAAACTTTACATTTACAGCATTCTCTAAATCTTGTATAGAATATAAGGTATATTACACACAATTTGATTTCGATTACTTTATGCTGTACTTTTATTTCTGGTTACTCATAAACTTAGTTTTTAATTTTTGGATGCTAATTTTAAGTGCTATGTTTTATTCTAATATAGTTAAAATATTTTCGCCGCCAACGCAAGGCAGGTTCTCTAAAAGTGTTTTCTTTGCTTGGGGTGTACCAGTATGTTTATTATTTGTTTATTATTTAGGACAGCAATTTGAGTATGAAGTTGTAAGTTCTATAGAGCTTTTAATATTTCAATTTATACCAATTGGGACAGAATTTATAACATTTGTAATGTATATGTTAGTGTTGTGGAATTTGTCAAAGACTTCGAATATTAGGCGTTCAAGTAAAAATGTTTGTGCCAAAATACAGCTGGCCACTTTGATGTTATTTATGAGTGGAATCACATCATTAGCTGTCCAAGTAATGTATGTCGTGAAAGATAGAACTATTTATAGTGTCTTATTAGGCCATGTGAATCTTATACCCAGTATAACTGTTTGCTTCTGGGTGTTTGCAGTCAAATGCAACCGCAATTTGTGGATAGAATACTATGAAAAAATTACGCGAGAACGTAATCTTAATGTGTAATTATTAACTATTTGAGTGCAAAGGAATCTTGTTTACCACACAATTATTATAAGCAGGTTTCTGCGACCATATATAGATATTTACAAGAAAACTAACACTGATTTCTTTTAGCATTAAAACAACGCGCAACTAAACACAGCCACGTAGTTTGGTTTTGTTCTTCTCTGGAGAGTACTCTCGAGCTTAGACGTAGCTTATACGATATGCAAGTAGCCTGTAATAATAAAAACGGGTAACTTATGTAAGCTCTGTTAGTTGTACCTAAAGTAAGGCTTGTTTTTTTTTTTCATATTATTGAAGTGGTTTAATAATTTCCATTTATTTATACAATTATTTAGTTTTAACCCTACGTACGTTCTGTCTTTATTCGACGTCTCAAATTGGTCAAACCAAGTTATAATATTATAGAATAAAGAGTAAGTTTACTTGTGTTTTGCATTATAAGTATGGTGGAAGAGGTGATCTTTACCCAAAATTTCGTCGAGAATCGTTGTCGTTAAAAAGATTTGAATACGACTCGCTAGCCCCTTTCCAGACATCATTATCATTATCAGCCTGTAACAGTCCACTGCTGGGCATAGGCCTCTCCAAATGCTCGCCACAAACGACCAAGGGATGAATGGGCAATTACAATAATTTATATAAGAGTTACCCAGTAAACATTTTTGTTGTAAATATTATACCCGCATTAGGAGTCACCGCAAACCCAATGATTAGCTAAAATTTATTGTCATCTAATGAGTTCCGCGTGACACGGCCATTTGTTCAGGCCTTTTGGTCGGCTATACAGAATAAACGATACGTCATTAAGCAAGTAACCAGAGTCGTATTAAGGGTCGATGGTTGCAAACTATATCTAATATGACAGTGGAATTACGGGGGTCTCTGTTCGGAATAAACTCCAGAAGACGTACCTAAATGGATTATCGTCTTGAATCAGTTGTAAAACTTTTTAATTTAAAAGTAACTAGGACTAGCTAGTTTTAAAGCTAGGGATAATTCTCTAGTGGTGAAACTTGCCGCCATAATAATATTCTCTGCCTTTCAGCAATATTAATTTTCTCTTAGCGTGAATAATTGTATTAAACCGTTGTTAACGTTCAAAATATGAAATTAGATTGAGACCCTTATTTTGCGCTTCTACTCTATTACTACTAATCATCCCGTAATCGTGTCCTACTATCGTACTAATCAACCCGTATTCACACCCCTCATCATTTGTCTCTAAATCTTTTTATTTCTGGAAATGTTATGTAATTGCCATAAAGAGTTCACAGTAAAAACCCTACCTATTATAAGAAATCCTACTAAAGTTGCATAAAAATAATCCTGTTAAATCGAAGGAGTCCAATTCATATGCAGTCTGCCTTTCAAGCATTTTCTGGATTGAATTTAATAAAGTAACTAAGTTCAACTCTGGTGGCATTGGGAAAGGCTTTGCGAGGCTAAAAGTTATTCTTACGTTTCCTGAATAGTTGTGCCTGCATAGATTTGAGGAAAATCACGGTAAGTGCTGCATAAGTTTCTCATCGTAATATCAGCTAAGATACACACTTTTCAAAGATTAGCTATATATTTTTTAGTAAACTTTAATATGTGAGTCGACATACCAGGTAAAAGATAAAAAAGAAATGTAAGACAGGACCGTAATAATTTAAACATTATCCGAAGAAAGGGGAACAGGAGTAAGACCGTTATCATCAATCAAACGCGAACTCGGGCGGCGGGGATTTATCATCTACTCCTCGGAATGTACGATTTATGAATCATTTACAAGATGTGTTCGGAATGCTTCTACTGTAAATCGGTTCAAAACACGTGATTATACTTATAAATGATATATTTTATTAGAAGTGGAATATCTTGTTTCTACAAAGATTGATTTTGTTGATGATCCGTCTTGGTGTGCTACCCTTTCAGAATGCGATATAACCTAGAGTACATTTTCGAATTCCTAGATGTAGTACTTTTATTTTACTTTGAATAGTAGTGACAGCGTTAAATTATGGAGCTCCAAAGTAATATTACTGGATACGCCTCATAATATTAGCCAAGTTATGCTATGAAATTCCGTTAAAATCGGTACAAATATTTCGGAGATTACCTAGAACATTAAATATATGAACTTTATAACAGACAAATCATTTACTTACTTATATACTGTACCTAGATTTAGAACGAAAAAATACCGGATGCTACTCAAAATCATGATCTCTGATTGATAAGACTGGCTGACACGCCCCATCAAGCTACTTTAAAAAAAACTTCCTTCATCATTTTTATTTTGTTAAATACCTACTCGATTTAAACTTCACTTTGGTTTAATCATTACCAGTGTAAGAGAACAAGACACATTTATTTATTGTTTCTCGGAACATTTCAATAGGTTGTCCCGTAAATAACAGCAAGACGAAGGTTCACTCGTAACTGCTGAGACGGTGAATAATTGTTTCAGTCTAACTGATTGTGGCAGATCACTTTACAACCTGATTGGTTTCGTGGTGAGGTACGAGTTTAATTTTGTTCTACTGAGAGGACTTTAATGGTTACCATTTCTCCTTGAAACAGACATTTTTGTTAAGAGACTAAACGAAAATTTTCCAACACAATTATTAAATTAATCAATAAATTAGTCAATATTCGACCACATCACATAATTGATGTAAACCAAAAGTAAGATGCTCTAGCTCTTGTGTTATGGGTTTCAGAAACAGTCAGAAACAACGACGGTACCCCAAAAATATTAATAAATATAAATAAACATCCAGATACATAACAAACAGATAATTATGTTCATCAGTGATGACATCATTTATGTGATTAATCATCACTTAATGTTTGTCCTGGAGAGGATTGAACCCACAATTCCTGACGTACTGTGCAAGGTCACTATCAATCAAGTGAAATATATTTTCCGGTTGCTCATAGTTAAAACCTTTAAAACTGTATTTACCTTCATTACAACAGTCATAACATTGACTATAAAATTCATTAATAAAACTAATTTCGATAAAAATAATAAGTTCAGTACCTACTAATGTCCTTGGCATAACACGAACTTCATATTTAATTATTCAGCCTACGGATATCAGTCGTCCAGTGATTTTGGTGACAGCAATACATTATAGCAAATTATGTCTAAGGCCAGTTTTAGTTATTTCATCGAAATTGTTCGGGTTGCCTGCCACCTGGCGGACCATGTGCTTGTCTGACCACGATCTCATAAAAAAGTTACGAAAGTAAAGGCATGGCATGGCATTTTTTTTTTCTTTAGAGGAGAATGCGTTTGTTCACCGCAGGCTAGCTAGATGCGGCCGTGTGTGGGACTCGAGACTAAAGCGTCCACTACCCACTAAACTCCTCAGGTTTCCCCTACACACCCTATTGGGGACGAGCCAGTGCCAGCCTTGTGGCTATTGACAACCCGATATGACATGGCAGATTGGCAGATCTGCATATAATGGAAAATGTATTCCAAGATCGAGTCGGTGCTACAGAAATTAAAACGTTGAGTGACTTTAAGGAACTTTAAACAAGTGAAAGAAGCAAGAAGAATATAAAATAAATAATATAGAAGAATTTATGTGTCTAATGACTCTAAGTAAGATTTGTTTATAAATGTATTGATAAAAGTGATAATAAAGACGAAAACATGAATAATGATAACATTACAGCTGGAAACGGATCTTCTACCGATTCTGATTATCCGTTAGTTTTATTGCAACAATCTCTTGCAGTGTATGAATATTTAGTAATGTTAGATATTATATTAACGTTAGCAACGCTTGTGTATGGTGCTTTATCATGGATTTTGCTGCAAAAGTGGAGGTCGTATAAAAATTTCGTGTTTCTAAACTTCACATTTGCAGCGTTCTCTAAATCTTGTATAGAATATAAGGTATATTACACACAATTTGATTTCGATTATTTTATCCTGTACTTTGATTTCTGGTTATTTCTAAACTTAGCTTATAATTTCTGGATGTTAATTTTAAGTACTATGTTTTATTCTAATATAGTAAAAATATTTTCGCCGCCAACGCAAGGCAGGTTCTCTAAAAGTGTTATCTTTGCTTGGGGCATACCAGTATGTTTATCAATTGTTAATTATTTAGTACAGCAATTTGAGTGTAGTGAAATTGTAAGTGATTCTATAGAGATTTTAATATTCCACTTTATACCAAGTGGAACAGAATTTATTATATTTGTAATGTATATGTTAGTGTTGTGGAATTTGTCAAAGACTTCGAATATTAGGCGTTCAAGTAAAAATGTTTGCGCCAAGATACAGCTGGCCACTCTGATGTTATTTATGAGTGGAATCACATCATTAGCTGTCCAAGTAATGGATGTCGTGAAAGAAAGAACTATATATAGTGTCTTAATAGATCATGTGAATCTTATACCCAGTATAACTGTTTGTTTCTGGGTGTTTGCAGTCAAATGCAACCGCAATTTGTGGATAGAATACTATGAAAAAATTACGCGAGAACGTAATCTTAATGTGTAATTATTTACTATTGGAGTGCAAAGGAATCTTGTTTACCACACAATTATTATAAGCAGGCTTCTGCGACCATATATAGATATTTACATACAAGAAAACTAACACAGATTTCTTTTAGCATTGAAACAGCGCTTGTAAACTAAACAAACACACCCACGTAGTTTGGTTTTGTTCTTCTCTGGAGAGTACTCGCGAGCTTAGACGTAGCTTATACGATATGCAAGTAGCCTGTAAATAAAGAACTTTGAAATAAATTATGTAAGCTCTGTTAGTTGTACTTAAAGAAAGGCTTGTTTTTTTTTCATATTATTGAAGTGGTTTAATATTTTCCATTTATTTATTTTGAATCCAAGGCTTCTTTTTTATATTATTGAAGTGGTTTAATATTTTCCATTTATTTATACTATTATTTAGTTTTAAGTTAACCCTACGTTTTGTCTTTATTCGACGATTCAAATTGGTCAAACCAAGTTATGATATTAAAGAATAAAGAGTGAGTTCACTTGTGCTTTGCATTAATAAGTATGGTGGAAGAGGTCATGATCTTTACCCAAAATTTCGTCAAGAATCGTTGTCGTTAAAAAGATTTTTATACGACTCGGTAACTTTTTAACTAGCCGCTTTCCAGACCAAGTGATCATCATCATTATCAGCCTGTAACAGTCCACTGCTGGACATAGGCCTCTCCAAATGCTCGCCACGCACGACCAAGGGATGAATGGGAAATTACAATAATTTATATTAGAGTTACGCAGTAAAATATTATACCCGCATTAGGAGTCACCGCAAACCCAATGATTAGCTAATTTATTGTCATCTAATGAGTTCCGCGTGACACGGCCATTTGTTCAGTCCTTTTGGTCGGCTATACAGAATAAACGATACGTCATTAACCAAGTAACCAGAGTCGTATTAAGGGTCGATGTCTGCAAACTATATCTAATATGACAGCGGAACGGGGTCACTGCTCGGAGTAAGAAGCCCCAGAAGCCGTAAATGGGATTTTCGTCTTGAAATAGTTGTAAAACTTTTTAATTTAAAAGCAACGGACTGGCTAGATATAACCCTAGAGGTAACACTTACCCGTACTTCTATTAATGGTACTAATCAACCCGTATCGTATGAGTGTAGACATCCTCTCTCAACTCGTTTACTTCTATATCCTTTTTATTTCTTAAAATATAATGAGATCGCAATGAGGAGTTTATAGGAAAAACCCTACCTATTATGGTAATCCAACTAAAGTTGCATAAAAATAATCCGGTTAAATCGAAGGAGTCCAATTCATATTCAGTCTGCCTTTCAAGCATTTTCTGGATTGAATTTAATAAAGTAACTAAGTTCAACTCTGGTGGCATTGGGAAAGGCTTTGCGAGGCTAAAAGTTATCGTCGAATGGTAGGAATTTCCGAAGTGACGTTACGAACTTGGAACTACGAAGTAGATAAGTTGCTTTCTCGCTCGTTGGAAATAGCTACATTTGTATTGCGCTAAACATACGATTATATTTTAAAGTTGGGTCGATCTATAGTGAACATCATCCCTTAAGATCACTGGTTCATATTTTCATTTTGAAAGGAAGGTAAATGAGCAAATATCAACTACTCATACGTCGGTCTTCTGTTAGAGGGAGATACTTCTCCGGTCGCGCCGGCCTATTTCGACTGACAGTTTTTTTTAAAAATACCATTTAAATGCCAGAGGTCCAAGTATTGCCTGCATGATCCATGCAAACATTAAATCAACAAGGCTGACAGCTACTACTGAAACGCGATTCTCTTGTTTTATAACTCTGCAGTCATCCTGAGACACATGGTCCTAGTTCGGTGATAAAGTCCAAAGACGACATTATGCCGGTGCATTCTCACATGGTGCAAGTTTACAGGGTATTAAAGACATAGCTGGCACGCCTGTTTCATGGCAGAGGGGTGGTGGTGAATGTGTTAAAATAGCGCATTGCAGTCACAATCAAATAAAATTAACGGTAAAACATGTATTCAACATCATTCTCTACTAGCTGGGGTCCGAGTTTTTAGTTACAATACTTTCTGTCTCTATTTTGCAGTGTCTGAATCTGACAAATCAGAATTTGACGTGTTTCTTAATCTACTAATATAATTATTAACAAAAATAATTAATAAAATTATTGTTTGACAGCCAAAAAGCAATTTTGACTACTATTTTCTTTAAAAATAGATAGGGAAGAGTAACTTGTAAATCTGTAAAGAAAACTGGTCTCACTGCCCCTTGTACGCTACGCTATCACGTAATGAGTAAATTTCGTGTATTCGGGACTTAATACGCTCACATTATACCCCCTTCAGTTTACGTATTAGATACCTTGAGAGTACCTGAGTACCTACCACACTATTAAATCATTATAATGATTATAATCTATATATAGATGGAAAATGTCCTTGCTTCAATGTTGCCACACTGCCCCAGCTTATCTACGCTATCACGTAATGAGTAAATCTCGTGTACTCTCGCGGCCGTGATCGGTATTCGGGACGTAGGTAATAAAATAAGGTCACATTTAAATTATAACCCCTACTTACGTATTAGATACCTTGAGAGTACCTGAGTACCTCATTTTTCATTATAGTTATAAAATGTCCTTGCTTCAAGGTTGCCACACTGCCCTAGTTGTACTACGCTATCACGTAATGAGTAAATCTCGTGTACTCTCGCGGCCATTTTGCCGGCGGCACAGCGGGTTAGGTATTAACTGGCCCACAAAAATTCTGGCCCGCGGGCGAGTTAATACCATTGACAGTTTGTTAGTATTCATCTGGCCCACGTTTAGAAGTGGCTGCGGCCCAGTTAACTACTTGCTAAAACCTAAGGGGTCAACTGGACCAAAATTTTGATATAGGTACTTTGTAATGTATATATGTTTCTGGACGTAAATAAAACTATATTTCATAAGTTTAGTTTATTATATAACATGATACATATGATTATATCTGTTTTAAAAATATTATTGTACATAAACCATTCAGAACATATGGATATTTATTTATAACATTCTTTAAAATGTTTAGGTATATTAAAACATAATTATATAGACATTCTAAGGAATATTAATTTTTCCATATTTTATCGACACAAAAGAATTCGCAACTTAAAAAATATATTATGAATAAAATAAAGTGTAACAAAAACAATATTGTCAATAACGATTTCGTAACAAAATTTCGTAATAATAAATTATAAATTAATCCAGTAAACAAATAAAATTGGATACCAAAATATCTTCTTATTAATAAATCAGGTACATACTTTTTCTTATAAATAATTATGCACTTCTAAGTGTCATTTTTGACTGGCTCGATGGCGCATTTGATAGTGACCCTGTCCTATGCGCCAGGGGTCGTGGATTCGAATCCCACCCAGGACAAACACTTATGTGATGAACATTTGTGTTTGTCCTGTATCTGGATGTTTATTTGTATTTAAGTATATATTTGTGGTACCTTTGTTGTTTCTGTCACCCATAACACAAGTGCTTACGCTAACTTACTTTGGGGTCAGATCAATGTATGTGATGTTGTCCAATATTGTGTTATATTATTATTATTATTTAGTATTAAGATATATGTATATAGATAGGTACACTTTGATGCACAAAAGCAGGTCTTAAGAACATTACAGAGATTATAAGGCTGCGCTTTTTTACAAATTACATACTTTCTCAATACAGTGACCAAGTGTGATTTCATTGTCAATTAGTTCGCGTACAGCCCTGTTTATTTTATGTTGCCTCCAGAGGCTTTCTTGCTTTCGTTTGCTAATGAATCCATTTTGTTTGAAAAGACCAAAATAGTACCTTGAGTCTTTTTGCAACATGGTTATTAGCGACACGATATTTGGTTTAGGATTCACCCGCTTATTTAACCTCGCGTTCCATGATTCGACAGCGTTATTAGTTTTGTGTTTAATATTATAAAAACACCACTTGTTGGAGAAAAATGACTTGCTAGTAATCCAAGTATTTTCAAAATAGTTATTAAACGGGGTAATCTTATCATGAGGTACACATTCGCCTTTAGCATATAACCAACCATCCAGCACGAATTCTTTTGGTAAATGAGCTAAAGCGATGCAACGCTTGACATGAGATCTGAACGAATCAGATTTTTTCAGGCCGACCTTTTCAAATTTACGCCAAAGACACCTAATAAAATGAAACAAACATCCTTGAATAACAGCATCAGGGAATATTTTTTCTATTGCTGCCATTGCACTAGCTTCGTAATCGAGCGTGAAGGTATTTGGTTGAAACTCTGGTACTTGACTTCTTATGAGTTGTAATAAAACTTCATAAGTAGTTTGTTTTTTATTGGGGAGCAGAGCGTAAACTACAGGTATTATTGCATTTGCATCTTCTGTACTGCCCATATCTACATGTAAAGTGTACAGTTGCACAAATGGTGGCGAAACGCTTTTGAAGGTGCCGTCTAAAAAAATATGCTTTGCTGTTTTTAAGGCTTCTCGTGCTTCAGAAGAAGCAAATATAATAATCCTGCAATTTTTATGAGTATAGTCGGCCAATAAAAAATCTTGAAACAATCCAGGAACTACAACATCTTTTGTTTTAAAAAATCTGGTTTTTGTGGTTTGTAATACTTTGTGTCTACGTCTATATAATACTTGTTTTAAATTTTGATAAGGGGGCATTTTTCTAATTAAATTATATCCAGCGTCATTAAACTCTTCAACAACTTCAGAGTAAATTGTAGGAATTGGTATTGTAGTTTGTTCGGCCTTTTGTACACATTTATAAATTTTGTTTTTAACTTCATTTTCAATTGTATCCTGTTCGCACTTATGACATTCTTGTTTTATAACGATATCATTGGAGACGACTAAAGTAGCATTACATAATTTCCTCTTTGAACAGCGCCACACTACATGACCGTTTTTATTAACTCGTCTTTTTGTATATCTAAACCCATCTCTTAACAGAACATCGCCACCTCTTTGAGACGATATTATTTTTTTATCTGCCATGTCTACAAAAAGAAAATACAAAAATAGGTATAGCACTCCTTAAAGAAAAATTGAAATAAATATCATAACTAAAATAATTAAGTTTTCTTACCTTCTTGTTCCAACTGGCTAGCTCAATATTCAACTTTTTACTTGAACTCAAAATATGCTGTGTACTGGTGTATTAAACTTTATGCGAAATGCAAATTAATCATTCGTAACACTGAATTGGGTTATTGACGTATAAAAATTATTTATATCAAAGTACCTTCAATATTTTTGTTAATAGTATTTGAGTTTTATTCTCGCACGGTTGTAATTTTGAGAGTTAATATGACAAATTATTTTAAATTTTACTTATGTAAATATTGTTTATAAAAAATAATAATATTTTAGCTATAATAAAATAATACTACCTATATAGGCGTATTTTGTTAAAACACATTACGCATTAAAACTAATCATAATAGGACTTACGATTAACTTCAATATATCATCAAAAGATGGCGCAATATACAAAAAAGTTGCGAATTCTTTTGTGTCGATAAAATATGGAAAAATATATATTCCTTAGAATGTCTATATAATTATGTTTTAATTAACCTAAACATTTTAAAGAATGTTATAAATAAATATCCATATGTTCTGAATGGTTTATGTACAATAATATTTTTAAAACAGATATAATCATATGTATCATGTTATATAATAAACTAAACTTATGAAATATAGTTTTATTTACGTCCAGAAACATATATACATTACAAAGTACCTATATCAAAATTTTGGTCCAGTTGACCCCTTAGGTTTTAGCAAGTAGTTAACTGGGCCGCGGCCACTTCTAAACGTGGGCCAGATGAATACTAACAAACTGTCAATGGTATTAACTCGCCCGCGGGCCAGAATTTTTGTGGGCCAGTTAATACCTAACCCCACAGCGGGTTAGGTATTAACTGGCCCACAAAAATTCTGGCCCGCGGGCGAGTTAATACCATTGACAGTTTGTTAGTATTCATCTGGCCCACGTTTAGAAGTGGCTGCGGCCCAGTTAACTACTTGCTAAAACCTAAGGGGTCAACTGGACCAAAATTTTGATATAGGTACTTTGTAATGTATATATGTTTCTGGACGTAAATAAAACTATATTTCATAAGTTTAGTTTATTATATAACATGATACATATGATTATATCTGTTTTAAAAATATTATTGTACATAAACCATTCAGAACATATGGATATTTATTTATAACATTCTTTAAAATGTTTAGGTATATTAAAACATAATTATATAGACATTCTAAGGAATATTAATTTTTCCATATTTTATCGACACAAAAGAATTCGCAACTTAAAAAATATATTATGAATAAAATAAAGTGTAACAAAAACAATATTGTCAATAACGATTTCGTAACAAAATTTCGTAATAATAAATTATAAATTAATCCAGTAAACAAATAAAATTGGATACCAAAATATCTTCTTATTAATAAATCAGGTACATACTTTTTCTTATAAATAATTATGCACTTCTAAGTGTCATTTTTGACTGGCTCGATGGCGCATTTGATAGTGACCCTGTCCTATGCGCCAGGGGTCGTGGATTCGAATCCCACCCAGGACAAACACTTATGTGATGAACATTTGTGTTTGTCCTGTATCTGGATGTTTATTTGTATTTAAGTATATATTTGTGGTACCTTTGTTGTTTCTGTCACCCATAACACAAGTGCTTACGCTAACTTACTTTGGGGTCAGATCAATGTATGTGATGTTGTCCAATATTGTGTTATATTATTATTATTATTTAGTATTAAGATATATGTATATAGATAGGTACACTTTGATGCACAAAAGCAGGTCTTAAGAACATTACAGAGATTATAAGGCTGCGCTTTTTTACAAATTACATACTTTCTCAATACAGTGACCAAGTGTGATTTCATTGTCAATTAGTTCGCGTACAGCCCTGTTTATTTTATGTTGCCTCCAGAGGCTTTCTTGCTTTCGTTTGCTAATGAATCCATTTTGTTTGAAAAGACCAAAATAGTACCTTGAGTCTTTTTGCAACATGGTTATTAGCGACACGATATTTGGTTTAGGATTCACCCGCTTATTTAACCTCGCGTTCCATGATTCGACAGCGTTATTAGTTTTGTGTTTAATATTATAAAAACACCACTTGTTGGAGAAAAATGACTTGCTAGTAATCCAAGTATTTTCAAAATAGTTATTAAACGGGGTAATCTTATCATGAGGTACACATTCGCCTTTAGCATATAACCAACCATCCAGCACGAATTCTTTTGGTAAATGAGCTAAAGCGATGCAACGCTTGACATGAGATCTGAACGAATCAGATTTTTTCAGGCCGACCTTTTCAAATTTACGCCAAAGACACCTAATAAAATGAAACAAACATCCTTGAATAACAGCATCAGGGAATATTTTTTCTATTGCTGCCATTGCACTAGCTTCGTAATCGAGCGTGAAGGTATTTGGTTGAAACTCTGGTACTTGACTTCTTATGAGTTGTAATAAAACTTCATAAGTAGTTTGTTTTTTATTGGGGAGCAGAGCGTAAACTACAGGTATTATTGCATTTGCATCTTCTGTACTGCCCATATCTACATGTAAAGTGTACAGTTGCACAAATGGTGGCGAAACGCTTTTGAAGGTGCCGTCTAAAAAAATATGCTTTGCTGTTTTTAAGGCTTCTCGTGCTTCAGAAGAAGCAAATATAATAATCCTGCAATTTTTATGAGTATAGTCGGCCAATAAAAAATCTTGAAACAATCCAGGAACTACAACATCTTTTGTTTTAAAAAATCTGGTTTTTGTGGTTTGTAATACTTTGTGTCTACGTCTATATAATACTTGTTTTAAATTTTGATAAGGGGGCATTTTTCTAATTAAATTATATCCAGCGTCATTAAACTCTTCAACAACTTCAGAGTAAATTGTAGGAATTGGTATTGTAGTTTGTTCGGCCTTTTGTACACATTTATAAATTTTGTTTTTAACTTCATTTTCAATTGTATCCTGTTCGCACTTATGACATTCTTGTTTTATAACGATATCATTGGAGACGACTAAAGTAGCATTACATAATTTCCTCTTTGAACAGCGCCACACTACATGACCGTTTTTATTAACTCGTCTTTTTGTATATCTAAACCCATCTCTTAACAGAACATCGCCACCTCTTTGAGACGATATTATTTTTTTATCTGCCATGTCTACAAAAAGAAAATACAAAAATAGGTATAGCACTCCTTAAAGAAAAATTGAAATAAATATCATAACTAAAATAATTAAGTTTTCTTACCTTCTTGTTCCAACTGGCTAGCTCAATATTCAACTTTTTACTTGAACTCAAAATATGCTGTGTACTGGTGTATTAAACTTTATGCGAAATGCAAATTAATCATTCGTAACACTGAATTGGGTTATTGACGTATAAAAATTATTTATATCAAAGTACCTTCAATATTTTTGTTAATAGTATTTGAGTTTTATTCTCGCACGGTTGTAATTTTGAGAGTTAATATGACAAATTATTTTAAATTTTACTTATGTAAATATTGTTTATAAAAAATAATAATATTTTAGCTATAATAAAATAATACTACCTATATAGGCGTATTTTGTTAAAACACATTACGCATTAAAACTAATCATAATAGGACTTACGATTAACTTCAATATATCATCAAAAGATGGCGCAATATACAAAAAAGTTGCGAATTCTTTTGTGTCGATAAAATATGGAAAAATATATATTCCTTAGAATGTCTATATAATTATGTTTTAATTAACCTAAACATTTTAAAGAATGTTATAAATAAATATCCATATGTTCTGAATGGTTTATGTACAATAATATTTTTAAAACAGATATAATCATATGTATCATGTTATATAATAAACTAAACTTATGAAATATAGTTTTATTTACGTCCAGAAACATATATACATTACAAAGTACCTATATCAAAATTTTGGTCCAGTTGACCCCTTAGGTTTTAGCAAGTAGTTAACTGGGCCGCGGCCACTTCTAAACGTGGGCCAGATGAATACTAACAAACTGTCAATGGTATTAACTCGCCCGCGGGCCAGAATTTTTGTGGGCCAGTTAATACCTAACCCCACAGCGGGTTAGGTATTAACTGGCCCACAAAAATTCTGGCCCGCGGGCGAGTTAATACCATTGACAGTTTGTTAGTATTCATCTGGCCCACGTTTAGAAGTGGCTGCGGCCCAGTTAACTACTTGCTAAAACCTAAGGGGTCAACTGGACCAAAATTTTGATATAGGTACTTTGTAATGTATATATGTTTCTGGACGTAAATAAAACTATATTTCATAAGTTTAGTTTATTATATAACATGATACATATGATTATATCTGTTTTAAAAATATTATTGTACATAAACCATTCAGAACATATGGATATTTATTTATAACATTCTTTAAAATGTTTAGGTATATTAAAACATAATTATATAGACATTCTAAGGAATATTAATTTTTCCATATTTTATCGACACAAAAGAATTCGCAACTTAAAAAATATATTATGAATAAAATAAAGTGTAACAAAAACAATATTGTCAATAACGATTTCGTAACAAAATTTCGTAATAATAAATTATAAATTAATCCAGTAAACAAATAAAATTGGATACCAAAATATCTTCTTATTAATAAATCAGGTACATACTTTTTCTTATAAATAATTATGCACTTCTAAGTGTCATTTTTGACTGGCTCGATGGCGCATTTGATAGTGACCCTGTCCTATGCGCCAGGGGTCGTGGATTCGAATCCCACCCAGGACAAACACTTATGTGATGAACATTTGTGTTTGTCCTGTATCTGGATGTTTATTTGTATTTAAGTATATATTTGTGGTACCTTTGTTGTTTCTGTCACCCATAACACAAGTGCTTACGCTAACTTACTTTGGGGTCAGATCAATGTATGTGATGTTGTCCAATATTGTGTTATATTATTATTATTATTTAGTATTAAGATATATGTATATAGATAGGTACACTTTGATGCACAAAAGCAGGTCTTAAGAACATTACAGAGATTATAAGGCTGCGCTTTTTTACAAATTACATACTTTCTCAATACAGTGACCAAGTGTGATTTCATTGTCAATTAGTTCGCGTACAGCCCTGTTTATTTTATGTTGCCTCCAGAGGCTTTCTTGCTTTCGTTTGCTAATGAATCCATTTTGTTTGAAAAGACCAAAATAGTACCTTGAGTCTTTTTGCAACATGGTTATTAGCGACACGATATTTGGTTTAGGATTCACCCGCTTATTTAACCTCGCGTTCCATGATTCGACAGCGTTATTAGTTTTGTGTTTAATATTATAAAAACACCACTTGTTGGAGAAAAATGACTTGCTAGTAATCCAAGTATTTTCAAAATAGTTATTAAACGGGGTAATCTTATCATGAGGTACACATTCGCCTTTAGCATATAACCAACCATCCAGCACGAATTCTTTTGGTAAATGAGCTAAAGCGATGCAACGCTTGACATGAGATCTGAACGAATCAGATTTTTTCAGGCCGACCTTTTCAAATTTACGCCAAAGACACCTAATAAAATGAAACAAACATCCTTGAATAACAGCATCAGGGAATATTTTTTCTATTGCTGCCATTGCACTAGCTTCGTAATCGAGCGTGAAGGTATTTGGTTGAAACTCTGGTACTTGACTTCTTATGAGTTGTAATAAAACTTCATAAGTAGTTTGTTTTTTATTGGGGAGCAGAGCGTAAACTACAGGTATTATTGCATTTGCATCTTCTGTACTGCCCATATCTACATGTAAAGTGTACAGTTGCACAAATGGTGGCGAAACGCTTTTGAAGGTGCCGTCTAAAAAAATATGCTTTGCTGTTTTTAAGGCTTCTCGTGCTTCAGAAGAAGCAAATATAATAATCCTGCAATTTTTATGAGTATAGTCGGCCAATAAAAAATCTTGAAACAATCCAGGAACTACAACATCTTTTGTTTTAAAAAATCTGGTTTTTGTGGTTTGTAATACTTTGTGTCTACGTCTATATAATACTTGTTTTAAATTTTGATAAGGGGGCATTTTTCTAATTAAATTATATCCAGCGTCATTAAACTCTTCAACAACTTCAGAGTAAATTGTAGGAATTGGTATTGTAGTTTGTTCGGCCTTTTGTACACATTTATAAATTTTGTTTTTAACTTCATTTTCAATTGTATCCTGTTCGCACTTATGACATTCTTGTTTTATAACGATATCATTGGAGACGACTAAAGTAGCATTACATAATTTCCTCTTTGAACAGCGCCACACTACATGACCGTTTTTATTAACTCGTCTTTTTGTATATCTAAACCCATCTCTTAACAGAACATCGCCACCTCTTTGAGACGATATTATTTTTTTATCTGCCATGTCTACAAAAAGAAAATACAAAAATAGGTATAGCACTCCTTAAAGAAAAATTGAAATAAATATCATAACTAAAATAATTAAGTTTTCTTACCTTCTTGTTCCAACTGGCTAGCTCAATATTCAACTTTTTACTTGAACTCAAAATATGCTGTGTACTGGTGTATTAAACTTTATGCGAAATGCAAATTAATCATTCGTAACACTGAATTGGGTTATTGACGTATAAAAATTATTTATATCAAAGTACCTTCAATATTTTTGTTAATAGTATTTGAGTTTTATTCTCGCACGGTTGTAATTTTGAGAGTTAATATGACAAATTATTTTAAATTTTACTTATGTAAATATTGTTTATAAAAAATAATAATATTTTAGCTATAATAAAATAATACTACCTATATAGGCGTATTTTGTTAAAACACATTACGCATTAAAACTAATCATAATAGGACTTACGATTAACTTCAATATATCATCAAAAGATGGCGCAATATACAAAAAAGTTGCGAATTCTTTTGTGTCGATAAAATATGGAAAAATATATATTCCTTAGAATGTCTATATAATTATGTTTTAATTAACCTAAACATTTTAAAGAATGTTATAAATAAATATCCATATGTTCTGAATGGTTTATGTACAATAATATTTTTAAAACAGATATAATCATATGTATCATGTTATATAATAAACTAAACTTATGAAATATAGTTTTATTTACGTCCAGAAACATATATACATTACAAAGTACCTATATCAAAATTTTGGTCCAGTTGACCCCTTAGGTTTTAGCAAGTAGTTAACTGGGCCGCGGCCACTTCTAAACGTGGGCCAGATGAATACTAACAAACTGTCAATGGTATTAACTCGCCCGCGGGCCAGAATTTTTGTGGGCCAGTTAATACCTAACCCGGCACAGCTAATGACCGGTATTCGGGACCTAATACGCTCACATTATACCTTGCAAGATTCGCCTCTCCTGACCAAGAGGGAATTAGTTTATACCTGCTGTTGTAGGCTTTAGTACTATTTTGTATCTAGCAATATCCTTAATGGCAACTTAATTTAATTTTCTATAGGTTGTATCCAAATTAAAAAAAATCTAAGTACCCCTTTTTAAATCTTAAAAATTTAAAAAACTATTTCTCTCTTCTGTTTATATCCTTAATAATTATTACATAATAAATGCGAAAGTCTAAATGTTTGGATGTTTGTTACGCAATCACGCCTAAACGGCTGAACGGATTTAGATGTAATTTGGCACACGTGTAGTTTATAACCCGGATTAGGACATAGGCTATAAATTTTTTACGGGAAACGACTCATTCCCGGGCCGCGGGATATTTGAAAAAAGAAATTACGTGCGGCTGAAACCGCGGGCGGAAAGCTAGTTAAAAATACATTTAACCTGTCCAATCAGCTACAGCCTGAGGCGAAATAATACCAGTATTTACTCGCCACAGAATTTTACTTTTCAATATTCCCGCCGCGGGCCCGAGCGGAAAGTTAAACTGAAAGGGAGTTCGTTTTTACCGGCGATAACCGTTATTTTTACCTACTGACCTGGGAACTTTGCTTATTTCATTAACTCGGGACTATGGTACCTACTGGTGCCTACTTATAAGTAATTGTGTTTGTGAAAGTGGATGAGTGACTATGTTATTCGTTTTTTTTGTTTGACTTTAGTTTGGCAACCATCACAACTATTTTTTGTAAATATTGTAAAATATCCTTAAATAACAAAGACCATTTTTATACCATGATGCCTTGACGTATTTTTTTACATGGCATAAATGGGAAAGTACGAGTAACTCTGTTTGTCTGTAATTAATGTTGTTTGAAAGACAACAGCATATTTATTGTTATAAACTTAAAATTGAATATCTGTTTATCGTATCTCGTTTCAAAACAAACGTACTACGCATCAACATCGGATTAACAAACAATATCGCACAAAGCGGTGTTATTAATGAAAAAGTTTCCGCGAGATCGGATACACGCAATCAATCATGGTTAATGGCACTTTTCCCGCTTCATATCATCAGATACAACCCGTAGGACCTTGTTACATGACAGAAGCGACTGTCTAGCTATAAAAAGCTATTTTATGTGATAGTTATATATAATATGCATAAAGGCAAATGAATAAATTAATGGCATCTTTACTTTTCCCGCTCCATATCATCAGATAGGACATAGGTACAACCCGTAGGACTTTGTTACATGACAGAAGCGATGGTCTATCTAGCTATAAAAAAATGCTTTATGTGATAGTTATATGCATGAAGGCAAATAAATAAATAAATTGATGGTATCTTTTGATATTATTCGCACAGCCATCTAGCCCCAAACCTTAGTATACTTACATTTTATTATTATGGGTACCAGATAACGGTAACCGTAAACATGACATAATACATAATATTTTGTAAATACAATCATCATTATCATCAGCCAATTGTAGTCCACTGCTGGACCTAATGTACATGACATATTTAGGCCTATGTCTAAATACATCCACATTATCAACTAGCGGCCGCCCGCGGTTTCACCCGCGTGGTTCCCGTTCCCGTGGGAATAGATCAAAATCCTTTCTTAGCGGATGCCTACGTCATAACATCTTTTCAGCGGAGATCGAATCAGCCACATCTCTGGTGTAAAAACAGTTAGGTATACCATATAGTATTATCGTTAGTCAATAAAATAAATGTCCCTGGACATTTTTCACACAGCGCCGTTAAGACCCAAACTATCCAACTGTGACAGGGATTCGTGCAATGCGGGTGTGAGGTTGATCGCCTGATTATATTATGATAAAGAATATTAAGCTAGATCCTCTCTAACTAATCTAAGTTCAAATTTCTTGTGTGTGACTCATTACATCTACAGTACGAGTATATCAGTAAGTGGCAAATGTTCTTAACGCTATAGATTTTATCGCAATACTTCACCCACAGCGCGGTAAAAAGGCCTAAGCGCTAACTTCAGCATTGACGGATCGTCGGCTCAAATCCGCAAATCAGTTGCGGAGTTTAGGCTTAGCGGATCAATTACTACGGGTCTCATTGTTTAGGTATTAGCGTTAATTGTGCAATAGGGATTAATCTATTCTCCCTAACGAAGTTGTATAAAAATGTTGAGGTCATTTCGTGTCCTGAAAGGTCAGGTCATTTTAGAACTTTTTAGTATTAGAAGATCGATTTGGTGGTAGATTTGAGAAATCGGCTACTGATTTCATTCTGTACAAAATTTTATGTGCAGAATTTATGTCTTCATTAGGGAACGACTTTTTCTTTTGTTAAGAGAAAACATGTTTTATTATTAATGTAAAATAGTTTTTACCCATTAAGAATAATAATACAATTGAATAAAAACATTAGCTTAGAATATGGCTACATAATACTTTCTGTAACTATGAGTTGTCTTCTCCAGGCATAAGTGTCAGTTTCCTTGAACACTTTAGATATATTTGCAATATTATGTCTAAAATCAGCGCGCTGCTAAGGCCTAAATGTTGATGGATTGCCGGCCGCCGGCTTAAATCCGCAAATCAGTTGCGGACTTTAGGCTTAACGGATCAATTACTTATGGGTCTCATTGTTAAGGTATTAACGTTAATGGTGCCCTGGGGATTAATCCATTGCTTGGTATTATTAATCTGTAAAGTTCGCTACTTTGAACTAGTTTAGGTATTCTGGGTGATGATTAGTGCATTTAAGGCTGGTTTTAGAGTCACGCTGACAAGCAAGCGGTCAGCGCGCGTATCAGCAAGTATTGCTGTACTTTAAGATAGCGACGATTTTAACTGCAAAGAAAACCGGCATTGTATAACGCTACGCGCGCGCGTCAGCGTCACTCTAAAACCAGCCTAAATGGTTGTTGCTGAAATCGGAACTTCATCGAGTCGAGAATTGCTGAAATAAGTATATTTACCCAATGGAACAACCTTTTTTTCGAGGCTAGTAAGACCTTGGTCTGGTCAACAGCCAGAGAGCTCGTCCCAATCGGGTGAAAAAGGGAAAACCGGGGGAGTTTAGTGGGTAGTGGAATGAACTAGTACCGAGTCCCACACACGGCCACAGGACTAACTAGCCTGCGGTTAAGGTGCATCAACGCATTCTCCTCCGCAAAGAAGGCTAGCAAGACCTTCAGAGTATTTGGGATTCGAGACTAAAGCGGACACAGGGCATTACTACTGCATAAAACGGCGAACTAAGGCACTGTGATGATTACAGCTACTAAACGCCACTCTTCCTGATACGCTACGATACGTATTATACTTCCGAATTTTGAATACCAATCTGCTGCGTTAAAGTGTCATTGGTGTTAACAGAATTTCTTCCATTCTGTATCAAATTTATACAATGTCAACGTGTAAATGTTTAAAATACCTGAGTGCAAGCAAATCGATCCAGTAAGTGTATGTATAAGGCCTGTATCGGAGGCGGTCGGCCGCGAGATCAAAGCGCCTTTGATGTGCCGCCGACCGACGGGCCACGTGACCCGGTTATTAAATAGTTTGTTTATTTACTTGTTTTGATAGAGCTTTTAATAACCTTGTTGGATTAATATAATTTTATGGAAACAAGCAAAAGCGATTGGAAATTAATTAAATTATTTGTTTGTATACCTAATAAATGTTTGTGTAGTAGAGTCACATTCACATCACAGGTGTTTTTTGGTTGGTGGTAGGTCTTGTTCAAAGTTCGGCTGACTAGCTACCACCTCCCAGGTAAAATATTCTGCGATAATAGCTTTGCAATTTTAATGTTTAAGCCAATTACACTTAACAAGCACATGCGGGCCCTGTGCACCAACGACGTGTATACTTGACAAAAACCCTGACTCAAAAAATATGAATTAAATATGTTTAAAACGATTACTGGTATTTTTTCCTTACATTCGACAACAAAGAATAACCCAGCTCTGGCGTACAGGATACGACAGTGCGTTCGTAGCTTGGCGTTCAAGAGGTTAATTCAACGGCTAGAAGATTATAATTATGAGCCAACCATTTAGCAGCACGTGTCCCTCTATGGAAAATGTAATAGCCGTTTACCATCAGGTGTTGGTCTGCCAAGTGCCGACTGCTCTGAACAAAAAAAAAGAAATCAAACAATAGCCTGTCTCAAGAATCATCCGAAGCAAATAGGTAAATCGTTCAACAACAAGTTTTGTACAAGTTTTGAACTATATTGTAGGCAGTAAGGGGTACAAATTAATTTAACGTCAATCTTTACCACCGCTGAACTTCTCAAACATTGATTTATCGTGTCTGAAGGGCTAATACGGAGACATGTTCGTTGGTTTGGAAAATGTGTTCGCAAGTATGGTTATTAGATTTACGAATATACTGTTTTATAGATTATAAATGTCCTTTAGCCGAGTTTTGGCTACGGCCGATTAAACATCAATAACCCTCCTACGAGCGTGTCAAAAAACAATTCTACAAACTTCTGTTTGTATCGGTCTGGGTGTTCCTGTGTATAATATAACGTGTTGAGATTTACAAAAAAAGTATATAAGTAATGTTTATCCGTTGTCTGGCACCCATAGCACAAGCTAATGCCTCGTTTGGAGCTAGATGGCTGTGTGATGGATGTGTGAATAATGACCAGAGATATTTAATTTCCAGAGATATTTATTGCAGAGGCATTGAGTTCTAGTTGTTTTCAACTGGTGAAACCGATTGTAATGCTAACTGCGATTCGGTATTGTCACAGAATATACTGCGTGTTATTTTAGTCGTTGTTTTCCCGCAGCAGAATGCTTCACCTTCAGTAGTACTATCGATTTAAGCATGAATTTTTTTTTTAATTTTAATTTTTTTTAAAACTTTTTTTGTTTTTTTTTTTAAAAGTTTGATGGGAAAATGGAAACCAAATGTGAGTAAATAGTAAATAATAATTTTTTTGATAAACGCGAAGGGCAATGACCCCGGCCGTTGACCGTCCGTGACGCAGCTAGTACTATTGGTTCGAGTTTCGTCTATCATAAATCGTATAACTTTTGATTTCACTTAAAAAATAACTTTAATTATCTATTTTACTACTAAGATAGAATCATTTTACTGCGGGAAAACAACGACTAAAATTGCACGCTGTATACTGTAGTATTCATTCCCAGTCATTGATCACTCGACGGCGCTACTCGCTCGGCGCAAACACACGAATGATTAATTGGTAACTCGGTGGCTTGCAATAAAATAATACGTGAAGACGTGTAATATACGTGTTGAGTGATTTCAATGAAGCATTGGAGTGTTGAAATCTTCTAAGTTTGTGATAGAGTAGGTATTACTTAATCTATGTGAGAAGCTTGCGCTATTATCTTCTTACCAATTGCCCAAGTCACGGGTTCGAACCCCCGCGAAGAAAATCGTTTTATTCCAATCAAATCTGCATATATTTTTGTATTATTCTACATTATGTGATTAGATAGAGATAGATTGATCCCGGGCAAACACGTAAATGAATAATAGAGAAATATTATACGAAATAAGAGACGCGTAAAATACTGTTGAATGATTGTAAAAGAGAATCTGATGTCATAAAAACAACAACTGGAGGTATTTTACTTTTAAAAATAATTAAGCATTCACCATTTTAGGCGATAAAAAATATCAAGAGGTAAAAGCCGTGGACACAACAACAATGGAAGTGACTTGGCAATGTAACTCCTTTTGCGTCTGTATATAAACTAATTATGCTACATTTCCATATATCACTTAGAAGGAAGTCATCTCATAGCTTACCAAATACTCTTGAGGTAACGTTACTAATACGATGTTTATCGTGTTCAAAATTCAGTCCAAATACAAGCGCTAAAGCATCAAATTGCAATACACTCAATAAAGGGCATATTAATTATCAAAGGGTCCATATTTGGGACAAACATCAATATCATTGTGTTAAACAAAGGCAACATTCGTCGTTAAGTGAATTAATTGAACGGAATCGGTGTTCAATTATAAAATTCGATTTCATGCTATTACAATACCGCTATGTCACTCGAACAATTTAAATGTAAATTTGTAGCGTAATGAAGGAATGTGAATAATTAAATTATTCGATTTACATTATTCATTCGAATGAAAGTAGACTTTAGGTAGCTGTTATTTCCAACTATAGCACTTGAGTACTAAATTGTGGTCCGGCCACAGAGGATCACACGATTTTCGCGTGCACGAGAATCGTCTTGTTTACTCTTTTGTGTATGAATCGTCTGTAGTGCAGGTTGGTGGTAAAAGTTGTGCTGGTCAGTAATTACAAGATGGGCACTGGTTTGTCCCATTCTTGGATGAAAAATGGGAAACCGAGGGAGTTTAGTTGGTAATGGGACTAAAGCTTTTTGTCCCGGGTCCCACACACGGTCGCAAGTATCGCTAAACTTGTGGATATAAAATATATTAAAATCGTTCTCCTCCGCCAAACAAAAAAGGTAGTAAAAGCTAGGATATGAAATTCCTAGAAGTTAAATAAAAATAGAAGTTTCATAAATTGCAAAGTAATAAATTAAACATTGCTCTCGTAAGTCACCACCATCATCCCAGCGTGTTCCCGATTGCATACCGTATAGAGCTCAGGGTCCGCTTGGACTATGATCCTAGATTTGACACGCCTGGTTATTACAATGGAGCGATTGCCATCTGAACTCCCCTATAAGGGAAACCAGACCTACATACTTGGAACATAGTCGGGACCAACGGCTTAACGTTCCTTCTGAAGCACGGAAACATTATTCTTTTCAGACATTCAGGTGATTCAATTCAAGCCTGCAATGTCCTTACCAAACTGGAAACAATCACACAAAGTGATGCTCCGTGGGATTCAAACCCACGATCTCCGGATTTAAGAGCCCAACGCTCTTACCACTGTACCACGGAGGCAGTTATTGCTCTGGTAAGTATTTTTTATTTTAACCTCAAAAGAAATTCTGATTATAGTTTAGCTAATTTGTCCTTCTTCCTCCAACCTTCAAACGCTCCTATAATTAAGACGTCTCGCAATTGAAGACTTATCTAAAAGTTTTTGATGTCCCTTTGAAAATAACTACGGCATCGCTCTGTTCCGTTCCTAACTTTGATTCAGAGGGTTGTTCAACCTTTAGAACTAAATCTTGCTTCCGAGTTTCCTTTTATGACTTGCAAAACGTCTGAGGAAAGTTTATCAACTCGGAAAGTCGGTATATCGTTTCATAACAGTACACAGGCGCCTATTTCTCGCGTACTCGGTGTTAGAGTGGTTCGGATGTAGCATCCATTCATATATGTGTTATTCATGTGCATAATTGAATTTGATTCTTGATATCTTGCGTTGAGATCCGATGACTTACGGAACCAGGGAATCTTTGGGTTATCTTGTTCTTCAAATCGAATGTGGCATACCAATAGAATTATCTATTTAAATAAAAATGAATTGCTGTTCGTTTGTCTCGCTAAAACTCAAGAACGGCTGAACCGATTTGACTAATTTTAGTTTTTTTAATACACTATCAATGAATTTTAGTCTTGAAATATTTGTGGAAGTCCAGGGAAGGTTTAAACAATGAGAAAAAATAGAAAAATTGCGAGTAAAATACTAAAAACGACAATTTTATTTTCCCATACAAAGTTTTCTTACCTGTCAAATGTTTGATGTTCGGTAGGAAGTTCACCGGGTCAGCTAGTAAATCAATAAATATTTCTGGAGTTTATTCGCACAGCGCCATCCAGCCCCGCATAGGTTGTAATCTGGTAGCAGGCTAAGCCTAAAGACGCTACCGATGACGATGCTGGAGCCTAGGGGATTTTAGTGGGTATTTCTGGGTAAAAGCCCCACACACGGCTCGTCAACCGCTTTCAGGACATATCTTTAGCCGAGTCTCTCTTCACTAAAGATGCTTAAAAGCATTCTCCTATAAAAAAAGTTTAATCTGTATCTTACCATCTGCCGATAAGTTACCTAAATAAATAATTTTGTTGACTACGGTAGACACTCGAAATACAACACTATTTAAACCGGAGCGGCATTCTGAAAATGTTCGCTTAAAAGTTCTGTCACTATCGTGTTCGCCGAAATATGGAAATGAAAAAGTCATGAACCTGGTGACCTTTCTTATTATTTATGAATCGATAGAACTATATTCCTACATATTTTATGTAGGGTACAGATGAGATTTTTTTATTAGATAAGTTTTTTTTGTGAAAGAGATTGATTGGTCGAACAAGATATAGGTAAGTAATCGCTGTCGCCAAGGGAATACTGTTCATCTTACTTATTTGACCATTGGACATTGTAAGTCTTCGTATGTCATAAACATTAATATAAGCTTATAATAACGCAAACGTTGTGATTTTTTTAATGAAACTAAAATTAACTACTGGCGTAAAATGTTGAAAGAAAAATGTTTAATTATGTTAAAACAAACGCTACAAATTCTCATCAAAGCACCTTCGTGTTATATGTAGCTTGTTTGTGTAATCTCCGCAAACTTCGAAAGTATAATCTTCTACATAAATTTTAAACTGCTGGAGGGCGCTGTTTGTAGAGTTTTTAACGAGATTGCAGACACATTGCATATTCTCGAAATTATCACATTTTGTAACTTCATACGGAAATGAAATTGTAATTTTATTTTGTTGTTAAAACATTAATAGATTTTACGTGTGCTTAACCGCGGTGTAGGATTTCGCAAATCTAGATCCATTGAGTATCACACCCAAGTTGCTGCTGCTGTCAGACCTCCGTCGCTCTAAATCTATGGGGTTTTTTTTTTATTACAATGTGTAACAAGACGAGCTGATCGTACACCTGATGGTAAGCGCCACGTCTACCCTTTGACAGTTTAGTGCCAAACAGTAACTAAGCAGTTTCTGTCTGGCACCGGTCTGCATCCGCTACATCGAGACGATAGTTATTAGGTCTCTTATACCCAGTAATTTCACTAGCTTCAGTGCCCTTTCCCCAAAACACAGAAGTGCTTGACACACTTCTATTTCACGGGAAAATATATGGCACTGCGGTGGTACCCACCTAGATGGCCCAATATAGGAACCTACCACCTAGAATCAGACCATTTGGATAACAGCTGGCATCATGACATGAGTGAGGGAAGAGCTATTGCGCTTTGAATGGTGCTCTTTATTCCCTTTCTCTTACTTCATATTATTTTTCAAAACAGGCAACGTAACCGAGCCTTTAGTCAGTTAGAACGTCGGTCAGGGACTCCATCCGTATATAGTGGAGATACCGTACGTATATACTAAGCGATTTGCTTCATCTTTCTTGATACAGACTGCGCGGGAGTGGAACTCTATGCCGGGATCTGTCTTTCCTACACAATACAACTTGGGGCTCTTCAAGACTAGAATTAACGGGCTTTTCCTAAGCAAGCGCGTTCCATCGTAGACCGCATACCTACATGTAACTTTATGGTCAAGTGCTAGCTAAGTCCAAACATAGAAAAAAATACCTTTAGTAACAGGTTTTCATGGGCCGTAGTGTTTACCTAACAGTTACAGGTGTCACACTAATCTTACTCGTTTGCCTAAAAATCGTCAAAATCTGTTTAAATACAGTTTGCTCCCGATGGCAAGCGGTCTAACATTGAGCTTTCCCTATTTTTTTAATCATTCCTACCGTGAAATTCTTTGTCCCCAGCGTCAACGATCTTCACAATACAGATGAAATACGAAAATTCAGTCAAATTCCTGGTCATCTATTAGTACATTTGTCACGTGCCACCTCCAGCGACGCGAGTGCCTTTTTGCGGAGCTCGTCGTTCGAACAAAGCATTCACTGATATGTCAATCTGAATGGGCATGAAGGATCTAATTGACGGGTAGCTACTGCGATGCCTCTGGAAATTGAAAATTAATATATATCTAAATTAATATATCGTCGTAAAAGCTTAATTTCTAAAATTGTTTGGACTTTGTTGATATGTCAGTTTGTCATTAATTTAGTTTGCACTTATTATTATTTAGAAATACGAGCTTTGGGATCTGATCAACGTATGTGATGCTCTTGACATTTATATTTAAGTACGCGAAGATAAGAGTGTGGGTAGACTATAATATTGGCACCCACGGTTAATTAAAATGTCACAAGTATATGTGAAGGCCGCGTATTGCATTTGATCTAGTTTTTGAGGCAATAGGGCCCATTTTGACATTGAGAATAATTGATATTTTCATACGAAAGTCACGTCAGCGAAAGGGCTGCCTCTCACGTGGAGTGCCCGTGAAATTGAAAACTGGCTACATTTGTCAAATGCATGGAATAAGTTAATGCTAATTACGCGGATTTGCAATATCCCCGACGATATATATTTTATTATTATATATTTAATTATTTATCCTCCCTAATTCCACGCGTGCGAAACCGCAGGCACGTCTAGTCGTAATATAATTTGATTTTCTAGCGTCGTCTATTTTCCGTCGCCCGCTTTTATGTTGATAAATTTTCGGAGTCTAAGGAAATTAAGTTACGATAAGTAATTTACATTCCCGAAGTTTACGTAGGTTTACAGGCCCTGGCATCTTAAACCTAATCAGATGTATTTAAATAATTTTCTTCTTCAACTGATATAAAAAACATGATTAGAAGTTAATTACGCATTTTAAAACGAATATAAATTTAAATTCAAATTCCATTGTACCCCTAACATCGTTAACTGAAGCATCCATCCCTTTCAATTATGCATATATTTCCTTTAGGAGACAAATCAATCGATAACTTCGTTAAAACACTCGCCAAGGAAGGCAATCTAAACTCGAAAGATGTTCGTTATCTTGAATTAATTCCGAAAATTAATTCTCATTCTCGAGGATTATTGGGATAATCTTAAATAAAAAAGTTTGGAGGTCTGTTGGCCGTTTTTTGTAAAACAAATCGCCAGTTTTGCTTCGTATTTCTTTTCTTTGATATTAAAATATAAATTTTATATTTGCCTACAGTCTGGCAGCACATTGAGCGACGCTTCCTGATAAAGTGTCCCTCAATGGCATAGGTTGCAGTTACCACTTACAATCAGGTGGGCTGCGTGTCTGTCTGCCAGCTGATGTGGAAAAAAAAATGGCAGTGTTAATAACTTATGGTAGTTGAAATGTTCTAGTAGAGTTTGGTATTTGTTGTCTATACTAATATTATAAAGAGAAAAGATTTAATTGTTTGTTTGTTGGTATTGAATAGGCTCCGAAACTACTGAACCGATTTAAAAACTCTTTCACTGTTGGAAAGTTACACTATCCCCGGGTTACAAAGGGTACTTTAGATCCTGGAAATGTGGGGGAAGGGGGGGGGGGGATAATTGAGAAAAGAAATTACGCGTGGGTGAAACCGCGGAGGCGACCATTTGACCATTTGACGAGCCATTTGGTGTAACGGTCGAGTAGTCGCCTATTACACCAGAGGTCGCGGGTTCGATCCCCGCACAGTACAAACATTTGTGTGCATGAACAAGAACATGTCTGTTTGTATCGGTCTGGGTGTTTCTATGTCTAATATGTATCTATTTCCAAAGAAAAAAGTATACAAGTAATGTTTATCCGTTGTCTGCACCCATAGCACAAGCTTATGCTTAGTTTGGGGCTAGATGGCGCTGTGTAAATAATGTCCAGAGATATTTATTTATTTATTATTTCGCTGGCTCCGGGCAATAAAGCGGTTATCGGCGGTTACGCCCTTTTTAATGTTATTTCATTTTTGGCTTCCCTGTCCTTCAATCTATACCTCTTATTTTTTTTAGATTTTTTTGTCAATATTTAAATATAATAAATGGCATTAACAGCTTTATTGTATGGAAATTATTAAACGATTAAGGTAAGGGGACCCATGTGATGTTGTCTTACTTCCTCAAACATAAAATAAAAAATCGGCGAACATCCTTACTCTATTTTCTTTTAAACAAAACTACAATAAAACAGTTAACTGCTTTTCCCAAAATAAATATTTATAAACATGGATAAGTAAACACTTAATACGAAGTAATCATTCAATCATTTATTTTGTAAAAGTCTATTACGCCTTTTTTCTCGGAAATTTGTTGTAGCTCTAGCGATGTAAGCCACATTACGCAGAACACCATCTCTTTCACTCCTACGCAAAAATTATTACCCCTTTCTGGGGGACTTTAATTCCCACCACGATTCCTGGTTGGTTTCCTCCATTACTAACCATGCCGAAAGGACTGCTCACGCGTTTGCTCTTACCCATTCCCTGACACAACTGGTTAACCAGCCCACCAGGATACCTGACAATCCTGACATAGCTAGTCAAACGCCTTCTTTGCTAGACCTTTTGCTGACGACACACCCGCTTGCTACCGGTTTGAGGTCCAGTCCAGGCGCCTTTAGGCTCCTTGGACCACTGCCTAGTGTCTAGCTTAGTGCTAGGCGCAGTACCCCCGCAGCCTGAGGTGGTCAAACGCCGGGTTTGGCATTACTCGTCAGCAGATTGGGACGGGATGCCTGATTACTCCGCATCCGTTCCTTGGGGTAAGCGTTGTTACAGCGGAAAGGATCTAGAGCGAGTGCCGCGGCTGTTCCTGATGAGATCGGTCTTGGTATGGAATATAATGTTCCCTACTCCGATGTTGTTAGCAGAAGCCGTGGACGCCCTTGGTTTAATCGCGAATGTGCTAATGCTATTAGTAATAAAAAGGCTGCATATCGTGCTTGGATCAGGGGTCGCGACTGTAGAGATCCTTATATCGTCTCGCTGAAAACTGCGTATAACGCTGCCACAAGGGCCTGCGAAAGGGCGTATGTAAGAGCGGACGCCCAGCGCGTTGCACAAGTATAGGCATGGAGTTAGTGTCACACCCTACTGGGTCACGTAGTTTCTGGCATATGGCCAAACCCGTGAAAGCTAACTTTTGTAAGCCCTCGCAGCCTCCGTTGAGATACCCTGACGGCTCAATTGCTCATCAGCCGCTAGAGAAAGCCGACCTTTTGGCTAAGCTCTTTGCGGCTAACTCCCGAATCGATGAGTGTAGCGCGCCTCCACCAACGATAACGATAACTCGCAATGGGCAGTGCGATGTGTGCTTTGAGCTACAGTCACTCGATGTTCGGAAAGCTTGTGGACCTGATGGTATCCCGGAAATTATTCTAAGAGCCCGAGGAGGCAACAGAACCCTTTAACCTCTTCAATTGAGAAAAGAGACGTTGGTTCGCTAAGTGTTTTCTACCGCCTGAGGAACTCTTTTCCCTTATTCCTCCCTCTCCGTTTCAGCTTAGAACCACTCGCTCTAGTCAGGGTTGTCATCGCTCCACCGTGGGAAGTATTCCATCACGTACAAAAAAGTTCGATGATTCCTTTCTTTGTTGAACCATAAAAAAGTAGAACTAGAGTATTTTTCCCTTTCACACACGGGTTCCTTTATTTAATAAAGAAAGTTTAATAATTAATATGGATTATGATTGTAATTTTAAAAGCGTTTTAATTATAAATAATAATAATTTTAGTTATTGAATATGTGAAATTAAATTGGTAGTATTTAAAGACAATTATATGTAAATGTTATTGGCTTTTCCCAGTTTCAAGGGAATTTTTACCAATCAATATAATTATTTGATCCAAATCATGCTTCCAAAACTAGTACCTAATTATAAAATCATTTATTAGTCGTAATATTATAAAAATAATTATTAATATTATAAAAAAACTGCCTAAAATAAGAAAAAATAATAATATATTTAACATTGTGGTCAGTTTGTAATGATAGTTACATAAAAATATAATTCATTAAAAGATTTTAAAATAGCGTTTAGTGGTTATTACTTCTAGCTAGGACAGTATTAAAAAATTTCCCTGAAAAAGGAGGTAATAGGCTGATACGCTTATGATTATAAATGGAAATTGCGGTGCATTATTTACTTACGTCCCGGGCTATTACTGAAATATCTATCTATAAAGCAGTTAATGGTGTTGCAGTTAGACCGGCAACGTAAATAATTTGTATTATACATTTTTATCATTATCTCTTCCTTTATTTATAAATATATTATATTTTTTAGAGGGATTAATAGATAAAAAAAATACCTTTTGATTGAGATATTAAACGCTTATTTCGAATGACTGTACACTAAAATAGAATTAAATTAGCTTCAATTGCTTCTCCTGAACAATTCGATTTTTGATATAACCGCTTTAATGCCCGGAGCCAGCGATTTATTCAAATCGGTTCAGTAGTTTCGGAACCTATTTAATACAAAAAAAAAAATTTCCTCTTTATAATATTATTACATTTATTAAAGCTTGTTTACTAGCAACAGTTAAATAAATGCTTGTTCTCTTCCCTATAAATACCGGCCAAAAATAAATGAAACCAATTAGCAAATCGCCAATTACGGATCCTGGGAAACAAATAATGGCGGAAAGGACATTCAAAGCCCATTGAAGTGTCGCTCGAGTTCCAATTATTTGTATTCATTCATCTGATTACGACCAGGTGAGGAATTGTTTGAAAATACGATTTTTGTATAGCCTGACCAGTAAAATAAAAAACCTGCTCTGGAGGCGCCACATTAGCTATGGTTATAGCAACACTTGGTTGCTATGGTTATACTCACAAATAACTCACAATATCATATAGTAACAAGGCACGGTTGACAATAATTGACATCACACTTTAACAGAATAATAATGAATGACATCTTATTGTTTTTTTTATTTGATTGTTGCCACTTGAAGGAATTAGATCCAATATTTTTCCGCAATATGGCGAGGTATTTTTATTTTATTGGTCGGGCTATAGTAAAGGTGCTCCCTCACCGGAAGCATTCACGTGTAATGTAACGTTACAGACTCGAGCATTACAACAGTGAAGGAGGAGAACCGAGCATTACAATGCGCAACTTATAATGATACAATGTGTAATCAATCAATCAGCAGAATCTATAATGTTACATTACACGCGAACGCTCGTCAGTCAGGGAGGAAGTATTGTAATGTAATGCTCGGAAGACGAATCTACAATGTTACATTACACGCGAATGCTCCCGGTGAGGGAGCACCTTTATGAAAATGTTCGTATTGGTGAGGGTGTTAGGTAATATAAACATACGTATTTAAAGAAAAACCGAGTTTAAATAATAATACACTTTTTTTCTCTAATGGTATGCGGCCACTGCGGCCTATTCCAGGCTTTAAAGGACAGTTCGCAAGGAAAAGTGTCGCTCAATGTACTGCTACATTGTAAGCTCATCTGATCTTCGAGCCTTTGATTTCAAATGTACTGGCTCTCACATTAATTATTGCGGGAACACAGCCAGAGCTGTTATGGCGGCAATTTCACCTGTGGGGAAGCTAGTTAGTCGGACTCTGAAAAAGTCCTACCACCAATCAGACCCAAGACGGGAATCGAACCCACGATCTCCGGGTTTTACGCGGCTAAACCACTGTTTCACGGAGGCGGTCTTAAAATTAAAAGTTTGTTTCTGTTACATAACAAAGATCCTGTGATCTTTCTACAGATCTACAGTCTAGTGGCCATTAAAAGGAATATTGTCTCTGCCAAGTGAGTTGTGAACGAGCTAATTGAGTACTTGTGCGTAGCTCGTAGCATTACTTGGCGCTACGCGTTGGCGCTACGTGAGATTCGTAGCGCTGTGATATCTGTGATGCCGTAGCATTGCTACGGACTCGGTAAAATGTTATCTATGGGTTCTGTGCTTAAAATAAATGATAGGGTTACTAGTGGGCTCCCTGTCTACAAAATTGTGACCTACTTGTGACTCTTTCTGGTAATTGTAATTTTGTGATTGAAGAAATGGGTTCCCTATTTGTCTGCGAAAGTTGCTTATTCGATTTTTATTATATCGAACATGCTGTGTCGATAATTCAGTTGTACGATGTTTTATTCTATCGATGTTTTGTTAGTGCGATGTAACGTTTGTGCGAAAAATCTTGTTGCGAAAAACCCTACAGCGATTGCTCATTAGTTCGATTATTTATTATTTCGATAGTAAGTCGTAAATGAAATAGGAAGTTGACAATGAAAATAGCATCTAAAATATCAAAAGCTTAAAAAAATATTGTATAGAGGCGCAAATAGAAACATTTTTCCCCCTGATTGTATTCAGTGTTGACAGATGCGGGTTGACCCTTTCTGGCCGACAAATGTCCCATTCCGGGCTGTCTCATTACGCGCCTTTCGGCCACAGTCGCCGATTGCAGCCCATTTACAACCTTTGCAGGTATTCTTGTTACATTTCATTGAGTAAGAAGTTTATGACACATCTTATAGGGATATTTTTCGGGATAGAGCTGGTTCGGTTTTTTGACTTAGAGGAGAAATACTAAAGACCATTTTTTTAATCAGCTCACAGAATCATGCTACGAGTATTTAATGTCCCACTGCAAAACAAATGATTCCACTTAGATCAAGTAATTGCCACAGAGATGGGTACTGGTTTAATCAACATGCTTTTCAAATGCGGATTGGTGATCACAAACTTGAGCTGTGTCCGTAAAACTGACCCAAGAGGTCAGGGATAAAATCACTTTTTTTATACTAGGTCAGTTGGCAGACAGGCACGCAGCCCACCTGATAGTAAGCGGCCTGTGCGGCCTATTCCATTCACCTGGAAGCGTCGCTCAATGTGCTGCCAGACTGTGCTGCGGAGCGTCGTCGGGGTCCAATTATTGGCGCCGAGATCTGATTACGTTTAACTATTCACGGGAAGCGGTAGACGGTACGCTGTGACGGTAATTGCTTATAAACGTCGTGAGTCACTTCACTTCGTTATGCAAGTGCACTTGATGCTTACCTAGCTAATGTCACTAAATTACCTAGGTAAGCCACGTGCTCTAGTGTATTACACCGCCAATTTCTAGTTTCCGAGCTGTAGAAACTCAACATCGGGGTTTGGATAACTTTGTATGGACTAATGGCGTAATTTTTTTCAACGACCTTAGTTTTTCACCTTATATTTTGTAGAGATACTTTGTAAAGTTGATACATTTCGATTGACTAGTGCATCTTTGAAGTCTACAAAAATAAAGAATATTTTGATTTTAAAAATCAACTCGAACAAGTGACTCCATTAGGTTAGCGAAATGCTTAGCCAATCCGCAAATAGCCTAATTACTTGTATTTTTAAAACAAAAGTAATGGTTCTCTTGATGCTGTTTCCCCTCGTTAGACAAATCGAAAGCCGGAGCGTCGTCGGGATCCAATGATTGGCGCCGAGATCTGATTACGTTCAAATATTCACGGGAAGTGGTAGACGATACAGTCAACAGCAAAAGTAGATGATCAAAGTCAGAAGTTCAATATTAATGAACGTACCTAGTCCGCGTCAGAAATGTGTGATGTCAAGTTGATTTTAAACTAAGTTATTTTATATTACACCAAACATTAACTTTGCCTGATCAAATGTTGACTCCAAAAGTTTTAAACGAAATTCACATCAGAACTAAGAAGTCAAAGAATAATTTAGCAGAACGTTAATGTTTGGTATAATATACAATCACTTACTTTAAAATCATCTTGACGCCACACAGTTCTAACGCGAACTACGTTCATTAGTATTGAACTTCTGACTTTGATCATCTACTTTTGCTGTTGACTGTACACTATGACGGTAATAGCTGATAAACGTCGTGCGTGAGTCACTTCATTTATGCAAGTGCACTTGGTGGCTACCTAGGTAATTTGGTGTATTACACCGTCAAGTACTAGTCTCTAGGAAGTAACTGTGTGTTTGCTGTTGGAAAACCCAATCGCAAAGGTATTTGGATAAATTTGCATCTCATGTTACTAACTACGCAATTAAGCTGGTTTTTTTAAACCGTATTTACTAGATATACCATATGTCTGTAAAAGTTTAAAAGATATTTTTTAATAAAGATTGTGGCAAAAGAGCAAATTGGACAACGCAAACCGATTTATTTTTATCAGTTTGTAATAATATCTCACTGCTAGCAAAAGCCTCCCCCAACTTCTTCCGATTTTTCCTCTGTATGGATGCATTTTACAAATCCACACAATGTCAGTTTCCAGCTCCAAATTTTATCTTATACCTACGTTGTACAAAATGTTTCTATATAAAAAAAACAACATAATAAGCACGTCTTAAATAGATCCCACGAAGTCACGTTCTCATACCAATACGAACATGCAAAGTGTCTTAAATCAGCTTAACGCTGATATAAAAACCACAGGGTGATTCTTTTATATACGCTCAAACCATCGTCACGTTGTCGAACATAAAACAAGCATCAATATTTGCAAGCCGCCATCTTAATGTGTCGGAAAAACGATAAAGATTGTTATTCTGAAAAATGCTGCGACGAAGCCGTAATGGTTGAGAAGTCGGCTATTACACCAGAGGTCGCGGATACGATCCCAGCACGGTACAAACATTTGTGAGCACAACATGTCTGTTTGTATCGGTCTGGGTGTATATGTATAATATGTATGTATTTACTTATGAGCTACACACAACAGCTACAAGAAAAAGTTAATGTTAGAACGTATGGAAAACTTAACGTGCTGTTAGAGTCCGGAGAAAAGTGGAAATTGCTCTACCGACAAGAGCGATGCTCTTAAATTAGATTAGATTAGAAAGTTGATTGATCGTAAAGATTAGCGGCCGTAGTCGAAAACTCCGCTAAGAAGACGTTTTTATTGAAATTATGTTGAGCGAAGCCACGGGCAGAAACCTTACGTCGCGTCGTCTATTCTTTTTGTAATTTTTCCTTTATTTTTGCGAGTCGGTAATACCGATCGTGATGGCACTGCAAACTACCGCGTGACGAGTGGGAGCCGTCACGTCGTCTCGATCGCGGGAAGCACCTATCAATATTCACGTGAGGACGACATGCGATGAAGATGTCATGCTACCTAAAAATACTGCGATATCTTTATATAAAATAATACAAATATAAGATAAGAATATAAGATAATCCTACTAATATTATAAATGCGAAAGTCTGGATGTTTGGATGTTAAGATGAAAGCTACACTATCCCCGGTGAATATTAATTGTTTAGGATTTCGTTATTATTATTATTTTTCGTTCTTTCTCTCTCTTTAGCCCGTTAGCACTACCTACTATTATTGTTTCTGCTTGGCCCAAAGGTTGACTGGCAGAGAATGCCATTAGGCATTAGGTCCGCCTTATGTACTCTTGATTGTGCATTAAAGTTTAAATAAATAAATATAGAGTACTTTTGATCCTGGAAATGTGGGGGGTAGGGGGGATATTTGAAAAAAGAGATTACGCGCGGGTGAAACCGCGGGCGGAAAGGCTAGTACAAAATAAAATAATGGTAAAAAAGTAGTGGTAGAGCCATGCTGCTTACAGTACGAATGGGCCGCCTCTTCCGGGGAAGTACCACCCTCTCACATAACACCAGCGTGAAATGATAGTGACTACTGTGTTTCGTCTGGTTTGTGAGAGTGCCGGAAGCCCACACCCCCCATAAGAAATGAAATGAAATAATTGATTATAGTTTAAGACTTTTCGACTGAGTTATTTGCAAAAAGGTATATAAACTTGTATTCTCAAAAAGCAGTTTAATTAGTAGTATACCTGCAATATAACATAACAATACGTAAGCGGGACTAAGACTGATATGGATTACAAGTACTTACGTTTAGACGTTTCGACTGTGTTGAAACAATCGTTGTCTCAAGCCAACTGGAAGCGCGAAGTCGACGTTGATCTTTACTTCATTTATTTTGTAACACCACTCCTATATCTTCACATCACATAGATCACATAACTTTATTTCCTTAGTAACACTAATACACCCTACTGTCTCAATATGATATAAGTTCTTTGTCGCCCCTGCGTATCCATTCGCGAATGGCAACTAAATTAATATGTACAAAACCAAAAACTCATCACTCTTCATTCGTTCCGTTATCATCTCAAATAAATTCTCGCTCTGCCTGACAGAGGAAAAAAAAAACTACTGACTGCAGCTTTGTCGGATAATGGATAATCAATTAATCGATTATTCTTCAATCATACACAAATTCACTCACTGAATTCTCTACATTATCTCATCGCATTACAAACAAAACACTTCCATATTCCCACATCAACTTGGCATAAGATAATGCTTCTAAATATTTTTTTAAAACGATATACCTTAACTTTAATTCCATATAATCCTTGATGCCCTTAATTAGCGCCGTGGCCGTTGTCGAACAATATGACATTTTTTCTCGCGGCCAGGCGGATTTTATGTGGATTTTCCGCAACAATTTTGAAGCAATTTCTACGTAACTAATTGCTACGCGGCAGATTTTGTCCAGGAGCACTTTTTTAATTAAAAGTTATCACCTCGCTCACATTGGGCACATGCCCTCAAAGTAAACCACTGCATTGGGCCGATACTCGTACATGAGCAATTGTGTTCATTGTCCATGCTTCACGTCGAAAGGGCTTATTTAGTACAGATCGTTCACGATAAGAAGTCCTTTAGCCGCTATATTGGTACTATTGTTTTTCAATACATTCAATCTGTTTTTTGACAGATTTACAAAGCGTAGGCAATGCTGCCAATATAGCGGCAAAAGGACAACTTATGGTGAACAGACTGTAGTTATGGGTTGACGTTATTTTTGAAGGAGGGCAAAGATAATAATCGTAATACAAAAAAAACGTTAAGTTCGTTTTTCCTTAGCTGACAAGGCAAATATGGCGGATCTTTAAAGTTTGACATTTAATAGGGATGTGAACAAGATGGAATCGAATCAGTGAATGAACTACTGAATGATTGATAAAATTCATATAAATTGTACTCCGACTCCGGTCATCATTTTACAAAATAATATTAAAACTATTATGTATAGACATTAATATTTTGAGTAATTTATTATTCTTTTTTAAAACAAAAAGCGATCTAAAAGCGCAAGTTTACAAAACTAGTTAGTTACCCTTAAGGGAAGTATTTTAAGTGAAAAGAAACGATGTGAGATCCTATTAATATCGATTTTATCATTTGGCCGGTGTTAAGTGTCCGTGTACCATCTGGTCATAAAATAAACGGTCTCATCATTTAAAACGCTTTAGTGGGAAAACATAAAACAGCAAAAATTATTGCTTTCGGTTGAAATCGTGCGACAATGTCCGTCCTAACAGTAGTAAGAGTGCGAATAATAATAAAAAGTTATTACCTTTCCCTGGCGAGTTGACGGGATTTATTTTATATCCGGGATGGTATAATAAAATATGCTGAGATGTATCAAAACGGTAGAACGAGGACTGCATTTCAGAAATTATACAAAGATAATTTTTTTTATCCTCCACCATCCCGCACAGGGCCCGCGTGGTGAAGTATGGCCCACAGTATCTCACAATTGAGATAAGACCTGTGTCTCAGCAGTGGGAACGTATATAGGCTGACGATGATGATGATGATTTTTTTTATAAGTTTGTATATTTAAAACTACCGGTGATCGATATTTTAATTAGGATTGTATTACCCATCGGTTCTAGTTACTAAACCAACCAATTTTGAAGTTCAACAAAAAAGTACTGTCTCTTTTATCAATTAAAAAAAGCATAACTGTTATGTGACAGATAATTTATGAAGAACACGGTGGTGAAACTGGCCCATAGTGCAACAATAAGTGGAAAAAGACTATTGCTTTAGTCTTAATAGAGTGTGAATTCATCCTAATTAATGGAATTGAAGGCTGTCACTTAAAGCCCTTTTTAAAATCCACTTTGGATTGAAAATCTTATCCGATTACAGCCCTCTGGTTCAGTCTAGGACCTTGACCTAATTTTCGTTGGGGAAAAAACGGAATAACATTATTAAAAAAACTCCATGTCAAGAGAAATTAAGATCTGCGCCGTCCCTCCACCGGGTACGAATTAGCATTATAAATGACTTAATTTAAGGTCATTAATTAAAAGTCCTGTCTACAAATATAAACCCTATATATTTCAGACAGTGACTTAATAAAAAAGTTTTAGGCCGCTCTCATAATTAGGATTAAAGGAAACATTTTCTGGCTACTAATGACAAATTTTGTAAAAAGACTGCCTCTGAGATGCAGAAATTAGTAGTCGCACTTTTAAGAGACGGCCGCGCCAGTGTTCCAATCAATTCTGCTTAGAAAATACTCAGTCATGTTTCGGAGCCTAGAAGTTGGCGGCGAGAAACCCCCGTGGTTCGTTGGTTCAGCTCCTGATCTCTCCTCAGTACTTAAATCGTTTTGTAGAGTTGCCTATCGATAGTTCAATAGTATCGATACTATCGAAGACCAGCAGCATACTATTGTGAGTTAATATTATCAATAGTATTGATAGTTCTACAAACTATCAATATAGTAACGATAGCACTATTGATTTTGTTACTAATTTTTGAGGTGTAATTATAAATTAATTTAGGTACTATTGATAGTTGGGCAACTCTATAGTTATGCCAGAAAAATATCAACTTCCACTATATTTTTTTAAAGACACTTTTCATTCCAATTTCTGGTAGTCAAGGGTTCTAATAAAACAAGTAATAATAAAACTCAAGTATTCATCGTAACATGTAGTTTATTGAAAATAATAAACTTCTCTCGCTCGTAATTTACAATCGAAAATATTAATTTTGTAGCGTTACTACATTATCCTTATGTTACAATAGTAATTGTTTATGTGCGACATGAAAAGCGGGTTCTTATTACATATACTCATATCTACATTACTTCATATTCCATTTCAGTTGTCTTATGAGTTAGATTGAACAATGGGATGACTCCATACTAAAGTGTTAAGTGAATGTATGTATATACATACTCGTACAAAGATAGATAGATATTCCTTCCTTCCTTCAAAGATATTGGTAAATACAATTACATAGGTATGTAATTGTATTTACCACTATCTTTGAAGGCTTGAGACTTATGATAACACAATATAAATCTTTGTGCGTGTAAGTAGAGACAATTAAGTAATTGGCAATATAATTTAAAGTAAAGGTAAAGGAGTTTTTTTTAGGACAGTTCTCCAACTGCGTGTCCCTTGACACTGTATTTTAATAACATTTTCATAGTTTTAATATTTTTTTAATGTTATAATGTTACGTATATTATTTTAATGGAGATAAGGTCTTCAAATGCCAACAAAGTTGCCAGACACATCGAAAACACTTTGTATGAAGTAATCCCACACATTAGCTTACCTATAATTTTATTAGCGTAATGCAATGATAAATAATTATCTATATACTTTTACTTGCACTTATAGTTGCTTAAAACGCAATTATGAACAGATAAAATCGTTAAGTTATGGAAAAAAGATCACATTTTTGCCCATCGATTTTGCTCAGAGATTCTTCTTATCTTCATATTTTTATCTGCCAACCTAGCTTTGATGGAGATTAATATATCATTTTATTTAATCCTTAAGCTATTGAAGTGCTTTTTTAGAAGTATTACTTTTATCATTGCACTATGCTAACTTAAATGTAACCAAGATAATCAGTACCATTTTTCACAGCAAAAATAAACATAACCCTTAAATGTACAGTCTATAAAATCCGTTTTATAGAAAGTAAATTTTCAGGTTAATAAAATATTACATTATGTCTTGGTCACTTATTTTATCCTCGTGAATTTTCTAGCGAACCACAGTTTAGTTAAGAAACTTTAAATATTTCGAATAAAAAGCTGCCTTTTTATGACTAGTTTCTTAGGTTCACCAGACAATTCCTAATCTAACTTGCACTTTGTGCAAAAATAAGCAAAACTTACAATTCGCCATGTCTTTATCTTAACATTTTATCCGTACTTAATTTTACAATCTTATATTCTTTATTGGCACTTTATAGTTACCTAAATCCGTTTAATAATACTTTTAGACCCACTTACACCAGAGAATACGTTACTAACACCATAATTACACGGTCACTACGATACTCGGTACCATGTTACTAAGTACCAAGTTCCAGGTATAGTCAGCGCCAAAATGATTTGAGCGTTTTAATCTACCAAAAATATCTGAACATTTGATCAAGATCACTCTTAGGTTAGCTCAAAATCACTTTAAGGTGTAAATATCATTTGTTGTCATTTGTTTTCAAACAACAAACGAAAATGCACCTTTACATCTTAAGGTAAGGTTGATTTTTGTCAAATGTTCAGATATGTTTGGTGGTTTTGAACGTTCAGATCATTTTGACGCTAACTGTACAGTAGGTATTATCTTGATTTCTCTCGGCAAATTTTGTGTTTCGTCAATCGTCGGATTTCTATCGGTTACCCTTTGCAATAATCACATTTATCATGTAGTATAATTGTGTGCGACCATATTGTTATAAATTACACAAAAGTAAGTATGATTTTGACAAAATGAACAATATCGAATCCTAACACTATTCATGTATAATAATTGATGAACATGGAAAATAAGATTTGTATGCGAAATGTTTAGAAAATAGACTGTAAATCTGAAACTCGGTACTCAACAAATATTTGTATAATTAAAAGCGTAGTTATTAAGTACCGATACGTGATGTAGTTCCGTGTTAGACGATACCGTGTTACTAATTACCGTGTTAGCTTTACTGGCGCAAGTCAGCCCTATTCACTTATTTACAAGCATTTGAATTATTATTCAGTAGTAAAGAGGTTATGTCTATAAAATCGGGACGTTTCGTGACAGTCTCTAGGGAGAAGAGCTTTAATAATTAATACCGATGAATCAATGAGTTAGTCCCAAATCGATACCATAACGATTCATATGTAAATTGAGAGTTGAAAGCGATTCAATATTGGGTGTATTATTTGCTAAATTATCAGTTGGCAACAGTGTGATTTTAATGTTACGATTCGTCAAATTTTTTTTTATTACGAGATGGTGTACGTATTTGACCACTCAGTCGGGCTATAGATTTCATCAACGATGTATAAAAGGAAGAATTAAATATTATTAATCTTTTTTTATGTTAGTAGTGGAAGAGGCAACTGTTTTCTAATTTAATAAGGTTTATTAACGTGGTTTTATTAAATATAAATCGTTTATTGTGGCTTGGTCTCATTTCTGTAATTTGTTTAAAAATGACACCTACAGAATCGTTTCGTACCAAACCAGCAGGTTTCATAATCAGATAATGTATCTCTTTAAAACCACACTGGAGCCCATAAATTTATTTTTTATCATCATATTACACAACTTAGAGTTAGTTTTTCCGGTTATTCGTCTTCATTGTAAGGCAAATGCTTCTCTATTCTCTAATTATCTAAACATTATTTTACATTTACTTTGGAATGTACTCGTTTTTCAAATTCTACATAAAGTGTTGTGTTAAAGTTGAAAAATTGGGTTAAAATATTTACTATAATAATATATGTTTTTTTATGGAGCGAATGTATGACAGTATTTAAACAGGTATTTGTGTATCTGTAGTTTATTATTATGGAATTTCTCTAAGCATTCTTAGAACGCTACGAATACCAACCTTTTGTAAAAGTACTGGTTTGTTATCCTATTGCAATGTTTGTATTTAAAATTGTAAGTATTTTTAGAATGACGTTTATTTGTTAAGAATATCAAAAATAAACTAATCATAATTTTGCTTTCTTGAATAATTACTGAAATTATTGAATTCGATTAAAATAGATTAATAAACGGACATGCAAGCACACCATATTACAGTATTTAGGTATACAGATTAGTAAAAACAATGCGATACAAAAGGAGTATATTTTTAGGTATTGTACTTTTTGTAGGTAAGCGTCAATATGCGTCACAACTCACAAAGTCGACAATAATGTGTATTATTTGAGTATGTACATATTGTTATTGATTATATTAAAATTAAAATAAAATCACAATTCAATATTACATTACAATAGAATTTTGTAGTATTATAAAATAATTCCGTTAGCAATATTTAGAAAACCATTTCTAAGAGTAGCTTACAAAGCGTAATCTAAACCAGGGCTGTAGCGGAGGTTAATTAAACGGTACCGAAGTTGGAATCGGAGTTTTTAAATTTGATTTATTGGAATCGGAATCGGAGTCGGGTGCTGACGCAAAAGTAGTAGCAATTTTTATTGAAGGACAAATAAAAAGATCATTCATTTTTCACAATGACGTTCAATTAAAAAACTAGACTCACAATCACGCTCAAATATTGTCCGAAGCAAAAGTCTGCCCACCCGACTATTGGGCAGAGTTTTCGTTTAGTTGTATACAATTGACATTAAGCACTAAATGCCACGAGATAAGGTGTTAATTTGAACGAATGTGTTAATGTCATCAGTGTCAAAGCCACTCGGACGTTTTTTGAGGTATTTTTCTTAGAGATTGGGTGTCTAGTTTTATATTGAACGTCATTGATTTTTCATTATAATTTCAAGAAAAAATTAACACAGGCATTGAAAATATCAACATGTTTCTAACTAAACAACAAATTAAATCAAATGCATTGACTCCAAAACGAATGTATTGCTATGCTTCGACTTCCGATTGAAAAGTTTCGGATCCGAAATCGGTACCGAAAGTGTAATAATAATCGGAAGTTCCGACTTAACGGAATCGGAATCGAAGCTCCGTAACATCCCTGATCTAAACATAATATTTATTATGAAAGAAGCATTAAATTTTGAAGAGGGATCAAAAACTCATTAAAAATTTACTTTGTAATGAAAACGTCCCCAAGAAAATACTTAATAACTTCCGCAGTCAGGACAAATTGAAAGACTTGTCTTAATTAGTCAAAACCTCTTAAATATATTTTATCGTAGTATCACGTTTCGGTACATAGCTTGACTTTTGCTAGTTTCACTACCATGTTTAGCTGTTGTTTACTCTATTACTTAGCTAAATGGTGCATCAATAGTTCTTTAACTATATAAGCAATACAAATTGAAAGATCACTCATTAATTCAATGTGTCATTAAGAAGAAAGAGAGAGAAGTGGAGCTTTTACTCGAAGGCACCGCTTGTCTGGGAAATGTGTACAGTCAACAGCAAAAGTAGATGATCAAAGTCAGACGTTCAAAACTAATGAACGTAGTCCGTGTCAGAACTGTGTGGTGTCAAGATGATTTTAAAGTTAGTGATTTTATTTTATATCAAACATTAACTATGCCTGACCAATGTTCACTCCAAAAGTTGTAAACGAAATTTACATCTGAACTAAGAAGTCAAATAATGATTTGTAGTTAATAATTGGTACAATCACTTACTTTAAAATCATCTTGACACCACACAGTTCTGACGCGAACTTACGTTCATCTACTTTTGCTGTTGACTGCACCTCAACTTTACTTCTTCAAAGTAAGCTTTCTTTCTGTATTGCTGTTATACTTTAACAAAATTAAAGATACAACTTCTCATACTTAACATTTGACATTAAACTAAATTTTCACGTTCAGTCGAGAGAAAAGTACTCGTTACTTTATTAACTGACCATCTCAATAGCCATGTGCCACCGTAGGAATAGGAAGCGCAACTGTGCTTGCACACTGACTTAGGCTACACCATGTTCCGTGTAGTTGGTTGAAGCTATTGATTGACCACGTAGCCGAAACTTGGTTAGGACATTATTTTGTACAATAGCGCTCATATTGTACTGTTGATAACGAGGTTCCTTGAGCCAGTAGTCTCCCAATACGATGCCTTAGGACATATTGTTTTTTATTAAGATCTTAGGATACATTTAGCAAGAAGGTTCATTGGAGCGGCAGCAATCTGATCTCCGTAATCCTTAACAGAGAGAACTAGCCCAATTAAATCATGACTTCACAAGTAGTACACTTCCATTCGACTGTGGCTACTATCTGGTTCCAATGCTATTAGGATACGACTTTTTGGAGTTGCGTGACGCCACAGGTTAAATAATGCGTTGCTATTGGTTGCTAATGTTACGGCCAAGTGCAGTTGACGTCATTTTTCGCTCAATTCCAAAAGGTATTATCCTAATAGCATTTGAATCAGATATAATAGTGGTAAATACGGACATAAAAAAATCCATAGGCGCTTGCCGAGATTTGTATCATTGATTTAACGAATTTTAAAACGGATTAGTAGGAAGTGAATCGGAATATTATTTTGAGTTTGAAAAGGATCAAAGCAAAAAAATAAATATAAAGGAAACTTTTTCGTTAAAAAAATAGCATTCTATTTGTGGAAATATAAAATAAGCGAAAAAGTTCGAATGGCCTTTGTAACAAAATATCCCGAATAAAAAATTGTATGAGAAGCGATATCTTTTCAGTGCAGTCGTATGCAAATAGCTCCGAGGTTTGCATTCACGGAAATATCGGCGTGCAATCACGTGACTTTTAAATATCTGCATATGACTATGGTTTACATACAGCCTATAGCTAAAACAATAATACAAGGCACTGCCTCATATAATACATTTACTTTAGCACAATCAACAATAAATCGGTGTATCTATATAATAAAAAAAACGCTTTTTCACATAAAAAGCGTTTTTTTTTCAACTTCAGAACGACTACCCGAATTTGATAGTTATTTTTTGTAGCACTTGTTTATTAAATGATCATGTTTCGACTTTGGGCTGGCTGGTAGCTAGTTTAAAACAAAAATATGGTTAATAAATTAACAGATAAATTGCCGTGACTTTAAGCAAGAACAACATTCTGAAAACCGTAAACCAACTGAAAATTAAACATTTAATCGACTTACAAAGTTTTCTGGTTAAGACAGCAAAGTTTAATGTAAATTTTATTTCCTCTTTGTTGTTGATTGTACTTTTACTTAGCCTAAGTTATTAAAAAAGCATTTACCGATCATTGGAAAAGTATAGGTTGCCTTAACATTAAAATACATGCGAACCACGTTTTCAAAATCAACAATTTCTGGGAATGGCGCGTATTCGGGTCACCGGGCGGAAAGTAAGTTTAAAATTAAAATAAACATCGAGTAGAATTCCATTTACATAACATTTCCACGCACAGAATGTAGACGAAATAATTCATTGTGACTTTTATTTTTGGTGGAGCCTGTTCCATTGAATTTAACCATCGGCCGGGTAGCCAACTTTAATTCTATGCCAAAAAAAATTTTTTTTCCGAAAAAAGTTTGGGGCTTTTTGTTTTGAAATTGTTTAGTATAACAGGCAAGCTATAAAATTAAGCCCGATGGTAAACAAAAGTGCAGCTCAAACTGCCTTGACAAAGGAACTAAATCGTCTTCTTGCCCGTACGATGTTTCTCCAGGCTTTGATAGTGGAACTAACCAAATCACAAAAGTATATCAGAATTCAAGTTTCTGTCCAAAAAAAGACCGATCACATTTTCCTTAAGCTCTAAAAAAGTAAAAAGAATATTTTTTATGGCCGTCCATAAAGGGGCGCTCACATTAACATAATTATAGGGCGTTTACCAATGATCCAGGCTGCGATAATACTGACACACGGAAGGAGGGTTGCACACTGGAAAAATGTTATTTTAAATGAAAATGCGATTTCAGATATTACGAATATGAACATTATTGGTTGATTCGTTTTGTTAAATTTAACAGCGTTCCTGGTATTTTTAAAATAGTAAAGATAAATTTTAATGTGATTCAGATTGCATGATAGCTTAACCAAGTCGTCATTGCCATAAAAAAACTTCTGATTGGTATGGAAATTCATATTTTACGTATTTGATCTATACCGATAGTTTCAATCAGTACCCATCACTATTGAATAGTTAAACGTTGGTGCGATTCGAGGAATAGGTAAGGTACCTACCTCAGTTTTATAAAAAACGGCACCCGTATTTGATGTTTCTAAAGCATGGCATTTAAATCATGATAATGTTGTGTAATTTAAAACTCTATAGAGTACAATAATTTTTGATTCCGTTTCCGCCCGCTCACCTTATAGAAAAAGCAGGGTAGCAACTTATATTTTGGACGAAGATTTAACTTCACTTAAACCCTACTAATACCTTAAAACAAATTCGTGCTAGTGCCAAAACACATATCAGTTGACCATCCATATTATAATTATTCAAATTATACAATTTTACAGTATTAATACAAATAAATAATTAAGTCAGTCGCTAACAAGTTTCAGCTCCATGATTCGGTACACACTACCGCGTACTAATAATTGCGCAAGCTCTTCCACAGAATAATTGGACAATTCCAAAGCATTTGTATATATAATATCCCACTAAAAACAATATCTCACTGTTTGACTTTTGTATAACGATCACGTCGTCCCTACACGAACACTAAATTACACAATTTTATTGCACCATAAAAGTTAATTGCACTATAAATGCGCTATAGTGGGGTTTCGTCCCCCGGCTCGCTGTAAGGCAGCCTGACCACCTTGGCTCCTGACAACACCCCAACTCCTTCTAAACAAGACCTCCTATTCGCCAGCACATCCCTTAGGAACGCTCTTCTAGGTCCCGCTAAGTCAGTACCAGTTATAGACCTTGTCAATTTCCTCAACGCTGGAAGCCTTAAAGCCTCCTCATACGAAGGCGGTTCATCAGTTGGGGTCGTCTGCGCTCGACCACCGAACGGATCCCTCGAACAAGTAGGAGATAATTCTCGCGAGAAATATAAAGTCTCCCGATTCGCAGCTTGCGCTTCAGGCATCGGCTGGTAATTGACCGGATTAGCTGCTCTGAAGTCTTCTAATATCTGTCTGGCACTTCGAGTCGTGGTCAGAACTCCTGCCCAGGAGCGTCTGTTCAGCTGTTTTGCTTCATTCGACCTGGCAGATCCAGCAATGTTGTTGCTAGAGTGCGTTCCTGCTATAGCTACTCTTGGTCTTCTAGGAGGCTCGTCAAACGAGGCTGCCTTTATTGCAGGCCTAATAGGTCTGTCAGGTTCGATGTTTACAAGGACGTTGCTGTTCTCGGCTGGTTCCTCTCGGACGGCTGCGTCGATGCGCATCGCTTCTGAGTAGGAGGGTACTAAGGCACAGTTGCCCCGGATGGCTGCGAAGAGCTCGAGGCTGTCGACGGTGGAGGCGTGGGACAGGGGCAGGGTGCGGGGCGGACGGGGCGCCGAGCAGAGGACGGCGCTCTGCTCGTCAGCGAGGGCCCAAGCGTAGTTGGTGGCCGTCACTGGGGGCAGGGTGTCTGACAGGTGAGTGTCGAGATCCAACTGCCGGCTCGGATCTAATTCGTAGTTTGTACCAAATATTTTTGTTATCTGAAACAAGATTTGCTTGTAAATTGAAAACATTGAGTTTATATCTCCCTAATAAAAAAGGCAAACTCTGAACGGTTCTATATTTTTATAAATATTTATGGATTAAAAGCAGCTTCTTTATATGAGTTCGGCAGTGAAATCAGGAAAACGTTAGTAACGGCATTAAAAATATTCGGATTGTTGTCGTCGTTGTTTTAAAATTAAATAACGTAATAAATATAGGTACTTACAGTATAATGTACATAAGCTGTATTACATTCTATGAGGATACGAAGTGGCCAAGAGAGTAGTAAGCAGGACAAAGTCCAGAAAAGAAGTTGTGATGAGTACCACGGACAACGATCTGCTTCCCTGCAAAGAAATACTTAATGTAAAACATGTCTAACAAGTTTATGAAGTAAATATAAGAAATAAGAAAATAATTTACCTGTATGCAACCATATATTCTTTGAAAGAACTAACTCCAATGAGATCCAAGCCTTCCCGCATTTCCATGAAATCGTCAAATCTCTCATGTTCTGCGAAGAATCTCGACCTTTGATCTTCAAATTCTGGAAACAGTGCTTTGATTAGCAAGTAATTACAAGAAGGGTGTTTTTTCTATTTAGATTGTTTTTCCAAGGACTCGTTGGTCCGTGCTTTTTTGTGATAGTGATAGCTAGACGTCTTAAATCATGGATCATGGCTCAAGCTTACCCTCAATAATATACCCATAATCTTCCTCGTAAAAATAACAATAAATAATAATAAAAAAACTCGTAGGCACTTCACTTCAATAGTTATACTTATTACACTGATTGTTTTTTTTTGTACAAGATAGAGGGGATACGAGCACAAGGTTTTGCTGATGGTAAGTGACAACAACCTCGCCGCCTCGCCTTTTAAAGGCTAGCTAGCCTTTAAAATTAGATATAGACTGATATAAATCAAAGCGATGCTCACCACTAGCAGCTTCGATGTTGGCGAAGGCGAATCCCTTGCTGAAGCGCACCTTGGTGATGGGCGTCTTGGCGTCGAGCACGAGGTTGCGGGATGCGTCGCGCTGGCCGCAGCACGCATGCGCGAATGAAGTACTAGCGCTGTGCGTGTTCACGCGCTCGTAGTACACCTGGGTATATGTTCAGTCAAAATCAAAATATTCTTTAGTCATCTATGCTTCAGTTGGGTTGGGCGGCGTTTGGAAAAATGTTGAGTCTTTTTATCGTCACCCATCTACACTCAGGCCAGATGGAGTGACGTTTTGCGCAAGATGGCTGACAGGAACTGGATGCGAGTTTGTAGAGGCTTATGTTCAGCAGTGGACTGTGATAGGCTGATCATGTTATGTCATGTCATAGACATCAAAAATGACATTATAAATCGTCAATATTATTACATCAATGCAGGGCCATTGGTAGCCTACTACGAAAGAATTATAGAGTGACTCTACCGAATGTTGCTATCTATCGAGAATAAGCGAAAATAAAAATTTGACGATTAAAAAGAACAGCATCAGTTAACAAAAGCATACAGTTGCTGGTTGTAAAGTCACGTTGATGTGTGCTAGAACTATGCTGCAGACAATCCCTGTCCCTGAGTTAAGCCGGCTTGATAGGAGAAGTACCCTCTAAATTTTTTTCATTCTGCTTCTATGTAGTTTTTAACGGTTTGCAGTTACCACACTAAAAATATAGTTTAATAAAAACTCTCCGAAAACGTCGGGACCAAATACAGTACTTACCTGTGTGGTGGTATACGCGTCGCCGTTTCTGTATCGCGTCACCTGCCTCTTACGTCTCACGTAGTGGTAGCAGATTGCCTTCCACCTGGAAAATAGTACTCTTTGAAACTACTGTTACTGTACTGTACTGTTTGTACTATTTATTATTAAAAACATCTTATGGTCTAGAAAGAAAGTTGTTTTTATTGTATGTTCTCACGGAGAGAAAGATTGTTGTCATGATACTCGATTCCTCCACATGATACACGAAAATACATTACTGCTAGTTTGAACCTTTCATCTAAAATTAATTTATTTATATTCAATCAAATCAAAATATGCTATATTCATAGGCTAAGATAAACATATGAATTTTTATATTCATTGTCATCATTTAATATGATAAGGGTCATTATTCAGCCAGGGTTATAAAAGGGATAAAAGAAGGATAGTTAATTATTTCTGACAATAAATAATATTCCAATTAAAATATGGACGGATATTTGTATTTACTTTATCCACGTACCTACTTAACTTGAGCGTGTAGGTATCAGTATTTTAAAGATAAGTTTACTATTTGACTTCTGTCTGAGAATTTTGTGAGAATAAATGGATGATTTTCAAATCAAAAAATCAAAATCAAAATATTCTTTATTCATGTAAACTTGTTTCAAGTATTTATGAATCGTCAATTACAGAGTGACTCTACCACCGGTATCGGAATGCAGTCATCTGCCGAGAAGAACCGGCAAGAAACTCGACATATATAATACATAATACTCGATTATTAGTCTATCAAGGATTTAGGTGAAACTCTACAGTAATATAGATTAAACATCATAAGAACACATTTATCAACCAACCACGCAGACAAAGCCGCATCCCGTTGAATTCAAATAAAACTCTTCAATTATTCAATTAATTATTTTCCGTTATCTTTCGATCCTTTATGAATGAACCGGAAAGATTATATTCTTCATTTTAAAGGATGCCAATGGTTTAATTTTAATCCTCTAAATTCCCGTTTATTTTCCGTTACCTTTCGATCCTTTATGAATGAACCCGAAAGATTCTATTCTTCATTTTAAAGGATGCCAATGGTTTAATTTTAATTGCTTCCTCTAAATTCCCGTTGGTTTCTAAAATTAAGTATCCATGTTTGAGAATTCAGAGTAAATTAGTCCATGACTACACACACACAGCCATTTCACTCATCATCGCCGAGCTAGCTCCCCCTAGGATCTCTAAATTGTGATCTCCATGAGATCATCGGTCCACCTTGGGCCTTCTGGAAACACCATGTGGGTTGCGTATTCGGTAAATGTACACTAGAAGAACCTGTCCGCCCCAACGGCCATCAGTAATTCTCCCCGCTATGTTTCACAATGTGTGTAATTAATATCTACTGTAATTAAGAATATAGCAAGAAAGTAATATTCCCTGTGATATTTCACATGCGATGTCCAAGAATCAAATTATGAAAACTAATGTAGCGTTTTAGTTTTAGAAATTGTTTATTAATGTAACCAACAGCATCGCCCAGATTCCTTCAATCGTGTAAAACAATTTGTCTCGTACAGGAATGGAATTCATTCCTGCCGTCCCGTCTACTGGAATGCTTAATCTATGGAGCTTCGGCTAAACTGAACCGTGAATCTTCGCATATTTGAACCTCTCTCACCTCTCCTCAGTTGTACACTCTTGATCAGTATTCTTGGTTAATCCTATGGCGTATGAGGTTGACAGTTCGCATAAGTAGTCAAATGCTGTGCGTGGTGGTACACATATTTCTAAAATGCACTAAATATAGAATCATTCTTACAAATAAGAGACATTTTACGGTACCAATTACAAAACTCGGTAATAAAATATTTTTTTTAATATTTAAGGAAAGTTTTCAGACGCTATGTGTCAAATGCATCCTAATCGGGTGTGAAGGAGAAACCGGGGGAGTTTAGTGGGTAGTGGACGCTTCAGTCTTGAGTCCCACACACGGCCGCGGATCTAGCTAGCCTGCGGTTATGGTGCATAAACGCATTCTCCTCCGAAAAAAAAAGGTTCGAATTTAGTTGCATTCATGTATTTCTCTGAGTACAAATTTATTGATTCCCCTCATCTCGAACGTAACTGATATCATCGTGCAGAGATCATATAACTCTGTGAAACCATCATTCTATCGATCTGGTGCCCAAGTCAAAGGTTACAGTTGTTTACGCCAGTCTGACGCCGCGTCAATGTAATAAATGATCTTGCCAATCTTGAGTTATGTTTCCAGAAACCCCATTACAAAGGGACAAAGGGCTCGGTAAGTGATAATTACGGTACGATAATAACGGTTACATAATGTAAATAAGCAAATATGAATTTAATATTTTCATTAAAACATTCAAGAAGCCGTGTGTGATCTTCAAGTTGTCGAGCAAAATAATGAGTTTTACAAGTAAAGGGCTTCCCAACGCTTAATTACGGTATGTAACTGTATAAATATTTCTATAATAGTTTCTGTTAAGTTTTTATATTAAAACTTCTTCTAGGAAAACGTGCTACATTATATAAAGGAGAATGACCGGTTCTGGACCAAATGCTGCCCAAGCAACTTTAATTTGTTTCCTTACATGAATAGTTATAAAAAAAATATATAATAAAAAAAATCCTGGCACGGATTTATAAATAAATAAATCCTGGACCACTCACATCAATTATTTAGTCCTATACAGAGCATTGCTCGTATTACAGGGATCTGAATAACGGATTAGTGCCTAGTCTGGTTTTTGGGGTGGGCTAGGCACCAAGACGTTGTGAGACGGTCTGCATTATTTTTAGATACAATAATCTTAGACTTATTTAGACGACATTTTAGTGCCTACATGAGGTATTATAACATAGGGTAATTATCATTTTTTTTGTTATGATGATGATAAACATCTCTGTAAACCAATTTTTTTTTCAAATAATTCCATTGTTTATATTATACACTCTTTTGTTTTCAAAATAAGCTGTTGGTTATGATTTTTGTTAATGTAAGACCTCTACATTCAATATTATTTTTTCATATAACTCCTGGGATAGATTTTGAAGCGCTTTGATTTATAGACTAGTATTAATCTAAGGAACATTGTGCACTATGTCTCAATGTTGGGCGGCACTTGGTCCAACGTCCATACATAGATGGTCAATGTCCTTTCTAAGAGCTAAGACAAAATAATATATTTTACCAGTTATTTTGTTTTATTGAATGATTTAGTTATGGCGATAGTATTGCTAATTGCGAGCATCAATAATTTCATCAACCTATTTCAGTAAACTTTGATATCTCTACTGTATATTAATCTATTTGAGTCGTCAATTAAGGACACGCTCTAATTGGTGCGATAAATAATTGGCATCAGGATATACCTATACCATTTGTAACGTGATACATATTATTCAAATGGCAAAATAAGCCAAAGCAGTCCTTTAATTATATTATCTGAATCCAAACTTCATTGGAATATAATAATAGACACTAATTAATACGTTACATACATAGAATTTAAATTAATTGTTATAAAGGCCTATTATTAATTTGGAATTACAATGGAACGAAATTTTGCCAGTTTGTTCTCCGAATGAAATTAGCTTCTGCCAGCGGCTTTGCCTGCGTACAAATGAATGTGACCTATGTGTTAAGAGCTAACATCTTCCATGTCCATTCTCATTCTCTCTCTGTCTTTCATTCTTGATTGCTGACTGCTGGCTGTGGTCGTACCAAACACAAATTGGTGCAGTTTACATGTAGGTCCCTTGATGCTGATAACAGCCACGCCTGATTTGATGGATTCTGGGACCGCTGCTGTTGAATCCTATTAGGTATATCAGGTACAGGACGTTATGTGGTTGTGGTCGGTTGGGGCTATTCTTAGTGATCACCTTGCCCGTGTTTTTTTCCCCAACCTTCGACCTTCGGACGTGTGTTGGACTCGGCACCAAATATGATCATCCCAGTATCCACTAAATTCCTCTGGTTTCTCTGACCGTTTTGTGGCGATTGATCAGCTCATCAGGTAAAGCACCAATACATGGAAATGTAGATAGAGACGTACAGCTCACCTCGCATAGTGAAACCCGGGGATCATATACAGACAGTTCTCCAAAAGAAGACAAAAGACTACTTACCAAACTCTCGGAGTGGCAGTTCTCATAGCATGGACCCTGGCGCTGACGGCTGTCACGTCGACTCTTCTTGCGAGCTGGATCCTGGCCGTGCTGTGGTAGCACTCCACGAGGTAGACCAGGTAGAGGAGCAGCACGAACGCGATGGGAATGTACGCGTAGCCCACGTCGCATGGTGATTCTCGGACTGTCCTCTTGATCGGATTCCTGAGGTGCATGAAACTTCTTTAGAGGTTAGTATATAAAAAAGTCACATTGGTAAGATTGGCTAAATTGACAGATGTGGTAGAGTGGTGAAATTTTTGATGAAGTTATGAAGATAAAAATTTTAACGGTAAAGGTACATTAAAATACATTAAAATACATTAAATTCATTACTTCTTCAGACGTTCTGCGGCAGCCAATAATTAGGTATATTAAGAACATGATTGTAGACTGCAAATAAATGTGCAAGCCCAGTTTCACTCTTTATTCTTTTACTGTCATTGCTCAGTGGGACAGCTAACAAGATAGATAACAAGAGCGAATAAAGAGCACACAACTATTTCGTGAGCGTGGTTTTCGAGCCACGGAAGTTTATTAGGGTCCTTTAAAACCAATTTCTTGACATTGAACCGTAACAAAGAAAAAATTCTTTCTGAGTCTTAGTACATTACCACATTTTTGCTGCCAGTATACTTGATATTAAAAGTTGAAAGATCAGAAGAGCCTTCAGTATGGCAGCGCATTAAGCCACGCTTCCAGCGTCCTTCAATTTAGGTAAAAGCCAGCAGTGTCCGCTGACCATCTGGTGGTCTGCGGTTTCTCTGCCAACTGATGTATTATTATAAATAAGGTTACAACATTTGTTTAGATTGGCTCTCTATGCAAAATATCCAGAATAACGATATTTAGAAAATAAGTAATCTCAAATAAACTTATTGAATAAAATAGTTCATTCACGTCATATGATACAAAATAGTTTAGAGGTTTTCTCTTTACAAAACTGCGGAGCAATAAAATACCAAACATATTGCTAACAGAGAAGATCAGAAAATCTGACTTAATATTATTTCTACTCGTAAACATTTCTATCTAATTAAACTTACCAGAATCGCAGTCTTGGAAAATAAGCGAGCATTTTTTCTTCAAACCGACTAAAGTAATTAAGTATTCAATTTAATGTTATAGAAGAAAGATTTCAATTTTGTTTCTATATTATTCTTGCGAAACTGTCTTGTATGTACTTGGAACGAAGCAAAGTGCAAAATTCGTAAACAAAGCGAATTTTAAAATTAAAATGGTATTCAGAAATTGTTTCTTGGCCGAAGGTTTTAAAGTACTCTCCAGCTTCTTAACTATTCCCATACCAAAAAACACGTCGATCCGTGGCCCTGTTGCGGCATGAAAATTTTAGAGGCTTGAAGATCAGATGAACCTACAGTCTGGCAGCACATTGAGCGACGCTTCCTGGTGAAGTGTCCCTCAATGGAATAGGCCGCAGTGGCCGCTTACCATCAGGCGGGCTGCGTGTCTGTCTGCCAACTGATGTGGTATAAATTATATGAAAGAAGGAAAAACAAGAACAGTTTTATTTCTGTTATCCCATGGGAACTGTTTAATAACCTAAAAAGTATCCTATGTACTTGCCCTTGACCTACGTCTGTACAATATTATATCTTTGGTTTAGTAGTTTAGGCGTAGAAGCGTAACAGACAGACAGACTTATTTTAGTATGGATTTATGGTTTATCACTTTTATGTGAGTCAAAGAACAAGTCATAGAATAAAAATATTTCAAGTCCGCATTTCACTCATTCAAATGAAAATAAAATTATGCATTCCGTTAACGTATTCAGAGCGTTCACGTTATTACATCATTTCTGCAAAGAAATAAGAACTACTCCCTTTATTCATATGAGCCGTAGTACGCTTCAGTTCTATTATTGCATTAGTGTTTTCCCTGTTTGCGAACAACAGGCAATTTGCAAAAATGAAAAATATTAATTGTGGCGGAGAGCGCTCCTTAAAATTGCGGATTTTAAGGTTCTGAGACTCTTGAGTAGGAAACATCGCTTAATAAATATGCTTTACTCGTAGATTCTGATTTTTGGACTCGGTTTTTGTTTTACTTTGTCTACTTCCAGACTCCGGATTTTGACGTTTTTCTTAACAGAAAAACACATTCGTAAGTTTTTGGTTCGCCTCGAGATTCGAAGGTGAAAACGAATGTATTTATAATTATCGTTTATCGTTTAACGTTTCTGATCGATAACATGCGTTAAGACATAATCTGTACAAGCGAATTTTCAAACTTTCAAGGTTCTGAAACCATTTTATATTCACACTGCATTCCCTAAAGATATGCGGACGAACGTTATTACACATTCGCAAAACGTACGATGCGACTTATACGTTAAATCTATTTTCAGTCTTATTGACTTGACTTTTGATTCATTTTGCTGTAGAGTGTGTAGTATCAGTATTCGTGACTCGTATTTGACTTGCCGCGTAGTAAAGTGATATCACGAGCTGAGAAGATTTCTAACTCATCAATAATAAATAAGTTTATAAAATGGATTTGATGTCGTTAGGGTGAGATATGTTTGGCATTTAGGAACATAATTCTTTATCGATCTTTTCCTTTGTGCGTAGTGCCGCGGTCCGTTGTCATGGCAGTTTGGGCTCCTCTTATGCAAACATCAGATTAGTGGAGCGGTACTGAGCTACCATAAAAAAACCTATTTAACTCGTGTTATAGGCACATAAATAAACAAAGCCTCGCAGATATGACACAAAGCTGTAGATTTTTGTCGAATATATGACTTAAAACTGACGTATTTACATATTTGTTATATATTAAATTATAACATTTGGATAATTTAAGCTTTTTAATTGGGCTTAGTAAAAGCGTCTCAGGCCCGGCCGTAGGTCTTGCTACCCTACAATACCTATGTTGCTTGAAAGCAATATTTAAAAATCCAATTGGTTACAATTAAGACCTCAAAAGCATGAGCAGGTGAAGCCACTCTAGACCAATGATAAATCATAATTCACTACAGTTTTTTTATAAATCATATTAATTTATTCATACGCCATAAATCTTAACAGTTATTAGGCGTTTAATTTAATTGAATCCCTCTATTCAGTGACTTACCCAAAACAGTAATTTCGGTTAATGGACAATTTGAGCCGAATGGAGAAAATTGTGTTGGTATCAGAACACCCCTGGGAGCTTTGCGGGAAGCCAATTATACCGACCAGTTCGATCGCCGCTTCCCGTCGGATCGCACTGTCTATTCGAAACACATTACAATAATACAGAACTAAGATACCTACCTACAATTTTTATCTATATATTTATTATTTATTTTTCAATTTATTTACAAATATGCAACTAGTAGAACTGTATAACCGCTAATTTTGTTTTTTTACATACCATTTCAAGATTGTTAATCACGTATTGCGTAACTATGCCGTGTAAACACCAGTAGGATTACTATCTTGTACGATACCTCTATTTAAGACTGTAATTAATATGTTATGATTGTAATCTGTTGTGTCTTCCATTATTAAATAAACAAATAAACAAATGTTGAGTACGGCGGAGTGAACTTGTGCTTGCCCACCTACTTGTACACTATATTACATTCCGCGTTAGTTATTTTTTTTTATGTAAGAGGGAGGCAACGATCAATCGGGGCACCTGATGGTAAGCAATCACCGCCGCCCATAAATACCCGCAACACAAGAGGAGTCACAAGTACGTTGCCAGCCTTTAAGAAAGATATATGCTCGTTTCTTGAAGATTGTTATGTCATATCGGTCCGGAAATACCGCTGCAGGATGCTGGTTCCACAGTTTGGTCGTACGTGGTATGAAGAAAGAATCGTAACGGTTGGCCGCCGTAGCCAAAACTCAGCTGCTCTGATCTTGATCTTCGAACCTTTGAAATTAGCTGTCCTGTCCAAGTGACAAAAGAAGTGAACTTACAAGCTGAAGTCGATGAGGTCCCGGTCGATTTCCGCGGTGCTGCACCAGGCCACGGAGCCGAGGCAGCCGGCGATCATCAGCGTCAGCAGGAAGCACTTCCAGTTGCCCTCGCGCCGGAGCACGCCACCCAGGCTCTGCTGCCGAGGCCGCTGAAACAAGGCATATCGTGAGAAGAGGTGTGAGAAAAAGGCTGACACAATGAATCTGCTATTCGGTTTCCATCTCGGATCTTCAGAAAACAACCTATTATTGGTCGATCAATGGCCAAAAGGCGCACCTACTCGACGCTTTTCGGGTATGAAAGGAAAATAAGGGAGTTGACGCTTTATCTCAAGTTTCACATACAAGCGCAGGTCTCATTATTACTATGTACTTTGAAAAAACTTTAAAAATAAAACTTTGTATATATGATTAGTACGCTTACGCGCATCTTAATATTAGATCTAAGCGTCTACCATCAGACCTCTGAAATCGCACATGACAACATTCATGAATGACAATCTTCATATAAATTGAATATTATTACTAAGTCATCCAGATTTCGGAATATAGAGTCCCAATTGACTAATCCTGGTTACAAGTATGACGTAACTATGTGTCAGCCATTATTTCACTCCAATTATTTAGAGGGAATGCAATGATCTGACACGGAGCGTTTAGAGGGCCCGGAATCAACACAACAGATACGCCAAAACAGCAGAATAATGACGTCACAGCTACCAAACAAGAGTGAAAAGTCTGTGACACAATCGCCTGATATACGGACACCGGGCTGTCCAAACATCCCGTGGGGAGGGAGACAGACAATGCATGCGCATGAATATGCACCGTGTACTTGCCACCGGCGGGGCAAATTAGATTCTCTTGTTCGGACAACCAAACATTTGCATTGCAATTATTTTACGATGTTATAAGTCATATAAATACAGTATTCAATCAACTGCAGAGAAAAAGCTTCCAACATTGAAATCAACTCATCGTTACAATTATGGGTACAGGCTTACTACACTTTCAAATGCACGTCGGTTAATAGCGACAAGGCTGGTAAGCTCGTCCCAATCGGGTGAAATGGGGAAACCGGGGGAGTATAGTGGGTGTCGTAGTGGGATGAAATAGTCCCGAATTCCACACACCGCAGGTCTAGCTAGTCTGCGTTTAAGGAGTGTTATATACGTGTCAACTTAATTGGCTTATCTGAACATCGTGCAAGAACCTGCGCAGAACACAGATGTAGGTGTCAGAGGGGTGCAGCCGCGCCTTGCAACTGCGCAAACGATGCGAGCAGCTAACTTCAGATAAGCCAATTAAGTTGACGCGGATAAAATCAACGCATTCTTCTTTGACAAAAAAAACCCCAATTTTTGTTGGAAAAAACTGACAGACATTGTACTCGACCCGGGGATTAATAGAGGACCTCAAGATCACGCCCCGGTACCTAAACTACTACACCATCGAGGCGATCAAGCATTTTGATAATAAGTAGCTTTTCACATTAAACGAAAGAGAAACGAAGTAAACATGAGATTCAATAATCTTCTGTGGTTACTAGGAAGACAATCTACTCTCTCGCTAAGTAACAAAGTTAGAGTGTACTGCTCAGTCATCAAACCAATTTGGACATATGGAATTCAGCTGTGGTCCTCGGCCAGCAAGTCCAACATACTCTGTTTGCAAAGAACGCAAAACAGCATACTCAGAACCCTATCTGCAGCGCCCTGGTATGCTCGCAACACAGAAGTTCATGAGTACCTGGAGATCCCAACAGTCCTTGAAGAGGCTAAACGTTTTTCTGAGAGCTACAAGTCCAGATTGACCGCCCACCCAAATCCTCTAATAAGCACACTGCTACAACCGAAAGCCACTACAAGACTCAAGAGAGCCGATGTGCTGCCTGATTAGGTGGATCGGAGCAGTGGTTCTGATCTGCCGTAAACCTCTACCACCTCCAACAAATCTGATCATAGTCCTATGGACTGATAGCAGATTATTAGAAGGAAAAAAAAAAAAAAAAAAAAAAAGTAGCTTTTCATTCATAACACATCTTCATAATATAAATTCTTCGTTTTAGCCATTTGTCTCAGCAGCATATTAACATAAAATGAAGACGGCGGTTCATTAAGTCTGAGTACGTTCGTTGAATAACAGATATTTGCCTATTTCCACTGAAATTGTCGGAATGAGCGCAACAATTTGTTGGATGATGACGAATTAAACAAAGTATCCTGTCCCGGTCTTCGTGTTTATGTTTTATTTATAAATTGATACTATTAAAACTTACTTCTGCAGTAGTACTCGTAGTAATAATTTTCATCAGCTTGTTTCTAACAACTGAAAATCCATTTTAATTTTGTTTTTCTTTAACATTTTAAGTCTCAAATTAGGCATGGCATAGGGATGGAATACGGAGAGTGATATAGAAAAACATATTACATATTATATTGCTGCAGGAAAATGACATATAGTCCAGTCGGGGTAAGCTGCAGGCAGAAGGCTAGTAAATAATCTTTACTTCAATATAGAATACAACTTCGAAATTCCACTAACTCAGCGAGATAAATATTTAGAGATCACCAACAACGACACAACAAACTTCATTTCAAACATATCTCTCTAGAGAGAAGGTCCTCACTCAGGGTTTCAGCACAGTATAATTTATGCAGTAAAGTTTCAAACAACTAATGGCCATTTTACCACTAACAGTCATGTTCGTAATTCCTGTCAGACGACTTAGATTTTTTTTTTTTTTTTTTTTTTTTATAAAGAGGCAGTCAGGATGACCTCACTCCACCTGATGGTAAGCGGAAGTGAGGTCCAAATATAAGGTTGACTGGCTCAATAGATCATAGTACCCATTGAGCCAGTCACCCTCACCCTGAAGGCCTGCATAGATGCCGCTTCACGCCCCGCCTGAAAAGCCCAGGATTATAGGAGGAAGGAAACACGTGAGCCGGAAGGGCATTCCATGCCCTAATGGCACGGGGCAAAAAAGAGGAACTATACCTCTTGGTACGGGCCACCAGTGTCTGGATGGTATGAGGATGGCAACGTAGTCCGGCGCGTGTTGTTCGGGAGTGGAAAGGGGAGGACGGGATGAGTTGGAATAACTCTTCAGAGCATTCCCCATTATAGAGACGGTAGAGAACACTAAGACTGGCAACGTCTCTACGTAACTGAAGAGGTTCTAGGGTCTTAGTCACCTCTTGATCACCGACAATACGGATAGCACGTCGCTGCAACCTGTCGAGAGCCTCCAATAGGTACTTTGCGGAACCATCCCAGAGATGAGAGCAATATTCCACACACGGGCGAACCTGTGCCTTGTATAAGAGACAAAGCTGCACCGGAGTAAAAAATCGTCTCACTCTGTTCAGGATTCCGAGTTTACGGGATGCTGTTCTGATGACGCTCTCGATATATTCCCGTTGGTTCAAGTTGCTACGAACATCGATGCCAAGGATGCTAAGGCTATCCTGTATTGGTAAGGGCGTGCTCTGAAGAGTGGGATGGGAAAGGAAAGGAGAAGTTTTCGCAGAAAACACACACACCTGTGTTTTCTTGGCATTAAACTCGACGAGATTGCTGGCACCCCATTTGGCAATGCAGTCCAGGACCTCGTCAAGCTCGGCGACAAGAAGATTCCTCTTTTCCTCGGTTTCGGTCTGTTTAGCCGCAGGTCTTCCGAAATAACGTGCGTGGACAGTGCTGTCGTCCGCATAGCAATGAATATTACCAAGTGATAACATGTCATTGATATGCAGAAGAAACAAAGTCGGCGACAGTACGGAACCTTGAGGCACTCCGGAATTTATTGGAAGGAAGCGAGAAGCGCGTCCATCACAGAGGACACGAATCCTGCGACCCTCCAGAAATCCCGCAATCCAATCGCATAAGCGAGTTGGCAGACCATATGCTGGAAGCTTGGAAAGAAGCGAGCGATGCCAAACACGGTCAAAAGCCTTGGCAATATCCAGGCTAACAGCCATAGATTCACCATGCTTCTCCATAGCCTCCCCCCAGAGGTGCGATACGTACGCTAGAAGATCACCCGTGGACCGTTTTGGTCTGAAACCATACTGTCGGTCATGTAGTAGTGAGTGATCTTCTAGGTAGCGGACAAGTTGGGAGTTGATTATCCGCTCAAGCACCTTTCCAAGTACAGAGGTTATAGCTATGGGCCGGTAGTTAGCAGGGTCGGACCTATCCCCCTTCTTGGGAACAGGTTGAACATTCGCCTCTTTCCAAGCCTGGGGCACAATACCAGAGGCGTACGAGAGGCGGTACAGGCGTGTGAGTACTGGAGACAACTCCGCTGCGCATATTTTAAGAACCAACGCTGGAATACCGTCAGGGCCACTGGCTTTCCTAACATCGAGTGACTGCAACTCAGCACGGACATCACATTGCCTGATTCGAATTTCAGGCATTGTGGTACCGCAATCAGGAATTTTAGGCGGCTGTGCTCCACAATCATCGATGCAGGAATTAGCGGCGAAGAGGTTGGCTAGCAGATCAGCCTTCTCCTGCGGCTGATGGGCCAGCGATCCATCGGGGTATTTCAGCGGGGGCAGCGAAGGCTGGCAGAAATTGGATTGCACATGTTTAGCCAGGCGCCAGAAAGAACGGCTACCCGTGGGGCGCGTGATGAGCTCCTGGCCAACACGTGCAACTCGCTGGGCATCTGCTCTGATGTAGGCCCTCTTGGCGGTCTTGGTGGCTTTGTTGTAGGCTGCTTTAAGGGAGGCTATATTGGGATCCCGCAAGGCATGAGCTCTGGCCCAAGCGCCGTACGCTGTCCGTTTCAGTTTAACGGCAGCAGCACACTCACGATTAAACCAGAGATCATCTTTGCGACCGCTGGTGATATCAGTAAAAGGAATGTAGTATTCCATTCCAATACTGATCTCACCTGCAATAGCCGCTGCACACTTAGAGGGATCCTTTTCTCTAAAGCAGCTCTGCCCCCAAGGGACGGACGCGAAGTATTCCCGCATACCGTCCCAATCTGCCGACGAGTAGCGCCATAGTCTCCGCGTCACCTCCACAGGTTGTGGGGGAGCAGTGTAAGGCGCTTTTGCGCCAACCAGGCAGTGATCGGAAGACCCTATTGGGGCACAAACCGACACTTGATACCCAGATGGGTGACTCGTCAGCAAAAGGTCCAGCAAGGAGGGCGCTTGACCGACAATGTCAGGTATCCTGGTGGGCTGGAGTACCAGTTGGGTCAGGTCGTGCGTAAGAGCAAATGCGTGGGCGGTCCGGCCAGCATGGTCTGTTTTAGGGGAACCCAACCAGGTATCATGGTGAGCATTGAAGTCCCCTAGAAACACCATTTCGCTATCAGGGAACCGCGCCTGAGCGAAATCTGCCGCCTGACTTAGGTGGTCGAAAAGTCGAGTTGTCTCGGTGTCTCCTTTATGGGATCGGTATATGCACACGTAGATTCTGCTCGAAGAGCCAAAATCCACGTGCACACAGAGGATGGAGAAGGATGGGTCTTCAAGGCAGCGAAGACGGTCACAGCAGACGTCCGCCCTGACGAAAAGGCATACCCCAGCCCTGGGCTGGAAGGATTCTTCCAGTACATAGCCGGGATAGTTCAAGTACGCCGTGTCCGCCGGGCAGCCAATCTGTGTTTCCGTCAGAAACAGCATCGCAGGCTTCGCCGTCTCGAGGTGTTGGTGGACGGCATTGAGGTTTGAATGGAGTCCACGGATGTTAGTGAACTCCACCTCAAACAGCGAGTTGGTGGGGGATAGGGATGCCGCTGTAGGACGAGTGCGATGTCGTGATCGTGCCATTGAAGTAATAAGGGGGGAAGGGAGGGCGCGAAAAAGGTGACTGTCGCCGTGGCAAAAACGGGACAAAGCGAGGAGCCCTGCTTTGGTAATAGACAGTGCGGTACAAAGGAAGCCGGTCCGCCGGACGGAAGGGCCCCCGTACCCCCCCGGAGATGGTCGCCGGGCCCCACTCTAACCGGGCACCACCCGGCACGACGAGCCACCCCGGGATTATGCGCGACCTGGTGGGGCAGCCTTCGGAGGTGGTTAGCCACCGTCGGGCCCCTGTACTATGCCGCGGGCGGCCAGCGGCACCACCGTTTCTACGGGTCTCCCTGGCCGGCGGGCCGACCCACTCTGTCCGCACAATACCGCCGCTAAGGCTCCACTGGTCCGGCGTCCGCCACGACGTCAGTCCCCCTGGCTCCGGTTAGTACAGTGCTGAACCTGGAACGCGACCCGACCGAGACAGGCCAGAGTCACTTGGCAGGTTTTTCGCAGCTGTATGGTGGTAACAGCAACCGGTCGACAGGATGTCTTCCACCTGAAGAGCAGATGTTCTGCTAAAGTGTCCCTTAGTCGCCTCTTACGACACCCACGGGCAAGAGATGGGGCGGGAGTTAGTATTCTTTAGTGCCGCCCCCGCACGGCACAAAATTAATTAGATGCTGTTCATTTGTTGATAATTTAACGGAGACGGTAAAGAGAAGATTTTTTTTTATGCTAGATAAGTTAGCAGACCGTCCCGTAGCTCACCTGATGATATGCGGCCACTACGGTCAATTCCTTGAGAGATACTTTTAGGGCTAAGAGTACTGATGCCCACATTGATATGCCCGGAACACAGCCAGAGCTGTTATGGCAGCAGACTTTACCCATGGGGATAGCTAGCCAGTCCGACACTGAAAAAGTTCCACGAACCAGGCCCAAAGTGAAAATCTCATCCACAACCTCGGGTTTTATATCCGAGCGTCATAGCCACTGTTCCCGGAGATGGTCCCTTGTTTGTATCTTCGTCTCTGTCATTTATTTCATTGTGACTGGAGTAAGTTGCGATCTCCAGTGAAAGCTTAGGGCGCTAAGGCCTACGTTGAGAAATTGCTCTCTCAAGGCCTACCGCTTTTTATCAACGAGTTCGGTAACATATTTCAGCGTTGAAATTTGTTTAGGACCGATCGGTTATTGGTATTTTATTGGCCACCGATATTGAATATTACGTGCTTCAAGAATTGTTTATATTAAAATCTGTAATACTTATATTTTGGGATCATTTATTTTTTGGGATGATGAAGAGTTCCTCATTTTACCTATGTTACCTATTAAATTACGTTGAGGTTACATAAATCGCCTTAAAAGGTGTGGACTAACAACATTTTTTAAGGATAGTTGTTACAAAACTTACCTGCTACAGGGATTATAAAGTAAAGTAACAAATATCACATTTACCTATTTTTTTTTAAATAATTATTTCAACACTTTTTTCACCAAAACAATCCAGACATAAATGTTTTTCTGTGAGCAAAACTATTCTTACAATCCTGAGTCTAAAAGTTGGCAGTTTCAACATGATACATTGCAAACTGAAGTTGCATAAATAAAACTCCAATTTGATCCCAACCCTTAATACCTTTCGTCGGTATACCCACAAGTGTATAGTCAACAAAAAGGTGAGTTCCCGGACATGGCGCCAAAACCACAGTAGAAAGAGTACACACAGTATGTTATCTTCACCGCGCGCAGGGCTTGTATTGTAAGTGCGCTATAGTATCTATGCATAGCTTCTTTAAAGTCGTCAAGTCAATGCGCCCTCATTGAATAAAAATTATATCATATAAATTAATACAAAGATTAGGGAATCCTATGTTGTGGTTTATGTTATCACAATAACACTTAAAATGTGTTGCTATTGTTGTAATTTTTAAAAGTACCTAAAACGGCCGTTATTGACACTTATGGCTACTACATCGAATACGAAACATTTTGAGCCCTGTATAAGGTTAATAATCTTTATCCTCTTTTGCACAAACGCAACATAGTATTTCTTAATCTTTGTATTAATGATATGATTTTTATTCAATGACGCCACTTTGACGACGCTAATGGCCTTAAACAAAACTTCGACCCGTTTCTTAGTGTAAACAAAGTGTTTTGTTTGAGTGTGCGTGCGGCAATACATAGACTCATTGCTCACACATAGAAGCCGCGTGCGAGGCGTTTGTTTCAAAATAACACCTTCAATCCCGTTGTCCCCGTTGGCCATTTCACCCTTATGGGGGAAATGGCCAACGTCCCGTTGTCCCCATTACGCAAATACCTATAGGGGACAACGGGACGTCAAGATTTCACGTGTCGTTGTCCCCCTTATATTGCTACATCATACTTTGTACTATTTCTACTATGCTAAAACGAATTGTAGAGTATTCCTCCGTGTTGACACTGACCTAATAACTCGCGCCGGGTCCCCTGGGGTCCCGAATAAATATTTTTTTTCCCTGGATGACACATTGTGCTTGTTTGCGTAAGTTGATGAAAATAAAATCGATTTGGTCCTGTCTGTGGATTACTGTTGACTCGGAGGTGTACTTAAGTTTATTCGCGGCACAAAGGAGTTTATTTAAATGAAAAATAAATGGGTATTTCGTACATACGGTACTTAATTTTATCCTTTATTCTTTATTCAAACGTTTTCATATTAATATAACAAATTTTGTTTTGTTCTTAATTGTGTTCTTGTGGGGATATATTTTAATGAGAGGCAAGAATTTTCTTAAAGTTAATATAAGTTAAGTAAAAGTAAAGTTAAGTTAATTTAATAAGCCACCCATTAGTTACAATACCAAAGTTATTATTTTTCTTATTCACGGCTTAATATTTTTTAATCAAGATTCAAGCTTTGCTGATCAAAAAATAGATGAAAAAATTCTTTCACTTTTAGTTCCCCTTTTGCATAACAATTCGCTTATAACTTTCTTTGTCTTCAAAGCTTTACTTGGAAAAATCATCTCATACGGCTTAGAAGCGCCAAATAAGCCGATATTACTAATTAACCCAAATGTATCTCCAGCTCAATCTAACAGGCTAATTGATTTGTCTCCAGAGATGTTCATTTGAGATTAGCCTTGCGAGCTACATTAATCAGAATCTAATTACGAATAATGGAGATGGTGGTTTAGTTATTGTACTCCTTATCATACTCAATATATCTTGTATCGGATGACTGATGTACTAACATGACGTCAGAGTTTTCCAAGCCACATGTTATTAAGGTCTTTGACCTGGCTTTTAAAATCATACATAATGTCTAGATGGTCTAGTGGTTAAAATGCCTCAATAAATAATTTCTGTATTAATTACTTTCGACATATTGTTTAAACCGCCTCTATGAATAATTGACCACCAGTCTATAAACCTAGAGACCGTTTAGATTCCCGACATGGCAGATTTTTAAAGAATCAGACTGACCAGTTCACATGTGAAATCTGCTGCCATAACAGCTGCGGTGTTTCGGCAATTTAATGTGGAATTCGTCAGTACACAGGAAGAGCGGTATAACGTAACTAAGAAGCGTCGCATTTTTTTTTGCCGTCAGATGGCCTGCTTGTCTATCAAATGAAAAAGCATGAAAAAAAATCGATGGATTCTTCATCTTATAAAATCTTGCAATATGCAACAAATTGTTCAACTTTGCAACATACGGAAAATATACCAGCAACTTTTCGCCCCCAGGGCTTTCCCGGAATTCAGTTTTGAAGCGGAACAGCAATAAATTGTTTCAGCAAAATTCAGAATGAAAAGTGTTCTTAAAAAGTTTTTCTCCATTCTTTATGAAAATAAAATAAAAGTAGTTTTCAGAGCTCTTTTGGAATAAAGTCTGACTTTATGATGCAAAAAGTCAGAATTTAATAACTTTAGACCTATTTATCGAATTCATTTTGGCATTAGCCCACAAGGCGGGCTCGTCCATATCGGGTTTGAACTGGGTTTGAAGGAGAAACCGGGGGAGTATGGCGGGTAAACGAACACATTTAGCCCTTAGTCCCACACACACACACGACCACAGGTCTTGGTAGCCTGCTGTTGCGGTGCTTTGACGCATTCTACGTCGCTGAAATGACTTGGGTATAAGACTAGTTGGCTACATAAGAAATATAGGTATATTTCTACTTTCTACTATTTGTAAAAGAAGTAGGTACTTCTTTTACAAATAGTTGCCAAGAAAAAAGGAAAATTCTTTGACAACTTATCGCGAAAGTCAGTTGCCTAGACAGCCGAAAAGGCAACAATGAACTAAAATGGGGACCCTGGTTGACCAATTAAGTTGCTGAATTACTTAAGGCCTCGCTAATCAGCTGTTTGTCCTTTTCATTAGCTTTTATGATACCTCATAAGCCCTATTATGTTGTGTCAGTAATGTAATGTTTTCTTTATTTTTTTTGTTTTACATACGGACTGCATTACTGATACTCTGTGGTGATACTAGTTATTTGTTTCGTTTCACTTTTGGCAGAAGAGCACACAGGCCCACCTGATACTAAGCGGCCACTGAGCCATTTAATTTAGCGATACTTGACTAGAAAGTGTCATTCAATATGCTTCCACACCTAGACTGTTTTGATCTTCGTGCCTTTAATTTCAAGTGTACTAACTCCAACACGGTGAACGCGTTAACAGCTGATAGACTACAAAACCAACGCAGTAAAAATGTTTATTCTCTAACAAAGAAAAAAAAGCTATGAAACAACTTTGAAAACTTCCAAGTAATGTTCACAAGACAATGCGGTTGCCTTGCCGCCAGCTAAGTGCCGGCATTGATTCCCCAATTACCGGTCCGACGCTCAAGCAATGCCCGATTGCTTCGAACCTTGCCAATTGACTTAACATCTATGGATTAGGAGGGGAGAGAGTTCGTTTTACTACAGGAAATGAACCTTAGTTATTTTAAAGCTGGATATTTTGATTTTAGTTGGAAAAAAGGAAAGCAATGTATCTATGGTAACCTGAAACATAGTCAGTCAAAACGTAGTAGGGAGATTTCATTAGTGAGCTGCCACTGTAGGTTCATTTGGCATGAATGGAAATAGCTTTTGGAATTAATGCTATTGAATTAATAGCTATGACACGATGAAACGGAATTGCATAGTAATTACTATACTATTTGGGAAGTAAACGCAAAATATATTAAACTGGTATTTAAGGTGACTCTTCCCTATAAGTCAAAGATCGTGGGTTTAAATTCACCCCAGGACGAACGTTCATGGAACGAAGATAATTATCTATGTTATAATATGAATATGTATAATAATAACCGTATATTCTGTCCCCATAACACAATTGCTTAAGCTCTGAAAGTATGTAGGATCAGATTAATGTATGAGGCATTCTCCGATTTTGGCTCTCCCTAGGCCCCTTCGGCCACCCCTACTTGAGGCCTCTCAAGTCGGGGTACCCGGGTAGGGGCTGGTCAATAGCCACAAGGCTGGCACCGGCTCGTCCCAATCGGGTGTGAAGGAGAACTAGGGGAGTTTAGTGGGTAATGGACGCTTTAGACTCGAGTCCCACACACTGCCGCAGGTAGCTAGCCTGCGGTTATGGTGCATAAACGCATGCTCCTCCGGAAAAAAGACATTATCCGATTTATTTACATATTAGCAACTAGTAATGCACTACATAACAAGAAAAAAGCAACGTACAAAAACCTTTCTATTACAAAACAACTCGCAGACGAGGTTCCACAGATAATGCAGTTGCTAAGCTACTAAGTGCTCGCATTGATTCCCCAATTACCGATCCCGCCGCTCAAACAATTCCTCTGATTGGCTCTAGGCTTGCCGATTGACTTAACATTCTTGGATTCGAAGGGAAGAGCGTTCACTGTAGAAAATTAACAACGTTTTTTACTTCTTTCAGTTCGTGTGACGGTAATCCAAGACTACATCTTATTTCAGTTTAGTGCACTTAAGTGCATTCATGTATTTAGATGACCGAGTCTCCGACTGGCTAGCTGGTGAAATCTGCCGTCATAACAGCTCTGGCTGTGTTCCGGCAATATTAATGTGGGAGCCAGTACAATTGAAATCTTAGGTTCGAAGATCAGATGAGCCGAAGAACAGTCTGGCAGCACATTGAGCGACGCTTCCTGATGAAGTGTCCCTCAATGGAATAGGCCGCAGTGACCGCATACCATCAGGTGGGCTGCGTGACTGTCTGCCAACTGATGTTGTATAAAAAAAAAGTTGCAACTTTCCATATTTACTCAAATCCTTTTTATATTAAGACAAATCGACAGCCTCAGATTTGGATCAGTTGTCGTGGATCATCTGATCACTTTCGAAGTAAACCAAATACATTTTATTTATTCTAATAAATAAAGAAACCGCTTCATATCCTACAGATTTTCGTTTACCACACATAGCCTAAAAGTAAACAATGCCACAGACGATATAAATATAAAGTGGTAATGGAAAAAATTAATGAATTGTCACTGAAAATCATGAACTGTTTTGAACACTATAGTTTATTACCAATCCAAGTCAAAGCACAAAAAGCTTTTCCATTAATAGCAAAAGCTTTTTGAAAGGCCTTAAGAAACGCAGTAACCACTGGCATTTTACGCGGAATTACTGTCAAAATAATTATATGACATTTCCTCCCTTCCAGATAGTAAAAAGTAAAAATAAACCAATTGAAAGAAAGAAAGAAAGAAAATGTTAATGTCATTAAATCTCAACTTTGGAAAGGTCATCATAGGAAGCTATTTCTGAAGCGGTTAAGGGGTGCTCGCAGATTAGGGTGAAGTCCGTCCTAATCCAATATAAATACATGGGAGTGAACGCAAACAGGTGAAGCATGGATAACGACTTTATAATTTAATAGGCTCAGCAATTTTAGATTAACGACATTTAAATTAGTTTTGATATTTAGTCCTACCCACCAACCATCCGAAGACAACCAACCGACAGCTTGGTCTTGCAGGAAATTGGTATTGATAAATAGATAGGAAGGGATCGTGACTTGTTTTTAATGCATTACGTAAGAACTAAATATTATAGAACCCCACTACTACGAGGTACTCTGGTATACTACCACGGTGTCACAAGAAGCGGCATCACTTTCGCTTGTGTGATACTACCTCAGAGAAAATACTAATATGTAGAGTTTCTGTATCTTGATCTAGATAGATAATTCTGTGATTCTAGAGGGGTATGGCAGGGCGCTACGAATGTGTAAATATTAAAAAAGTCATCTGTTTGTTTACACAATTTCTAACACCTTTGCTTTGTAACAATTAATGCATTTAGAATACTGTATATAACACAGACATGACAAATAACACGGACGATCTCTACTTATTTGTATCCTACTAATATCTTACTAATATTAAAAATGCGAAAGTCTGGATGTTTGGATGTTTAGATGTTTGGATGTTTGTTTGTTCCTCAATCACGCCTAAACGGCTGAACGGATTTAGATGAAATTTTGCACACGTATAGTTTATAACCCGGATTAGGACATAGGTTATAAAATTCCTACGGGAAACGTCTCATTTCCGCGAGATATTTAAAAAAAGAATTTACGCGTGGGTAAAACCGCGGGCGGAAAGCTAGTTTAAAATATCGTGTTCCCTTACATTATTCCGCATACAAAAACTTACTACTTCGAGACCAGATTAATTATTTAAAGGATGCTCGTAGTGACCGCTTCCTATCACTGCTTGGTTCTCTGAACACTGAAGAAGCATAAAAATATTACTTAACTTATCCTTCTTTACCTCCAGAATTCCTTGCAAAAACTACGTTTCTTATCCCTTTGATTTATTCTTACAACGTCCCCTTGAATCATATTTAATTTCATTCCTGCCGTAGTTCGGGCATTTTGAGACCTTTTTTGTGTCTTGTGAATTCGACTCTCATATTTTTGTATCAGGACCCGTAATGTAATATCGTTGTACGTTGGGATTCCGAGCGATTCCATGCAAATTGAATTATGTTGGTCGGGATTTAGCCAGTAAAACAATTATTGAAAATGGCTGATCAAATTAATGGCATAACATGGCTTGTTACGACTGATTTGTATTGGCTTTGTGTATTAATGTTTATGAGATATTGACCTGTTCATTATTAGCTTTATTCGTAAAAAGCTTAAATAACCCTTATTTGGGTAATAAAATCCTTTCAATTAGGATTGTTTTTATATTTTTACAATATTATTTATATTCTGCAGGGGTAATTTAAAAATAATTGACAAAAAGAAAATACCTATGAGTGACTTACAAAAATTCATGGTCAATTAAAGATATGTAACGCTAGGTAAGTACTTCTAGTTTAAAGCCAATGTTTTCATGGCTGCTATCTATCAAACTGATGCCATTTCTTTTTTGAGAAAAGCTTTTAGCACTATATAGATATTCTTATAAATGTATTCTCGTCTTAGTTTCGCCAGCTGCAGTTCCCTTTACAAACTTTTGTAGCGACAAACAAAAACTCACTTAAAGTTTTAATAACTTAAGCTGAGAGCTGAAATAATACGACCAAACTTTACTAGGTCATACGAAGTTCGCTCTAATTCTGTAGCCATTTGGGTACAAGAGGGGTCAAAAGTGGATGTCCCTAATTAAGACGGGTTATTCGGTCCCTGGCCTGACGAGGATTATACGGTCTCCACTAAGTTAAACATATGTGTATTAGGATCATCTACAAGTTTTTGCTTTGGTCCCTTCAGAGGACGTAGTTTTCGTGATGGGTCGAATTATATTTTTTTACAATTGTTGTGACATTGTACTAAGTGGTTTTACTAGGTACTTTTTTTTCGGAGGAGAATGCGTTTATGCAACATAACCGCAGGCTAGCTAAACCTGCGGCCGTGTGTGGGACTCGAGACTAAAGCGTCCACTACCGACTAAACGCCCCCGGTTTCCCCTTCACACCCGGTTGGGACGAGCCGGTGCCAGCCTTGTGGCTTTGACTAGCTCAAGTGGTTTTACAACTACCATTTGTAATATTAAAACTACATCAACTACATATAAAAACATCTATATTGTATTTACTCTTTCGGTAAAAGTTAACAGACCAAATAAAGTATTACGAGGCGGAAATATGAATTTTCCGACTAGTAAAAATTCGAATGCGGCGAGGCCCTGAAACATGAATGATTTGCTACTTATTTTCATTGCGGGTTACATGCAGGGTTTTAAAATTTAATTAAAATGCAATATTACGTGGTAAAGAACTTCTGGTTACGGAAAACAAATGATATAATTGGTATGACGGAGGGCGGGGACGGTCCTTAGGAATTTGAGTGTACTCTGTGGGCGTTCATCACTCGACAGCTCGTCAGCCATGATTGATTTCAGAAATAATAGTCCGAATGCACTCTACACGTTTAATTAACACTCATTAACAATAATTAACTCGGAAATTAACAATTAATGGTAAGATTAACATGGATTCGTATTGGAACGCGGTGAAGTCGGACGCAGGTTGCAACACGACCGCGCAGCCATAGCCTCGATCCAAAAAGTGACAGCCCGTTGACAGCTCGCGCAGTGTTGCCAACCGTAAATCCGAACACACCCAAGTCGGTTTAGACTTGACGTTCCGTTCGGAATCCACGACAGGTATATAAAGTTTGCCGGGGCCTGCAGTACCCATGTGAATATTTAACAGCACTGCACTGTGTTATCTTCTGATAATATTCAAGTACCTATATTTTGTTACTAATATAATCTTTTATCTTCTATGAAATATAACTCGCTAACGCATTTTCCCCTTATACAGCGTGGAATTTTAGTCGTTGTTTTCCCGAAGTAAAATGATTCTATCTTAGTAGTAAAATAGATTATTAAAGTTCTTTTTTTAGTCAAATCAAAAGTTTTACGATTATGATAGACGAAACTTGAACCAATAGTACTAGCTGCGTCACGGACGGTCACCGGCCGGGGTCATTGCCCTTCGCGTTTATAAAAAAAAATATTATTTACTATTTACTCACATTTGGTTTCCATTTTCCCATCAAACTTTAGCAAAAAAATTCAAAAAAGTTTAAAAAAAAATTAAACAAAAAAAGTTTCAAAAAAAAATTACTTGCATAAATTGATAATACTACTGAAGGTGAAGCGTTCTGCTGCGGGAAAACAACGACTAGAAAACATGCAGTATAATGTTCTACGAATAAACATTAAACTTAGATCATTTGTCTATTAACGTATTAATAATTAAACAATTTATGAGATTTTCTTTTGCACAATGCAATTACTCCTTAATTGGAGAAACTTTGGAACGAGTGAAACTATTTTTCACAGTACTGAATGCAGATTTACGTTCATTTTTTTATTACAATTCTGTTGAAAAGTTCAACCAACCCGAAATTAATTAGTGGAGTGTTAACACAGTGTTAACATTTGCAGATTGCCACTCGCCGACTGTTGTTGTTTCATTGGGCCTTGTTTTAGAAAATTGATCGCGTTGACACAGTTTAAAACATAGACAGTTAAAAACAAATATATCCTGAGTTATCGTCGATGAGTTATTATGTTTTCCTTAAATATATTTGCTCAGGTATTAAACACTTTCAACATATTATCATGCAAAGCTCAATATAATTTATGAATAATGTTGTTTTACTGTTTTAAACATGCTGTGTCAGTGACTTTATTAGTTTAATTTACTTCCTAATTTACCTGTTTATAAATATTCGAGATACAAAACATCATGGCTCGGTATAAGCTTCTCTTTGGGGTTAGATAGCGCCGTTTTGAAAAACGTCTCAGGTATACCTACTTTTATTCCTAAAGGAGACTTAGTCTTGTTAACTTTATAGCCCTAACGTAATACGAGTACATAATTTTTTCTGTAATTATCATTTCGTAATAAAATCACGTTAGAAAAACTTTACGGTCACGTAGCAGAAAGTGTTAATGAGCCCGTTCGTTTAAATGTATTGGTTAACGACAGCCACACACGCCACCGTAGTAGTAAATCTATACTTGGACTAAATTAATAGAACTTATTTTTTACCACCTTTATGGCTAACCTCCTCGGGTATACAATCGGAAGTCGTGGGTTCTATTTCCGCCTTGGGTCTGGTCAGTGGTAAGACTTTTCCAGAGTCCGACTGGCTTACTCCCACCTCTACATGTGATATCTGTGGCCAAAACAGTTCTGGCTGTATTCCGTTAATATTAACGTGGGAACCAGTACTCTTGATATCAAATACTCGAAGATCAGATGAGCCTACACACAGTACAGTGTACATTGAGCGACGGTTCCTAGTGAAGTGTCCCATAATGGAATAGGCCGCAGTGGCTGTTTAAGTGCTTACCATGAGGTTGCCTGTCTATCTGCCAACTGAACTAGCAAAAAAAAATTCGACGTAAACAGAAGACGTCATGGGATATTGGTAAATGTTTATGTAGGTATATATGACAAACAAACCAATAAACGAATTAAATATGTATCTACCATGTTTGAATCCATTGAGTTACAGACTAACTTCTTCAATAAACTTGGTACATAATAATATAACTTATACAATAACTTTTGTTTACTTCTCTAAGACAATAACATGTGTATTAAGAAGAGACAGCTGTGTGTATAAAACTAATGTATATGACATAGCGTATTCTCTAACGCTTAGTTCTACTCGTACCTTCATTAAAGTCTTAACAATGTAACATGCAAGTTTTAAGTCGGTTAAATAGCTCACAACAGAGGCTGACACTCGCTTCTCTATTGTTTAAAGCTGGCACAGAATGGATCTTGTTTTAGTAGTTATAGATTAAATACTTGTTTCAATGCCCCACGTATCGACATAGAGGACTTTATTGCCAATAAAGTGCGTGCTATATTCACATGGCCTTTCACGCTAAAAGCAAAACATAAAGTGGGCCAAAATGCCACGTAAGTAATAGGATTACGCTGGGGCTTGTGTACGGGAAATTTGTATTTAAAGGTACCCGCGGACAATGAAACCTTTGTTGGCAATTAAGAAGAGCTCGTGCTCTGTAAGAGAGTAATGGAACAACTAACGAAATACCATTTCGAGTCCGCAGTGTCAGAGGTCATATTGTAATCATTTTTTGTGTGTCACTTAAAAAATCTCTAAGCTTTTAAGAGGAGCTTGAAATAACATAAAAGCTTTAGGATTATAATGGTCCCCCCTTTTTTGTTTTAGGTCTTGTTTTTCCACTGCTGTCTTTGAATATTTCTTTCTCCGAGCGTTTGTATCCAGGAGCGTTTTTAACTATCCCGATAAGATTGCACCATAAACCCAGATTTTACATGTCCAATTATTACACTGGACCGACTATTATCAGTCTCCTGACACAATTAACATGGAAACAAGATCAATTGGACGAAAGCTACACAGCCAGCTCAGGTTAATGTCTAAGTAGGTTTCCTCACCATGATTTTACTCACCGTCGAGCTAGTGGAACGTAATTGTTTACTGCACATATGTATAAAAATCCCTAGGTGTGCTCTTAGATTCAAATCATCGACCTAAATATACCATGCTACCAAAGCTCTTTTTCCATCTTCATTCATGTTCAAAAATTAGAATAAAATAAAACATTAGAAATACCTCTAAATACATACTTATATACTGTCGGTTACATACACTAAACAATAGGAGTATCAATGACATACCACATTTGCCCTTTGGGCAATATGACGACCAAAAATGCCCTAACGGACCAGTTCTTATACTCGTAATGTAAACAAACATTAGCAAATGCAATAGTCGTTGGGAAGCACCAACGGTCATAAAAATACATGCTCCTCTTTACCTCTCGAGAAATTACTCGGTGAAGAAGCGGAGAAATGAATTTCACTAACGAGCCTCTGGGGGAACTCCTCAAGAAACATTTGGACGTCAAGTGCACTCGCATTTTGTTTTCTCCAACCGCCCTTTTTATAAATCGGTTGGAGTGTAGGGGGAGTGTTTTCTAAGTATGGTTTTAGGTTAAAGTGTTTAGTTTTAGGCCGAGACGTATACACTTTTGTGTTTAGAAGTAAATATTTGGTTATTTTTTATTGAATTTATAACGTAATAATTTAGGTTAATTTAAATTCTGTGATATTATAGTTTTTTCAAAGGTTCCCTTTAATGTGCATCCTGCATCTGCATTGCAATACTGGTTATCTTAGGAACGATACGTCAGATAAGGTTAGGAATAGGGTTACGTTCGGAATAAAAGTTGTATTTTTTATTATTTTTTTAAATTCCTAACCTAACCCTTCACTAATCCAGCAACAAATACGGCCTTTTAAACTTTAACCTCAAATTGAATAACCAATTCTACGAAAACGGAAAATTGGACGAACTAGCTCTGAAACTGTTGGAAACATCGTCGGGGCCCTTCTACTGCAGTTAATAGTTGCTCAGTTCGAATATTGCGATTGCAACTTGTAGTACTGGGAAACGATCGAGAGGTTCAAAGTTTTAAATCCGTTTCGAGATTAAACGGCAAAAATAGACCAGTTTGCTGAAACTAGTAAACTAGCTACATTATTATGAATGATTATTAGATAATTATGTTTAATGATGTACACTTCATAATAATATATTACTTTTTATAATGTGCTGCCAGACGTAAGTTAAATTAATAATTAGTTTATGTAGTCGATAAGATTTTCGTCAATGGTATTTCTTATTATTAAGTATTAAGCTTTTTTTATAACTAGTGTGTTCACTCAGGTTCCTTTAACTCGCCACTAAAAGCACTGTCAAGTGTCAAGCAGTATAGGTACGGTAGTTGACCCCATCACCGCTAGATGGCGGGAGGATCAATTTATAAGACGGCGTTGTTGTGATTTTTCATTTGTATATAGGTCGCCCATACATTTTCAATGAATGCCTCCGTCCTGAGTTTGGAGTTTTAATTTCCTACTCTGCTTTGGGAATTTGTACCAAATTGTACATGGTCCTTCGAGCCGGATGACGGTTTTTGATTGAAAACGCACACAGCCTAGACCAGTGGATAGTTTGTATGAAAAGCGCCACCTCCCAACAAACACGCAAGCTGCTTAAATTGCTTCTGTACCACCTGAAGGTTGTATAACAGCCGTTCAAAGGGTTTATTATACTTCTTAAGTTGTACAGTAGCGTATTTAAAAGCGCTTTAACAGACGTGCGGTGCAATGGTCGTAGAGCGGTAAAATAATCCCCAAAGGAGATACAAAGTCATATTATAGAGTTATTGTACAGGCATTAGATGTAAAGAGGAGGTATAAGTAACTTTTGTAGCGCTCTGAGATCTTGTAGAAGGTTTTTGTAGTTAAAGGCGTTAGAACAGAGTTATTAACTTCTTTTGAAACGCCTTAAGTTGTATATTGTATACTTGTATAGGCTTAAGCTGTTGAGTACAGTTAATGACATCCTTTGTAATGCTGTATCTACAGCAGATACATAATACTCTATAGTAGCGCCTAAGTCGCTACAATTAAGAATTGTACAGCAACTTTATGGCAAATAGCTGGATAAGGCATGGCAAACACTCCTTATACAGGTAAAAGTATATAAATTCCACTACTATGGCCATTAAAACGGCTGAAGCCGGACTAGAGAGGGGGACTAAATAAAACATTTAATATAATTAAAAGATGTTTCATATATTTTGCAGTTCTGAATTTGGTTCCGATTCTGTCGGCACTTGAGCTCCGGCGTTGTCTGAAAGTATTATATACGTAGGTTCAGATGCTTTCCCGTAGCCCATTGCAGCTGTTGAAATATTTCCACAGTTTTCTTGTAGGACCTGAAAAACACGAATTTGATGCAAAAGTCTCCAGATAATAAGTCAAGTGTAGAAGGGTTTTAAGATTCTGACCACGGACTCCTAAATAAAACGACCTCTATAATAGGGTATCAATTATCCATTGTACAGTCTTGGGTTCTTAAAAGAAGTATTAATTGCTGCTGTACACCTCATAACGTTTAATAGCACGTTAATACCACAATTGTAGAACCCAAAGGTCTAGAACGGCAAATACAAGCGCCATGGATCGGTAGAAAGGTTCTAGTAAACTCTGAAGGCTGTTGTAGCTGAGACGCCATTTAGCTTTTATAAAATTGATTTTCAGAATACTAATTTATAATTTTTAAATCATATATATGTACAAAAAACCGAACTGACGTAACTATTTTTCATCCATGACACTACAAAAACTACAAACAAAGCCTAAATATCTTTTACAAGCTAAATTCAGAATTCACAATCTATAATTAAATGTATTTTTTATCAAAAAACTGCATATATAGAAGGGCGCGTAAAAATATTAGCTAAAACATATGTATATATTTACAATAAACTGTTACTCGCACTTGTATTTCATACGAATAAAAGGAAAAAACAACACTTGACTTACCTGTTTATTATTTTTAATTTACTTACTGCAATTCACTGTCATATACTTTCCAAATGGCTAATCTTATTAAAATTATAGGTTATGTTTTATTAATTCCTCTGTATCGCCACTGTATATTCAATAAAGAACCGTAAACTTTAAATCGGAGATACAGACGCGGTTTAATAAGGTGCGAGCGCTACAGTCGTGCTATAATAAGGTGCGAGCGCTACAGTCGTGCTATTACAACTTATTTTAGATACTTAAGCGTATACTATCGCTCGCATACGCCACTGTAGACCCTATAGCCGTACAAAATGGGCCCTTTTGGGGGTACAGCGGTGCTTTAAGCGCTTGTACATATACTGTAGATCTTACTTAAGGAACCCATGCCTTTATTAGTAACTTCTAACCGACCAGTATACGGCTTGTTATAGAGCTTGTGTGCTAGTTGGGCTAGCTGCTTTGTTTACAAGTTGCTGACAGTGACAGTATTGACAAGAAGACGTTCCATTGCTGATTGACGCTGAACTTGGAAATTCGGACACGCATTGATAAGGAGCAGTGGATGGATAACAAAGTGATAAGTAACCAAGCGAAATCGTGAGTACTTTGAAGTGTCAGTGTCAGTAGACTTAGAATAATTTCGCAAATTTGGTTGAGACGGGGAATCCATGCCGGTTTTTAGAGCGAGATAAAAAACAAGTCTCAAACACTTCGAAAATTTTCGCCGAAATACGACTGGACTTAGAAAATTTTACCGCACCTCATCATTGTCACAGCGTTGTCAGATAAAGTCACCTGTCACTGATTGCAAATACTTTTACGGCACTTTATAATTTTAAAATGGAGAGAGATTTGCGTGTGTTAAACGATTTAAAAACACAAATTGAAAAAGGGTTTTCCAATTTTAAGAAGTCCCCTAAGGAGCGCATTAACGAAAACTACGTCAAGGCGAGACTAGACATAGTAGAGCGTCAGTACAATGACTTTGTTCAAAAACACGAGCAACTGATTGCAGACTACAGTCCAAAGGAATTGGATACGACGAGTTATATGAAAAACGATACATTTGAAGATGTTTTCGAATCATTTCTAAGTTATAAGGTCGAACTTCAAAATAGCTTACCTAAGACTGAGTCTGTATCAACGAAAGTTTGCGATGTTTCACCTAACAGTTCTAATAGGGAATCGGTTTTAAAGTTACCAAAAATAAAATTGCCAACTCTTAGCGGGAAGTACGTCGAGTGGTCATCGTTTCGCGATTTATTCATTTCACTTGTACACAATAATGCAGCGCTTGACGACGTACAAAAGTTGCATTACCTAAAAACCCAACTGTCAGGTGAAGCAGAGCAGCTTATCCGTCATGTACCTATTACGCAAAATAATTATGATAAGTCTTGGAACATGTTACAGGAACGCTAAAATAATAAGAGATTTATTTCTTTTTGTATTTTGAAGCGTCTTTTCAGCCAACGTAGTATGATGTACGAATCATCTAGCGCCCTTAAGGAACTTTTGGATGTAACCACGGATTGTTTACATGAACTGTCAAACCTGGGCATTGATGTCAGCTCCTGGGACGTAATTGTAATATACGTGGTAAGTTTGAAGTTGGACGCTGAGTCCCGGAAACAATGGGAATTGCAGGTTAGTAGAGATAACTATGATTTACCTACCTTAAATCAGTTTAAAGTTTTCCAAGGGCTTGGCGACTCAACAAGTGTTGTTAGCCACAGCTCTTGTTAAGGCTAAATCGAAAGATGGGTCGTCTCAAGTTTTGAGAGCACTGCTGGATCAGGGATCCCAGGCCTCATTTATATCTGAAGCAGCAGTACAGCTACTGCGGCTTCATAAATCCGCTACCACAAGCACCATATCTGGTTTAGGTGGGGGACACGGTGGCCTTACCTCTAAATATACGGTAATGCTAAATATTCAGTCGCTGTGTAAACCCTCATTTTCCATTCAGGTAAGAGCCCATGTGCTCGGAACGTTGACTTCAGTTTTACCTGAAAGGAAGTTCGCTGTGGTAGACTGGCCTGATATCTGTAATATAGAACTAGCTGATCCAAATTTTAATTCCCCTAACAAAATTGATGTTTTGTTAGGAGCTGAAACTTATTGCCACTTAATTAAAGAAGGGTTAATCAAAGGCCCCAAAGGCACTCCAATTGCTCAAGATACTCACCTGGGTTGGGTTCTTTCTGGAGAAGTTAACGATGAGCAGAAAGGATGTCACAATATTATTGTCAGCTTGCACACACAGGTCGACGAGAATGACTTGCTGAAGAGGATATGGGAGCTGGAACCAGAACCCATCTCACTGAAGAAACGCTTCACGCAAGAAGAGCAGGCATGTGAAGATCATTACGCAGCTACCACTCGTAGAGATGAGTCTGGGCGGTATGTGGTGAGTCTTCCATTCCGATGTGATGATCCTCCATGTAAGTATGGAAACTCGCGAAGCATCGCCGTTAAGCGACTTCAGGGGCTCGAGCGTAGATTCTCCAAGGATCCTGAAATCAGAACTAGATACTCAGAGGTGATTAACGAATATTTAAGTCTTGGGCATATGGAAAAAATCGTGGATGAAGCAGAGAGAGCAAAGCCAGATGCCGTATATCTGCCCCATCACGCAGTGATTAGGGAGGACAGAAGCACTACCAAGTTGAGGGTGGTTTTCGATGCATCGTGTAAGGGAACGAACGGAGTTTCCTTAACCACTCAATCCCGAACCGGCACTCGGGTGCCGCGTAACAATAGATTTTCTATTGTGTCTGGTAATCCGGGGCTCGAAAGATTAAACGATACCCTAATGGTAGGTCCCAGACTGCAGGCAGATTTACGACATCTTTTAATAAAATGGCGTGTTCATCCTATTTGTTTAGCCGCTGACGTCGTCAAAATGTACAGACAGGTTAAGGTAACAGAAGAACATGTGGATTACCAAAGGATTGTCTGGAGAGAGTCCAGTGAAGATAATATAGAAGATTATCGTCTTCTAACAGTCACATTCGGTACATCCAGTGCTCCATACTTAGCAGTCAAGACATTGCAACAACTAGCTTGTGATGTAGGTCATAAATATCCATTGGCTGCTGAAGTAATCAAGTCCGAGGTGTATGTTGATGACGTCATGACTGGCTGTCAATCTCAGACCGAAGCTATCGAATTATACAAGCAATTAAATCAGCTACTAGAAGAAGGTGGTTTTAAACTACAGAAATGGACAAGCAATGCAGATAGGATGTTAGACGTGTTCAAGGAAGATACAGGAGGAAATGTCGAAATAAAGCAAGATGATTTAATAAAGATTTTAGGACTTACCTGGAACCGGAACACAGACGAATTCGATTACTCGGTGAAGCTGCCGCCGCGTACCGCTACCTCCTCCTCTGCACCTGAAACAAAAAGAACAATTATTTCCGAGATATCTCGCTTGTTTGACCCGCTTGGATGGATAGCACCTTGTATAATTACCTCAAAGGTCTTTATTCAAAGGCTGTGGATAGCCGGAATAGGATGGGATGACGAGTTGCCGCCGGAACTTCTGAAACAGTGGGAATCATATCGCAGTGAATTAATAAAATTACAAAACTTTCACATACCTAGATGGATAAACACCTCCACGGAAGACGCCACAGTAGAACTGCACGGTTTCAGCGTTGCTTCTAACGTTGCTTACGCTGCCGTCGTGAATGTCCGCGTTGTAGATTCACTAGGTAACGTTCACACCCACTTAATCACTGCAAAGACGAAGGTGGCCCCTATAAAACAAATCTCCATTCCTAGACTCGAGCTGTGCGGTGCCGTCCTGGTAAGTCACCTATTGGTAGAGGTAGCCGAAGTACTGAGGATTCCGAAGTCTAACTTGCATGCTTGGACCGACTCCACTGTAGTACTGGCGTGGCTAAGTGACCATCCAAGCCGCTGGAAGACATTTGTTGCCAACCGCACTTCAGAAATTCTTGGGCTTCTTGATGGTGTGCAATGGTCTCACGTACAGTCGAAGGACAATCCCGCTGACATAGCTTCCCGAGGTACGACCCCCTCTGAGCTTCTTCAGAATGGTCTCTGGCTGCATGGCCCTGGGTGGTTACGTGAAAGGTCGATTGATTACACCAGGCCTAGCTCCATTAACCATCGCAACGAGGAAGAAAGAGTGGTCAAGGTTCACACGACTGCCATAAATGGTAATGATGAGGAAGAATGGCTGTGGACACGATTTTCCTCGTTAAGGAAGTTAGTCCGAGTGATAGCTCTTTGTAAAAGATTTATCAATAAGTGTCGGGAACCTAACAAAAACTATTTCTCTTACCTTTCTGTAGCTGAAATAAAAGAAGCTTTAAACATCTGTATTAAGAAATGTCAAAGCACTTGGTTTAATGACGAAATCACGGCTTTAAATAAGAACGAAGAAGTCGGTAAAGGAAGTTCTTTATGTTCCTTGTCTCCATTCATCGATTGCGATGGAATATTGAGGGTTGGTGGAAGAGTTCGACACTCGGACCTACCACCCGCAAGCAAGCATCCAATTGTTATCTCCAACAAATCGCAGCTGGCTAAATTGCTCGTAGCCGACGCCCATGAGAGAACATTTCATGGAGGACAGCAATTGATGCTTCGATTCTTGCAATCGAGGTATTGGATTTTGAGAGCTAAAACGCTGATTAGATCGCACATACACAGATGTGTTCCTTGTACCCGGTACGCAGGTGTGTCTCGAAACACGCTTATGGGGGAGCTGCCATCCTGCAGAGTGACACCTAGTAAGCCGTTCCTGAACTCCGGTGTGGATTTTGCTGGTCCCATCAACATACGGGTGTCCAAAGGCCGTGGTCACCGGTCGTACAAGGGGTACATCTGTCTGTTCGTTTGTATGGCAACACGTGCCGTGCATATTGAGGCAGTGTCTGACCTTACCTCAGAAGGGTTCCTTGCCGCTTTCAAGAGGTTTACCGCTCGACGTGGCCATTGTAGCAACATTTGGAGCGACAATGGCACAAATTTTGTGGGTGCCTCTCGTGAGCTGAGGAGTCTGTTCAACAGTGAAAGAGCTCAAGTCACTAGTGAAATAGCGGATGCTCTCGCTAGCAACCACACTGACTGGCACTTTATTCCTCCTCATGCTCCGAACTTTGGCGGGCTTTGGGAGGCTGGCGTCAAAAGTGTGAAACATCACCTTAAGCGCGTTATCGGCGACTACACTCTTACTTTCGAAGAGATTTGTACGGTATTATACCAAATTGAAGCCTGCCTTAATTCGAGGCCTTTGTCTCAAGCTAGTAGCGATCCAGGAGACGTAGCTCCTCTTACGCCAGGTCATTTTCTGGTAGGGCAACCTATCGTGCTTCCTCCAGACTACAACTTTGAATCGCACTCAAATATGAGCACCTTAAGACGATGGCAGTTGACGCAACGGATGGTGCAGGGCTTTTGGCGACGGTGGTCAGCTGAATACCTGACTAAATTCTTCCACCGGTACAAGTGGTCAGTGCGTGCCACAGAATTCAAAATTGGGGACACAGTCCTAATAAAGGAAGATAATCTTCCTCCGGCAAAGTGGTTGTATGGAAAGGTTGTGGAACTACATCCGGGTAAAGACAACATTACACGCGTAGTATCAGTCCTGTGCAAAAATTCCACCATCAAGCGTCCAACTTCAAAGTTATGCCTATTGCCCGTAGATGTGTAAGGTGTAATATAGTCTTTTGTGTCATGTATGATAAGTATTTTTCTTTGTGTTTGAGTGTAATATGGCAACTTTGTGTATTTATAGTCAGTAAGTTCTTAGAATAATTAATTCCTGTACCAAAAGGGTGATATCTTTGAACGTGTTTATGTAGGTTGTATATTGTTTGTCAAAGTTCATAGAACTGAAGGTTTATATTTTAGTTAATTCTTATCCGACCCTTTGTCATGGTGGGCGGCTGTGAAAGACTTACGTCTTTGGTGGGCGGAATGTTCACTCAGGTTCCTTTAACTCGCCACTAAAAGCACTGTCAAGTGTCAAGCAGTATAGGTACGGTAGTTGACCCCATCACCGCTAGATGGCGGGAGGACCAATTTATAAGACGGTGTTGTTGTGATTTTTCATTTGTATATAGGTCGCCCATACATTTTCAATAAATGCCTCCGTCCTGAGTTTGGAGTTTTAATTTCCTACTCTGCTTTGGGAATTTGTACCAAATTGTACAAGTGAATAAATACATTAAACCTATACCTACTGCGTGGCATTTTAGTGGTTGTTTTTCCGCAGTAAAATTATTCCATCTTAGTAGTAAAATAGATTGATAATCTTTTTTTTAGTAAAATAAATAGTTTTACGATTATGAAAGACGAAACTCGAACCAATAGTAATTGCTGTGTCGCGGACGGTCACTGCCCGGGGTCAGTGCCCTTGGCGCTTATCAAAAAAATGACAATTTACTATTAAATTTACTAACACTTGATTTCCATTTTCCCTTCAAACTTTGAAAAAAGAATCAAGAAAGTTAAAAGAAATTAAAAAAAAAATTCAGTAGATATAATTAAGACATGACATGTGCGAATATTACAAAGCTTGCACAATTCTAACTGAGACCTCACATCAGATTACTAGTTGAAGTAGCGGCGGTTGTCAAATCGAACCAACTTTAATTGGTTCCAAAGTCGAGATGACGCCATGATGTCTGGAGCGAGGCTATTTGCGCAAATCAAAACTTTCGGATAGTCAGGAAGAGTTAATGAATACGGCAGATATTATATGAACAAAAACCTCTTTGGTTGGTAGTTTAATTATGTAGCCTTGATCTCTGGATCCAAGGTTTAATTTCAGACATCTGTTTTGATCACCAATCGGCATATATGGCAAGCATTATTAACAAGCCAGTACCCATCAATTTCCCCTACAGACCCTACAGTAAGAGTTGTTTGGCTAACACCTCATACATTATATTATAAAGGTCCTCACCACACAATTTGCAACACTCCGAATTCTTTTTGTAAGTAGCTATCAGGTTATTCATCACAATTCTCTCTATCCCCTCCAAACATCTCTTAAGCTTCGTATATATAATTGCAAGTAAACCACTTTCTAAAACACTAAAACCAATTTTACACAGCAACACATTTTGAGCTACATAAATATTAAAAAAAACACGGACCTTCTTTTAGGTCCGTGAAAAAAAAACTTAATCACATTGAACATCTTAATCGCAATCCAAAAACAGATTTTAAACTTCTAAAAAGATAACGCCAATTTTAGCGGTGTAAATAACTTCAGACTTATTTGACAAAGGCATGACAGTCGGAGTAATTGGATAGCAGAGGGGATTACGCTAAATTAATCTAATTGTGAAGTATTATCATTTAAAACGTAGTACAAATCTTACTGAGATGGCGAGTATTTTCTAGGTATGTTACCATTTACAAGCGGAGCTCTGATATTTTTTTGTTTAACCGTAGTAGAGTATTTATTTTATTTAAAAAATTTGTTATTATTATTTATATTATAGGTATTCAAGACTCATTGTCATTACTTTAGTAATCTATACTTCTATTACTAATATTATAAAGAGGAAACTACTGAACCGATTTGAATAATTCTTTCACTGTTGGAAAGCTACACTATCCCCGGGTGACATAGGGTACTTTTGATCTCGGAAATGTAGGGAGAAGGAGGGGATATTTGAAAAAAGAAATTGATCGCGGATGAAACCGCGGGCGAAGGGCTAGTTTAGGTATATAATGAACTAGTACAGGTTCCACAGAAATCTATTATTTAGATTTCTGTGACAGGTTCATAAGTAAAAGTTTTTCTTGAGGATTGATATTGTGCACTCATGTGGCATTGCTAAACCTCAGTGGTTTATGTCAGTGTCTTGTATAACATGTTTATTCAGTTTTATGTAATAAATGAATTAAAAAATATAGGTGCACAAGGGAAAACCGGGAGCAGAAAGATTGTACGACAATATAGAAAAGAAAGAAGCACTCATGTAATGTTTAGATATAAAATGATAAATTTTTCAAACAAAAGAGATAAACGAAAGTCTTAAATAAAAATACCTCCAACATTAAATTAACAACTCGTCCCCGCGCAAAACTTTTAACAATACCGCACTGACTCCGACAAATACTTTCCTTACCTCAAAATACGAGACCCACTAATTTTCCGACAATAATGCGACCGCTTTGAATGACGGAGTTGGTATTTTGGTATTCGTCAAAATTGTATTCGTCGAGGTTCTTTAAGGAAGCGGTCTCGAGGGACATCAAAGGGCTGCGGAATCCTGAGGTAGACAACTCGCCGGCATTTCGAAACTCTTGCTCTGAGGCTCTGGGGAGCAGTAATGATTCAGCGTAGTTGAAAATGATAATTTTCGCCTGTAAATCTTGAGGACCAAGGACTGAAAATGAAGTTTTGGAACGAAGTTATTCTAATGAGACCATCATTTTGTGTCGTCACTACTTAGAAGGATTTTATCTACGACAGGAAAAAGATCAATGGTGATATTATATTCTTAATTAAGAAATGAAGAGATGGCAAATGGCAAATGCGAGATCGGGCCAGTCATTGGGTTATACTCGTTTGGCATAATTATATTGAAATCGACGTACTGGTTTGGAAGATTCGCATTTTGATTGAAGGAAGCAGCAAGAAGGGGGAAAGACATTATTGGAAAAAGTATCTACCTACTTTGATCACCCGTCAGTTCTAAAGTCAAGAACATGATACTTAATACTTATTGCTTGTTCCATTTCGTAGAAGCCTTTTATTTATTCATTAACTCGTGTTTCCATTCTTTCCTCTTGTTCCACGACGACCAGTTTTTGATTAAGACCAGAAACACACCACTTCAAGATATTTTGGAACACAATTTTGGCAATCAAATAATACATTTTGGTTCATTCCCGTTCGTCCCACTAAGTTCATCCCACCAGTGGGACGAACGGGAATTCTTATTTTCACTTCCCGTTCGGCCCACTAAACATGGTGGTGGGACGAACGGGAATGAATGAACCTACATTTTGTTGCTGTAGTGGGAGCTTTTCCTTGACTGCTTTTAAAATAATATATCGGGCATTTGCTATTTTTTGTAATATTGATATGTACAATGTACATCAGTACAATTAAACTGTTTTCTTAATTTAACTTGGTCTCTACAATTGCTGAGATCTATGTAATAAGTAAAAAGTTGATGTTGTATAATACTAGTTCGGTGGTGACGGAAAAAATTGTGAGGAAATATGCTCAGTTTAATAGCTGTGTACCCGTGAACCAATCTTTCTAGTCTCGTTGTTAATAAGTTACAGAGGTCAAAATCACAGTCGATAAATTTTTTTGGTCTTGCAAAATACTAGATTATGGTGCCAGCATACCCTGAATAGATACTAGATCGAAACAAAACACTTGAAAAAAAAACTCGCATGCATAGTACTGCACTCGTAAGTATACAACAATATATCGACATAACTATATAGGTCTTGGTGTGTCACTAGTAGCAAGCGCTGGCATTGACGAAAGCGTGCACAGTGTAACTTTTAAATTAAACACAATACTTTACTCAGAGACTGGTTTCATTTGACTTTCAAAGTGGTTGTAAAACCCCTAATTGCATTAACGAATTCTGACATTGAATCCCAAATTTTATTCGAGGTGTATTTAATTACATTTCAAGCGAAAAGTTCGCTTGTTTTATATTCATTTGTCGTATTCATACGAGACATAACCCTTGATGTGACGTAAAGTGCTGTACACGATCCTTTAATCATTGTAATAACGTTTAAAATTGTATGAGCTCGTTCAATTCTGACTGTAATTTTATGAGCGCCCCATTATTTTAAACTGTACCTTGAATATTACAATAAATTAAAATCAACCCTGTGTTAATATTAAGTTAAGGCTACATAGGTAAAGTTATATTCATAATCATGTACTTAATGGTTGTGGTTTTTATTAAACAACCATTTCACGATATTTAGGTAAGTACATCTTTTGTACGTTCTCTTTTATATTTTATTTTAGACTAGGTTTTCGCCCCGTCAATTAAATAAATCTTACCCTGACAAATATTACTGTAAAAACTATGTACTATAGATAACAAGAAATATGTAAATATGTAGAAAAAAAAACTATGGTTTGTGGTGTAAACACAAAAATTGAATGCCATTTTGAAGAAAATCTGGTACCCGAAATCCATTTTATTTTAAGACGACCAACGACAACGTTTTAGCCTTTCGGTTAAATGATTTCAGAACAGATAAGTACGCTGGAGCGATATCTTAAATTCAAGATTCTTCAAAACGTTCGTAAATAGCTTGTTTGGACTGAAATGTAGTTACCTACTCAAACTGTCGTTAAGTTGCCTTTCATCTTTCCACGGGTTGTGAAAGTTATAATCAAATTTTTAAGTACATAAGTGTAAACTTTTTGAGATAATATTTTTAGCTATTAGATTATAATTTATTTTAGTGGATTGAGCGCTTTTTTACATGACTTTTTTAAAGTTTGCAGCCCCTAATTTGGCCAAGTGGTTATATCAGTCTCCTGCCCTGAGAAAGCCTATTCTTTTTTTGGTGCTGACTATTTTTAAATGGATGCTGGGGCCTGAAATAGGCTTCGGAGAAACCTGTGGTACAAGCCACCACACTTTCAGAGCGCACAATAAACCATTATAGGACCTAAGCTTAAGCCTTAATTTGATAAGTTTACAGACAGTTCTATGGTGAATCAGGTGAGTGACGTGTAAATGGTGTCAGAGAAGACTCTACTATATAACGAGGTAAAAAAAAATTGGTCTATATTACGGTTCATAGAGCTTAGTCCTTATAACAACGTCTAATATTTGGACAACTTTGGTGGCTCAGTATTACAATGAATTGAAATATTCTTAGTTTACATTGTCTCGGTGGTACAGCATAGTAGTTCGACGTAGATTCGATTCCTAGAGTAAATTAATTCTGAAATACTTTGAATCTGGCGGTAAGCCTAACTAAATTAACACTATTATTACAAAAACGGATGAGACAAAAGTAAAAGTACGAAAAAAGAACTCTGGAATGATGAACGAATTCCGTATTTTCACTTTGCTTACTCATTAAGAAATTCAAAACTTTGAACTTACAGACAGACAACTTTAATTCCAAACATGTAATTCATTTTACTAAACGAGCTGGGTTGGTTTTGCTCTATCGTATTTCCCAATCGCAATAACTACCTGCTGTGAAAACCACTCTTGTCAATTGAACATCTAATAAAAAGAAGTTGTACGTTATTACTGTAGTGTTTCTATGATTACTTTTCTATCCATAAAGGAAATAGATAGTGGTAATGTACTTAAGCGAACAATCTCCGGAACAAGTCAATAACTTTTTGTTGTAAGTTATGAACTCCATTCCGTCTAAACAGTTTATTGTCAATCAATAATAATAAATAATGTCCTTCTAGTCGAGTTCCTGCTAGAGTGGCCAATGGACGGTAAACAACAACCGCCATAACAGCTCGCTAGGTCGTGTTTCGGCAATATTAGGCTGCGTCCACAGTAGGCAAACTTGTGGCGAACTAAAATTTAAATTTTAGAACAATTTTCGCCAACTAAAACGCGTTTTTGAAGGGAGTCGGCCGCTCACTGAGATAGTCGGCGCGCTTAACACTGCAAACTGCGTACAGTGAGCGCAAAACTAGCAAACTGTGGACACTCTATTTGTGGAGGCGTCCTAAATCGATAAGCCGCAAACCTTCAAACTGTTAGTCTGCCGCTAACAGTTTGCCTACTGGGGACGTAGCCTTAATGTGGGAGCCAGTAAACTTGAAATCAAATGCTTAAAGATCAGATGAGTCTACAATGTGGCAGCAAATTGAGCGACGCTTACTGGTAAAGTGTCCCTCAATGGAATAGGCCGTAGTGGCCGCCTACCATCAGGTGGGCTGTGTGCCTGTCTGCCAACATAACTGATCTTGTGCTAAATAAAAAGCTTTCAAAAATTCAGGCGTGTTCAAACTTATTAGCCTGTGCTAATAAGTTTGAACACGCCTGAATTTTTGGGGCTGTCCCCATACTCTTTTCCAGTGCTTAGTTTCGTTCGACTGAGCCGTGGTAAATGAATGAGTTTCCCAGTTGAAGTACTCGGTCGCGTGCCGTGTTCGCGGGTGTAACACCAGTACTGCCCATTACTGTGATTAAACTCGACCGCCTGTTATTATCATTACGCCTTGTAACACCGCTTGTGGTGTTTCCCAACTGACCGTAGTATTAACGACTGCTTTTTTATTTACAGAAAAATAAAGTTTTTCTAGGGCTGTCGGTCTTCTAAACACTATGTGCGGGTTTTATAAAATGGTTTGTGTATATTTAAATGGATAATATTGGTACTGGCAAACTTCTTGACTATCGGTCGATCGGTCGTCATGTATATTGAAACTAAATAAAGAAACCATTTCGTACTTGACATTCACTTGTCCGTGGTGTTAGTTATATCCATGGAAATAAATTATTACGTCTATGATTATAACATACCTACTCAATGAGCCCTAAACTTGTAAAACACAAAATTGATAATTAAAATGGTTTTATAACATTGCTTAAAAATGCGTCAACATGGAATTTTATAAACTTCTTACAATATCATGGATTATGCTTCTAAAAAATCATGCTTTCCAAAGGTTTCACATGTTGTTTATTGCAGCATGTTGCGATATTTTTCTATCAAGTCAGCTATTTTCGGTTCATATTACGATTGTATCCTACTATATGTGCTCGTTGCGTTGTTTACGGTCGTGTGGTTGGCTGGCTGTTTGTGGATGTAATGTGCGGCACTGCCCATTACTCCACATAAAGGAAATAATAGCTTATTATTACGATACGGGGCACATTTTTTAATGCATACTGCTATGACTCTTGTGTTTTCTCTTATAACTTAATTGCATAACCCATTCTTATGCTGCATTTATCCATCATTTTTAAGATTAATTGTAGAGCGTTTTTGTTTTTGTAAAGTCTATCCTCGTCCAAAATTGAATAATCTATCAGATGGAGTACGTACCTATCTCTTCTAAGTTAACACCAAACGATCGCTGAATATTCATCTTTCAATGTGAAGCAGAAGTAATGAGAAAGCTTTGGGTCCGGCCGTTATGCCCCTATTCCGGTTTGCCCCCGGCCGGTGTGCCCCCACTGTTTAACGGCAAACTGGAACAAATTTACTTAAAATTGTGGGGGCATACCGGCCGGGGGCAAACCGGAATGGGGGCATAACGGCCGGACCCAAAGCTTTTGACCAAGTTAACTTTACCTACATAATATCTTAATACGAGTAGATGTAACAACTAAACTTTCTAAAGATCTTTTCATTTCAATTTTATCTACAAAAATAAAACGGACAGAACATTTAACACATCGTACGTGCAGTTTTTACGACGGTGAGACGGCATGAAATGGTATAACATTCTCAGTTATTATAACCTTCCACGAAGGAAAAGTCATTTATGAGAACATCCTCGGATTCCTCGGGCTCTTCATATGATTTTTCTGTCGTAAAAAGAAGTTGTAATAATAACAGTTTTATGACCTGATAGTAAAATGAAAAGGTTATTGAAATGCATTGGAAAATTATATTGACGCGGTTTGCATTTATTGTGTCGGCCGCGACTTCTGTTGGATTGTATGACATGTGGCCATAATGTACGAGTACGATTATAAGACACTACAAGTACATTCTGTCCCAAAAGTACCCGGAAATTATCATTTTAAAGACCCGTGTTAGAGATATTTGAAAAAATCTTTTTGCATTACATTGGTTCAACTGTAATTAGTTGCTGGTGAAAAATAATCTTACCTCTGTCGAGTATTTTGCGAGTAATTAACATTTATGAGAAACAAGTTTTGTGGTCGCGTCATTTTTTTTACTATGGCCGATTTTGTTGAGCAGCGATCTTGTGTTAAATTTTTGTATTTTTGATTAATTTTCTTGCGGCAAGTTCCTTAAAATGTTGCAATAGGTGTTTGTTAATTAGTGCATGTCCAAAACTCAGACATACGAGCAGTATAAATCATTCATAGAGGGAGGTTCAGTGATCAGGCGGGCTAAAAGGCCAACCACTTCAACTTAAGACGATCATGTCAATAATATCAAGCAAATTGTAATGAGAATTGTCGTGTGAGTGTAAGACACATAGCCAGAGACATCAGCGTACCGAAAACTACAGTACACCTCATATTGGCTGACTTGTGGCCAGATTTGTGTTAAAATCACTTGTTTTCCGCAACACGATAACGCGCCAGCTCACACAGCTATGATTATTCGTAGCTTTTTGGCAAAACATGCAACTAATATCCGCTTCGCAGGTACCCCACATACCAGGTATGGCACCACGTGATTATTTTCTATTTTCTAAACCTAAATTACCGTTTCGAGAAAAGTATTTCAGACCATTGACAGTGCTGAAAGAAAAAACGACGATGGTGCTGAAGGCCATCCCGATTTCAGCGTATTAAAAGTGTATCGAAGACTGATTGAAGCGTTGGCGTATGTTTATTCCCTCAAATAGAAGTTAATTGAAAGAGAACAAAATTAATTTGGATGATTAATATTACCCTTTGAATTTTATTTACAATTTCCGGGTACTTTTGGGACACAGTAGTATGTGTCTTATGGGTCTTTATCAGGATTTATTTACAAATGTTATTTTGAAAAAATAAATTGAAGCCAAATTGCATAGTTTAAAGACGATTATTCGACAACCGAACTAGAGTAACTACGGGATCTTTAGGGTAAAGTAAATAAACAAGTTGTACTGCAAATATCGGATTCCGTTTACCCGGATAACAGAGACGACCGAGTGGAACAGGGATTTGCATCGCGAAATAAGCCGCGCTTCGGCAGTCCTTCGCGTCATCTTGCTAACAGCTCTGTGTTTTGTGTTGAAAATACGAAATGTGATGTTCAGAGATTGATGGCAGATATTTTTTCGTTCCTTATTTGTGGGGAGGGTTAGAATTCAATTGGCTCCTTACTGACAAATATTGATTTGTGATACATCTTCGTCCATTTGGGTGGCACAGTTATTGGTGCGGAGATAGAAACGAGTGTGCCTCAAGGATCTTTATTAGGTTAGGCCATCAAAACAGCAAAGGCTGTTTTGATGGCTATGATCTTTGATATTATTTATAAATTCTTCATATCATAATATAATGAAGAATTTATAAATAAATAGATGTAGCATTTCATTTGAAATTTGAAGCATTTCATTTTAACACAAATCAAATTATTATAAAGCCCACAACACTTACAGCGAAAAAAATAATCGATAAAACGATTATCTTACAATGAAACTGGGGTAACTCCAGATCTGTAGCAGAAAATAAATGAACCAACTGTATAGCAAATATCTCATTCCATTTCCACGGATGAGCAGCAACACGACCGCTGCGTCGGCACGCCTCGACTGGAGCGGGGATTTGCATCGCGAGATAATCCCTTGCATCATCTTCCTAGAAGTACTGCATCTTTGTGTTGTGAACACGTAGTGAATGAATGACCCACAGAAATCTAAATATTTAGATTTCTGTGGGGTGACCTCAAAGTCTATATTTGGTGCTTTACTAGGTTCGTTATATTTACGATTATCTATTAAATTTTTACTTGTAAATCAAATACTTAAATTATCTTTTTTAGATAAACAGCTAAGCTCACAAAAATTTGGAGATTTTTAATTCATCAATCGCTCATTCTCAACCAAACTAGAACTATGAACGAATATATTGCATGTGTAAACAAGTAGTACAGATAATATTTTGCAAACATTTAATTGCACTTGTGTTGCGCTACAAAAGGGTGTGCCTCAAGGGTCGATATTAAGCCCTTTCCCGCTTTTGGTATCATCTACCAACGATCGTCATTTGAGAATATACCACGACCACCTCGCCTCGCCTCAACTCGGGCAGGAATTTGCATCGCGAGATAAGCCACGGTTCTGCGCTCCCTCGCGTCTTTTTCCAACCAGTTCTGACTGTTTATGTTGAGGACATGACTGTAATGTGATAGGTTTTTCTATTCTATGGAATTGTATCTATGAATGCATATACACGTACGTTCGTATGTGCTGATTTAATTTATTCTAATAGGCTTGGTAATATTAAGTGCTTATATCAACTGACATTATTCGGATTTACAATACATTAGTACACGCAAGACGTTAGTACTATTATATATTCTGTGACGCAAGTTAAAAATTCCACGCTCTTTAAGAAAGTCGTAAAGTAATTTGTACGCAGCCAAATATAAACTAATCAAGCTTTCTGTGTCGCAATTTATAGTCTCAACAGACTAATATATTCATACAGTGGTTACATTGACATCGAAACTCAATTATCAGACGATGTTCCTTCGGCGTCACGTTCGCCCCGACTTGAGATAAGCCGCAAATCTCGTTCCCTTACCGCACCTGTCAGACTGTTCTTTTCTCTGTTTATCTACGGATACGCTTTATCTTATTACCTATTAAATATTAAATATTCTTTGACGCAAAGATATTACGTAACGTTGACATGAGTCCTATTATAATTATTTTCAGTCTTCTTTCATACATCATTGACTGAGAGGACGCCAGTAGCATCAAATAGCTTGATTTCATAGTGTTAACCACTTTGAATTTAAAAATTATTTTGTTACGGAAAAGAGTAAGTTTTGACACAGGGGAATGGCGAAAATGGGCCTGATTTTTAGTGTTCGTTACACAATTCAAAATATACTTAATATTCGTTACAATATTTTAAATACTTATTTACAATTTTATTATATTTTTTTACCAAGGGATAAAAAAATAATCAAATAAATGAAAATACTATTGTTTTTGTAGTGCATCCGGTGTGTTGTGTCCATAGTGCATAATATGTCCGGTAAAATATCGTAGAATAATAATAATGTTGCTAGTTAAGATACTCAAATACTGGTTTTCCGATCAGATCCTATACAAATGACAGCTTAAAATAGAGGCACGATAATTTTTCTGAAAACATTATGGCAACAGAAAAGTAGAAAAAAAAAATGTCAAACAACGTCTGTAAATCATTCGTTTCTGTTTGTTTTGATTTTCATAAGTGAATCCTATTTCTTTGGTGTTATTGTTCGAATGCTTGGTTTATATTTGACGTCTTTCGCTTTCGCTACGTTTAAAGGACGGTTTCAGCTAAAACAAACGACCTAAGCTTTTCTCACAACGGACCCAGTGAACTCGACAATTGGGGTTATTTTTTGAAATCAAAATCATCCTATAACTATATTTTCCCATGGAGGGGGATCTATAAATTGTAGTGTATTTGAAATATTACTTTATTATCTACATCATAAGAGTAAATAATATGTAAGTGTAATTCATAAAAAATCTAGGCCCAACTTTCTATGGAATTTCGCCCGTCTTCTTTAATTGTTTTCATGGCGTCTTTTAATTTACAGAACTTTTTTGAAACAGTTACCCATAGGTTACTCTTTCAAAAGATCAGTACCATTACATTTGTCAAATTCATTAAATCTTATTTTTAAAAGTTATTACAAAGTGTCTCTGAAGGATTGTACAAAAAATGTTCTCCTTTGTCAAGGCGAGAAAATGAAACACTTATTTTTGGATAAAAAGCAAAAGGGAATGAACGAGACGAACGAAATGAATTTCAACAATACAATGCTTTCCGAGTTGCCAACGAAAAAAACTCTGCGCTTGACAGGTCATGTACCCAACAAAGGAACATCTAATTCTAACAATATTACCGAGAAAAGTTTTTGTGTTCATTGTTTTTGTTTGAAGTGGAAATGGATTTAGTGTTTATGTTGCGTAATAAGTTGGGATGTATTTTCTTATTTGCAGAAAAGTTTTCAAATTTTAAATTATTTTTTTATACTAGGTCAGTTTGCAGACAGACACGCAGCCCATCTGATGGTACTGCGGCCTATTCCACTAAGAGATACTTCGCCTGGAAGGATCGCTCAATGTGCTGTCAGACTATAGTCTTATCTGATCTTCGAGCATCTGATTTCAAGTGTACTGGCTCCCACATTAATATTGCCGGAATGCAGCCAGACCTGTTATGGCGGCAGATTTCACCTGTGGGGTAGCTAGCCAGTCGGACTTAGAAAAAGCCCTACCACCAAACCAACCAACCGTTCTGTTTTGAGTTTCCAACTTCAGTAACTGATAGTCGATTTTCAAGTCACAAGTACAAGCACTAAGTTCTTAACAAACCAATGAAGCACAGAGCACAGATTATAGTACTTTTCTAATGGTAATACAACATGTAAACATAGTTATAGTATATTCGTCTAAAGCAAATCTTTATCACATAAACGTTTGTCTTGTATTCAAACCTCTCAAAAGCACAGATAAAGCCGATTTCTGTTTACATTCTTAGATACAGAAGTAGTTGAATTTATTCGTAAAAATATATAAACACAGACATTTATAGTGCTATCACAATCTAAAGGCTATTTGTTATGTTGCTCCTTTTTCTACCCAATGAACCAATTCGAAAGAGAATTGTCAGATGGCCTGGAAAGAAAAATGGGTTGTTTTTAATCCCGGAATCGCGAAGTTGCCGGAATACACGGCACAGGATGCGGAAAATCGAGAAAAACAACTTTCACGCAAGTAGTTGTCGTATTACGTTTTACCTTGTCAAAAAAAAGCACTTTTATTTAATGTAGGGCAAACCCTTGTTCATATTTCGATAAGAGAATTTATGTCGGTATTTTTTTGAGTCTATGATGTTTGAGCATTCTTCATATTTCCTTTTAAATTAGATATACTAAAAAGCCTTTGTCATATATGAATTTCAGTAGCGTTTCTTTGAGAATCCCTTGCCGAGACATTGTTAGTCATAATGATTAATTCTTTTTTCTTAGTTTTTTTTACTACATTATTTCTGTTAACATCAAAATGTAGTGTACCTAGATTTAAAAAACAGCAAATCCATTCGCTTGAATTCGTTTAAAATGATGATCCAATAATAATAACCCTTTTCAGTAGTATAATATTATTGGCATACCATAATACAGGTAAGTTAAGATCTGTTAAATCACAATGACCAAATTCGAACACAATTTCAAAAAGTCATTACAAAACCTATAAACTTGATTAGTGTCTATAAATAAATAGTTTATTTCCGGCAACAACGCGTGGCGTTTGCGGCTGAATAATGGATGGCGTGCCCAAAGCCAATATTGATTCGCTGTGGTACATCTGGCAATCACAACGGCTCGAATAGACGCGTCATTGCCTCGTTGAAGAGGAGTATACAACATCTATTTTGAAAACAAGGTAATTTTTAAAATGTGTGTGAGCAAATTACACACTTGATTTTAAAATTTGAAAAACCCCAAAAACTCAAGTCATTTCTTTAGGTAAATGTAGTGGTCAATAATATCCTAATAATCGAGTTTTGCTTTTCTCTTTATAATCAACCTTTTATCTATACATATAATAAATTTGTAGAAAAGTGGTGTCTGTACAAAGGAAATATATTTAAAAAAAGTAGCAGGGGTTGTTATTATATCGATACTGAACCCAAAATTGTAATTAAAAAAATTTTTGTCTGTTTGTCTGTTTGTCTGTTTGTCTGTTTGTCTGTTTGTCTGTGTGTTTGTGCACGCTAATATCAGAAACGGCTTATTCGATTGAGATGCGGTTTTCACTAATATATTGTGGTAAGCTTCACTTAACATTTAGTGTTTATTTCATGTCAATCGGTTCATAAATAAAAAAGTTATGTCAATATAAAGGTACACGCCTCGCGCCTGAGCTGCGCGTCCGTATATAAAGCGCGCTGAGAGTATGGCGAATAGGTAGTTGCATTCGATTATTGCGATTTACTTGAATACTGACAGTTTGGATATTTCATTTATTTATATTTAAGGGTTTGTAGGTTAGGTTGTCTTTCTTAATTTTCTTTAAAAATTTGTAAATCAATATTGTAAGCATTTGTTATAGGTTAGACATTTCTTTACTTGATTTTTAGTATACTTATCTTAATTTTTTTATTTAGGGTTTGTATATATGAATAATTTATAAGTATTTGGTATAGGTTAGGCAATTCTTTTCTTGATTTTCTTTATTTAAGTACAAGTTTATAAGCTCAGGTTATTAATTAATTTTTCTAGCAATTCTTTTGTTTCATAAAATTTGTACGTTTAGTTTACACATCTTAACACTTTTTGCAGTCAGCCTATGTTTTGCGATGACAATTAATAAAGCCCTAGGTCAGACGATGAAAGTTGTGGGTGTAGATCTAAGACCCTGTCCAGATCACGCGTTTTCACTCGCGCGTTTCGAGACGCGCGAGTCGCGAGGTACTAGAGCTTCATACATCCCGTCCACATGCAGTCGCGCGCAGTCGCGCGTATTTCTTTTGTTCAATTCCAAACGCGCGAGTCAAATCGCGCATAAAACGCTTCATCTGGGCAGGGCCTAAGTATCAGCTGTTTCTCGCACGGTCAGTTGTATGTGGCTCTGACACGGGTTAGCAATCCTAGGAGCCTGTATGCTTTTATTCCCGATGGCCATACTTTGTGTTTAACTGTTTTTATTTTCTATCGATAAAATCATAAGACCGGAAAGCAATCCCTGATGCAATGGAACCACAGGGAATAAAAATTACCCGTGGACCCGTTAATGGGTCGACCCAACGGGACCACGGGTACACACTCAAATTTTAAACGGTAAACGGTATTTGTTATTTCAAATATGCTGCCCGAAAAGTCACTATTCCACGCGGACGAAGTCGCGGGCACAGCTAGTTAGGAATATACATAATATTATGATAGAGCACATGTGAGTGCGCAAACACAGGTGCACTCGCTATTCCTGGCTCTCTTATAACGGTGGGATAGCAGTCTTAAACTACTTCCAGAATCTAAAGAGACAATATTATTGATAAACCTATTCTAAATTGTCCGATCCGGGATTTGAATTCTGACGCTTTAAAGTACGTCTTATTAGCCAATGACGATTAGCTGTGTTGCGTATGGCAATTGCAACCATCGTATTTTCGTTTTCATTGGCTATATTAACCAATGCTTGACGTAAAATCTTATTAAGAGACCGAAACTTCGAACTACATACAACAATATCAACTCCCAAACTTACTGAAAAAGATTCCCATCCAAAGCAGATGTTCACCACGGCAAGTTGTGTCATATGAGGCGGTGAACTAATTTGCCACCGCGTAGTTCAGTCACGCCGCGGTCGATGGCGGCTGAATAAATAACCTGTTCGTTTGTACCTTCCGTCGGGTTTCGCCCTTCTATAGGGTGGAGTAACGGCTCGCCTCCACGGCAACTAGTTGGTGAAGCGATGCGATGCTATGAAAAATGGTGTAAAGATCAAATAGGCACTCGAAGGATCTTCGTAAAGTCAAATTGGTCCATTTGATCATACGTGAGAGAATGAAGACTGGTAGAGAAGCTTCCAAGCAAAGCCTACCTATCTGCTTTTCTATTTATCAAAATAAAGGGAACCCGTTCATTTAAAACAATGCTCGAAATCATGTTTAATGTTATTATGGGTAAATTTTTCTAGAAGTAACTAAGCTTCTAAGGAAATCAATATTTTGGAGCGTATTTTAGTCTAAAATAATATATATTTGCGTCTGTCTGTAAAAGCATAGAATTTATAATAATAGGCTGATCTGAGCTGATCCGGCCCGATACACGTTTACATAAAAAAATATTTTTGATCGAGCTAAAAGTTGTTGCATAATTTTAGTGTGTAATCTTTTGCTTTGGTCAAATTCTCATTTAATAAACTCTAAAAGCTTACGTAGTTACTAATCCCTAATAATGTAAGCTTTAAAACTTTATTAATCTTACAAACGCTAAATTTTTTCCGTTTACTGGAAGCCATGCTTTACGAAAACAGTTCCGTTGGGTTAATTTATTTTCGACTAGAGATATTTGGGTAAGATAAAAAGAATTTTCGCACCGAGGTTGTTTGCAAACCAGGTGTTTATTTTGGACAAAATTTTCCGAAATACGGATTTCTTATTAGCATGAAAATGGTAGACTAGAATATAGGAAATTATAATTATAGTGAACGGATTAGTATTGAAGCACGTTCTTATAATTGGGTCTACTCCATTTCTATTATTTCTCAAGATTTTCTTTGTTGCTTGTTTTAGAACTTAGTAGGAGAGGACTGGAAATAGTTTGTGGAATTACCTATAAAAGCTTGGTATAATGATAATGTTTTTATGACCCAATTTTGAGGTCGACACGTGGTGACCAAATAACAATTTGGGAATCTAACACACGACCTCGGAAGTCGAAACGAGTATTGTTGGTGGCAGACAAAACATTTATTAAAAAGATTTGTTTACTTGTTATTAATGTTTTTTAGAGTAAACGCATTGTGTCAATGTAAATATTTATTTGCGCTGGCGAACAAGCAACCGCTTGATGGTAAACATCCATTATTATTTTATGGAGGGACACTTCACTTGAAAGAAAGCTCAATGTCCTACCATAATGTAGACTCTTTTGATCTTTGATCGTTGAATAATAAAGTAAATTTTCCTACTCTAAATATTTTATTCCTACTCTAAATATTTTATTCAAACAAAAAGAGGTTCCATTTAAAGATTGCGTCAAGGAGAGTTTGCAAAATTACAATATGTAAAAGGTAAAACAAAGTATTGAACCTATTTATATCGCACTGCAAAGGCCTTCATCTTTGAAATCAAGTTATAGTTACAATGTTTGGTACTAGCTTCACCACCACGGTTACCAAATGCGGATTGGTGAACACAAACCCGAGCTGTGTCCGAAAAAACCGACACAAAGTTAGCTCGATCCGGGAATTGAACCCAGGACCCCGAGATCTCGGCCCGGTACTTTAGCCACCTAGACCATCAAAGCATTCGAGCAAAATAAAAAATGCTTCCTTTAAAAGGAAGCGTTAAGGCGAAGGCATTTGCTTTCGAAATTACAATATGAAAAAGGTAACAAGGGAAAACTAATAGGGTGCTACCCTTTGTCCCATTTCTAGTGGAGGCATGCCCTCGCCGTGACCTAGCGGTTTCGGTGCGGTTATATTACAAGCGATTGCCATCTCACGGCACGGATATCAGTTAATATTGGTTAGTCAGGTGAGCATTCTGTTTTTAGCATATGAAAATAGGTCTAGACGACTTGAAAGAGAAAGTTACGACTTAAAAAATATGTTCTATGAAAAAAATTGGGGAATTTAAATAAAAAAACCTACTTCAAATATCTCGACGAAAATCGATAAGTAGCTTAAGCAATTGTTTTATGGGTCCTAAAAACAACGACGTAATCACAATTAGTATAATTTACATAAATACAAATACACATCCAGACACAGGACTATTGCGAAGTATATAAATGTTGTCTTGTTGTTAAAAAAAAAGTAACAAACACACAAACATACATGACCTAGGAAAGCAGGGCACTTAATGAGTACCAATACTAGACTAAAATTGTCGTAACAATAACTTTGTTCAAACTCTCAAATGGACACATACACTACAATTAAATGGTATTTTATTCCACTCCCCCTAACTATTCATATGTCTTAAAAATGTAAATTTCCAGCTGCCTAATAACACATCAATATAATAATATATATGTTGAATATAAATACTCGACATGAAAAGGCTTTATTTACGTTCTAATGGTGCAGTCTGAACAGTTTCCGCTGAAACGGCGGAAGTGCAAGGGCGATCAATGTCGACTGAATAAATAATCCGACCATCTGTAGCTACGGTAAAGAATTCGGCCTTCGTTCAAGCGATAAAGAAATTATTTTCACCCTTTTAGCAGTAGTTTTGTTTGTGTCTTAATATCGTCATTAAAGTAATAATCATATGGGTTTAGCATGAATTTTCAACATTTATCATAATTCAAAAGTTTGTGTTCTCCACCAACCCGCACTGGGCCAGTGTTTTTTTTTTTTTTTTTTAATTTATTTTCATAAAAACACAATATATAACACATATGCAACATCTTCCAAACTGTGTGGTGAAGTATGGCCACACTATCTTACAATTGAGATAAGGCCTGTGTCCCAGCAGTGGGAACGTATATAGGCTGATGATGTGTGTGTGAAAAGTTTGTGCCAGCTATCTGGAGCCAAAACTTGCACTTCTTTTTTCATCGAGCTCTACTTTGTCCCGATCTAGTTAGGAGTATCACTACGTTCCCGGATATGGCAAGTTCAGATATTACATTGTGTGACTCTGACCTCCATAACCCTTGACATCCCCTATCACGGATCATGGCTAAACAGTCATTCGATAACGGTTTTACATACTGTGAAAGAATATTTTCCAAACAAAAAAACAATCACAAATTTTAAGTTACCCCGAGTTTTAACCTTAGCTAAATATATCACTTAAATTTTTTTTTTGTTGGTATCTAATACATACTTTTACATTGGAAACACCCAGAATCGATATAAACAGGCAAGTTTGGAAATGTTTGTAGCGTGCGGGGATCAAAACCCGCAACCTGTGATGTAATAGCCGAAGTCAATTCTAAAACTTTTACCCACATCAGCTGTAGAGAAATTCTCATCACATACGAGTAAGGGTGAAATCTTTCTTCGTCACCATCATCAGTCAAAAGATTTCCACTTCTAGACAAGGATGCTCCATACTAAAAATAATTATTATCATTGTTGTATAAATTTCTTTGGCGATTAAAAAGAGTAACTGTCGAGTTTCTTGCCGGTTCTTCTCGGCAGATGACTGCGTTCCGAAGCCGGTGGTAGAGTCACACTGTAATAATTGACGATTCATAAATACTTGATACAAGTTTACATGAATAAAGAATATTATTTTGATTTTGATTTTTTGATTTTGATTGAATTACTAAGTCGAAAAAAAGCATAGTAATTTCTATGCGTATAAGGAATTCTTGCCATTCATTCAGGTCTTTCCGTTTAACAAGGCCGTTCCGTGGCAAAGATCGATGGGAACTGAATAAATAACACGTTCGATTGAGCCAAGGGTATTGCCTTGTCCCTGAGATGTGTTACCTAACTTTCAGTTCGCCTATTTCGTAGATACAAATAGTTTATTTATGTAACGAATGTTGTTTCTAGTTTTACGGTTTCGTACAAACATAATCGTTTATTTATGAATTGATAAGCCAAGTTGAGTGGCCATCGAAATCGGGGGAGGTAAACAACGGACATGGAACAATTTTACTCAATTCCCGTTCGTCCCACTGGTGGGACGAAGCTTGGTGGGACGAACAAGAATAAACCAAATAACGGACTGACGGTTTTCTCAAGCATGCCTCGTTACTCAATTCCCTAACGACCACGGTTACGGGGAATTTCCCCACCTGTACACCGATATGCTTGTGTGGGCGGTACTAAGACGGATCGAATCGATACGTGTGAATGAACATCATAACCAAGCGAGATATTTAATTTTATACTATTCGATTGATAATACTGGTACATTTACTAATAATAATGTCTTTTGCAGTCGAGTTTCGGCTACGGTTAATTTTTACGATCGATCAACTACGCAAAACATACATAATTTTAGTGCACAAGTTAGCGAGCACGGTGGGACAGTAGTTTGACACGACCGAAGAGAGACCAAGTGTAGGATCAACGGTTTTACGTGTTTACCGTGCACGGAAGTGTTCAAGACCGACAACTTCCAGAGTCTGTGACAGAGTTGGTTTGACCCAAGATTTGAACCCAGGATCAGTCGCCACGAAGGCAGTCGTTCGACATACAAAGCATGTACACACCACAGTCATACGAACAGTAAAATATTAGTTTTTTTTTTTTCTAATGACTAAAACAGTGTTATTGGCCAATGCCAATTTTTCCATGATTTTTCCTCCATCAAGGTAATTGTTACATTTTGGGCCGGTCAATCCCCACAAAGGGGGAGTTTAGTGGGTAGTGGGATGAACGGCTTAAGTCCTGAGTCAAACAAACTCCGGCAGTCTAGCTAGCCTGCTGTTACGGTGATTAAAATCATTCTCCTCCGAAAAAAAGGTAAATTTAGGTCAGTACAAAATGTCCTATTTATTTCGACACACATTTTCTAGCCTTTTGTAATAAGTTATTCAATATGACAACTATATTTCCGTTTCCTTTTTACAATAATGTCGTACGCAGTCTATTTTTATTCTATATTCCCCATCCCTTATCAATCAGACTGTCAAGAAGGATAAAAGATTATATACGAGTAGTGACGACTGTATCATAGAAATATGTATGAATAGAAAGTAAGATGGATTTGGTTTATGGTAGCCGATGCTTTCAAGCGTCGCGGTCGCTTACATGAGTGAGGTCAATAATATCGACCCGCACCTATAGATTTTTCAGTGTGGATATTTCCACTAGCTCAGCGGTGACGGAAAACATCGTGAGGAAACAAATCAAATCAAATTCTTTATTGCATGTCACAGGAAAATTGCCTAAATGACGCCCTGCAAGGGCATAGCAACTTGCAAGAGTGCTAGTACGCACTTTATATATTAGCTTAACTCTATTACATTCTAAAGCACATTGTTACTATTGTTATTTTTGAGAAACATATATTAGAATAATAATGGCATTATAAATTATGGTAATATAAATGGTTATATTATTATTTTTACAGAATTTATATCTACATATATGTCATAACCTGCAAAACAAAATGACTGTAATAATGTAGCCATGATCCAATTGGTTTTGTTCCACTGTTAATGCTTGTGGACGTCAGTAGGCAGTCGCTCTATCTAATGAAATACTCGACTAGCTTGCTTGACTTAGAAAAGATCCGTGAAAGAGAACATCAGTATTTGATAGGTATTAGTTAGGTATATTTTAAAAGTAAAATCCTTGACATGAACGAACCATAACAATATCTTTCACACTAAATCTCAGGACTTTTAAAAAACCTTACAAATTGACCTTGGTTAAAGCTTCCAGTACAAACTTATCCACGCGGTAAATTATGATTAAAACAAGGTTTGCAGAGAGATTTAGGTTCCTGGTTAAAGCGGCTTCAAAGCCAGCTTTATGAACAAAGAATAATAAAAATAAATGGACATCTCTGGATATTTTTTTATACATATTAATTTTATTCAGCACCAATTGTCATTTTTTGAATCACAATATACATAATAAATTAACCTCATTTATTTTTGTTTTATGTGTTTATTGAAAAAATTACACATCTCTTATAATACCAATTAATCAAGTAGACTTTTCCTATGTTTAATATAAAATGCTCGTAGATCAATAGAGCGATATGTGTTAGTTTCTCACTGTACCAAATTTATATATTCTTTTCTTTCAATCAAGTGTACTACCATATAATACTTAGTAGCCTGCTTAATAAAGTTAACAATAAACAAAAACAGTTGACATAAGCGACGTAATTCGAGGTCCTGATAGAATCGTTTAATTAAAAAAAAAAAGAAATAAGGAAAACAACAAACGGATATATTTGGCTTTGTGCACAGAAATGTAAGCAGAAACTGGGGTGGAATACAAAGTAGTGTGTTCATAAAATAACTATAGGCATATTATACAGGTAGGCAGAAAGAGGTCTGTTGTTCAAAGCATAGTATTATAATCGTCAACGCATTTAGGCATAAAGAAGTCATAAATCTTGCCTAAATGCGTTGATGATACTGTCCATTAGAATGTTTTAAATTACCTTTTTTTAAATTGTTTTTGATTACCAGCTTTTTTAGTCTACTTTCAAAATCAGCGCGCACCTTGCTCGGCGGTGACGGAAAACATCATCGTGTGGAACTGCATAGTCCAAGGGCTGTAAAGCCGTTTTCTTCTTTTACGCCTTTTACTTTGTCGAAGATACAAAACTTGAACTAGACCTTTTGCTGACGTTTGTTCTCAAAGAACACCGAAATGATTTTGACCTTGCAGCCTGTATGGAAAACGATTGAAACTGTTTTCAAACTAATAATTTCAAAAGGGTTTCGTTGCAGTAGCGTTTCACAGTCTGTTCTGGGCCTAATTGACCCAGTTCCTCTGTTAAGAGTTGCGGATGTCAGATAGCAGTCGTTCTAATGTAATAACTTGACTTGCAAAAACCTGGTACAAGCGTACCTTGAATAGTAGGACAAAACGCTCTCAAAAATATAATTATATTCTTAATTTATGAAAAGCCAGAGGTACCTACATACCTGCAGTGACATAAAATTCAACATAAGTACACAAATAAGCAGCTACCTTTTATAAAATAGCATTGCATAAGAAGATTGGAAAGGCGCGAGCGGAAGATAGAACAAATACGTACATTTTATTTGTATTTGCATCAAGCAATTTCCCTTTTCATTTCACGTCCGTCGAACAAAACTACACAGGCCGTAACGCACCGGCGGCTTGTTCGCTGTGTCGATGGCCCATTCCAGGCCATGTAGAGAGGCCATTTGCGAACGCCCGCTTTGTTCCTCGATCGTAACGATGCCCGATGGCGGGTTTGCGACTCGTGTACCAATGAATTGCATTGATGTTTATTGTCATAGCTTAGACAAATATTTATCAGAACGCTACTAACACAATAAAAAAAATTGAAGCTTTTGATCCGTACATTTTTTTCTTAAATTCTTATTAATGTAGACAGAAACAAACGGAAAAAATATAGGTTTCACGAAGAAATATTTTTAAACTGGTTGCAACTTTTATAATCATTTACGAATTATATTTGAAAATTTTAATTTAACACAGCTACATTTCCCACTAATTAAAACTTGTATACTAGGAACACCGAATTATGGATGAACAGATTTAGTGTTCTTTTTAAACATACATGAACATATTATTCACAAGAAATATCCAGATCTTATATTGATCTTTACATGCACAAAATAGTTGTACTATGCGGAAATCGATCCTGTTACCCTGGCGTATTTTGTCTTACGGTTAAAGAAATTTATTTCCTCAAAAGATTTACAAAAATCACTTACTGAGAAAATACAAGATTAAGATTAAATATTTTGTTCGTCTAGCGTTTGACACAAAACAAAACGAAAACAATCATGCTATTAGAAATATTCAAAATAACGGGGGTAGATGCGTAAAGTGCGCACGATAGGCGAAACCAGAAATCAGTGATACAACACAATAGATGTTTACTAAGGTCCATGACACGGTAAATATTTATTCTTCGTTTACGCTTTTTATTTTTTGTTGTGTTTTTCTGTGAACAGTTTGTCATACATCTTTACTTTAAGTTTTTGATTTATATTTTTAGTATAATATAGTTATAGTTATAGTTTTTTTTACAATATGCAAATAAATAATAAATAAATGCGCCAACTACACATATTCTAACACACACATACATACACACTACATACAGGTCAACAGCATAGGCATGTATTAATACCCAACAAACATTTAGCATTCATACTCATACACACAATAAATTATTATGTGTATGAGCATGTAATAATAATCATAATATCTATTTTATAAGTAAGTACTTATTTCATATTACAGAAAATGGCATCAAAGATCCTTTAAAGAATAATCTTAGGTAAATTCATTTAAAATGTGATGTTTTAGTAATTTTTTGAATGTAAGCATTGATTTTGCATCTTTTATATCTTGAGGCAGTTTATTGTATCTTTGGGCTCCCTCGTGCAGTATAGACTTTTTGCCATAGTTTGTTCTGGGTTTAAATAAATGTATATCATTTGCCTGTCTTGTTTTACGTTTGCTATAGGTTATTCTTTTTGTAAAAACTATTTGTGAGTGGATGTCTTTGGTTAAGATTTTTCTTATAAAGATGCAAGTGTTATACCTGTGCAGCTGAGATATGTTCATTAATTTCGTGTTTTTGTATAGTTCAACAGTAGGTGTTAGGTAGTCATATTGGAACAAAGTTTTGATAAGTTTATTTTGAGATACTTGTAGCTTTTGGAGGTTTGTTTTGGCAGCTGTGCCCCAGACTTCGTTAAGGTAATCTAGATGTGATTTGACTAGGGCATTGTAAATAAGATATCGGACATGTTTAGGAAGGCATCTTACCATACATCGTATTGCACCTGTAAGCGAAGATAGTTTGTTAATAATCTTTTCGATGTGGGGTACCCAGGTGAGTTGACTGTCCATGACTAAACCCAGGTACTTTTCCGTGTTTACTCTATTGATTGTTTGGTTGTCTATTTTAAGGGGAATAAAGTCAGGTATTTTTTTATTTTTGGCAGAAAAAAATATATAATTCGTTTTAGCTACATTAATGGTAAGTAAGTTTGCTTGCAGCCAATCTTGTAGCATATTGAGGTCATTTTGTGCATCACTTATAATATTATCTATAGATGAACCAGAGTAGAATAAGCTAGTATCGTCAGCATATAATGTGATATCTCCCTTTAGCCCAATTTCGTGTATACTGTTAACATATATAAGAAACAATAAAGGACCCAAGATTGATCCCTGCGGAACCCCGCAGGTTATCAATCTCGGCTCGCTTTGGACGTTATTGATTTTAACTACCTGATACCTTTCTGTAAGGTAGGATTGAAACATTTTATGTGCAAGACCCACTATTCCTATGGATTTTAATTTACTAAGAAGTATATCATGAGAAACCGTGTCAAATGCTTTTTTTAAATCCACAAATATTCCCAGCGTAATTTTTCCTTGATCTATGCTAAGTCTAATGTTTGTAACCAAGTCGATGGTTGCGGATACTGTATTGGACTTCGGACTAAAACCATATTGTTTTTTAAATAGAAAATTTTTGGAGGTCAAAAATTGATTCAGTCTGTGATACAGAATTTTTTCATATATCTTTGATATTACCGGTAACACCGATATGGGACGATAATTACTTGGTTCCATTCTGTTACCAGACTTATATATCGGTGTCACTTTGGCTACTTTTAACGAGTTAGGAAAATGTCCCTGATTCAGGCAATCGTTTATACATTTTACCATATCACCAACAATAAGATTTTTTACACATTTGATACTTTTTGTAGAGATCCCATCCAAACCTGAGCTTGTATTTGACTTAAGGTTACTTATTATAGTTAATACCTCACTTTGATTTGTTGAATTTAAGTCTGATAGTTGTTTGCTGGTGTTTTCTTGTCTGTAATACGTTGGAGGACAATTTGTTTGCTGATTTTGATGTTGTAATATAATATTGGCCAATTCCGTACCTATTGTTGAGAAGAACATATTAAACCGTTCACACATGTCCCTAGTGTTTGCTGTAGTTTCTGGTAACGACATTAAATGGGGGGGCGCACTGATTTCTGGTTTGTTATTGGATATACAATTTATTAGTTTCCACATCTTTAGAGGGTTTTTCTTCAACCAACCACAACGGCAAATTGGTCGAGCATAATTAAATACTTTAAGGTTTCGAAACATAAAACTTCGGAGACAGCCTTAATGAAATCAAAGGAAAATAAATGAATAAACGTAAAACTCCTATAAAAGGCTATTATTAATTTATAGATCTATCTACTTGCGCTCGCTTTGATCGTTGAGACGAAGCTTGGGTTAATAATTAAATTAAAACAACTCCATGGGTTGAATTTCAATTAAAGGCAGAGTTAAACGGCAGTTATTTTTTTCCATTAAACATTTAAATATTAGGTACAAAACCAAATTATGCAAAAACATTTAATACAAAAATTTCTGTACTTTAAGACAATCGACAGTTTTACTTCAGAATCATATTTTTCTAGCCCCAAACTAAAATAAACTAGAGGTGCACTAGGTGTTTAAATACATATAATTTTAAGAAGGAAACACCCAGGCCAATAAAAACAGACATGTTCTGGCTCACAAATGTTTTTACTCTGGAGACCGAATTCACGACATTTGGTGTGCTAGCCGATATCTCAACGATTACGCCAAAACTGTCATCAAAAATATACCTATATATTATAGTTTGTCAAGCTAACTTAAATCCACCCACTTTCTTTTGGAAAAATGGAATGTCAGCATCAAGAAAGTATTTCGTCCAAATACGTGTTCTGAATCTGTATCACCGTTTTTCTAATGACACTTCCCGCGGAAAACTACATCCTCCCGTGATTTACGCAACATTGGAGGGTTCGATAAATAATTCTTAGCTACGCCTCGCCGGGGTCCCAGTCGCCGGCCGCTTCCCTGGAACAGGCCGGGAACGAGGGTAACGCCTAATTTATAGGCCATTTAAACACCTCCGTGTCATGCCTCGAGGTAGGCTTTTTTCCGTTTCTGTTCCGTGATTGCGCAATGTGTGCATTTATTTGTTGAAGAAATATTCATTTATTTATTTATTTATTCAATAAAAAATATTAAACCATTCAACTAAAGTGCCCCTTAAACCACTGGCTGGCTCAGTGATGCAATAGGTTTTGAGTAGGTATTATACTTACTTGGTAGCAATATATCGTGACGCCTATGTCCAGGGCTCTGTTTCCTAAAAATGTGTGCTTACTACTAGTCTATAACTTTCGGTCTAGAAGTTCTTAGCTTCATACTCTGGTAATTAGCTGTCCTAATACCTACTTCACAAAGCCAAAACAATCTTAAACTTGATTCGGCTTAAGCCATTTCTTAACCGTTAGCATATTTTGATGATAGCTGGCACCGGTCATCCCTTATCTGAGCATAGTTATATCTGGCGCAGCTGAAAATAAGAGAACCTTTACACCGCCTCTATTGGCGATCTTCAGGGCTATACGGACACACTGCTGTGTCTATTCCTGTGATCAAAGTAGCCGCTCTTAAAAGTGCAAGTCACACCTGACATGACGTGCTTTTTGACACCTGACTCCATAATCAATTGCCCATTGTATCGCATTATTTTTCCAAGACCCGTCCTCTTGAGGCCAAAACTTCCTATACCATTTTCTAAAATTACTGCAACGCTACTAGCAAAGAAAATACGGTTATTTTCCTCTGGCTTTTTCCAAGAAAGGCGTGTTTGCACTTCGGACCGGGTCTGTTCATTCATTTCCTTCAACCCAAGTACCTAAATAAGGTCGCGTACAAACAACGTTAAATAAAGTTTGCGAGTGGCGCAGGTTGCTTCAGCGCACCTCAAATGAAAACTTCGCCCAAACTCCGCCTTATTTTGTTACACCACTATCATACTAAATGTGTGGTTACTAGTCTGGGCTCACACCCAAGCTTTGTGATAAAAGGGATATAATTTTTAATTAGTGATGATTTTATAAAGAAACTTTTGTAATCTGATACAAGGCAAAAGTTAATAAACTTTCGTCTAGATCACATTAGAGCGACTGCCATGTGACCTTCTTAAATAGGAACAAGGAAACCAGACCAATTGGAACATGGTTACACAGCTATTTAACTGTGCAGGTTTTCTAAGATGTTTACCGTCACCGCCGAGCTAGTCGTAAATATGCACACAATGTAGCAATTATAACCATTGAACTCACGCATGTGAGTTGAAACCGTTAAGCTACAACAGCTCTCAATTACACACTGAAATATTTCCATAATATGTTCATTTTTATATATCTGTTAACATCTGTACAGCACAGACCAATACGCAATAAAACAATTGAACCACTTCAATGCCCTTCCAAGCGTCTAGCGCACTCATCCCTGCGCTAATGCAGCATCTCAGCAGCGGTGAATAATTACATCCACTCGACCGCTTTGTGCCGTCCACAACAGCTGATTGCAAGGCTGTACATTGGAAACATCTTTGTTGCAAGAACGCAATTTTCTCGGAGTTGTTAGTTATCTAGCAACAATATTGTTTTCAATATGATATATTTATTATTGAGTTCTCAAAGCAAAATTATATGGATTCATCATGTTATGATGACGAATAATCGACACTTATGAATCCAATTGAAAGGTGCCCTGCGCATTAATAACCAAAAATTACTCAGCATTTTATGCAAATCCAAAAAAAGGCTTTTAGTGAACCTTGTATTCTTCATTTGTTTTGCAAAGATCTTGTCTTTAGTTACTACTTTTGAGAAATCGTGTAATGATTCCCAAATTCTGAAATATTGCTAGCCGTTAGTCTGAATCACTTGATCAGAAAGCACCAAAGCTTAATGTCCTTACCATGTTATCTTCCGCCCACTGATAAAATGTAGAAACAACGAATGATACCCCTATTTTGCGTGGCTTTTCAACAGTCGAATATATTGCGGATCATCTGCTAGATAGATCCTATGAATTGAAAAGGATTAACTATCATTTCCAACGTTGCGATATTGTGCTATATCATACGTCACATACGGGATTATTTTATGCTGTTTGATGAACTACGAGTACGTCCCTATTATTTTTATTGCTCGATTATTAGGTTTAGATGCAGGTAGCATAAAAGTGCGTAAATTTAAGCCGCACAGATCGAGCGAGTTTGATACAGAAGCGATCGTAAAAAAATTTTCAATGTTAAAAATAATCAGCAGCCTTCGATGAGATTACTGAGTAGTGAAAAGACAGCTGTTTTAATATGCAAAATAGACACCCCTGTATGGGAGTTTTAGGATGCACTTTCTGTTGCATTATTTATTGATAAATAAAAGACTCGGCCTATAAATAAATTATGCCTTCGTGAATTCATAATAATTGTAGTGATTTACAGTTGTGCACTACGACAAATTATACAGCAACCGTTGGCACATTGCCAATTCCGAAACAGAATTTCTGTAGCACATAATAGTACACTTTCAGTTCGAAAGCGTGTCTGCATTACTCAATTTGTTTGAGAGTCTTCCACAGTACAAATTGAAGTAAGTAGGTATATAAATAATCTTAAATGACGATGCGACCGGAGCATTTCATTTTATATATATATATGCAAATGATTGCCGTGTACCTAAGCTATTGTACCTTCGTTTGCAACCTCAAGTTTGATGCGGTATTTTAAACCATGTACCTAGTTCAAGAAAAATGGCACTTGATTTTGCAAAGCAAAAATTTTAAGATTCTTCTCGGAGACACGTCTTACCGCAGCCTCATAAAGTGCACATGACATATTCTGGCTAGCCTTTCCCACTTCGCTGCGGCTTTCACAATGTCTGCATTTAAATTTACACGGAATGCACGGGAATATCATAAATGCCGGAGGTTGAGGGGTCGGAAATGAGATTAGGGGCTAAAATATCACCTTGGTGTACTCCGACTATTATTTGAAATAGTTAGGCTGTTTATAGACCTTTGTTTCAACTAGAGTTTTAATTTAAAGTTGAAGTCCTAACGCTTTGTTATTTAAATTTATTTCATTGTCAATTTTTCCAACTAAACAGTTATATTTGGTACAGTCAAAAGCTTTTAAAGAATCTAAAAATAGCATGCACGAATTTTGTTGCTGTCATTCAATTAGAGAATAGTTTAAAAAATCTTATTTTGTCAATCTTTTAAAGTTACATAGACATACAGACATTTATAAAGGTTAAAAATTAGATTGGTAATATCCAGATTCAACGTTTTAGTCAATCACTAAGAAAAATTTCATAAACTTTGGACAGGCTCTCTCATGTAAAGTGAAACGTACAGTCTCATATATTGAATAAGAATTTTCTTTATTAAAAAGTATTGAATTACTCGATAGCATGTGCAATTTACCTAATGTCATCGATTTAAATTTCAAGTACCGTGTACTTACCCAAGCGTGAAGTCGACGTGATAATGTAACGTCTCATAGCATGCATGCGACGTGTCTTTACTCGACTTTTCACGCTTCCGAAGCTTGCATTCATATGCAAAGTATAAAGAAATAAAATGTAAAGACTTTTGTACTTAGGCAGGGGAAAGGGGACACGTAATAATATTTTGATTATTTAAGTGTACATCGTCGCGGTCTAATTGGAATACATTTTATAACAACTTGGTAAGTCCAGTTATTACGTAAAAGACACTAGAATCAAACCTCAGTGACCCTTGAGAACAAAACTTGTTGAAGCTTGAATGTCTTGTTATTTAGTTATAGCCAGTTATAGCAGAGAATATGCAAAATAAACGTTTCGTTGACACTAGTTCCATGATAAAGTTCTATGATGGAACTACTTACCTACTGTTAATTTTTTTTTATCACTGGTTCCATTATTTTCGAAATTTGAAATAGCCATGATGGAACTACTGTTAATATCTTGAATTTAGATTTTCATTACACACAATCGTAACTGGTTTTTGGCTCCGCTTAAAGGTACTTGAATTATCATTACAAATCCAGTCTTATCTCAATAATTATGAGAAGAAAATAAATCACATGTACGATTTACTTTAGGAAAACTTAAATACCTAGATTTAAACACTATAAGAACAAATACCGATTATTATCCTAGGCATATAAGAGTAGGGTGAACTAATGAATTCCCTACCGAGACAAAAAATAAAACAGTACTCGCTCGTTTTTAACCGTCCTCTATTTACCAAAAATGAAAACGTAATAATCCCTACAGTACTAGTTAAATAGCTGCACAGAAAATCTTTATTATCTCAAATAAATTGAGACATGAATATTAAAGACCCTGGCAATTGCCGAGCTGAAACTTTACAAGTCATTCCTTGTCCGGGAACCTGTTTATTCAAGAGAGAACTCTCGGAAGGAAATTCCGAGAAAGCCTCTGTTGGACTTATTTAGACTTTCGTATGATTACGAGTATTAACACCAAACTTGATTGGGGAATGTTAATCATATTAACAATTGTAAACAATTGATATTTATTTATTCTTTATTACACCACACAGCGGTCCAAAAGGCGGACTAAATGCCACATGGCATTTTTTAAAAGGCAACCCTAGAAAAAACGTGACGTACGTAGTCTGTATGTGTGTCGAAAGCTTCAACTGCATGCGTGTTTGGTGAGAAGAACGGTGAAAATAATGTTCAAGGATATTTGACTGATACCTACACAAGTTTTTTTTATGTCAGAGGCGGCAAACGAGCCAGCGGGTCGCCTAATGGTAAGCAATCACCACCGCCCATGGACATCTGCAACACCAGAGGGAACGCTGATGCGGGGGGGGGGGGGGTCTGGGCCTCCGGCACTCTCACAAACCAGACAAAAACAATAGCAGTCACTATTATATTGTTTCACGCTGGTGTTAGTGAGAGGGTGGTAATTCCCCGGACGAGCCGGCCCACATGGCTCTACCACTACAAAAGTAGTAGGTATTTTTAAGTACGAGTATTGTGTTTAAGCCAGTGCCACTCATTTGACTATATGTTCTTTTGACTATATGACTTGATTTCAATAGTGGAGGACCTTTTTTCCCTGCAGTAGGGTATTAAACAGGCTATATACTTACAAGTTCTTTGATAAGTGCACAAAGATATATCTGTCTCACAGATGCGTATTATTGGACATGTTCTGTTTTATTTTGAAGCTTTTATTTGCTCCTATATTGAGCCGATTGAATCTGGTATATTGATGTTCGTGCAAAAGTTTTAAAATCTAAAACAGGATTTTTTGTTCAAATAAAGGCATTGTGTCGCTCCCTGACAGCTAGTTTAAAAATAAAACAAAACCGAACGGATTAACTCTCGTACACAAACCGTTTTCACGCTTGTAAAGTTAATTGAACTGTCGAGTTAAAAATGGAAATTTTAATAAACCAAAGAGTCATCAGTCTGAAGTTAAAATTTAATGAATACTTTATCATTTTCAGAGCACTTGATCCCTATGTAATTGGGGTGTACTTGGAACATGACCCAAGATTTGACAAGTCCAGTTAATATTATATCATGTTTCCGAGTAAAGGGTCCCTCAATGGGTGCTTAACATGTGCTACACGCCTTTCTGCCAACTGAAGTTAGGAAAAGGGCCTGACGTTAGACTAACTAATATCTAGATTAAGTATTCGTCACACAGCCACTGAAGTATCTGACTATGCAAATTCTAATATAGGGTCGATAATTATCGTCTAATATTTATTATTTTATCGACTGGTAGAACATACAGCTAAACTCTGTAGTTTCTGAGTTATGATGGTAGTGTTCCTCTTTCACCGGTGTTCCTCTTACCCTAACTGACCCTACCTATAGTTTTCTGCTTTGTCAAAAAGCACATGTGGAATTCCAAAAGTCCGCAAAGAAAAGCTCAACCTTGTGAAGTACCTTTGGAAACATCCAGGCTATCACAATTTCTTGACTTTATTTAATGGGTGGTAATTGCGTCAGCTTATTCTATAGAATAAATAAATATTCGACCACATCACACACCTTGACCTAACTCCCAAGTAAGTAGTGTAGGCACTTGTGTTATGAGAATCAGAATCATTATGTACAACAAAAATATACCTTTAAATATATTATAAACATAATTACATTTTATTTTATTTATTTTTAATATAGGTATACCGTAAAGGAATAATACAAATATGGCCACATAAAAAGTTCGTTCTGGGTGCATAAAAGGTTACTACCATTTAATTTTGGCCTAGTATCATTTATACACACAGAAAATTTGCATATTTATTTAACCCAATGAAAACAAGATCAAGCTGTGTAAATTAATGGATTCCACAATGTCATCCCGCGGGACATTCAGTTGCCAAAGGAAGTGTACGGGCACAATTAATCACAGTTACGGGAGTGGGGCAGAGGTCGCGCGGAGTCTGAAATCGCTGTCTAACAACAAGGTTTGAGGAGCGAAATACAATTTTGTGTTTCAATCTGACAAGACGAGCCAAGCAAAGCGCAAGCGAAAAGTCAAAGCCACAGAATTTTGACTAAGATGTAGAAATTGTGACGTTAGTTTAGTTAGGGCGTGTATAGTTAGAAGCTTGGCTCTACATGAGATAATAATAAGTTTTTGACAGTGCGAGTCATATAAATGGTCTCGTCTTGGCAACATTTTACATGAAAATGTTTTTGGTGGGATATATTATACAATTTTAGTTCTAGGTAACACCTCAAAAAAAAAACTTTTAATTAATACAGAGCACAGAGCTCAGTACTGAAAAAGATTTTTAAATCTCATAATATTCATGATTTTCCGTGAGCTGTGGTAGCTTCGTCACTATACGTGGGGTCGATCACCTATGGATATTTCTATGTGTCTATTTAACACTAGCTCGGCGGTCATGGAATCCGTCGTGAGAAACCTGCTTAGTCGATTGGCTGTGTAGCCATGATCCAATTGGTCTGGTTACCCCTGTTATGGGTTACGGAAATCAGATGGCAATCGCTCCAATGTAATAACTGGACTTAATTAGTTCGGGACAAAATGCTCCGAGAACGATTGAAATTCACCTGCTTTCTAAAGATGGAGCGGATGAAGTAGGCTGTGTGAAAATTTTTGTTAAGAATAAAAGCGGTTACTACGTCCGATCCGAATCCGATCCGAATGCTATCCGTCTCCGTGAAATGACGTTCCGGAATAGCCGTAGAACTATTTCTAGGTGATTTACACACTACTTCCGTCATCCGTCATCCGATGTTCTTTGTGATTTTGATTACACGGAGACGGATCGGATTCGGATCGGACGTAGTGCGTAACCGCTTTAAGTGTTCAGAACGAACATCTAAGTAATGTGTTTCTCCGCGGATCGCGATACAATTTTTCGTGGTTCAAATTTTGCTCGGTAGAATAATAATTGCCTTTGCCCATTTTAGGCCTTTCTGGCTTTCATTCTGATAATATTTTACTATCCACATACCTTTCTCAATGTCTAGTCTATGTTTGTACCAAATTTATCTAAATCAATTTTAGTGGTTTCGCGTGAAAACGTAGTAGACAGACCGAGTTACTTTAGCATATCATTAGTATGGAACCATTTAAACATAAAACTTATAAAGCATTCAGTACAAGACGACGTCTTGTGTTCATTACATTTTAATTGCTGTGAATGTAATCGCGTCTTTCATCAGAATGAACCGTCGCGTGCTCTTTAACACTTTTAGGTATCTAAACTTAGAATATCATACCTTGTCCCTACTAAATTTAATTTAACTTTGTAATAAAGCCAGAAAAGTCGAGTCATTTCATCACCCACCTCGTTACACGGAATGCGTAACAAGATGGTTAATGACAATGTACTTACGCAGGCAAAATTGCAATAGCCGGGGGAAAATACCGTTAAGTGCAAATAGGACTTACGGAATGAGAGTTCCACAAAATATTGTTTGTTTATGCTTGTTTCAGATTGCCAACTTTATGGCATTAAAAAAAGATAAATGTCCATATCTGCCGCAGAAATTACAATAGATGGAGCCACATAGCCATGCATTGGGTTTCCCGGACAGGAAGACGAAGCGTGGGCAGACCAGCAGCCAGATGGTCGGACGTCAGGGCTGACCTGGACAAGATACGCCGCATCACGCACGGTGTGGAAATCCATGCAAGAGGCCTATGTCCAGCAGTGGACGCAGATATGCTGAGAAAAAGAGAAGAAGAAGATGCTTGCTTCACTTCATAGCACTTAATTAAGGCAGTTTTATTTTTCGTGTCACTTCTTTTAGAAGACAGTCTTATGTCTTGATGGTAAGCGACTACTGCGGCCTATCTAATTGTGGGATACTTATCTAAAAAAACATTGTTGAATGTGCTACCCACCTACCCATGGGCGGATTGTGAATTTTTGGGACTCTGGCCTGAAACTAGTTAGGGGCCTACCTACTAAACTAATACCCATTTGTCAAAAACTGTTTTCCACCATAATTTTCAATGGAGGCTAAGGGCCCTTTGTATCCACAACGCCTTGGACTACAACCTAAAAAGCCCTCGCCCGCCCCTGTGCCTACCACTCTGTAGGTAGGTTTCTCTGATAATTCGTATTAGGACTTATTAAAAGTCAAGAATGATTTCACTCCGACCGAAAATATAATTAGAATTGACTTCTGTAGCTATAGTTACTAATCTGCCGGCCGGAAAAAGAAATGAAGAAAACAAAAAGGAACTCCGAAAAACTTACGGTTCGGTTCCACGAAGCAGGAAAATGTGCATGTTTCCCTAAATCTCAATTATCCTCGCGGATGCTAGCGACAGCCTTATTAACAGAGGAAAACAGCCACGCAACATCGCTCTGTATATCATAAAAACTTTTGAAGCAGGCTTGTGTTGGCTCAAGTTTGGCTTCGACTTGGATGAGATTGGCTTTGAAGGTTTACGAGCTGTGAATAGTGGTTTCGTTACTTGTACGTTTTATTACATTTATAAAAATAGGGGCTGAATGATAGCCCCGTAGAGATGTAACAAGGGCTTTGTACCTATCATCTACTAGATGGAATTGCATGGCCGCCACAGTGTCCCAGTTATACAAATTCAATACGTTATTTGACTATGAAATATTGTGTTCCTGTTCCTCAAGTTTAATTTGAAGTGGTCTTAATTTATTTTTTTTGCTTCACCAACGTCGGTACCTATTTACATCTTCTATGTTACGTTAGTGAAAATTTTATATTTTTTTAAACCTAATGTGACAACCAATTATAGGTAAATACCATGTAAATACAGCATGCAATGGACCATTATATGCTTAGCAGTACGTAAATATGTGCCTTATACTAAATAATAACAACAATAATAAAGCGGCGATGAGAGATAATCAAAAAAATAAGTCTAAAAACAAGACAAAGCAAATTATCCCAATTCCTAATGAAAAACTCCAAAACCTAATTATACCGAGGATCAGCATTGGATGAAAAGCATTTTCCGGAGTCTTATAGTCGAGTCATCTATCTCTTATGACTTAGGAAGAAAATCCATAACGGCAATGAGTTTTACCATTTAGTGGTACAACAAAGATATAACTTTTTATGATAAATGGTAAGCATTATTGCTGCTACACTTGCTTGCTAAAGGAAAACCCAAGACGCCTATTTTGAATAATGATCTTAAAAGTGGCGCGCTCGGTTAGGGTAAGTTAATCATTTCAAGACCTGCAAACGTGGCAAGTAATAAGAAAATACTTTATTATGTGGTTAGTACCACATAAAGAAAAAAATTAAGTGAAAAAGAAATATTTTTGTCTGGCAGAGCCATGCTGCACACAGTTCATATCTGTCAGTGAAAATAGGCCGACTTATCCGTAGAAGTACTCGTACCATGCTCTCACAGAAGTCCAACATACCAGTTGTAGCTTTTCTCGTTTGGTTAGTGTACTACCTCATCCACATCTCCATCTACCACATAGCCCATCTCTGTTTCCATTCCTCCATATCCTTGTTTTAAAGGCAACGCATCTGAATCCCTAGTCGCGGGTGTCCATGGATGGACGATAGTGATATTACCATCAGGTGTCTTGTCACTTGCTCTTTTACTCTCGCTCTCTCTTGCGTAAATAACAGTAATTACTTTCGTAACAGAAGCCGTTGCTGGAACGACATTATTTCACAAAATAGACCCTTCAATCATAATGTGGACTGAAAAAGTCTTTAAAAGAAAATACTTGCTTTTTGCGGTATAAGGAACGAAAGGTGATACATTTTTATCAAGGAAAGAGTATTGCATCATACTTCCCAAAGCATATCATTTGTCACGAAAAAGTTCTATATAGACATTCCAGTGGCCTTAGTCCCAAGTACAGTCGCATGACCGTACACGCTCTTAGGTCATCGCAATAAGGTTCAAAGTAGGACTTGTATACACATGTATGCTGTACAGGTACTTGCAAGGTCGAGCGTACGAGCACAGTGTGCGGAGTGTAATACAGGAGGACGTGTCATTGTGTGCAAGATTTATGTCTCCACTCCACCCGCGGCATTGTGCACTTTCTGCCGAGTAACTCCGCGGGATGATGTACCTTTTAGTAGCCAGATCATCTTTTCTGTAGTTCTTTTGTTTTTTACGGAAAATCTTTTGCGGCGCATTTAGTTGATGCGCATTTGTTTCTTACTTTTGTAAAGTACTCGTATTATGGACAGTGCTTGAGAAGTCTGCCTAGAGTTTTAGTAAAGATTGAACAGAGAAATGTATCTTTTCGAAGCTAATGTTATAAATCTTAGAAAACGAATTAAAACTTACAGATGTTATTCTTTTTCATAAGCTAGAGTTTTTGTGTGAAAGCGTAAAAAAACATACAACCATAAATTTTTCCGTGCTTTTGTCATAGAAATCTTTCTTTTCAATACATAAAGTGTTATATTTATATCGAATAAAGAGAAAATTATTTCCTTCCCGGAAATATGGAGTTTGATCTCAAACCTACTTGACGCTATTTCTATTGAATTTTAGCGTGGGATGATTCCTATAGAAACCAGATCATCTTTCTGTTATTCTTTCATGTTTCATAAAAGTTTTTCTTACAGTTCCGACTAAATAGTTATATATATTTAAGACATACTCTTGAAACAATAAGGTAAAACGTTGGCTGCTACACATGATAGACGCCATGGTTTGTTTAGTACCTTGTCTTTGTATAGTATTATCTGTATTACCGTATAATCTCTTGTCTCAATTGGAGTATTACCTAACTTTTAAAATCAGTGGTGCCAACAAATGTTTCAAATAGTTGTAGTGCTTTTTGAATTGTTAAGTCTTTGTTTTATAAAACAAATGTTGGCTTTAAACTACAAACCATTTTATGCAATAGTCGTTTTCAAATTCGTTTCTTGTTTTCTTTTATCAAAGGTATCCAATTTCAAACGTCGCGTGTTGATTGCGTTTTGTCATTTGATCTACCTTCATAATCAGACGATTATTATAAAATATACACACACCATTATATTTGATCATAATCGTAATTTAGAAGCTGACATTAACATACCTAATATGAATTAAGAAATTATGATTTACATTATTATATCTATGTAACGTAAAGCTGTGATGGCAGCCGGATGACTATTTCAGCGGTGAAGGAAAATATCGTAAGGAATAGCACAGTTGTAATACTGTGTCATCATGACTCAGTTGGTGTAGTCCTAAATCATGTGCACCATGAGCTTCCCATGCTAAGTTCGGAACCAAACGCTCGAAATAGAGAAAGAGAAAATGCAAACTTATTTACTTGTAAATCAAGTTTCGTAGTATAATTATATTGCAGCTTTAAGTGGACAGGAGGAATTTGCTGCAAAAGAAAAATTAGAATTAAATCCTTTTTTGTGAAAAAACATGATTGTATGTATAGAGAATTGATCTGAGTTGATGTGTAAGGGAAAATGAATAAAATTATGACTAAATATTCTGCATATTATAGAGAAAAGTTTGCGATCAGTAAGTACTACCACGTACTACTATTGTACAAGGTTAAGTACCTATAGTAGGAATATAAATAATACCTACGTACTTTTGAATCTACACTTTTCGTCTGATGATGATTTTTGAAAGCACTTCATAAGTTTTGAAAGTTTTATTTTATTTCAAGAGATATAAAGTTTTTAATTAAAACTTTTATTACCCTATAAATGCTTCGATGCAACGCAATGACTTTCATCGTTCAAATAAAACTCTAGCTACAATATTGAGTCTCGTACATATCTAAAAAATAAACAAAAATATCCCTTGTACACACCCTTGTACCCCTCACTGCAGGTGAAGTTTATGTAACAGAGGGAGTTTGTTGGAAAAGATCCAAATCTCAAGGATACAGTTACGTAACAGAAACTCTGGCTTACCAGGTCCTCGTCGTCATCCGAGAAAATGTTGGCTCTGTCCTGCGCCGTCATATCGCCAAAATAATCCAAAACCTGGTCGAGTCTTCCCTCATGGCTCACGCACACTAATCCCCCCAACTCATCACTTTAACTGCATCCAATATGATCCTTTTACATCCACATCCATTTTAAAACACGGCAAAAGTGACACTGAACAGCCAAAACGACTCGTCACAGTCACGAAAACTCTTTAAATGACGATCGGAAAACAAATGAAAAAGCGAAAGCGTCGAACGTTAATTTCGAAATTTGAATTTCGGCGCGGCGTCCTCCCCCGGCAGCGGTAGGGCGCAAACTGCGGTCTGGGGGACAGAGAACACTGCAGCGTCTGGTTACCATGACAACGCAGGGTTTTCGCGATGCGGGAAAACTGCATGCATTCTGCTAGACAATATCTGACATGCGAAGTGAATTAGAGTGGCTTTACAATTTGATTGCCCCGGGCAGTTCGAGCAGTTTCGCTGGGTAAGTGAAATATTGAAGTGGATTTTGAAGTTTACTGCTCCGGTTTACCGCGAAGGAGTAGTAGTAACGCGCACTTGTTTTATTGCACTCTTATTTTATATTCCGCATCGGTAAATCTTGTGAGGCTTCGTGGTGCATCTTCCTGGAAATATGAGCTTTTGCGGAATAAAAATATTCCCTTTTTCTTTATTTAAAGTATATTATTAAATTGACTTTAATTACTACTTTTTTCAGCTTCAGCTATTTGTGCTGTACTAGTTTTGATGCTCTATTGGTTTACATTATTCCAGTCTTGACCGTGTTCTCTGTATATTGGGTTAAAATCTCGGGAACCATTCGTTTCAGATTATTCTTTATGTGATTTCTTTATACTAAGTCAGTTGGCAGACAGACACGCATCCCACCTGATGGTAAGCGGCCACTGCGGCCTATTCCATTGAGGGACACTTCACCACACTACATTTAATTTGTGGTCACTATCGTAATATAGGTACTATGTAATCGTGACTATGTCTATTGATGATGATGATCTTGTACACACACAATTGTATTATAATTCCCAGGAAATGAAGACTAACACCGAGTAATAGGTAATATCATAAAACAGTAAGTACCTACATAGTAACAAAATGAATGTTTGTTCCGTTGTTTCAAGTCTTAGCAATTCAATTAACTTGGGAGAAAACAGCTCCTTGATGAAAAGGCAAATGAAAACACTAATGAAATTGAAGTAGCACGAATAATGTCCTAATGAAAATGCCTCAAGGAAAAAGTCCCGAGTTCGAGTTCTTGCAGACTTATTTTTCTACTTTAGGCATAAAGTACGTAAGTAAACCTTACCGCATGCAGAGAGTCTACTCAGAACTCTCCATTTTTTACACGCAGTAATTATTACTGCTATGATTGAAGGCATTATCAAACTACCTTATTTACTAGTTTAACAGTGGCGCAACCTAAGTCATGCAAGAATAGGAAATTATATTCGGCGGACTGTTACTTCTTAAAATGTTTTTTATTTTGTGATGTATGTTTATGAGTGACTGCAACACAACTTGGGCCGGGATTCGGCGATGCACATAGTAAACTAGTAATATACGTAGGTATGGAAGCACAGAGCCCAATATAGGGGCTCCATTAACTGCATATCACCACTTGCGTGACTATTAATACACTGAAATCTCGGCCCATGGACATAGAGCTACGAACTTTGGACTTACCACAATAGAGGCTATAGTCTAAATTTTTTCCAACCTCTGTGGAACAGTAGTTTAGCCATTTGATTATAGAACCCGGAGGTCATGTGTTCGATTTTCGACTCTCCACTAGTGATACGACTCTTCCAGAGTCCGGCTAGCTAGCTGCTAAGCTAAAATCTGCCGCCATAACAGCTTTGGCAGCAGTTGGCAATGATAAAACGGGGGACAGTGTAAGTATTTGAAATCAATTGTTCTAAGACCAACCTACAGTGTGTAAAAATATTGAAGAACACACCCTTTTTTATGTAAAAAGTGAAAGCATTTGGCCACAATCTCACCTGATGATAAGTGTGATGCAGTCTAGAGTTTTACATGCTTACCCAAATTTCTAGAGCCTATTCACTTTAAACTTAAAGATTTCAAGAATAAGTTGCAATAGCCGCTTACGCTACGAGGGTTGTAGCTAGCTAGTCGGATACTATAACAGACGACCCAAATACATATAACGAATTGCCTAATATTACTGCATAGCTTGTACGAAACAATGCAGCGAGTGCAGGTGACGTAAAACTTGGCTTTGGTTTCACTCTGCGTATAATTACAGAGCGTCCTTCGCCAAACCGACGCTTTAGCCTTGACGCCCAAACCGCAGTTGTACATTTCAAACACGAGCTAATTTTGCCCTTGTTAAAATATTGCCTTGGTGGGGTGACGAAACAATATTTTTTCATTGCCAAATTCTTTCTTTCTACAAAAGTGACACGCGCGGAATTCCTATTTACTATAATTTAGTGCCCCTACATACGTCCTTTATTGGAAAATTTTAGTTAATACTTGGGCTGCAGAGTGTTAAATAAAACCAATTTAAGATACGAGAAAGAGTAGGTAAGTCGCAGTGGTTGATTTTCGATTTGATCTTAATGTGATCAGATTTGATGTTATCTTATCTAAAGGGTGGAAACTTTTCTTCACGTCACAATCGTTCTACTGATCACACAACTTAACGCTGGTAATTTATTAAGGTGTTGAATCAAAATAATTTTTATCTACATCCATACCCTAATATGTCTATTTTATAGTCAGGATCGATGAGCAAACGCCCTACATTTAGATATGAGTATCTGTTTAGTATCGGTAACCAATACCTTAATTACGTTCAAATTTCGAACGTTTTATAGTCAGGATCGATGAGCAAACGCCCTATATTTAGATATGAGTATCTGTAGCTGCATCTTAATGTTTACATTTTAACATCGGTTTACTATTATTTATGTTGACTTCATAAAAAATGACTCATGTATTGTCTGTATTCTCGGATTAGTGTGTTCAAGATTATATTTATTATATTGCCCTCTTTCTTTACAGAAAGTTTATTTTAACTTAGGTTTTTAATTTTCCCCAAAACACAAGACATAATTACTTATACCGGCAAACACAATATATATGTAGAGTTGGCCGCAATATAAAGTAAAATATAATAATATACTTTCGCTAGTACCAAACGTAGTCTATTAAACCGTGTTAACGTGACGTTTTCTATCGGCTAAACATAGACACCTCCTACGCTGTTAATAATTTAAATTCCTGGTGACGTAGTAACCTTTCCAGTTCTAGGAAAGGCCTGTTCCTTGAATTCAGAGCTTGGACACGGATGAATAAATACAGTCTGGTTGCCTAATGAAAATTGTTTCATACTGAGCGTTCAAAAGTTATTGAGTTGTATAGTGATAGATAGACTAACTCCCAATACCCACTTAACTCCCCCGGTTTCCCCTTACCGACAGGGAATAGCTGCGAGTGCCAGCCTTCTAGCAATTGACCAGCCCAACCCCGGATCTGAAAAATTCTTGCAACCAACCATATCCAAAATAAGAAGTAGCTACTGTGTTTCACGGAGGTCAAAAATTCTTCACAAATGTCATCAATTGTTTTATTAATATTGGAAGTAGATTTTTTTTACTTTCTTTTCCATATTCTTCTTAGCTCCGTGTATTCAATTACCACGCCATTCACGGGAGAGCTGCGTCCAACCTGCGATCGGGGCGGGCCCACCCGAACTGCGTTCATCATGCACGATTTTCATTATAATTGTTTTCCGAGCTTTTTGTCTTAGTTAATTAATCGAGTCACGCTTTTATCATGATTAAAAATCGAATAATTACATTAACTATGTATTTATTTATTTTATTTTGCACAAAATCCACAGCTCTTAAAAATTAATACAAGAAACTTTAATTCTAAACTTACAGCTAATGACGGATTTTAAATATATAATTATTGTACTAGGCTTCAAAACTCAAAAGCCCTGAGATAATAGCCTATACTACTGCACAGAGGGCAGCGTCGTGTGACCCATAAAAACTTATGGATTACTAATTTGCTTAGGTTTTGATTACTATTGCAGATTCTTCAAAAAGCGAGCTTATCCTTTTTGCAAACGCGCATAACGCAATTAAGACCCTTGATATTTCGCGATAACCTATGGACGTTAAACAGGATATTGTAACTGTCTTTCATCTGTTATAAAAAGTAACACAAAAGAGCAATTCCATGAAAAAATTCTCCTTTCTTCCGAGACGAATGAATGACGCCACCCGCTCCCACATAATGATATACATCCCGTAAAAGTAAATACATAAACATTTAAACGCGCAACGAAGGAGTTCATTAACATTTCAGGGTGGAACAAAGCGGGTATGCTCATTATGCGGGAACAATGAATTTTGAGCAGTCTCACTGAACAACAAACAAATGATATTGTGGTCTGTCCGCTAATGGCTCAATAAGACGCCGTGTCGCATTGCACTAATCTGCCTGAAGTCAGAACAGCTGTTCATAATGGGACACTGTCTACAAAATATTATATTACTGGCGGCATCAACTTTTGGCATGATAGCATTATATATGTTACAGTCAAAGTGATCAATTAGCTATTATATATAATGACTGGTCATTATATATAATAACCAAATTGACTAGACAATGTGATAAATTGATCACTTTATCCAGCTATTATTTATAATAGCTGGTCCTAGTTAGCCAAAGTGATCAATACGTACGTTCCTGACATATAAAGTATATAAATAGTTGTACAAACTATGTATATGTTACGCTCAAAGATCAAAAACGCTCATTGAGCGGAAAAATAGCTTACAACGCATTGCGGTCACAGTAAAACATCCAACGTAACTGACACACAGAGGAGACTATCTTTTGAACAAAAACAACTTCGGAGGCGAAAATCGACTCTGATGGATATAGGTTAGAAGGCTAAGGCGGGAGCGGAGCGAAGCGGAGCGAAGCGGAGCTCCCGCCTTGGCCTTCGTGGTTATTTTTTTTTAAACCTGAAAAAAACTTTTGTGACCACAACGCCTTGTGAGCTATTTTTCCGCTCAACGAGCGTTTTCGATCTTTGAGCGTAACATATAGACCATTTGATGATTAATAGTAAATAAACAAAATACTATCTCTCTGCCCTGACGAAGTAACATGGGTAGAATTCGGTTCTGGCACTCGCCGGCCGCTGCCGCGGCACGCTCGCTTCGCTCGCTCGGCTCGTGCATTTGGGGTCGCAGTTCTAACCTAACCTAACACAAATCTATCCATTCCTTTAAATTAATAATATTATTTCTTTAAAAAATTACCAGTTAGGCATTGTTTTATTACATTGACCAAGTCTATGAAGATATTATATATAATGGCTGGTTAAAGTGATCAATTCTGTGTTATTTATCACTTTGACCAAATTGAGTAGATATTATATATAATGGCTAGTCATTATATATAATAACCAGATTGATCACTTTGGCTGTAACATATACATATATACTAATAGGTAGATCATTAAAGATGTGGTTAATTTTTTTATGATGACATAATAATTTGTGTTGATCTGCTCCACATCTAAAATTGTGTGTAGATTGACATGTTTTAGTAATGAGTAAGAATGATACAGCAAGACCCTTTACCAGATTGATCAAATGTATATTGAGAAAAGACTCATTTATATTTGTGATTTTAATTCTTCAAAATAGTGCCACATTGATAACATCTGTCATATAATATTATTGCCAATTATATTAATACTAGCGGTCGCCCTCCCGGTTTCACACGCACATTAATCCTGTAGGTTCTCACTTAATTTTTAAAACAGGTGGAAAATATCGTATAGTTAAATTGAATCTTATAGACCTTATGTCTAAGACGCTATATGGAAAAAAGTTGAGGAATATGAATGTGTAGGTATCACACTATGGACTCCGTCCTGCTACTAAGGTCCATCCACATTAATATACGACCCTTATCCCTAGACCCAACCTTAATGACCGCATTCAGCCTTTCTTCTGAAAACAGGGGTATATTTTAAAACAACACTACTTACATAACATTTGAATGACCAGAATATTAATTCTTAAACAAAAAAAACACTTTATTATTTTTTGGTGCACCCATCTGGAATCAAAGTACGCTATAAGATGCTTAGCTTTGGTGATCGTAAATCGCCCGCTGCGTCTTAGCCCTTATTGAAAGTTTATGTTCTAAGACAATATTGTCTTAACAGTTTGCAGTCGTATTTTAAATTGGTCGTTTATACCTTGACTAGCCTTACGCCTGGCTTCGCCCGCATGGACATCGTTATTCCGCAAGATTTTTTAAAGATAAAAAGTAGCCATCTCTCAGCAAAAACCACGTCAATCCATATCTCCAAACCACCTGGACGAGTGGCGATGAACTCTATGGAACCAGCTTCCCGCAGCGGTGTTTCCAAACCAATACGAAATGAAAACCTTCAAGAAGCGAGCATATTCCACTCTTAAAGGCGGGCAACGCGCCTTCGACCCCAAGGGAGTCTCGGGTGCTTATGGGCGGGTGATCACTTACCATCAGGTGACCCACTTGCTCGTTTGCCCCCCCGATAATATAAAAAAAAACTCCGTGGCGACGTGAAATAAGGATAACAAAATTACTATTATCCCATAGACTATTATGAATCCCATAAGAACTGAGCATTATCCCGGGATAAAAAGTAGCACATATCCAATCTCAAGGTACAGTTTATGTATGTCTAGGCCATTCAATCAACATAAGGCGGGGACCGGCTCGTCCCCGTAGGGTGTAAGGGCAAACCGGGAAAGTTGAGTTGGGTGGAACGCTTTACTTGTAGTTCCAAATGCCACACAAAACCCCAGCCCCCCTAGACAAGCATTTAGACGTTCGTTATAGCTCAATTTGCGATAGCGAATGTCAAACCAATATTTTCACCACGTGACTTTTCTATGGCATCTGTCAAATCCAAACAATTTAAAGTTAGCGAATTTCGCTATCGCTGTCAAAATGTTACTTTGTCTAGGCCCCCAGCCCCCCTAGACAAGCGGCATTTATGACGTTCGTTATAGCTCAATTTGCGATAGCGAATTTCAAATCCCATACTTTCAACACGTGACTTTTCTATGGCAACTGTTAAGTCTGTTAAATCCATAGAAATGGGACTTGGCGAAATTCGCCAGCTATGAAGCGATGTCATCTTGTCTAAGGTCTCGCAAGCGGTTAACGCATTCTCCTACGAAAAAAAAGGTTTTGTCTATGCCAGTAACCATCAAAATCGATTTAGCGGTTTATATAAGCGTGAAAACGTATTAGACAGACAGACAAAGCTACTTTCGCATTTATAATATTAGTATGGATTACGACACAGTCCCTAGCGATCCCTCCATATGCCTACCCTATGCAAAGTTTGTCTGTTTGTTCCGCTTACTACAATATTAGTCTTCCCACAGTAAACGGCTTTCAGCGCCGTTAGTTTGCGGGTAACTACCCGAACATAATTGCGAATAAATACATTTTAATTACAAAGGATTAGGACCAAAAAACATTATAATTAGTTACTTTCATAATTAGGGTACTGTTTTAATACTGCCCTACAAATTGCCTTAATTAAAACAAGTGAACTACACTAGGCAAGGGTATATTGAGCCTGTGTGGAGTAAAATAACCCTGCTCAAAATCGTTTTCTTCAAACACGTTTGTATACTTAGGTTTAGCTATTAAAAATTTAAAATACCTTACAAACACAAACAGCTACGATATTATAATGGGTTATAATATTAATTGTTTAAGAAAACAAAAAGGGTTGATTCAACATAATAATAATAACCTAGCCGAGTTTACGGTTACGACAATCAATCTTAATATTAATGTGGGAGCCAGTACACTTGAAATTTAAGGCTCGAAGATCAGATGAGCCTACAGTCTGGCAGCACATTGAGCGACGCTTACAGGTGAAGTGTCCCTCAACGGAATAGGCCGCAGTGACCGCTTACTATCAGGTGACAGGTCAGGTCACTACAAAATTCTCAATTCCTTTACTCTCTATACTAAATAAATCTAACTGTCTTGACAGGCTAGAAAACAATTTTAAGGATTATACAGGTACCAGCAAACTTGTTGAACATCGGTTGACGGAGAGGGGAAAAGTTCGCGCATGTGCACTTGCGAGAATTTTCCGAACCCGCGCGCGCGACAAGAATGTTGATCCTTTTTCTGTGCTTTTCCCATCCCACCGACTGGCCAAGGCAAAAATAGTTTTCCCTTTAATACACCTCCTTGTGTACAGAAATTGCATTACAGTCACTAATGACACACAAGGGTTCTCTCTTGTAAAGTTAACTGATAATGACATGTTCTTTTACCCCTAACAAAGGCGCTAATTTTGTTGTTGCAGAGTATGGACAGAGGCGCCACTAAGTCGCGACTTATCGGCGCCAGCTTTTCTGTGTGGGAGCAGGGAGCTTTCAGCTTTCTCCGGGGAAACTACGTGCGTTCGGATATCTCTACCGTGCTACTTGTTTTACTAGGGAGTTTTTGTCGCAGTTAAGCGAAAGACAAGATAATTATCTGGCTGGAGAAGCAATGGCCGCGCTAGAACGCCTAGGAACGCCGACCAACAGGAGCCAACAGGAGTTGGTCAGGATGATGGATGAAAATCGGAAAAATACTACGCCGTGCCAGGGCCCTCGTTTACTGCAACACAGATTTGTTTAATTGTTTAATTTTCAATGATTCTTTTTTTCAAGTGGGTAATATTTTATTTGTTTCCTGTTAATTATAGCATGCGTATATGTGATGTGGTAAATAAACGTTTTATCTATCTATCTACCTACATATCTAAAATAAATAAATAAATAAACGTCCAGGTCACGTATCTGAACAGGGTGGGGGTGAGTCAACGCTGCGGCACCGCGTGGTCGCGACGCGTTGCCAAAACGACGCAAGGTCACCTATGTCCCGCTATGCACCAGTTCACCCGACGAATCAACATTTATCTATATCAGATAGATAAAATGTCAACACACAATAGTAAAGTAAAAATACTTAAAAGTAGGAAAAATAAAGAGAAAACATTTAGGTACACATAAAAAACCAATTAGGCAACTAATTATGTATGTAAGTGTGTGTATCGCAGTTATTCAAAAGGGCCATTGGGCCATAGCTTAGGGATCGTTTACTGTCGATATGCAAATTGCTGATCTTCTGCTACAACCGGTGGTCGCCGCGCGCGCAACTCGCGCAAGGCCTCGGACTATATACTTAGTGTAAGTGTAAAAGTGTTCTAGAGCCATGCTGCAGAATCCTTTGCGTCCGCGTCAGTCGAAGTGAGTAGGCTTGGCTGAGGAAGTACCACCCTCTTACAGAAGGTAGACGTATGACCGTATGAGAAATAATTTTGATAATGCGCTTCGTTTGGTGAGTGAGGGTGCCGGAGGCTCGAATCCAAATTAATTTGAAAATAGAAAAATGCAATTGAGTAAAAAAGTGCAAAATGACAAGCTAAATATCGACATATCGTGTTCAGTCCAAATTATTTTATAATAAGTATTATACCTAGTCAAATTATAGTAAGGTAGGATAAGATTAAGTCAAGATTGAGTAGAGGTTATAAGCACTGAAATAATGGGTTTTCAAAGGTAGAGGATAAGGAGGAGATACGGGATTAGGTATAATAAATACCTACACCGGGATTTGAAACTAGGGATCTGGGGCGTGGCTATTGCTTTTAAGTGCGGCTTGAGCTAAAAAGATCTAATATGAGTTTTTATGACTACATTCTTAATTTAATTAATATTAAACATTCAACTGTAAATTACACCATATTATCTCAGCAAAATCTGTAATTCTGTATCAAAATTATTTTCATGGACACCCTTCATAACCGCCATAATGGAAAAATAAATACAAGAATTTATAAAAGTTACAAGATAGATACACCATGCATGCATCTTACATTACGAAAATATTTTAGTCTTAGCTTGAATAATAATAATTTTCAGAAATTTCTTATAATAAATTCTACCATTATTCTAAGATTCTACCAAATGGCAAAGTAATAATATGTATCTTTGGCTAGTATCATAGGACATAGTATCCCAGTGAACACTCGAACGAAACCATCTCGTTCGGCTCGTTTTTCCTTTTTGCTAAAGACATTGTGAAAGTAGACTTTATAACCATCGAGAGTCCTATAGAATAAGTTACATAATATTCTATGTGATGAACAGTCTTGTTCTGCATCTCAGAGTTCTTTGGGTTTCATAAATCTTTGGCAGTATTCAAACTCAGAACAGTTCATGAAATTAAAACACCATAAATAACGTCTTTCCTTTACATATAATAGTTATTAAACATTTTTAAAATAAAATTGGTGGCAGTGGCAGTTAATAAAAAGTTGGCTTAATAGACGTGCATGTCAGAGTCGTGACGTGAGACATTAAAAAAAGTTAAAAAAGTTAAATAAAATGGGTAGAAGGAAGTACATACCTCATCTGTCATAGGGATGGCGATGCTTTCCGAAAAAAATCGATTTTTTGAATCGATTCGAATCGTGACCCAATGAATCGATCCGCAAAAAATCGAGGCCAAAAAGATCGATTTCTGAAAAATCGATCTTTTTTTCAAGTTGATTTATAATGTATTATAAATAAAGATCGGATATTCGGATGCATATTTACCTCAAATTGAGGTATTGTCGTAACATGGAAAGCACTTTTGTATCGATAAAATGGACTCGATCGACAAATTTAGTTTTTTATTATAGAATCAAATCGGATGTAGCTATATTTACTTATGTTAAGGTGCTAATATGGAGCGCAATTTTGTATCAAAAAAATTTGGGGGTTTTGGATTTGACAAATTAAATTTTTTATAACAGAAATAAAGATTGCCTCATATTTTTTCTAAAAGATTTTTATCATACGAATTCACAAATGAAGGAGAAATGGCCGGGCATATATAAAAAAAAAATACATCCAATCGGTTAAATTACCTCGTCCTTTTTGAAGTCGGTAAAAAAAATGCCACATGCTAAAGATGTCAATTCCCACCGTGATATCGACTAGATTCGCATGTACTAATTTCCCGGAATCGCGGGATTAATAAGGAAAAAATATTTTTTAAGAAGGCGCTTCCATAATATTGGAGCAAAAATGAACTTTAGGTAAATAATTATGTATCCGAATATCCGACCTCTAATGATGACGCAACAAGAAATGTCAGTCACAGCTATAGACAAAAGTCAAAGATTACGCAGGAATCCAAACATTCAGCCATTTCACGAGTTTTCGAATAATCCTTTAACCGGCAGCCGGCAGCACTTATATAATACGCGTACTTACATTAAATTAATTGTAAATACTTTTTTGGTTTATACCAAAACATAAAATAAAATCGAATGTCGATTTTCAAGGGTGAAGAATCGATTCACTGAATCGATTCAGTACTACATATCGATTTAAAAAATCGATCTTTTTGTATCAAAAAATCGATTCTTCGATTAATCGATCTCAGGTCGCCATCCCTAATCTGTCATTGAACGTAATTTTAGAAAACTTTTTTCAGCTTGTAAAATGTGAAATTGTGAATGTATAAAGTAATATTAAATTGTCTACCTCATCTTCCTGTGATATTTCGTAACATTAGAATATTTAGAATCTTGAGCAAGTGATAATAATGGCCATTTACCAGTGATATAATAGTTATATGATAATATTTATCTTATTGATAACGTCGTAAATAGAAACGTAAGAAAACTTAATTAATAATTCAATAACTATTAACTCTACATCTTTCCTGTGCTTTATAAAGTTATAAAATATTCTTATTAGTATTGTTATTTTATGAATGTGGACATGATTCTTTCGTGTTCTATGATCTGCTATTTTCTAATTAAATTAAGTATAATATATTAACTGCACGCCCTGGTCTGGCACGAATGGTGGCGATTCATTTTTGTTAATATAGATAGGATTAATATTTATTATAGATTCTTTAAAAAAATACCAATCAATTGACAACCTATTCATCTTAAAACAAATGCTTCATTTTATTCTTTCTTAAATATGATTTTTTTATTTCCAGATCAGTTCAGAACAAAATGATATTTACAGTCAAGAACAACAACAGTTTGATGTATGTATAATGAAGGAAAAGATAATTAGACTGCAGTGTAACAACTTTCAACGTAAAGTATGGAACTACAATCTTAATATTAAGGACTCAAATAATGTTAATATATTGTATCTACAAATTATTACATACCTAAATTAGATTAAGAAATAATTGAATAATTTTTTTTGGCTCAAAATACCTACTATGATTTTAATAATTACAACGCTTACGCTCAATATCAATAATTTCTTTTGTAATTTAAATAGGCATGTTTTGATGCTTCCTACATAAAGGATTGTTAGTCAATTTAATGGTTAGTAATGTCGTTTAATTCTAATATTTATTCTAACATACACTTGCAATAAAAGTTCATATTAAATATAGGTATGTTAGTATTACTATAGTCAATTGTCATTGTCAAATAAATTAGTAAATCTAAATTACGTCATAGTCAAAATGTAAAGATGATATTTGTGGCTTACAAAACCATACCATATAATATATTTAAATAATATTATATTCAATTTGACACATAGGCCTATGTGTCAAATGACACGCTATTAAAAGTAATGTGTAATGTGAAGAAGAAAATCATTTAATTATTTCAATATTAAGTTAGGAATAAGTAATATAGTATGTTTTTTGTAACCGTCTATTGTAACTTTGGCAATAAAGGCTTTCAATATTCAATTATTTGAATATACAACCAATATATTTAGTGGTTTAACCAAACGAGCTTAGATGAAAATATAATAAAATGATTTAGTCATTAGCAGCTGTTTTGTTTGAACATTGTATAGTTGTCCTAATTAAAGTGCTAGTCATTAATAAGTCATCTAATCTAGTCTAATAAAAAACGACAACATGTGCAGTCGTGTGCTCACCAAAAAGCAGGAAAATTTTACTGAAATATAAGTGGTTGATAATAAAGCTTTTAGAGTCAGTGACTGAAGGCTGATTATCATATTAAGAATTAATACAACAGACGAACCTTCTTATTGAAACGCAATAATGTTTAATGAAACGAATAACAGCTTCAGTGATGATTATGAAGTGAGTGGAAATTTTACAAATAATAGAACAGAAATAGAATTTTATCGCACACTCATATTATTAGTCAATATTTGTCACATGCTTATAGTAGTAACTATTGTAATTTACCAAAGTATCTCTTGGATCCTGATGCCAAAATGGCGTAACTATAAAAACTTTGTATTTTTTAATGTATGTCTTGCTGCATCTATAGATAATTGTTCCAAGTATGTCGTACCATCTTTCTCATACTTTATTGTAATGCAATTTGCAGTTATGGCTCACAATAATTGGTTGCTGATTTTGAGTTACATGTTTTATTCTAGTTTAGTTAAAATATTTGAACCAAATACAAAAATGTTTCTAAGAACAGCAATAATAGCTTGGGGAATTCCTTTAGTATTGTCAATTATAAATTTTATATTATATATTCAAAATTTAAATTATACTTTAGATCTGTTTATACGTACAACAATCATTTTCTATGCATGTCTGTTACCATTTTTGAGTTTTTCAATGTACATATTCGTACTTTGGCATCTGTTAAAGAATTCTAATGTAAGGCGGTCTCATGGGAACAGGTCTTCTAAAATTCAAGTTGCAACATTATTGCTTTTCATGGGTGTTTGTATGTGTTTAGATTATATAATTTTTCTCATGGCACTGTTAGACTTTGGACAACAAGGGATGGATCTACTTGTGTTATTATTTTTTTATAGCTGTATAAATCTTACTCAGGATTTAATTGTTGCTATATGGGTGTGTGTTGCAAAAGCGAACCGTACCATATGGCGAAATTATAGTCAAAATAGAAAACGAATAAATAATCTAGAAGAAATTGATCTAGGTGATCCTGTTTAGTTAGTTCATTTTATTTATTTATTTAACCTACTTATTGTTGCTCTTGATTTAAGTCATTTTAATGAAGTACCTACCTTCTTTAAAAATAAATTGTATAAACATTTAAAAGATATAATTTTGCAATAGTCCAAAAATTCCTACCTCAGAAAAGAGTTTTAAGAAATCTTTCTAGAATCTATATCTTTATGTCATGGGTGTAGTTAAATATTAATTTAAGAACCTCCTGGCCTATTTAAATCAATGTGACCTTTTCTTTCTATTTTATAGTTTTATATCATTTAAAGAGAAAAAATCTTAGATGTTGAGAAAAGGAAGAAATTTTTTTGTACATTATTCTAAAATTTAGTAAGCAGTCTACAAATCACAGCATTAAACATTTATACAAGTATTTAAATATCAGGTAAATATTAATTTAATGTTTTAACTAACAACTTAAAAATATAATAATGTTGATAAAAATAATGAGCACACATGTATTCATTACTGATTTATTGTAATGTAGTTGTGACAAAAATTTATAAACATGTGCTTAATCGAATTTTTTATTTAAAATATTTTTGAAAAAGGATTTCAATTTTTATTTCTAAGAAAATGTATATCCAAATATATAAAGATCTGTATTAAATGATTAAATGAAAAATTAAAATAAAGGACGCTGAAGTTGAGAAACGAAATAAAAAGAGTAGGTATCCCGTTGTTACAAAGTGGATTGCAGGAAAATCATAAAAAAATGTTCAATGTGACCAGTGATTATTTGGATAGCGAAAATTATAATAACAGTCGCATGAATGGTGATGATTTCAATGTAGTCGTAATCTGGACTGCGTTAAGTCCGATAAAATGGTTGGCGACATTTTATTGACATAACTGTTGTGATTTACGAATGTACACTTTGGATCGTCATTCCAAAATGGTGTGTTTACAAAAATTACTTGTTCCTAAATGTTAACATTTCTGCTACGTTAGCAAATATGTTACAATTCATAGTCTATCAGACGGATATGCTAAGTATATAATATTTATTTTTTTCAGTTCTGGTTCATATTTTCGTAGCTATTGGAAACTGTTCTTAAGTGTTATGTTTTACTCGGATTTAGTTAAAATATTTCAACCGCCTGCTTAAACAAGATATTTAAAGACATCTGCGATTGCTTGGGGCATTCCAACTATTTTATTATGTGGTCATTATGGAATATTTGCATTTGGGATTGATATCATATTTGCATTAGGTACAGTCAAAGCACGTCAGACGTAACACTTTGGACTTTGTACCGCTCTTATGTCGGGGGCATAAGCGCTATTATTGAACTGCAAGTGTTTACCGTGATGTGCTGTTGACCGTACATGCAATTCTTTTTCCGTTTGTATGTCTTTTTATATATGGACTTGTGGAATTTGTATAAAGGTTTCTCCGTAAGAAGCTCTAATGTAAACGTTTTTTCTTTTATTTAAGTTGCAGCATTAATGTTTCTCATGAGTGTAGAGTAGGGTAGATTACCTAGGTGTGAGCTTAGATTTGTTGAGTAGGTATTTCAGTTTGTATGTATTTGTGTTAAGTATCCCTTCAAGATATTGTTATAGCAATCTGTGTGTTTCTTTCCAAAAGCAATCGAATCTTGTAGCAGGTATAATAGTCGAATAAAAAACCGAAATTCGGAGATGATTAATGTGTAACAAACCAAAATATGATGAATATCTCGAATAAACTTAATCTTGAATAATCTATGAGCTTTATATGTACACGTAGTTATGCTATGTTAAAATGATTCCCAATCACGAGTAAGTATGTTCTACAATGCAAGGCCCTAAGCTCTTTCCTACTATTGAGATCTCTGGGCAATTTGTAATCTATTTAGTGCTGAAATCATAGGATAGTCAAAATTATTTGTAAATGCGTTAGATAGGTAGGTAGGTATTCTTGAAAAAGAATTTCCGAGCTCCGTGACGAGGGCAGGTAACTGATCATGACACTGTTTGGTTGTGCTTGTGTACCTTTATTTACTCATAAATAAATATTTTTTTGCACATAATATTATGTCTTTATTATATTTCATTACAATCCCTTTAATACAAATGATTAGCATAGTGTGACATACATGGTTGCTGGTCTTGGATGAGACCTGCGCCTACGAATCATAGAAAAATGACAGTTTTTAAGCTGAAGCGAGTACCTATCTATGTTTTTTTTATGTCAGAGGCGACAAACGAGCCAGCTGGTCGCCTGATGGTAAGCAATCACCGCCGCACATGGACATCTGCAACACCAAAGGGAACGCTGGTGTTATGTGAGAGAGCGGTACTTCCCCGGACGAGCTGGAGAGGCGACAAACGAGCCAGCTGGTCGCCTGATGGTAAGCAATCACCGCCGCACATGGACATCTGCAACACCAAAGGGAACGCTGGTGTTATGTGAGAGAGCGGTACTTCCCCGGACGAGCTGGAGAGGCGACAAACGAGCCAGCTGGTCGCCTGATGGTAAGCAATCACCGCCGCACATGGACATCTGCAACACCAAAGGGAACGCTGGTGTTATGTGAGAGAGCGGTACTTCCCCGGACGAGCTGGAGAGGCGACAAACGAGCCAGCTGGTCGCCTGATGGTAAGCAATCACCGCCGCACATGGACATCTGCAACACCAAAGGGAACGCTGGTGTTATGTGAGAGAGCGGTACTTCCCCGGACGAGCTGGCCCATTCGTACTGTAAAACAGCATGGCTCTATCACAACAAAATGTGTAACATCATTCTAGTCTGGTAAGTAAGTAAGTACTTAGTCAGAGAATGTTCCTCCTTCAAAAGACTTACTGAAGTGAAATAAGCATAACCAACGGTTCACAAATGAATTCATTCATGTGAAAACACCCAACTCGAGTAATCCGGTAGGTATCTTGTCGCAAAGGGAACATACAATCTACGGTGATGCTAAACGTGCAATAATAAATTAAATGTAACGTAAACGCCTAAAGTTATTTTTGTCGTCGATATATTGATACGGCGATATGACTCGATAAAGAATAGGTACCACTTACATAAGTTAGGTCTATGTAATAGGGTGTATTCATTGACCTACACCAACGCCAATCTATCAGTATTCGTATCTCTTAGTTAAGTTCAGCGATCGTATTGATAAAATGTTTTTCTTCCGGATCTGCTCATTATAATGGATAACATTCCCAAGCCATTGGTAGAGGCACCATGTAACTTTGCTATTGACGATAGGCGAAGGCTAGACGCTCAGTATTTACGGTCCGATGGATCATCATTCTGAAATTAAGAAATCTGGATATTTGGTAAAAAAAAAATATTGACATCCATCAGTAGGTACTCTAGGCTACACCATCAGTATTCACCACATTCCACGATAATTATACTGACGGACCACAGTAAATACTGAGCGTCTAGCCTTCGCCATAAGTGCATCTCTGAAGCCTGCTTATGTACCAGGCGCGGTCCGAAGGGGGGGGTCACAGGGGACATGACCCCCCCCCAAAATCTAAGGTCAAATTGAAAAATCTCAAAAATCCAAATAATAATGGTGGTGAATGGTGGTAATTCCATAAGTTTATTTATTAATTATGTATGATTTTGCAATACTTCCATAGGTTTCCTTTTTCTGAGGTAGTGAGTGACCCGGGCTGGTCAATAGCTACAAGGCTGGCTGGGGAAGTTTAGTGGGTAGTGGAAGCTTAGTCTCGAGTCCCACACACGGCCGCAGGTTTAGCTAGCCTGCAGTTATGGTACAAAAACGCATTCTCCCTACAAAAAAAAAGGTAATGAGTGACCCCCTCCAAAATTTCAGGCTGCGACCGCGCCTGTTATGTACTGACATGAATGAAGAATAATTTTGATTTTGACATAGGTACTTAGGTAATTAAGTGTCCAGTTTTTCATCTTTGTAACGATAACTTACTTACTTACTTGGTTTCAAAGATGTGCTTGGATGAAAAAGGGGGCCTTTGGTAGGTTGGAGGAGTGGTACAAACATTAATTAACAGACACTTTTTTTTATCAAATTTTTATTGTTTCTGTACCACGTTAGGAAACATTAGATAATAAGTACTTACTTACAAATATACATTTAAGCAGTCTCTTAACTTGGCCCACACATCTAATAAAGTTTTATAACAATTTCCGCGCCTTGATCGAATGTCTATTTTGAATAGGTAATATTTTTTCCTCCCAGGAAATAAGCGAATTGCATATGGCCCCAACAGGTCCCGTTTCCCGTTTCAAATTAAATAGCTGAATTCAAGGCCACATGGTTGTGCTTCTGAGAAAAAATGACCGAATAAATATAATTTTAATCCGATTCGATTCGATCATTAATTGTACCCAATAGTATCCACAAAACGGATCACGCGATCGATTTATCGCCTGTTTTGTGCCTGCTGAATAAAGACAAAATAATAGTATTGACGCTATGTAACTTTGCCGTGATAAAATGGAAAGGAACTTACTTGCATTTGAATGCGTATGCAAAGCGCATTTCACAAAACTATGTACATAAATATGTATGTATGTACCTATATACTAGGCACCAGGCTGTCAGTTGCTGTATTTTAGTGCAAAATGTCTTCTATTTAAGCTTACTTAATGTCACATTCATGAAAATGGGTTACTGGAGGCCCCTTGGACTACTCATTTCAAGACGTAAAATAATATACGTGTATATACGTGTGATATTTCTATTTAATGCATGTGCTTAATGATTTTAATATAACCCCAAAATAAAAGCTTTTTTTTTATTGTCTAAAAGTTGAGAAACACAGGGGCGCCGCCATCGCATTTTAGTGCAGCCCACACCCACATCCACTAAAGTAAGTGATACTTAATTCAAATAACGTAACACGCATTAAAGTTAATGCACTCATCTGTACTTTTGGGAATGAGTACTGTCAACTGTGCCATAGTAAAGAGAGTTCATTGGAGTTCATCTACATACACCGCACCGCACGCGTCTTGTAGGTAGGTATAATAATTATGTCCTGCTAGCCGAGTTTTCTATGGCGCGTAACAAGCTGCGCGTGGTAAGGAAGGACGTGTTGAAGGTAAAGTACTGTGTACTCTTTCTGACTGTGACTATGACTGTGAAAAGGAATGGAGTGTGACGAGACGTAAAGCGGAGTGCTCGCCGGGAACGGAACTGATCCGTTCCGGTTCACAGATGCCAACTCGAGCGGTCGCCCCTCTCGACAGTACAGAAAACAGCAGGTATAGTGGAACACTGCCTTTTTTATGGTGACTACTGTTGGCTAAAAATAAGAGTACTTTTATTTTTAAAATTTTTATCTCAGCTCCAATGAAAAAGAGGAGTGATGAAACTTATAAAAGTTAGACCTGAGATTCATCGGTTTAAAGTGGTTCTCAGTTTGTTGAATGAAAATCGCATAGACAGTTCATTGGAAAAAGCTGGAGGTTTTTAAAAACAAACATTTTTACGCGGGGAATGCGTTAAACGCCATAGTCCGGTTTCAGATAAACACTTGAAAGTTACCACCAGCCGAGCCGATTCCCACCTTTTGGCTATCAACCGACTCATCCCCGGTTAAACTGGGTTTACATCGTAACCTCGTGTTTTAGGGGAAGAACAGGGCCGCGTGATGTAAAGGCTTGAGCAATACCTACCTTCGTGCTATAAAAAAAGAATTGTAGGATAGGATAGTAGAATGGCAAACGATCAAGCTATTCACCTTTTAAAGTCTGTCAAGTGTAAACATCTGATAGGCACATTCAATTAAAATAGGTATTTTATTGACTGGCATATGACATGGCTGCCACTGGCCGTTAGTATAACCACAAAAACCGCAGTTACTGCCACTAATGAATGACTAAACATAAATATGCATGCGGCAAAACGCTTGCTACCTACTAGCGCCATAAATCTCGCTGTTTATGTTCTATCTGTTCAGGACTAACTAGTTTACTCAATTCACACATTGAAATATTGCATTTACAGAATAATCAGTATGGCTTTTCTTACAAATATTGCACCTTCGATTTGGTTTTTATTTTACATCTTTAAAAATTAAAATCAAGCAATCAAACCTCTAAGGCTTAATGGCTCGAGCACTTGAGGCATGATTAATTCCCTACGCACTCTTGTCTCTTTAATATAGGTATATTAATTAGGTACTTAATTTCTCAGAAAATATAAATGAAATCAATGGCGCTAGTCATTCTTCGCCCCTATCGTGACAGATGCTACTTTAAAAAAGGTAGGCAGGTGTAACGAAAGTTTTAAAAAATGCACAATATTAAAGAGAGAAATTCGTGATTAAAATGCACATGCCATTTAACTACGAATAGGTACTATACCTACATACTTACTTATTAAGAATCACAGATAATGTTTAGAATATTATACCTATTGTGGATATGTTATGTTATTTTTAAGTTAAAGGTAAAATAGTTATATCAATCACCTATGTACGTATGTAGATACTTGCATATGCTTGTATGATACAAGCATATGCAATTGTATCCATCCTCTTTGAATTAGGGACCCATGACCTCCGGGTTTTACTTACCACTATTCTACGGAGAATCTATGTGAATAAAAATATTTTTAAATAAGAATGAGCGTCATGTTAACAGAATTCAATCAAAACTTGTCTCAATAACCGATGATGAAGCATTTATATTTTATTCAAATGTATTCAAACATGATCATTTAGCAATCATTTGTAACATTATTGCTCTCGTTCGGGGACAGTTTAATTTCTTAATGAGAATTTAAATCGGAATAGGCAAAATTATTTTGTAACAAAATTTTCCAGATAAAAATTATAATCCTTTCTGTTTTTTACTATTATCAAGGATCAATGACGTGGGAACGTAAGACAGACACAGTCCTACATGTCAACAGTTGTGGGTTTGAATCCCATCCAGAAAAAAAAATTAGTGTGATGACTTTCTTTGTCTAAATGTAAGAAATACCTTGGTTGTTTCTGATCCCCTTATCACAGTGCACGCACACGTACCTTCTTCTTACTTTGGGATCAGATAGGTAAATGTGTCGACAATAAGTTTTCTTTAATAATAAAATATACAATGTTTGTGAATACTATGCCAAATAGTTTGTCCAAATAATAAAATCATCTTCCTTTCAAATTCACCTCTATACCTTAATCCTCCCAAACGAATACCTAGGTATTTGTTCTGTGTTTGTATGTATACGAGTATATAATATAGTGAACTAGTCTACTATCTTCATTACATCTGATCAAAGGACAAGGGCCATAACCGAAATGTCACCGGCCATCTCGACCTTGGTCGGTGGACAATTAATTCCCCAATCCAAGCTCAAGCCAACCAATAGGTAGCTGGCCTTGCGAGGTGACGTAACCGCGATGCCTCTATCACATTGCGCCTGCGACTCTTCGCGCACAGGCGCGCGACAACTAAGTCATTCGAAATTCGAACTATTTTTATTCATTGTTTAAGTAAATAAGTAAACATTATTTCGTGCCAGTGAGTTTAGTGTTTCGTGTCATGTGATGAGTGCAGTGTTCATGGATTGAAAACAAACGAGGATCTATGCGAGATCTCCCGTGTCAACTTCAGTATGTTTGTTGTGAGTATTCAATTTTATAGCAACAACAGTGTTTCTTTAAGAGTTTCTAGACAATACGTTTTATGTTGGTGTTCAAGTTTTTAAAATCTTCTCTTCAAAGTATTTTTAGATGAAGTACTGAACTTACTTGCTGTTAATCCGCTACGGTAACCTTGAAGTTAGCATCCTAAGTTCGAATAAACAGGTTTACAAAAAAAGTCATTAGGTTTGTCCTTAATTAATTATACTATCATTACTTCTTAAGCCATCAGCACCTGTTATAAGGCCTTGACTAAGTAGGTAATACCTATGTTCTTAGTCAAGGCAATAGGTATTCCTTGTGTTTATTCCATTATTGTAGATAATATTTGTTTACTTTACATTTTAATAGCATCTAGGTGTCTTCCGAAAGTAAAGTGAGTGGGACAAGTAGAAAAAGGTCAAAGATCAGTTAAGTTTAACGAGAGCGGTAGCATATTGAACGAAGAATCCTAGGTGCACTTTGTGTACCTTTAATAATGTGTAGCCAGTCATACCAATGTCACTTTCTGAGTAAAGTTGTACGCAATGTTTACATTCTCGTTTCATTGTTTAGACTAGCATGAAGAGTTGGTGATGTTTGTTTGAATTGAGAGATACGTAAACAACAACAGCAACAACAAGAACAACCGATCGATATACCTAAATACGACAGCAAAAAAGTGGTACAGGATAACTTGAGCAAGTTTTTGTCCTTATTATTAAAATGTAGAGTTAATTACATTTTATTAATGTTCTTGAATTTTTAAATCTAATACCTGTCCACTTCTTCTTTTTCTTCCCCAATAGTGTCGCAATATAAAAGTTAAGTACATATAAGTGATTTAAAGTAGTGAAACACGACTTTCGACGTCATGATGATAAAGTTAATTCAATGTGCATTAATAAATCTAGAATATATATTTTAGCAGTCATCATATTCAAATCTTCAGTCAATATTATTGTGTAAGTCCAAGTATACATATTGCAATTCACCCCAAGTAGTCCACAACCCTAATGACCTGTTTAATGCGGCAGATTAACTTGCGGGGGTGGAAGCCAAGCTGGATTGGTTCGGACTCTGAAAAAGTCTTTCTCCTCCAACCAGGCCCAAGGTGCGAACTGAACTTATACCCGACCCTTATAAACGGGTCTTATACCCGAATGGATTAGCCACTGTTACACTGAGAATACGATGGTGTTCGCAACTTTTTTCCGTTATTTTAATTTAAAATCATTTTAGTAAGTTCGCTGCATTTTAGCCATGTAACAAGCGCCTGTTGGCTTATAAAAGCGCTTACCGTTTGTTTCTGCATTCAATTTCCATGATATCACTATCAAAATAAGATACCATCTAACCAGCTCCTAATTATTTATGCAAGTTTTATAAAACCAGATTATAAATAATTTTTTTAATATAAACAAGCGAATATACGTCGGGAACAGGTCGGTGACCTGTGTATCGTCTGTGTATTAATACGACAAAATGTCAGGCTGGTAAAATTAGACACAATTAATATACACAGTAGAATCGATGCCAGTCGTCACGTCATTCGAGATTAAAGGCTTCTTAGAATTCGGATGAAGAGATCGGGGAAGTTTATTGGATGGCGAACGCCATTCGTTCCGAGTCCTATACCTATACGGGTGCAGGTTTCGTGAACCTTTAGTTTTCGGAGGAAAATGTGCTAATGCACGGCGGTGGGATGGTGAATAGCCACAAGGCTAGCACCCGCTCGTTATATTTGGGTGTGAAGGAGAAATAGGTGGAGTTTAGTGGACGCTTTAGTCTCGAGTCCGCAGGTGTACCTAGCCTGCAGTTATGGTGCATAAACGCATTCTCATCCGAAAAAAAAAGGTTAGCCTGCGACGATGTGTGGGATTCAGGATTAAAGATGTTCGTCGCACTGCCCGTTCGTGGGGTAAAAAACCTCTAAATGGGTCATTTGAGGCTGTTGGTTGGTAGCAAGCAAATTAAAGCTGAATGCATCCAATAGGGGAGACTGACACTCTTGTGGAGGTGAATCTCAATCTGACACGGAGAAATCTGAATCTGAATTTAGGGTGTATGCCACTAAAATAGGAGAAAATTTTAACTTTTGGTTAAAAAATAACATCGAGCCCTGTAGTTTATCACGATTTTATTTCGTTTCTAGGTACCTACTCGTAGTTGCTACGGATTGTAGGTACCTACATGCGTTAGTAAATATCAATTATTGATGAATGTGACAAACGCAGATGCATTCAGATGCATCGCGCCAGATGTGCATAGCTAATATTGTGTAACGACCAGTACTAGCTAGCGTGCAATGATGCACACTCGCCAATGCACAGTGTATTTACCTAACTACAGTAAAAATTAAATACAAAAGGTAAACCATTTTTTTAAATTTCTCCACTAGATCGTGAAGGTTTAGTTTTTGGCCAATAGATATATATTTTCATTGCAGTTAGTCTCGGAATATAACATTAATTCTAAATAATACTGAGACTTTGGGATTGTCTACGCAAATGAAAGTACTGCTTTGTTAGACGTTAAGTTCCTTGTTCCTAAAATTAATAATACATACATACTATTGTTTCATCATCATCATCATGTTTTATTTCAGATAGAAATAGAAATCTAAGAAAGGCTACATTGTTACATTAAAAAAAATACCCTTAAAAATTATCCTAAGTATAAAACTCCATCGTATGATCGTATCTGACTTCAGTGAATTATTGAACAAAAGAAATAATCTTTCTTTTGTTTCGCACTGCATTCGTCGTAAAACTATCTTTTACAAAAGCTATTGTACCAATCATCAGAACAATTTAAAAAACAATCTAAAATCAGACAATGTAAAATCGGTCTTTCAACTGTCTGTGGCGTTATTAATCTTTGTCAACGAGCCCAGCTGAAGTGTGACTGTCCATGCTGTTTTAGATCTTCTGCAAATGGGACAAGGTCGGAATTTAATTGAGCTGTAAACTTTATCTGAATGAATGACACAGCAATGCTCGCAGGCATTTTAGTAATTCAATTAGGAGAGTACTTTGTCTAATAGTCACAAAACACCGCAGTTTCGTCTGGCTCGTTTAAATGGCGATTGTGATTGGCCAGTTAGGTTTATCTTATCTTTGAGATTAATCCCTCTAATAAAAGATTACTGCGCCAGAAAAGTTGGAGGATGCGTCTTAGTTTTTATGATGTGTTGTGGTCTAACGTCCCTTAAGCCGACTATTTGACGTCTTTCGTAGCTACCATTGGAAAAATATTATTTTTAAGTATTTTACTCAACTGGATAAATTTAGAGAGAGCTCGATGGAGTGATGGGTAACTCTTACTAATTAATTAAAGGTGATAATGGAACTGTTTCTGAAGGTTCCTGTGGAGGAAACTTGAACTTGTGAGAACCTGTAGGTGTCTTTTTACGTATCGCGTCGAGTCTCTACTATTTTATTTGTATTATGCAAACACAATTATTTGTGAGCCTCCTATTTAGGGGTTTAAACAGAATAGTGAGTACCACCCTGGGAGATCCAAAGGGGGGCTCAAGTGGAATTTAAGCGTGTTTGGCACATCACTATTCGTACTATTATGTCATCCATCACTCATCATTTCAGCCCACATATCAACTTACTGTAGAAGCCTTTTTTCTTTAGCCATTCACTCTCCCACGTCCCACGCTACTCCCATTCATTTTCTTCAAGCCGTTACCACTATAACAACGTTCAATATACCTCGTCTCGTAATACCTAAGTAGGTATTACGAGTACCTATACAGATGTTTGTCACTTGACATTCTTCGCCCAACACAAAATCTTTTGGATATGTAAATGAATATCACTGCATAGTTTTCATAGTTGATGAGTGATAAGATGTTGCCGAAAATTTTTCTTTTGATAAAAAAAGTTTGGTTTTAGAAGTTACTCTTACAACCGCGTCAATTCCTAAAGGAATTAAAGTTTGTTCGTATAGGTATTAAATCAAGATTTAGCCATCCCCAGATTTTTAAGACAATGTGCCACATTCGGTTTACAGCGATAATTGGTCGTCTCTTAAGATCTATGTTTGTAGGTGATCCCATCAGGACCGTGGCCGTCGGGAACGCAACACCGACCCCTTCCAACCGGTATCCAACCGCAAAGCTTACGGTACCTTCAAGATTATTGATCACGAGAGAAATCGAGCTGATTATTCTCGTCCTCACCAATAAGGCTTGTGTTAAATATGCTGTATTCCCTTTTAAGAAACCTCTCGACGATGTAGCCTTTCCTTCAGGTCTATTTATAGTTTGTACGTAGTGGGTAGTGGTAATGCTTGTTACTTACGGATGTATTTAAATGTATGACTTTATTGATCCAATGACGTAAGTTAAACAAGCACTGTCTGATGTTTTAGATTAAGATAAAAGTGCTCAAGTCAAGGTTATAATCATTTTTTAATTCCACGGGTCATTCAGTGAATTGACTCACCACAAGCCAAAGATTTATCTTTAAACTTTTTCATCAGTCATCAAAACTTTTTTTTCGGAGGAGAATGCGTTTATGCACCTTAACCGCATGCTAGCGAGTCCTGCGGCCGTGTGTGGGACTCGGGACCCAAGAGTCCCACTACCCACTAAACTCCCCCGGTTCCCCTTCACACCCGAAGAGGACGAGCTGGTGCCCGCCTAGTGGCGATTGATCAGAACTGCATAATTGATCATTTTAGCATTTCACAAAAAAAGCCTTCTAACCTATATCCATCCGAGTCGCTTTCCGCCTCCGACGTGTTTTTTTTAACTTAAGTACGCCGTATGTAAACGGCGGAATAATACAAATTGCCTGCGCGACATAAATATACACGATTAGTCCGTATGCGCACTGGCGCTGTAGATTATGGAACAAGAAAAACTTGTTCGTTACTACGAAGTATACGCGATAGTTTGAGTACTGCTCTTGTATGGATTGGAAGAACTTAGTGAAAAAGTTATTTACAATATATACGTGATTAGTTTCATACCCTTGCGTTCTGGCATTGTATAGAATGGAAAGAAGCGCCCCCGACATAACGTCCCTCGCATGACTAACTGACGTAACTGACATTTTTCTCAAAACTGACTTAAATACATGAGCTTATTTAAAACTCATTTTCCAACGGATTCCACTAATCGTTATATCTCTATCTATCGCCGTTGTAAAGATAGAGCTGCCTGCACCGTTGACGTATATTATTAAGAGCGGTACAAAGTCCAAAGTGTTACGTCTGACGTGCTGTTGACTGTACAAACTGTAAAAAAGCGATGACGCAGTGCCCTTCATTCCCCAACGCCCTTGGCCCATTCTGTGCCCTCGTGCTATGAGCCTTTGTTCCTATACACACCTAGACCTTTGCACACCTTCCTTTGCGGGGCGGTGAACTGTAACGATACCGTACCTACATAGCTAGCCAGCAATAGACAACGCAGTGATCAATGTAGGTTTGTGTTTGTTTATTAACATTTCACAGAAGCTTGAACGAATGAACTGTGAGTTATGAAAATTTGCATCATCTTTCCTATTGAGCGCCTTCATGGGACAGGGTTAAGCGGATCGGGTCGTAATACCCTGAGAACGTGGGTTCTATTCTTCCTGCCTTGGGTCTGTTTTATACTAGGACCTTTTCAGAGTCTAGCTAGAATCATCTGATCTTCGAGCCTCAGATTACAAGTGTGATATTGGGCGATGCTTCCTTTGCAAAGTATCCCTCTAGTAGAATAAAACTAAAACTGACAATGTCATGAAATATCGTAAAGATACTAGGTAAATGTTTGTTGATGTGCAAAGCATTGGCAACGCAAAGCATTGGCTTACTGTTAGAAGGTGGACAAAATATCAAATGCTAGTGAGCAAAACTAAAAGATAAGGTAGGTAGATTTTATTATTTTAAATAGTCGTTGTACTTTTTTAAAAGATACTCTCAACATGATACTTCTCTCGCTATTCTAACACCCTAACAGTCCTTATCCTAAGTGGCAGGGCTTTGTGTAACTCCTCTGAACCAAAGTTCATTTAGCAAGCGCCGGAAAAATCCACTAAAAACACCCTTAATCTACCAAGTACCTACCTGTAGCTTCTTCTGGTAAAAACTGGTCACATTGTAAAGAAACCTACATAATATACATTATGTGACCGCCTCCGTGGAACAGTGGCTAAACCGCTCGGGCATGAAACCCGGAGGTCGTGGGTTCGATTCCCGCCTTGGGTCTGGTTGGTGGTAGGACTTTTTCAGAGTCCGAATGGCTAGCTACCACCCTCACAGGTGAAATCTGCCGCCATAACAGCTCTGGCTGTGTTTCGGCAGTATTAATGTGGGAGCCGGTACACTTGAAATTAAAGGCTCGAAGATCAGATGAGCAGCACATTGAGCGACGCTTCCCGATGAAGTGTACCTCAATGAAATAGGTAGTAGTGACCGCTTACCATCAGGTGGGCTGCAAGACTGTCTGCCAACTGTTTTTTTTTTCTGTCCGTTAAACTGGCCTACTGGCAGTGTACTTCAGATCTTTTCACAAATCGTAATAATAAAACTACAAGAAACCCCCTTACTATGTACAATCACGTGCAATAAAATGTACATTCATTCATATTATGTCTTATTCTACTGCGATAAGGTCATTATTTGAATGGTTTTGTATACATGTAAACGCTCGTGACTGTACAATGATAAGCTATGTATAGAAATATCCACTTCAACAGCTTTAGATGTTCCACTCAAGCTATAATACATTTATTAAAAGCGCACCTCTTCAGGGATGCTCAATTAATCCAGTGGAATAAAATGAGGTGGCCCAAAATAGCACACCCAGATACACCCTCATGGGCCACGGTTGTGTTCAGTCAGTCCAGTGAGTGTGTGATTTGAAATTCCGACGTTGTTAAGTTTTACTATAATTATCATAACTTAGAAAATAATTATGGTGAGTGTTTGAACTGTTTCCCTTTATGAAATACGGTTAAAAAAAAATATTGCTTACCAAAAAGGTTGGCAACTCCTTGTCCTTTGAAATAAAGCAAACAACTTATTTAGAAATGAAAACTTTAGTTTTGAATAAAAAAATGTTGAATACCTATAAATTATAAAACCATAAATAAACGAAAGACTGATTTTGTATCTTGCTTTCTTCTACTACAAGTACAACGAGTATTGGTTTAACTTATGTTGTAACAAAAGGTAAAAAAAGGAAACAAAAAGTTCTTAGTTGATTCCGATACCGGGAATCGAACCCGAGCCTCCTGGGTGAAAGCCAGGTATCCTAGCCACTAGACCATATCGGATGTCGTGTAAGGGATGGAAACCCCTATTCACGTTAGACACTGTTCCTAGCGATCATATTTATATCTAACATCACAGTGTGACAAATAACTGAAGTATAATTAAAATTAATTTTCCGTAGTTTTATAAAATACTCCCGGGCTTCGCACAAGTGGTGTCGGTACCTTGTTTTTAAATAATTAGTTTATAAGTATTACAAATCTTGTCAAAATAATAGGTTTATGACCCGTGGAACACCTAAGATGTAATTTTGTGCAATCGTTCTAAAGGTATACGCGATGTACATGCGCTTAATTTTTAGTTCTTTTTCATTAAACACATACATTGCCGGCCCAATTTTTCCGAGATTGTTCAGCAAGACCACACAGAGCATTCTAAAACTTCTATGCCAATTCCAGGACACTTGAGAGAGGGACGTAGTCTAACCGTAAGCCATTGTCCCGGGGCACTCGACCGAGACGGACTTGAACCCGCTCTTGAACTCGTGAGAAACGATAACTAAACGTAGTTCGCCAAGGAATTGTTTAACAACTCCGCTAAGACAGTTCTCGATTGAGGCTTTTGACTTTTGTTGTGTGGACATAAAAGTTAGGCTTTCGGGATTGTACTAGATTTGTCAGCTCAAGTTAACAAAAAGATTTTGTCTTTTAAGTTCGCCTGGTACATTAAAAAAAACAAAACAAGAATAATTAAAAAAAAAATCCCAAGTTGTCCGTGTTAGCCCTATAGAAGGAAAAAATCAATGTATACTTTTTATTTTTTTTATATTTTAGTCTTTTAGTCTTTTAGAAAATTTTATAATAATAATAATAATAAATTTATTTATTTCAGGCAACTTTAACCCATATTCATTACATAAACAACACATCATCAGAATCATACATAAAAACATCAAAAAATTGAAGTTAGACATTAAAATTTACATAAAAACATTAAAAAATTGAATTAAACCTTAAAATTTCAAATAACATCTAAAATGAGCAAATAATAAAAAATAATCAATTTACAATAATATAATTATGCATAATCAATACTAAAATAAAATTTATTAATTAACCACGTTTTATATAATGAGAAGTAATCGCGTACAAATCAAAAACGACTCTCCTTTAAACAAATCTGCAATTAAAATTTAGGTACAGTACAATAGAATTTTTACGAATTAGGTTAGATCAGCTGCTAACTGTACATCAACAAAATTGTCACACTAGCACAGAATATATACTAAATTATACTATACTTCATTTTATTTAGCATTAGAAAGAACGAAATTTAGGTATTTTATTATATGCACAAATTTGTGTCAAGCGAAAATATAACTTTAAAATGTCAAATTATTTTATTCACACACTTCCGATTCTAATTATAGCCATTATTGTGATCGTTGATTATTATTTTCAATATTTAAATACTTAATTTTCGATTTGTACAACAAAACGAATAATTTAACAGAAATAAAATAATCATCGTAAAAAGTTTGCACTTTAAAAGACCTCAAGAAGCAGCGATTGTAAACATGAAACGCCAAGATTGACGAAGAAGACCCGCGCGCCCCTAGCGGCGAGATTTAGAAGTTGTCTAAGAAAGCTGTAAAAGTGCTTGTTTATCAATCCTTTTTAAATGTATATTAATAAGCAATTCGGTTGTAATTAAATTTATTTACGCTCTATTTGTCTCTTCTTGCCTCTTCAGGTTCATTCAAACATACGAAAAACTTACTCGGTGAAAGTGATTATAAATCGTTTCCATCATCGGTTTAACTTTTAAGTTATCATTTCAGCCGAAAGACGTCTACTGTTGGACATAGGCCTCCCCCAAGGATCTCCAAACCGATCGGTCCTGCGCCACCCACATCCAGTGGATTCCGGCGACCTTAATAAGATCATCGGTCCACCTTGTGGGAGGCCTACCACGGCTGCGTTTTCCACTACGTGGCCACCACTCGAGGACAGTCCTTCTTGCAATGTGGCCTGCCCACTGCCAATTAAGGCTCGCAATTCTTAGGGCGATTTCGGTGACCTTGGTCTTTCTGCGGATCTCACCATTTGTGATGCAATCACGCAGGGAGACTCCAAGCATAGCCCTCTTCATTACCCTCTGCGCGATTTTAAGTTTTTGAGTTTGCCTGTGGCACATTGTAAGTGGCCACGTTTCAATTCCATAGGTCATCGCTGGCAACTTACACGTATTAAAGAATTTTGTCTTGAGATACTGCGGTAAACGGGCCGAGAATACACTGCGAAGCTTCCCGAACGCTGACCAGCCGAGTCAGATTCGTCAATCGATCTCTTTCTGGAAGTTGGATTTACCAAGTTGGACTTTTTAGCCCAGGTAAATGTACTCGTCCACAACTTCCAGTGTTGAGTTCCCAACTTTTACAGGAGTGGGTACGACATGGGAGTTCGAAATAATTTTCGTCTTTTCCATTTTCATTTTAAGACCCACTTATAATAATAATAAATTTATTTATTTCTAGAACACTTAACATTTAGAAACAATTATCTAGCGGCTTTTGCACTAAGCATATATGTATTATAAGCTTGTATTGCAATATCCAGACTATAATTAACAAAACAATAAACAGATGGACGCAACTCGACAGTTTTCAGTCTCAATCTTTTCCTTTTCAAAAAAAGGGAAAAGATGACAGCATGAAGTACGTGTGGGCATGTATGTGTGTGTGTGGAAATGGGTGTGTACATTAACTTGTTGAGACAATACTGAGATCGTTGAGCATTGTGCCTAGGTCTTCCAAGGTCTTGCCATGACTACGATATCATCAGCGAAACGAAGGTGCGTCATTTATTGATGCCAAGTCTCTCCAGTCCAGAAGCTTAAACACTTCCTCCAAAAGAGTAGTGAACAGTTTCGGCGATATAACATCGTACTGCCTCACACCAAGCTGGAGCCAAATGGGTTTTGTCTTCTGGTCCTGGAGGCGGACTGACATGGTGGCGTTTTTGTACAGCGACTGACCACTAACTTGTATGTATCGGTAGTCTATTTGGCACCTTTGGAGTGACCGAAGCACGGCTCATGTCTCGACAGAATCAAAGGCTTTTTCATATTCCACAAACGCTAAGCATAATGGTAGATTATATTCCTCGGACTTTTGTGTTACCTGCCGCAGCGTGGCTTGTTCGGGAGGCAGGAAGTCATCAAACCTACGTACGAGACGATTCGTTATAACTTTAGAGAACGGCTTGTAAACATGACTCAGTAGTGTGATGGGTCTGTAGTTCTTCAGCTGCGTCCTATCGCCGTTTTTGAAGAACAACTTCACCACGCCCCTCTGCCATGCTGTTGGCGTTTGACACTCGAGAATAACGGAGTCGAATAGCCTCTGAAGAGCTTTCAGGACCGTCGACCGGTCGGCCTTCAGAACCTCCGCTGTTACTCCGTCATCCCCCAGCGCCTTGTTGTTTTTAAACTGTTTCAGAACTACACTTACTAATACAAAGGCTGACGACGTCCGGGATATCTTCTGTGTGGTGTCGGGTCAATTTGGCTCTAATTTACGACTTTTAACTACCGTTAAATAATTAAGTTTTAAACGAAGTTTTAATTCATTTCGAGTACTTAAGTTAGACCCACGTTAGTCCGCCGATGCCCCTAGTTTTACAATGGACTAACTTTCAAACGTCAAAACGATAACACTTTTTAAATTTTGCTCCGTTTTGCGTATAGAAAGACAATTTTTGAAAAGAATAACTTAATTTGTGAACTGAAAATTAAAAATATATGTTACTTTTCCTTACATTACTAAAACACATTAATAAATTAAAAATATATTATTTTTACTGTCTTATTTAACGATTTTAAAACATGCCATAAAACAAAGTCTTGTAAAATGAAACGCACTGAACGAGTTAGTACCAGTAAATTATTCCTAAGTTGGTATTTGTTTTATAAGGAAGGTTTTAAATTATAGTTCGGACTTGGTACCTGTACTAGTTAGTACAGTTTTTAAACCTGTTCTAGCGTATTTTTTTGTAATAAGAGGGAATAAAGATTTTAAAATGGCTACAATAAAAAAGTTAGTTCCAGAAGCCTTCTGTCGTATTTCAGCAAGTAATTGGATGTCATCCATCCAGCAATTCCAGCATGTTATTAAAGAGCAAGAAAAGATGCTCCGCTTAGATACATCAATAGATAATACTGTGGAAAAGTTTGCTATCGTTGTAGGGGTAATCTGATTCTTCAGATTCCTCTAAAGATGAATAAAGTTTTCAAATTAAATCTAGTTTGTTTTACTTATCTGATGCACTACATATTTCAAATAGCTTAAATTTGCTCTCAACTCAACATCATCCTCTTCGTTAGATATTTTTTTTAAATACTGAGACCGTCTATACGGAACCTTGATGTGGTGATGTTGTCACAAACAATCAATATCTAGATCTAGAGTATCATAAATCGTTTGAATCCTCTTAACCATATGATCAATAGTTGATCAATAGTTGATCAATATTTGCTTGTAGAAAATGTTTACGACCACTGCTTCTTAGGTGACCAAATTTCTAATGCTAAATAAAACGGAGATTAGTAGGACTGAGTGGTAGAACTAAACGGACATAACCGTCACTAACGATTTTTCATTCGTTCGCATCGACATTTTCTATCTTTGTTGGTACACCAGGTAGGCTACACCCGCATGTTATTCTGTTTATGGTTTTCACATAAGTCGATAAACTTATCACTCGTTTTGGAGTTGTAACAGATCAACCTCATTGGAACAAATGATTCAATCGTTATAATTTAATTTAATTGTACTTGATTACGATGTGATAATAGACGAGACAAAAAGATAGGGCACGGAGATTAGTTAAGATTGTTGCGATTACCTTTGAGTTGTCCATATTCCTTGTAGATATCCTTGGGAAATTGGTGGTACATCCTAATGCCTTCGAATCATTGGTTTTCACTTCAAACAAATTTATTTTCAAAGAAAGTTGTTGTTGTAATTATAATAGAATACCTTTCAAAGTGTCACATTGACATTTGACATTACTTTTTATAATTTTGGAGCAAATTAATGAGGCAAAGACTAACAATCGGCGATGCCATAGATAAAATATTAGTGTTACCAAGATTACTTGTAAATAAATTAATTTTATTCATAAAAAAGTCCTGAATAATTTAGTGTATTTGATAAAATAAACACTTAAGAGGTATAGGCGGGGAGGATCCATAGACAATTATAGAGTAATTTTGTTATTGGTATCTCTTGACTTAGCACAAAAAAATCTAAAATTAGTGTACATACATGACATTGGTTATAAATATGAAAATACATTACCTATGATGTCGAATAGACGGAGAGCTTAGAATAAAGAATTACTTTCATAATAAGGGTACTACGAAAGACCAGGGGCCTTACCATGAGCATTTAAGAAAACCATCCAATCGCAGTGCAGTTTTCGAGCAGGGCAGAATCAGGCCTGCTTAAAATCATACTACGACCCCTTAAAAAGTGAACGACTATTGCACTGTTTGACATGAAGGTGAACGGTTTCTTTTGTCTCTGGTCTTTTTACCGTTCAATCGAATTCGTTCGAAAATCCATTGAAGATTTTATTTTCGTTTTACCGGTTTTTAAATTATGTTTTATAATACGAATGCTCAAGTAAAACCGCGTTTTTATGGGTTTAGATTACTTTATTAGTATAATTTTCTTGATTTACAGTAGTTTTTAATAAGTGAAGCAATAACTATGAAAGAGCCGTGCGTGCCGATTATTCCTTTTAACGTACTTAAATTTTTAAACGTTTCTGACACCAAAATAATACAAATGTCAAGTGTCAAATGCATTTTATTCTGTAATTCTGAAAAAGGCAAAAAAATTAACTTTTTCCGTGATTTAATACGATTTGGTCATTGAAATGCATGTTTTTCATTGAGTATAATACAGTGATTATATACATTGATTGAGAACATGGTTATCAATTTGAGAATACTACGATTTTTTGTTGAATTCTTTGACGAACCACTTTAGATGTTATCTTTCATTATCATTTATCCCCATTGAACACTTCCATGTTCGTTTATACTTTCGGACTTTGACTGAAATATTCTAAGGACAATTTCTGGAGCATCCAAAGATTATGTGGAATGCAGCAGCACAAAGGCTCAACTCTTCTGTTAATATTGTTAATTATTAAGACTAAGTACATGAATGATAGAATATCCCCCCTTTTCCCCCCATTTCTGGGATCAAAAGTACTCTACGTTCACCAGAGGGGATAGTGTAGCTTTCCAACTGTGAAAGAATTATTCAAATCGGCTCAGTAGTTTCGGAGTCTATTCAATACAAACAAATAAACAAACAATCAAATCTTTCCTCTTTATAATATTAGTATAGATAACATGAAGTGATTGTAATATAATTTGTTATTATAATTCCAGTGCTGGGTAGACCTGAAGGCCAAGATTGAACAAAATAATAATCATCAATGATGCTTATAGAAGGACCTTGTGTTGATGAGCTTACGGTAATGATATGTAAACAAGTAACAATGTAATTTATTTATTTATAAAAACTTTATTGACCATACAAATTGGCTACAAAAGGCGGACTTAACACTAAAAGCATTCTCTACCAGTCAACCCTTAGGAAAAACAAAATGCTTGAATGCGGCAAAGAGCAAACTAATTAATTAAGTAATTATCTTCTGTCTGCACTTATATTTGCTTCTATCATACTATAGTATGTGACAAACTTAAGATCATTCATGTTTTTATTACAGAGTTCTACTTAATCAAGAACATTTGACAGAAGCACATTCAGTAACAGCCAACAATGGCACAGGTTACTTCAGCACCTATTGAGCCATTGCCACCTTCTGCCTACAGCTTCGTGAGTGTCTGGTTCAGCATCCCAAGTTGGTGACATCACCCTTTTGCAGAGTGGATATCCAGAATAACCTAAAATAAAATATTATTTAAGTTTCAGTTTGTACTGTGTGTGCCTGTGTTCTTGTTTGATACAGTTGAAGGAAGGATACTTCCGTTGTTGTCTACTGTTTTTAAGGTGTTTTGTAAGTCTATTATATTAATGTAATTATGCTAATCTTATTATTTATAAGCCCATTGTGTTCTTTTGTTTATGTTTATTAAAAAATGTACTTAATTATAAAATTATTTTGAAAAAGTACATATAATGGTTTTGTTTTTTATAAATAAAGATAAAAAATAATATAATTCATGCACACAAATGTTTGTACCCTGTGGGGATTGAACCCGCCCTCTGGTGTAATAGCCGACTTCTCGACCAATTACATCAAATAGCTCGTCACTTAGTAGGTTTAGGATGAAAATACAATAATAAATATTACCTAAAAACCATAAAGCCTTATTAGCGCTCAGCTTTCCAAGTGTGGGCAAAGAGCATGGTTTGACCAAATGAAAGAATCTTGATTGGCACTGGGATTGCTTGCATCTACACTTCTGATTTTTGCATATTAGCTTCTTAGCATTGCAAATCTGGAAATATAATGTTTAGATTATTATTATTTTACCACAAGTTGTAATGATCGAAGTTCTAAATACTAAAATCACAGTTCACTTCTTTATTTGCTTACCAACTGGACATTCAGGTTTTGTAAACAAATTAAATAGACATAAACAAATTAAATAGACATGCTTGTATCATAAACATTCCATTTCGAACGGGTCACTTATTTTGCAAAGGCGACGCAGCTTATTTCTCTTATCTTATTGGAATTCAGTTTCCAAATACTTAAAGAATTCGTCACACTTCTACAAAAATAGGTGTAAATGTTTTAAAATAGGTTACTTTTTATTTAAACGCTAATTTTACTTTCAATAATCCACTTCTTATCAAAAGATACTTACGTTTGACAAAAATACTGACTTCTAACCGGGGCACAAGAGACTCATGAACATAAGCACGAAAGGGTACGGAACAAAATTCGACGACAAAATATGAGATTCACTCACACAATCACAAAACAATTCTGTTAAAGCTACTCCAGAGTAACTTTTTAAGGATCGGTTTATTTGACGTTTCCGACGTTCAAAAGACGCTTTGCTTGACATTTAAAGTCGCTCATGGTAGGAAACGTCCATACAAAAAAAAAGGTGAACGGTTGTCAAAACGTCAAAGTAAACAGCCCTGCCAAGGCCCTGCCGCAGGCCTGCTATAGGGGTCATGGTACAAAAAAGCAGAACAGTTCAATTTCAGGCCTGCTTTAAGAGCTGATAGTAAGGCCCCAGTGCATTCATCAAGATTCAATACTTAAATATTATGTTAACTTTTCATAGATAGAATATCATTGGGATTAAATTAAATTCCTAGACAAAAGGGAACGGGACTTGATGTGGTTTATGTACTTCTATGATGTTTGCTAGGTAGGTTCATTTCATCACTATACAGAGTTGCCAAATAACAATAATAATAATAACCGGCTTATCTCAAGTAACACAAATTTAAGAAACTAATGACCATAATAATAAATATATTACAGGCTAACATACATACAGATAGATAAATATACGGAGACAAAGGGCCTATTTTATTTACAAGCAAGTAAAAAAATGGTTATAATGTTCATCACAGATATTCGCATTTACTAAGAAAATAAAGGAGATTCTTAAATCTTAAATAGATAAATAGTTCCAATGTTTATCAGCCGACTGCCTAATAGTGTTGCCGTAAAATTGATTGTGCATCGATTATTAATCGATGGTGCAATTGGAGCTCAAATAATGACAACCGTTATGATAATCGAGAGTGTAAACGACGCCAATGTAATCGATAATATCGATTCCTACTTTATTCAATATAATTTATTATAATCGAATAAATCGATAGTATTGTCAATTTAGAATAAATGAGCATATACCATTGGTAGGATTCGAAGATTTTCTTATCTTTTGAACTTTACTTTAGTAGAGATAAATGCGGTTGTCTCACTTTTCTATTTATTAAGATAAAACGCCCCATAGGGATGGACAAATCGATCGAATATAGTATTCTCTAATACACTATAGGTAGTTGTAAGTACTTATAAATAGAATTGTTCTGTATCCATAAGATTTCAGGGTTATAGGAAGGAATATGAAAGACCATTGAAATTGTAGGCTCTCCATGATTTCTTATAAATCTCTATCACAGCCTTATAGAACTTGAGTTACTAATTGGCCTAACAATAATAAAAAATCAAAGTAGATAGGAGCATTCATTACAGAGTAAACACAAAAGTGTTAGACCCATTGTGATGATGACCTAATTTCAATGATGTAGGGCTTTTCCCTGAGAACATTAAAAAGATCAATCAAAAAACTAATTAAACATACAGGAAGTGCCGGTCCAAACGTATTCTCTTCTGATCTTCGAAGATATTACCTCTTGCCCCCACGTTATAATAGCCGGAAGAACTCTAACTAAAGTAAATGAAATCCCATGAGAAAACGAATGAATTCTTTTCATCCTTACTCTTGATAATTCATAAAGAATAACTTAGCAACGTCTAGAGAATTAAATCATTAATCAATAGAGAAAATTGTGTAGCACGTTCGCTCCCTCGAGATGGTATATAAACAAGAGACGTGAGGAGCATTCATTACGAGCATAATAGTGCTGATTGAATGCTCGCTGAGCATTCGGTGACCTCAGATGCTTTGCTGTGAAACAATGGGCGTGAGTGACGTTGAGGAGACGACTTGAATAGTAAGACAGAGTAAATGTAAAGTAGGATTTTCCTCGTGATTTCACCAAAAAAGAGTAGAGATGCCGATCCTCTAATTTTCGCCGAGAAAGAGCAGTGCACAGTGGTACCGAATGTGGTCTCAGACGTCGCTTTACCTATGATTTTTTTCGGTGCGTACTTACTTACAGTGGTGGTCATATAATTAAAGACACTTTGGAGATATTACGTTTTCAAAGTTTACCTACCCTATATACTTTTATTATAATACATTATTTATCTTGCAATATTAACTAAATTATTCTTAGGGTTTTTGTTAAATGTTGGAAGTAAAATAAAGAGATCCAAGATGTTTGTATTTTTTTTTGTTGGTTAAGTTTATTGCGTATTATATACGAACTAATACAAAGACTTGGCCAACTAATTAAAGACAGACTGATTAAGTAACCTTAAAAAAATTAACTTGGTAAATTTTGAAGCGAACTTTACTTTAATACATTTTGGACGTATTTTAAAAACATAAAAACACGACATTAATATTTTGTCGCATGTCCTTTAGCAGAAATAAAAGTCCAACCCCGCCTAGGAATTGATGCCTTCAAATTATTGCAGGATTCAATCGAAATCTGCACCCATACCGTTTTATACGTAGAGTAAAGTTGATGAACATTACTTGTATGTTTTTTGCCACTATTTTCTTCACATTAGATCACATGTTTTCGATCGGGTTAGTGTCGGGACAGTACGGTGGCCAATCTTAAACTGTTACATATTGGCTCCTAAGCAATTCTTTGAGTCCTGCTGAAGTGTCTATGGGATCGTTATCGTGTTAAAAAGTCTATATCACCGGCAAATGTTCATTGGCGTAGGAAAACGTGACTTTTTCTAAAATATTCCTTTATTAAATTTATTCCTGTTACCTTGTATTTTTTTTTTATTAGGTCCCACACCGTTACCTGAAAAACATCCTCGAATTTTTGTATTAGTTACCTCCTAAACGTTTGACTGATTTCTTTGTGTACTTTGGATGCGTTTTTTTCTTTGGAGGACGCCTACCGTAAACTTTTCCCTTAGAGTTAACCATATTAATTAAAGTTCTTTGGAAATAAACACATTTTTTCCTCAGTCTTTCTGTCCAGATGTTAATTGTTTTGGGCAAATCTTAATTTTGCTCCGATTTTTTTCTTCCTTCAAAAGAAGGACTTTAGGAATAATCTTTCAAAAAAGTCTGACTTCCATAATTTCCTTCTAATCGTTCTGTTAGATACTTCTTTAGACCCCTCTACACAAAATACTTCAAAACACGTGACTTTTGAGCCTTCTGATGGGTCTTTTTTAACCAAATGATGCTATTTTTAAGGGGGTTGTTTTTCTTGGTCTAGATTTCGTAGACATGTGAACCGTATAAAACTTCTTAAAATGCCGGATATCGTCTATAACCATATTTAAGAGCATCGTTAGTGATCTTTTAATGTACTGTCCGACCAACCTTTAATATAAAAAAATTTCAATTTTCTCCTTTTACAAGGGAGAATCGCAACTTTTCCCCTTTCCCATACTAATTCATTTTTATCACAATAATACTTAAAGCAAGTTTAAAAATAAGCTAGCTTATGCTTGTCAAGAATAAAATCTGCATAATAGAAAAAGTTAAAGTGCTCCTTTTTTGGTTATGATTACTTTAGAACATGAAATAAGCACTGTCTTTAATTAGCTGACCAGCGAAAAATGTATCGACAAAGTTTGTGTTACATTTGAAAAAGGAAAAAAGAATAAAATATTGCTTAAATAACTTTTTTGCTGTCCGCATTTTAAAACAGTGTACGTATGAAAACCAATAAATATAAAATTAAGGGCCGGTATTTCAATATAAACTTATCTTGATCTTGATCCGGGATTGATAATAAGTATGACTTAAGTGTATTTCATTATAGGATTAAAGTTAAGCGGCACCTAAAGTAATACACTTTTACCTGTCAAAAGTAATACTTATCTTAAATGTTATATTTAACTTAAGCAATAAGATAAGGTAACATTGAAATACTGGCCCTAAGACTATCTTGGGTCTCTAAATATCATTTATTTTGTTGTACGTAGTCAACATAAAAAGTGTCTTTAATTATAATGTCCAATTGTCCACCACTGTATGTACCTCTACCTTGGCAGAAGCCTGCACAGTGCACAGTTGAATAGCTTTGTAGGTATGAATCTATTGCTCTAGTTCCCCTGTTAAGGGTTACGGAGTTCAGCTCCCTAGGCTCCCTCTTTACTAAAAAAATAATATGATATTATACTTTTAATGTAACTACATACAAACATAAAAACACTACACGGATATAAACATACATAATTTATGTTTTGGGCACTGTTGACCAATCTTTGTACCTTATTATGTAGGGATCGAACCCGAGACCTCTGGGACAATTGGTGACCACTACACTAAATAGGTCATCGAGTTTTTTTTATCTATGTTCAACGACTATTTCATATCATATTTAACATGCCAAAAAAGGACACCAAATAGTATTCATAATATTATACTATTAAAATAATGTAAATGTTTATAATTGGACCATTATTTGTTTCAGGATCTGGCATGAAATCCACTCAGAAAATATGACTAGGAAATTCCTATTCTGTTTTCCCCTCAGGGCGGGGAACATTGTCTTCGGATACATCGTTATAGTAAGTAATCATTTTACTCTTTGACAGTAATTTCTTACTATATCCCCATTTTCTTGTTATTATTTTTTCGTATATTTAGTAAGATGACAAGGGCTAGCCAATCAGCACAAGGGCGCTGGACCGTTCCTCTTTGGGTGTGAAAGAGAAACAAGGGAGTTAAGTGGGTAGTTGGACGAACGCCTTTAGTCCCGAGGCACAGAATATATACTAAAGTACCCGAGGTCTACACATGGCTGATCTCGATAGGCTGCGGTTATGTTGCTTATACAAGTGGTCCTCCATAAAACTAAAGAATATTATGTACAAAGTAGCACCCAGTCGCTTAGGTAAGCTCTTCTTTTCATTCGCACCGTAAACGCCTACATAATTTGTAAAAGGTGAGGATGCAAAACATTGCTCAGTAAAATGAATCAGGCTCTTTGACCAGACAAGGCATATGTTCATGTTTATGTACGTACATGCTTATATGGCAATAAGGTAAACTGTTTTAAATACAAACACGTTTTTGAAGTAGATAATGTATAATTTTATTAGAAAAATCGCACATCTAATACTGTTCTCAGTAAAAGCAAAGCTTCCTGGTAGTTTACCTTAATAAAATAAGTCACAGTGACTGCTTACCAAACTGACTGTCTGTAGGTATGTGTTAAAGCTGAAATCTTTATGATCTCAATATTAATAAAACGTTTAGGTCTAATAATATCTAAGTGTTTTAATTTTGAGTGACTAGAAAAGCCTTTTGAGGACTTGTCATACACTCCCATCTAAATTAAAGAGTCGTTTGCTGGTCCTCCAACTATTCCTAACAAGCTAATCAAACGACATTGGGTTTATTTCTTTCTTTTCACTCTCATTGTAATTCGTCGCAGTGGATACGAGAATATTTTAATTACCGTGTAGGCAGCACGAAAGATTATTTTGTGACGTAATTGTCTTTGCTAGTTTGGGTGAAGTTTATTGTACGAGGCATTTATGATCTGGACTAATGATGGTTCGTGAGATATCTAGGCGGGCAATTTACTTTCTTCATTAACAAAGAAACTAGCATTATACCAAATTAGTCTCAAGTAAGAACCCGTTAATGTGAGGGGCAAAGACGTTAAATGATAATTATGTTGGGTCTTGATGACCAATGTTTCTCTAAGGGACGTTATACTGAACAAGGATATTCGTTAAAGATCCAAGGTCCTTTTTTTAAAGAGACTACCTACATATTATAAATACGGTATGCATGTGACATAATATGATGATGATGATGTCAATTAACTTGTGTTTTAAAATTCTAAACTCAGGAGTCAGGACTTCTATCTGCTAATTTCAATAGTTTAAAAATAAATTGACACCATTTTAATTCATGTGACTTTAGTTGGCCGACAAGCACGGAGCCCACTTGATGGTAGGCAGCGACCTATGCCATTGACGACCATTTGACGAGCCATTTGGTGTAATGGTCGAGAAGTCGGCTATTACACCAAAGGTCGCGGGTTCGATCCCCGCACGGTACAAACATTTGTGTGCATGAACAGTCTGTTTGTATCGGTCTGGGTGTTTCTATGTATAATATGTAGGTATGTATTTACAAAAAAAAAGTATATAAGTAATGTTTATCCATTGTCTAGCACCCATAGCACAAGCTAATGCTTAGTTTGGGACTAAATGGCGCTGTGTGAATAATGTTCAGAGATATTTATTTATTTTATTTTTATTTATTGAGGAATATTTTATTTCACCAAAGACTTCCTGCCACACTGCAGTCTTCTATGATTTTGGAGCTTTTGGTTTCATGTGGACTGGGATCAATGGAAACCGGTAGTGGCCCTGCCGTATTTGCTAGGGGTCGTGGATTCGAATCTTACACACTCTTGATATATGTAAATTTTGTGTTTACTCTGAGCCTGGCTGTCCATATTTATGTTTATATTAGCGGTACCGTGATTCTAACACCCATAATATAGGTGCTTTTGCTACTTACTATAGGGTCAGATCAATGTGATGTTGTCCAATATAATATGTATGTTGTAGCGTGTCGAGTAGTAAGGAAATGATTCAGACTCGGAGATCAGATTTGGAATGATTTTATTTACAATGACTAAAGTATTTATACAAAAATAAAACTAAATCTTACTGGCTAAAAATAAATCAACGAATAGAAAACCTTACATAACTACCAATAAAAACATAGGAACGAAATAACAAATAGGAAAGCTTACATATCTACCAATCAAAACATATATACAAACATACAAAAATATAAACAAATTAGAGGGCCTGCATTTCCTCCAATGAGAGAGAAGCAATACCGCCGGGTTAGAGCCGCGATCACGCCACGGTCTCGCGACTGCTATGCCCCTAGCGGGTCGACGATGCACTCGATCTCCCATAATGTAATTACAAAAAAAAAAGGAATTTGTAACGTTTATACGTTGTCTAGCACCCTTGGCACAAGCTAATGCTTAATTTGGGGCAAGATGGCGCTGTGTGAATAATGTTCAGAGATATTTATTTAATGTCCAGAGATATTTAATAATCATCATCTTTTTCCAGATGATATGCGTCGCAGTAATAGCATACAACCTCTACGAGCTAGGCTTGACCCTGGTCTCCGCGAGCCACGAGCACGGGGACAAGTTCCGCAACTTCGAGAACCTGGAGAACATCTTCGGCCAGTCCAAGGACGAGCTGGTGAAGACCGTGAACGTGGCCTACAGCATCAGCTATATCGCGATAGGATTGGTGCTGCTGCTGTTTAGTGCTATGTTCACTTGTGGTGCTTATAAGGTGCGTTGATTTTCCTAAAGGGAACATGTAATATTTTTTTATTTATTATTTGATTTATTTTTATCTTTTTTTTATTTAAATTTATTGCACAAAATTTTAAAAAACTTTACAATCAGACTATGTCTATGTATTAGTAATAATAATTAGCCCATGAGACTATATGGGTAGACTTGCCACAAGGCGGACACCAACTAGGCAGCTAGGTATTCACTATTCACCCTCCGGGTAAAAGGGAAAATCGAGGGAGTCCCACACGTCTGCAGGCCTCGCTAGCCTGCGGTTATGACTTCCGCAAAAAACCTAACAATATTAAGATTGGCTGCTGTATCCTGAGGGTTGACCTGCGGGCGGGGGTAGCCCCCCAACGCCCGCATTGCACAGGTCGCTCGAGCCATGTCTGAGGGTCACCTAGTTTCTCGGGTGGCCCTCCCTAGGCGCCACCCTGACTTGAGGCCTCTTAAGTCGAGGTACCCAGGGATGGGCTGGTCAATAGCCACAAGGCTGGCACCGGCTCGTCCCAATCGGGGGTGAAGGGGAAACCGGGGGAGTTTAGTGGGTAGTGGACGCTTAAGTCTTGAGTCCCACACACGGCCGCGGGTCTAGCTAGCCTGCGGTTATATGGTGCATAAACGCATTCTCCTCCGAAAAAAAAAAGATTGGCTGCTGTATGTTGCATTATTATTACAACTATTTTTTTGTTGTTGCTTTCATGCATTGCATTGTCTACCATATAACAATAGCTTTTTTGCATTTACGTCAGACCTAGACCCCTAATTGAAACTTTCCCATTTTCCCGCCACAAATCGACATATCGTGTTTACATAATACCGCAACGCGGAATCGAACCGAACAATGAACTTTTTGTATAAGAAACGTCAAAACCATATCCATCGACCACTTAGTCACAATCAAGTATACAGCAGTGAGCTGTGTCTCACCAAACATCAAAAATAAAAATTAAAAAGTTCCTCATTTAGGTATATAGGCTTCAAAGGAGCACTTATGAATCTTCATAAATGTAGTTATTCTGTGTTATTATAGATCCATTAAAAGTTATAGAAAATTCAGAATTTCTTATATCTAAATAAAACTACCAAGTTACTTAAAATAACATCGGCTGCCAGAGAAAATCGAAAACAGTAACAGCAGTTACCGAATTTGAGTACCTACCTACCCGGAACCAAGAAATAAACTTTCGTAAAAGTATTTTAAAGTTATAGACTACGATTAATTTTTATTTATTGCATAGTATTATCTCACTGAATACTTAATAATCTTAATATACTGTCAGTTCAGTTACATAACTTTAGCTATTACGAAATAACATCCGCATCATACGTTCGCGCACCGGAAAATTGATACAAAAAGTATTAGTACTGTGTCTAAGAGGTTTGATTTGACGGGACAGTCTTCCTCTCACAATGTATTCTATTTACCTTAACTTTAATAAATGTGACTATTGATTGAGCTCTTGGGCTTACATTCGTACTTTTCCTCCAAGCTTATATTTTATCAGCTTAATGACGAGTCATTTGGTGTAATGGTCGAGAAGTCGGCTATTAAACCACAGGTCGCGAGTTCGATCCCCGCACGGTACAAACATTTGTGTGCATGAACATATTATCTGTTTGTATCGGTCTTGGTGTATGTATTTACAAAAAAGAATATTTTAAAGTAATGTTCATTAGTCGTTTGCAATGCGCGCTTGGTAATGGACGCGCGTTGCTAACTGCATTGACCCGAATTTATATTCGCGAATTGCGCGGTTCTGCCGCTGCCGGACACCGCCGCTATGAGTTCCGATAAACTCATAGCCAACGAGCTGTTGGCGTTTATTCAGCACGCCATCGACACCATGGACGAGGTCAGCATCATGCAGATCTGCAAGTCTAGCTTCAAGCAGGAGGAGATTTGCAGAAGCAAGGTACTGCTCTACGAGACCCTCGGACAGGTCGACCGGATGCCCACCCGTAGGAGGGATGAGACAGGGGAGAGAAGTCTTCAGGACGTCATCAATCTCCTGAAGACAACCGACCCAGACGACGTGCCTCACTTCGTGGCGAAGGATCTGAACAAGCTTCCGCCCGTCACGTTCGACCACGTCGACGTCACCAGGCTGCTCAAGGACATAACCACCTTGAAAGCGGGCCTGGCCGAAGTACAGCTGAAGTTAGAGGCTTCTGAATCTACGATCTGTGGGCTGCGTGCGGAATTATTATCGTTAAAAAGTAATAATTCCGTAAGTAGGTCACCAGTAGCATCGAACATCAACACACGTCATCGCGGCGCGCAAATCAGTAGTTTGTCGTCGTCGCCGGTCACTGCTGAGGTTAGCGATTTGCGCGACCCAGTGAGCCCCGCCGCCCGCTCCCCGGCCCAGCGGATGACGTCGAGAGCGGCCGCTGTCGCGAGCCCGCCGCGTGCCTACGCTGCGGCCGCCGCCGCGCCTGCCCCCGCCGCACCGCCTGCCCCGCCAATTAAACGGCCCTCGGATAGAGGGACAAAGAAGAGCCGGAGCAAACTAGCTGAGAAGCAGGTGCCACCTACTGGTTCGAGCAAGAACCAGACCGATGAGGAGGGCTTTATCAAAGTCGAAAGGAAGAGGAAGAGGCCCTCATCTCGCAACATCTGTGGCACTGCTTCGGCCGAGCTGACCCACCCGCTGCGTCCTGCGATACCATCGACGCCGCTGTATGTGTCCCGCCTACACTGGTCTACGAAGGTCGAGGAGGTCGTAGACTACGTCCAGAAGAAGTCTACCTTCAGACTGAGGGTTGAGCGGTTGGTGCCTCGCCATAAGACGAGTTTTAATTCGTTTGTGGTGAGAGTGCCGACTTATCATCTCGCAGCATTCATGAAGGAGGACTTCTGGCCGCAGGGCGTCGTGTTTCGGAGATTCCGAGGTCGGCTGCCTGCTGAGACCGCACACCCGATGCTACGTGTGCATTAGTTTTAATTTTTAAATTTAATTTTATATAATGTTATTAATATGTATGTTAGACTATAAGGTATTTATGATATGGGCCTCTGTTTATATATAATTAACATCTCTGTATGTAAATATTGCCTGAAATAAATGATTATTATTATTAGCTGTCTAGCACTCATAGCACAAGCTAAATGCTTAGTTTGGGGCTAGATGGCGCTGTGTGAATAATGTCCAGAGATATTAACTATTTTATGTATATAGAACTTGAAATTGTATTAGATATTATCTGTGGTATTAGTAAAAAAAATGTGAATTGATGATGACAAACCCGAACCTAGGACCACATAATATATTATAGGTAATACTACTGAATACTACTTACTACTAGGACGTTAAAATACTAGATCATCAAAGCGTTACGCTTATACTAGTACTCGTAAATAGAACTGAATATTCCAACATAGACATTTTTTAAACCGTTTTTATAACGATGCTCCGCCTTCTCCCCGCATTTAGCTGCAACATTAAAGATAACAATGTTCTTCTTTGTTTGAGTAAAAATGTTAATACATAAATACTTTACACGTAATGAGAAAATGAGAAATTCTACTTCTCTTTCCGTAATACTTGGTCACCCTCCCTGTACCTAAACGGTCGTCTTCAATCTCCGAATCATTCTCAGTTGGTAAAAGCCTTATACATACAGGTATTTGCTTCAATTTGGTTCGATTTATTCGCTCTCATTTACTTCTTTCTTGTCACATAATATACTCACCGGCAATGAAACTTGGCAACTGGGCTTTTTTCATACAAACATAGTCACTTTAGCGTCTAGTAGATATAAAACTATTTGCAGCTGTGCAATGATTATTACGTCAATGGAGAGGCCAAACGCCCAATTTTTGAATCACAGTTTCAAAAATTGCCAAGAACCGCTCAATTTTCTCAAAAAGGAAAAACAATAAACCGAACTCAACGTTCCATACTACGATGTATATACTATGATATAAGTTTCATTGCCGGTGAGTGTATTTTGGTTTATTTTATCATAAAAGATTTCCATGTTTATTATGATATTTATATATTTCTCTTAGTAAAATAGTCATACAAAAAATGTAACGTAGCAACCCTATTAGATAATATTTATTATCCCACTGCAAAACCTCCATTATTGTAATCAAGTCATTGCTACAATAATTATGGTTACTGGCTTACCACTACTCACCCTGCTTGCCAAGTGCGATTTGGTGATGACAAAGCCGAAGTGTCCGAAAAAATCGACACTAATTTTGCTCGATCCGAACTGAACCCCTCGAGATCATAGCCCGGTACTTACATCACTAGGCTAGTGCAGTGTGATGATACTCGTACCACAGATTACTAATAAGTTACCCGTACTACTAATTTCCTTCCTAAGCTAGGCTAAGATCACAGTTACAATAGTTCCTTTTTTGTTCATTTTTTTTTATTTTGTAATGGTTTTTATAAGGTGTCTGTATTATTTTATTGATACCAGATAATGTACAAAAAAAACAAAATACAAAATACAAAATTCTTTATTGAACAATAAACAGATGTACCTTATCACATTTTACAGAAAGAGCTTACAACTAAACTTATTACTGTTTATTGAGATCGGTGCCTAAGATTTTGCTTGTGGCACCCACACTAGACAGCGTCTGTATCGCAGGTGCCGGGAAGATTTAATCATCTGACTTGGCCTCGGTTAATTATTATCAATTTAAAATTATACAAGCTTATTAAAATACGGTACAGTGTTGAGAACAATAATAAAAAATAAATAATACTTTTTTAAGTTAAATTTAAGGAAAAAGTGATACATATACGTATATATAAATACTTTATATATTATAAATACAATGTCGATACTATAGAAGGAAATATTTAAGTAAAAATATAAATATGTAATTGTTGTATATTTATAAATCGCAGTAGTACTTATTACTAGTAATGTAATAATCTTCTTTCCAGGCCAACAACTGCTTAGTGTCGACATTCTTCGTCTATAGCTTCTTCCACCTATTCTTCACCATCGTGTTGGTGGTCTGGGAGGCGCTATCAGCCGGCTGGATCCAGTTGGGGCTCATCGCACTATCCGATGGTCAGTATACTTATATGTCAGTAGTTACATCAACATACAACATCAGCCTGTCACATTCCACTGCTGGACATAGGCCTCACTGACAGTAGTCAAGCATGTCCCATCCATAGTAGCGCAACGACCAGCTTGAAATCACCTCATCGTCTTATAATGGTTACTGGCTTAATTTTTTTTTTATAATAAATATCTCTGGACATTATTCACACAGCGCCATCTAGCCCCATACTAAGCATTAGCTTGTGCTATGGGTGCCAGAAAACGGATAAACATTACTTATATACTTTTTTTTGTAAATACTTATACATAGAAACACCCAGACCGATACAAACAGACATGTTCATGCACACAAATGTTTGTACCGTGCGGGGATCGAATCCGCGACCTCTGGTGTAATAGCCGACTTCTCGACCATAACACCAAATGGCTCGTCAAATTAGGATTGGTGATCTCAAACTCGAGCTGCGTGCGATAAATTCGACTCAGATTTTGCCCGACCTGGGACCCGGGGATCATGGCTCGGTAGTTAAACCATCCATCTCATCCATCCCACCAACAAGACAAAATAGTAGATAAAATATGTGAAAAATTGTGTAATTGTACCTTAACCGATGCTTTCGTATATAAAGAAAACCCTCAGTAAAACACGTTAGTAACTTAACTATTTATTAATCTGTGGTAAAACTAACACACTTTTTCCACTAACAGATTAGTTCGTGATAATAATTTATCTGAAAGAGCTAATCCCTCGTTTTCTCTGTTTGCAGTGCTCCTGATAATTTGCCTGTTCAGTGTAAAGTATCTGATGGAAGCAATCCGGACCGGCCACATCTACAGCAGTCCAGGAGAAGTCCTCTACAAATACTAGAGATAATACTAGAAATACCTATTAAGTACTTAAATGTCTTATCGCGCCACATTGGAACGTATTGGATTCATACATTTAGTTTGTAACGTAACGTACAAAAGTGTTCCGTAGTTTGCGGCAAATGTAATACATATCTTTACCAGGACCTCCCTTATATTATATTAAAATCATAATTTATGTAATAAGTAAATAATTATCATTCTTATCAAAATGTTTTAGTAAGTATTTATAATCAAAATTGAGAAGTGTAGCGCAATGTCGTATTATATTATAATGTTCATATGGGTGGACATTCTATTTCTTAATAGATCTCAGCAACCATTACATTTCCAAATAATATTTAGAAATGAATGAGCTTTTTCCATGGTCATAAATGATTGAATTTATCATGTATGATCATTTGAATTATCCTAACATGATAAATGGCCGAAACGAAGTTTGCCGAGAGACGTTAAGAAAAATAGAGTACATTTGAAATTGTTTATGTCCCCATAATAAAGTCAATGTTTATTCTCATTATTCACAACTTTCTTTCTATCAACGACCTCTCTAAATGACGACTGCTCTTATTATTATTGCAGCCAATGTCATTACCAAGATGGCCCGTAATCGCAACATTTAGTGCGCTTTCTACTGCAGTTAGCACTGCAAACAATTGTAAATTACATGTATGTTTGCAACTTTTTCTTTTTGTATAGCTCATAAAAGAAATACATTTCAACTCTTGTGGACAAACAAACTAAAATTAATTAAATAAAGGCCTTGTAGGTATTCATAAGTATGAATCGTCTATATCATAAGTGGCAAAGTGCTTTTACTAACCGGTTTTGAAATGTGTCAATTCTATCGATAAGAATCGGCACAAAAATAGATAGTTAAAGCTTCAATCTCCAAAATCTCAATTTAGATAAATTATAACTAAGTCATACAGTTTTCACTGTTATGATTGAATTAGAAAAATATTTTCGGAATAGATTGGGTTGTAACCCACAAGTTTCAGAAGGTGGCGTCTTATCACAAGTAAGAAAATATGGCTATATCTGTGCCCTTAATCAATTGTATAGAATTCATGAAACAGGATTAATTGTACTGAAAAATTGTACTGAGTGTTTGTGTGTTTGTACAGCCCAGTGAAACATAAATAACTAACATGTTTGAAGAAAAACGAACGAATTAAGGTACCTAGCTCGAAAGATATATTGATGATAACTCCGCTAAACTAAAAACACGCAGACGAAATATTATTTGTTAAAATAGTTCGTCTTGTTAATTTGTTATTCCCGTTAAACAATTCTTTGTTTTCTGTACAGGATTTATTAACATGCGAACTGTAAACAACCGATTAGTAACTTCACTGAGTCCAGAGCCTAAAATTAGAACACCCTAAAAGCTGTTGCGTTTACGGTTGTCTATGCCTAGATGTGTATTTTATTGTCATAAAGATTGATATTGTTATTTAAAATGGTGTGTTAATAAAAATACATGTTATCTAACGCAATACTACCAGGAATTAGTTTTTAAGGTAATTTCTTTGTTTTTTTTTTGCTGTAATTTTTATTGTCAACACAAGGTCACGACCCTTGTGTTCTCCCATACTTTCTTCGTGCGAAGCTGAGGGGCGAGGGGGGCAGATAGATAAAAAAAATATTTTGTTTAAATCTATTAGAGGGCAAACTTTTGCTCATTTGAAGTAAAATGGAACAATTATTTATGTTGTAATCTTGAACTTTAAGCATTCCCGTTCTTACTTTATATGTAAATAAATAGGTACGTAGATATTTAAGTTAATCTTTTTTTTTCTTGCCAAGGACTATTATTGGATTGTAATATTTATTTTAAGATAAAAATACCTTTTTATTAATGAATTTAACATGATAAATCAAGATAATAAAGAATTATTTAACAATAGATCTGAATACGTATTTTCTCATGCCTATTAGGTTTTAAAATGCAATATTTCATTGTACCTACCTACGAATAATTCAAATCATTTTGTATTTGTATGAAAGAAAAATATGAGTCAAATATTATAATAATAATAAAGTAAAATCAAACAACACTCGTTTTCTTATCATTATCTATATAATTACTCATAAATAAAAATCACATTCTCTCGTACATCAGATGACAAAACAACAAATAATAATTAATTTACAATCACAGCAGTTCCAGTTATCATTACACTAATATCCTAAAAATAAATTAAATCCTAAACTAAATATTATACTAGTCTACCGATATCTGTAAAATATATTATCCAAGTTTGAAGCTTCTGATGCCTTGGTGTCTCGTCTCCTCCTTCTCCTTCCCAACATCATGGGCACCACCATAGCCATGGTGGCCGGCACCATCCCTGCACCTACAGCAGCCAATATCGTGGAGCTATCAGGCCCTACGCTCGCGCCTATCTTTTTCTTTATAACCCTGGTTCGCACAGGTCTATTCTGTGAAGACGCCACCTCCAAATCAATCCTCTTATCCATATCTCGTTTCGACTCCTCTACTGTCTTAAAACTCTTTTCTACTTCCAACAGACCACCATGTGACGTCGTCATGTTAGTATGAGCGTTGTCTACAGGCAGCACCGTCAATGCCACTGCTTGGTGTGATGTCACTGATCCATAGTTTGGTTGATCTTCTGGGTTAGGATTAAGAGATCTCTGACGCTTCTTATTGCGGTAACCTTTAGTCGTAGAGAGAAGCACCCACTGACCGTCTCCGTTCGGCGGCCTCGACACACGGTCGTCATAATCTGGACTCCCAGCGTACACTACCGGTGTTGGTCGTCTGAATGGGCGCTTGTGCATTGAAGGTGATTGATGAAGGGCCTCGTATTCGTATGGGAAGTGGGCAGGGCGATGATCGGTCATGACGGAATCGGGCACTCCATAATAAACAGTGTCACCGTTAGAACTACTGTCGTCAGAATCACAATTCGGCTTCATAGGCCGTCTTCCTTCGTCGGGAGACCACGAAGATGGATAGGCTGACTGATGAACTTTATTCCACGAGGGTTTTAAAGGCACTTCACTTTCATATTCCGTTTGCACGTGAAGTTTATTGTTGACGTAACCTGGGCGCGGCGACATTGATGGTCTTTGGTGAGTATTTTGAGGGTAACTGTATCCATTGCCCATATCTGGATAAGACGTGTATCTATCGTCATTAGGGAATCTATCATCGTCATCATCGTTCCAGTGATTTGGCTTTTGCTTTTTAATGTTAGGCTTCCACTTGGAAATTTTACTCGTTGACCATGCTACTGGCTCTAGAGTCACCCACCCATCCTTATCATCGAACGGATGCTTGTGTTGTTTAACTTTAAGTTTATTCCAAGTTGTATAAACTTTTCCGTTATTTTCTTCGTCACTTTCTTCACTATCCACATAACTACTGTATCGGTCAGCTTTAAGTTTTTCTTTTTTCAACTTCGCCGCCAAAGCAGTTATGGCTTGTAATCGGTCTGGGGAAAAGTCTCTGAAATCCTTCATCTTATCTTCTCCGTCGATATAGTCTTCGAAGCCTTCATGTGGTCCTTCATCACCGTTGAATCCCGCCTGGCAAGAAGGTCCATAGCACCGGGGCGTGTTTCCATTGACGTCATGAACTATGTGTGTCATTAAATTTTTCACGTCCACTTCGTCTTTCAATTCCAGGCCACTATCTTTCCACTGTTTATCGTCATTCTTTTCGATGATCGTAATTGGATCGCGGCCAGGGACATCTAATTTGTACGTCTTAACTTTGTCCTCGTATCTCTCGATTTGGTCGCTGGGGCTGGCCAAGGCGGAGGCGATCACGCAAGAGCAAAACACGAGAACCACTGTCATTTTCGTTCGTTATTTTCACTTTCTTCGGACGCGAGATGCGCGCGACGGAGGCGCGCTTGGACTGAGCTCCGGCCGCGGCTGCACCCGGCTGATATAGTTTTGATAGTGGATGCACAAACCCGCCCTCCCTGCGTTCTAATGCAGCCGTAATCAGCTCGGTCACGACGAATGAGCGAGATAATTATGTGGCGATTGTCTTTTGCTGGGGACTATCTTAATTGACTATCGCGACTCTCGCAGGGCCGTGACCCGAGTAGGTGAAACCGTTTTTCATTTAGTTAGTTTTCACTGAGAATAATAAGTGAAAATGTATATTTTCTCACAATATCCGAGATTGGGCACCGAAACATATTTTGTGGAGCGTTTTCTGTGAAATGACGTGGTATGTAACGCGGGAATGTTGACAACTTTGGTCGGTAAAAGTTCCGCGGCAAAAGTTATTTTGTTATGGCACGCGATTAATTTTTTGTTGATCCTTTTATAACATTACGACCGTTCGAACTCTGGTTACATTAAAATTTTTGCAGCATGCAAAAAGCGAAACCGTAACGTCACGTAGTCGTCCTATTCATTTCATTTAAAGCCAGAGATTTTTTCTTATTTGTTCATAACTTTTTGTGTTATGTAATCATAATATACGATTAACATCAATTTTAAATTGATGTTATAAATTTAAATTGCATACTGACGTACGGAGCTTTTTTTTCTTCGAGTATCAACGTCAAACCACACAAATATTAGCGCTTAAAGAATAAGATGATATAGTTGCAAACTCTAATGTTTATTATCATAGCATATTTTGACATCCGATTTTCCATCCATTACACTTTTTTCCTGCGGGCATGTGTTGACTGGAAACTAAAGACTTGTCCACTACCTACTAAGCTCCTCCGGGTTACACTTAGGACGAGTCGGTGCCGTCCTTGTGCCGTTTGACTGGCCTCTCATCCGAACACTACTACTTTCATTCAATGATGTCAAGCTGATAATAATACCTACGCATGCTGCTTCTTCAAACGTCACGTTGATCTAACCTGATACAGCATGCCTGAAGAGAGATTTTTAGCTTACGTCCGCCACGACAGTTCCACTTCCACACTCCAAAAGTGGGCGACTCTCTCCATAATGGCGCGATGCTTATTATCCCTATCGCGAAGATCAACGCGGCTCTAATTGCCTACGCGCAGATTAACAAAACATTTAATGCACTCATAGGAAATAAATGGTCTTTCGTAATAAAGAAAACTGAGAGGGACCACTAACATACATTTTACAGTCTAATGTAATCGTTATATTTGAAGATTTAAAAGCTTGTATTGTATATTTTTATGATTCCATCGATAGAGCAGTGGTTATGTTCAAACTTGGGCCGGTAAGTCGCTACAATGTGGGCACCAGCTAGTCTCTTTCGGGTGTGAAGTTAAAACCTGGGAAATTTAGTGGATTGAACGAACGTCTTTTTATTACCGAGTCCTACACATACACGGCCACAGGTCTCGCTAGCCTGCAGTTATGCAACATCAATGCATTAATCGCTGTGACTTGATTTGTGTGAAAATGGGTAAAATAGTATGAGCTTAGCCACGACCTACAACTGGATTGTACTTGTACCGGGATTAACCAGAACCTGTAGACCGAAGTAGCTGTTCTACAACATTTTATGTACAAAAAAAAAAACAATGAACAGCCGTCCTCATTCAACAATACCTATGTTTATTATTGAGGGTTTTCAAAAAGCTCGCCACTTCTTTATACCGCCTAAAACTGCAATACAGGTTGAGAAGTTATATAAGAGGTAATATGAAGACGATGACCGCCCATTGAAGATAATTGGTGCCTAAAAATTATGCTAGAGGTAGATTACTTTAACGCGTTTTTATAAACTGCCTAACATAACTTTGGTTCTTCATTTGTTAACATAGCGATCCAGTACCTCGCTACCTCGGACAAAATAGAAAAGTAAAAAGTATATAAATCGCAAAATTAGAATAGGAATTTTAGAAGCGCCATTCATAACTGCGGGCGAGTAACGTAACCAATAGAACTACAGTGCATTGATAGGTCTTTTAAATTTAGACTACCTTGTAAGATTCAAACCCACGAACCAGCGCAGTGGACGGGGTCACTACCAAATGCGCCATCGGGCCAGTAAACATTTCTGAAAATGTCTTACTTCGCAATTTATCTGCAAACGTTTATTTTACTAAGAGTAATCAGCAGTACGTTGACCCGAATTGTTAGTTTTTTCATTATGTGAAACTGTATTATTATAAAGTCAGGTAACATTGTCTAACTTGGTTACGGAGTTACTGAAGCTTACGTTTGTTGTTTTTTCTTTGTTACATCTGAGCAGTTTCTACTTAACCATTGTCTTGTCATGCCTTCCCATAATCGTGATCGTGGACATTTTTACGAACAACACGAACACTTATAATGCCATGTATATTTTTTTATACTAGGCCAGTTGGCAGACAAGACAAGCTCTCATGGTAAGCGGTCACTGCGGCCTATTCCATTGAGGGACGCTTCACCTGTAAACGTAACTCAATGTGCTGCCAGACTGTAGACTCATCTGATCTTCGAGCCTCTGATTTCAAGTGTACTGGCTCCCACATAAATACTGCCGGAACACAGCCAGAGCTGTTATGGCGGCAGATTTCACCTGTGGGGGTGGTAGCTAGCCAGTCGGACTCAAACTAAAATCCTATTAAACCGTAATCTAGGGGTTCTGGGTTCAACTCCTAGGCCGGACAAAATTTGTGTAATTTTTTTCAAACAGAGCTCGGGTTGGTGATCACCAATCTGCATATGAAAAGAATAGTGACTAAGTCAGTACCGTCAATGGGAGATAGGTACTTGAGACTACACCTATTACTTAGGTTAGGACATCAAAAAATATTAACGTTTTACGTACCCTGTTCAAACTTTATCTCTTCCGTGATGTTGACAGCAACTTCTCTGCTCCAGCACTATGTAAATGTTGCCATAATGATTAGTCAAAAATTATCATACTAAATATCCTAAGTAATACTGTAGTTTTAAGTATCCCCCATTGACTGTTCTCATAGTTATTGCAACAATGCCTTGATTTCAGTAATGGAGTTCTTTGCACTGCGATAGGAAATTAACTAGAAGCTGCACTGCAATAGTACTTTACCACTTTCTACTTTTAACAAAACCACATTTGGCAGACACAATATTAGCATTTTAAATTTAGATTAGCATACAGGCTACAGCGTCTACTGTAGCTTAGTTCATTGCCTTGAGGGGACTGTTTGCCGAAAGCATAGCGCAATATACGCTTCTTATTTCAAGTTTCAAAGCTTCAAAATGTTTTCCAGCAATTTCACAGTCAAAATACCGGGCTCAACTGCAGCAAAGCGTACATTGCAACTTTTTAAAAGCAATCGGCATAACCATGGATGAATTAATTCGTTTTAAGTTAAAAAAATACTAGACTCTTTGTCTTTAGGCTTGTTTAAAAAAAACATGTAGTACCCGTTCTTATCTTTCAAAACAATACAAGCAAATTTTTTTTTTTCATAACGACGCTTTTACAACTCAAAATATTATAACATTAACATTTATCCTTCTTTACAATTTAAATTATGAGGCTCAAAAGCCGTACGCGTACCTACTTTGTACAAGACAATAAATAAAAAACATAACGACGACATCATATTATACAGACCGCAAGACATTTTTAAGAAAAAGCACTTTAACGTGATTACTTTTCCGCTTTCACTTTATTTATTTATTTAGATATTTAAAAACTCATTAAGTAGCAACACAATTCAAAATATGGAGTCGAAGAACTGGAAAAATAGAGCCGTAGTAGCCAAGTAGTATCCAACGCTACTAGATACACATGCGTTCGGCGATGGTTTCAATGGATGGACCTATGGATTTCCAAGGTTCACGTCAAGATTTCAACCCATCAAATATTGCTCCGTCAACCGGAACAACATTTCATTATTTGTTTGTTTTAGAAACCTCACTACAAAGTCACAAACTTCACGGTTTTCATTGATTCTCCTTATCAAATAGAAGGTAAAAGTTGAACGACCTATGCAATCGATCGCATAGCACAATTCGCGAGGAAAGTGCAAGTGAAATTATATTTAGAAACTGTCAACCACCTGCCGGTAGAAAGCATAAATTCTATGGCGTTAAATAAGATGGAAGATGCTATTACTGGGGTTGTCATGCTCTGTGCATAGCATGGTGAAATTCTATGTGATGGATGGAAGCGAAGCGATTTGTTGATTTGCAAGGGCTTTAATGCCCTTGAAATTATTTTTGGAGAACAATTCCGGTGAAATTGTTTAAGTGGCGTTGTTGCTTAAATCTTTCACTTATTCCAAATGAAATTGACTCTGCGAGTTTTGGAGCGTTTAAAGAAAGAAACGCATTGTTTTAATAGTAAAATACATATTTGGTAACACTTGGTTTTCTGGAACTGCAGTGTCGACTGCCCCTTTTTTGCTTCAGAATATCTTATCTTCTTCACTTGAGTTCATTAGTACGAAAAGCAATAAGAGTCTGCAATCTGAAATGAATGACATTCTGGCGTTAAAAAGAGCAACCTACCTAACTGATAAAAAGAAAAATTGCAGTACCCACATTTTCTGCCATATTTTTTTACGGTCTTTCAATTGGTAGACATGCATGTATGCCTTAAATTGAACAATGTTTCAAATAATTAATAAAAAAAAATTATACAAATATTTATTTTATCGAGCAGAATGTTTTTGGTATGTGTCAAGCGTTTATCTATTTTATTTTATTTTTGCTAGACAACTTTAGGCACTCACAAAGAATAATCCACTTAGGTATATCAGCTTTAGGTGCACACTAACACTCATAAAAAATAATATACCTACGTTTGTAGTAAGAGAAAATCACGAACAATATACTGCAGACTATGAATACCACCCAATGCAACCAGTATTCCAAGCCACAAATTACACTTTGAGATAGGTGTCTAGGTAGGTAGTAAACTAGTATTCCCAGTCGTAATTGAATCAACCTGTAGACCACATATACAAAATGGCATGCAGTGGTAACCCTAGCCTAGCCTAGGAGTACAAGAGGCTTTGTCGAGCGAGCAAATTAGCTCGTCACGGTGTTTCCTTAGGGTGATTAGAGGCTCGGCATCTTCAGAGCTCGCTCTTACATTCCTCTATTCATCTAGCTCGGATGTGTCCTCGAGTTATACGAGTACCTATTGTGTGAGATATTAAGCGTAAATATAAAGTGAACGAATATATCGTAAACAGTAAACAAAAAATTGACAACCGAGACTTTCTCAATCATGATACATTAATGATTGAGAAGTGTGCTATTCCACCGGAGGTCGCAGATTCTATTCCCCGCACGGTAAAAAATGTATGTGCATTAAAATAATTTATTTTTAAAGAAAATATGTTTATCCGTTCTCTGGCACCCATAATTCTAGCTACAATTATTTTGAATAAAATCGTTTTTTCAATGTCGAATTGACCAACTTCAAGGTGCTCCAACAAAATCTTGACAAAATGTTTTGAAAGCGATACCAACAGCAAAAAATTACGAAGCAGAAAAATATCCCTGTTGCAATTACTTAATAAGTATAGGTACTTGTATAGTGTTACATTTTATCTAATAATAGGTAATAAATAAAAGATGACTACGTGAAAGCATGTATCCAATGTATGCCAGATGTATTATACTGGCAATAAATTTTCTAAAAACACTATTAGCCGGGAAATTGTACGGAAAATGTATTGTTCCTCGTAGTAATGTGTTGCAATTTTCCGTAATAAAGACATATTGTGAAGAATTCTGCAATTACTTGGAAGTCCGGCAGTGGCACAGCCAAGTCAAAAGATTTTGAATAATGGTTGAGGAGACAGCTTCTACGTAATAAGTCACAGATTCAATCCCCGTGTATTTCTGCGCATAAACGTGGATGTTTGTGTAGGTTTGAGTATTCTTTCTTCGAGGATTATGTCCGTAAATATAGAAGTAAAATGGTAGCCGATTTCTAAACGTTGCTTCAAACGCGTGAGGTCGATATTTCGAGCAGAACAGGTGCTAGACATTCCATTAAATAGTGAACTTGCCATATTCGGGATCACGTTTTTCTTTAATTTTTTATGTTTGTTTGAATTTATCCTTCTCCTCGGCCTCGATGGTCTAGAAGTTTAAGTACCGGGCCGAGATCTCGGGGTCCTGGGTTCAATTCCCGGGTCAAGCTAACTTTGTGTCGGTTTTTTCAGACACAGCTCAGGTATGTGATCGATCACTAATCCGCATTTGGAAAGCGTGGTGATTAAGCCAATACCCATCATTGTAACTTGATTTCAAGGATGGAGGCCTTTGCCCTGCAGTAGGACTCTGTGATACTTTACTTTCCTATAAGTTTATGAGCCGGTTCATCTAAAATTGGAATTTGAGACAACATCTTCTTCGTTCGTTTTATGCAACATCAGTTAATAGACATGCAAGCACGCAACTCTAGAGATGGTAAACGGATTTTATGGTCCATTGACTGGGTCACTGCACCAGGTAGCATCGCCCCATAAAAATGCTTCCTTACTAATACGTTCACAACAAAAAAATCAATGGTGAAGATGGTTTTCTTACCGTAACGAACCTCACAACACTGTGCACGTGCAGCTATAAGACACCATCAGATTACTAAATAGTTACCCATCAGCTTCTACTGCGTGGATAGGAACGAGAAAATTAAGTAATGAACCGTGACTAAAACCAGTTTAAGTAGTTTTATTTATTAAAAAAACGTTTGTTGTCATGAAAGTCTAAACGCCAAAATAACTGCTTCACTTATTTACAAAAAAACATCTAAAAGACAAACAGCAGGAAACCAACAACCAAATAAACTAAACAAAAAATCTTTCAACGCATTCGGCCACTTTCTGTTGTTGTCAAAATCGTGATTCATGCATCATCACAATCGCAACATTCATGGCTTAATAGTTCGAGTAGCGGTTTTACGTAATACCTAGAAACTGGCATACCGGAAACTTTTATCCATAACATAACATGAGGTCACGATGGAAGATCGGTCATTTAAGAATTCCGAATCGGTCGGTGCGTCTTAATTGTTTAATTATGGTTACATCCTTGTTTACAAGTTATAACCCAATTACGAGCCAGTTTGTATCTCGGTCAGATATTTGATAATAATGGAAGGCTTAATAGCTATGAAAGACCCGGAGGTTAAGAACACTTTCGTATGGTCTGCTTGGGCCATCAACTTGTCGGGATGAATGGTCTTGGCAGTTGGTATTTAACATAAATTTGCTCTTTGGTGAACAAAAAGTGACCAAGTGAGCGGACCGTCAGTACAGAAGGTCTGTCTGCGACACAGGGGAGCAAATAGAGTGATCGTTGCGCGTTGGTCAAGGGACTGGAGGTACAAGGGCACCACGATCTGCATTCGATATTCACTTTTATCCAACAGGTGCCAATTTTTTTTCTTTCATACAGGTTTTTGAAAGATTATAATGTAAATAACCAGTACACATCTTGAAAGCTGTATGCATTACTATACGGCATTCTAAAGCCTGAGCGGCTCCCATAATAAGCTGGGTCGTCCGAGCATCTGTCAACTGAAAATTTATAAAAAATACATACGATTGATACCTAGCCGACAAAAGTCCGGACAATTAAAGCCTAAACACGTAAAAAATAATTGAAAAAAGCCGGTATTCGTCGTTCTAGTTCGCAATGGCGTGTTGTGTCGGATGCTGCGGTTACGCGCGCTCCGCTTTACTTTCAGTTGCATCACTTGGAAAGCGTAATTGCCAGAATGTTACAAGAGCAAGAACAAAGCACTTTCGTCTGGTAACTGCCTAAATCCGAACGGTTCGGATAGAGGCGTGCGTGGAGATTCTATCGTGATTTTATTTAAACATGCAAAGCTGATGTGGGATAAAAACAGAATTAAAAATGCGCCTAATATATTTTTTATTTTATTTATAAAACATTTATTGACCATATCAATAACGGTACAAAAGATAAAGGAATTTTATGTTTCTGTATAAAACGTGAAATTCTAATGTCCTTTCTCAGAATAGGTCAAAATCCTCAAATTCGACAATTCGGCTTTGTGATAAATGCATTTTATTCCTGAGATCCACGGAGCGACGGTCATCTTTTATTATACCTGGACACGAATACTGATCACAAAACTACTGTTTTGTGGAAAATTGTTTATTTAGTTTATTAATGAAAATCATCACGAGGGCACAGTGGAATGACTGCGTAGCCATGATTCAACTGGTCTAGTTTCGCTTTCAAAGGTTCTATATGTCAGATTGCAATAGTTCAAATTTATTAACAGGACTTGCACAAACATTTATCTTGACTAGATCGGGATAAAAACGTCTGAGAAAAACAAGAGAGTGATTCACAAGGTCAAAGAATTAATACAATAGTTGATAAATAATAAAACAATTTGAGGCATATATTCTGATATAAAAAACTAAACAATGTGGTACAAGTACATAACATTCATGAATATAGACAGACAATAATTTAATACTCTCCGAGCATCTGACGATTTAAAATCCTAGACAGGTGATCCGAGATCGATGGTGTTTATTTTTTGAGGCACAAACGACTCCATAGCTCCTCTGCGTAGCGGTCAAGGCTGGTGGTTTCACTTTCTGATACCAAAACATTTTCACCGAGCGCTCTCACGGCTGCGGAGAAATGCGCGGGCGCGCGGCGCAGTACCGGCCTAGGGACCGCGCTTTGTGACATAAGCTAATTTATTACTTACTTGCCATTATAAATATTTTTAGACTTTGAGGTTGTAAGGTAAGTATTTCTTTTCGTTACGGGCATGTGATGAGGATAAATAAAATGTAACACAAAGTGTAATGAAATGGAAAATGAGCGGGTGGCGAGGGTGGAGGCGAACAAAAAAGAGATGGTGGATAGCGAGAAAGCGTGTCTGGTTGAAAAGTGACAGGTTAAGAAGAAGATTATGATGAAAATTGTAAAGTACTTTTAATTTATGCTATATCAGTGGCAGACAGGCCCGCAGCCCTACTGGAGACCTTTAGCAAAAAGACTCACTCACACTCAGTTGCAGAAACGTCCATTAAAGTTAATGTGTCATTAAAGCTATTGCTGTCACTTTTTATTTCATGACAACGAAAAGTGACAGCATTAGATTTAATGAAGCATTAACTTGAATGGAGCTTTCTGCAACAGGGTGTTAATGTGGTGCCACACTGTATGCTCCTCTTATCTTCCAGCCTTTGATGTACCAAGTGTATTGACTCCCACAATAATATTGCTGGAACACATCCAGAGCAGCAATGGTGGCAGATTGTATCTTCATATCTTCACAAAGTCACAATTTCCAGAAAGCTTTATGCAGATCTAATGAGCGTGGACTGTAAAAATTTTCGCAAGTGCAGGATTATGCAGTTCCTATTACTACTCTTCTAGTAAAACCTGAGGTTCTGTCTACATGGTAGTTACATAAAGAGAGGTGAGATCATCTTTTTAGATCACTTAAAACTATCACGATTTTGGAGATAAATCTCTACTGGACCCTCCGACTCTTTTGTTCACCGCGTTGTTTTAGAAGAAATTTTTATCACCACGAAGTAGCAAATAATAAACAAAAGCTACATTGGCGCAAAAGCCTTGTAGCGTATCAAAATCACAGCAACAATCGCAAGGCTTGCAGGTTCATGACCTTTGAACTTAAGTCGTAGCTCATATAACCCAACAATGTGTCAACATGTCACGCGAGATCAAAGTGAGCTATCAACGTATGGTGCCCTTAATCACCAAATGCGTTTATTCTAAGCTTCGTGTGAACTGTAGTTGATTGTTTAGTACTAACACTAATGTTTATACAAAAGAGGGTAAGCCCTTGATTTATGCGAAGAAAATTATTGGTGTCAGTATATCGGGTTACTACGTGGCAATAACCTCTACCGCATGGCTCCTTTAGCTCGCAGAAGCGCGGCTATTGAGTCGGAAAGGTACTGCAATAGTGACCCTTCACTGGACAACGTTTCGTGGGAAGATCTTCTTCAAGGTGGGCTGAAGATCTTGCGAAGGTCGCCCTGGATGTGTCATTATAAAGGCTGTCAGACTAATCCCTATTTTGACACGATGGTAAAACACACCGTATTGATTTATGGGAACTGTCGCCTTGCACGAGGCCAGAAGGACGCATTTTAGAGTGAAATAAGTTTAGTAGCCAACTCTACAACTATATAACGCTCAAAAAGAGCTGCACTTGGATGAAACTTGTTGGCAGTTATAAACTAAAAATGAATCAAATATTTTTGCTTGCCTTAAGAACTCTTCATGGCGTCATATTTCAAAATTGCTGCGTAATTACCAAATGAAAAACTATTAGCAGAGAAAATACTTTCCAAATATAAATAAATGTTGGAATAATAAATTACATAATAGAAATTGTGAATACCGCCATCTATTCGTGCAAGCTTGAACCAACAGAATGACTGCGTTGTTTCGTTATATGAATAAGCACACTCGCCCGTATTGTCATCTAGTTATTATGCTTTACTCTAGATGGCAGCAGTAGGTCATTATTTCTCAAAGTCAAAAAATTATAACTATTAATATTATTTAAAAAAATATATATTTTGTCCGAAAGTGTGTATTAAGAATAAATTTTATTACAAAGATAATTTACATACATACGATTTGATATAGTGGTCGAGAAGTCGGCACTTGTGGTCGCGAGGATTCGATCCCCGCACGGCACAAACATTTATGTGCTTGAACATGTCTATTTTTTTATTTTTTATATTTGGACTAAGCCAGCACTTGACCACAGAGTTGTCTGATGTTAAACAACTATGCGATCTACGATGGAGCGCGCTTGCTTAGGAAAAGCCCGTTAATTCTGGCCTTGAAGAGCCCCAAGTTGTACTGTGTAGGAAAGACAGATCCCGGCAGAGTATTCCACTCCCGCGCAGTCCGTATCATGAAAGATAAAGCAAATCGCTTAGTTCGTACGCGCAGTATCTATAGGAGTCTAGTAGTTCGATGATGGAACGGAGCTGGTGGAACCAAATCGTGCAGCTGAGCAGCACACTCACCAAAGTGGATTCTATAAAATACGGAGAGGCAAGCAATCCTCCTACGATGATCGAGGCTCTGTAAGCTCTCGACCAGAAGTATCGTCACCAATAATTGGCACGCCGCTCAATAGAGTCCAAAGCAGCCAGCGGTATCGAGCAGAACCATCCCAAAGATGGCAGCAATACTCCATGCAGGAACGAACTTGAGCTCTGTTTATTTGTATCAGTCTGGGTGTTTCTATGTATAAAAAAAATGTTTATCCGTTGTCTGGTACCCAAAGCACAAGTTAATGCTCAGTTTGGGGCTAGATGGCGCTGTGTGAATAATGTCCAAAGATTAAATTTAATACAGTCACGTATTTTTCCCGCAGCGGTAGTTGCTACGATCCTGGCTCACAACTTTTGTTTTCTCCACATTCTATAATCTAATAAGTACCCTACCTCACCGGAACTTATATTTCATTTGCCTTTAGCACCCGCATTCACCAAACGAAGCGCAATAGCAAAGCATATTATATGGACCGTACATAAGTCGGTCTTCTGTGGGAAGATTACCAGGTGGCAGGTTCCTGTACTGGGCCATCTAGGTGGGTACCACCGCAGTGCCAGATATTTTCCCGTGAAGTAGAAGCACTTCTGTGTTTCGGGGAAAGGGCTCTGACGCTAGTGAGTGAAATTACTGGGTACCTATGAGACCTAATAACTGGTCGTGTCGGTATAGCGGGCGCAGGGCGGTGCCAGACAATAACTGCTTAGTTACTGTTTGGCACTGCACTGTCTAAAGGCAGACGTGGCGCTAACCATCAGGTGTACGATCTGCTCGTCTTGTTACACATTGCAATAAAACAAAGAAAAAAAAAAGATTAAACTTTTCGGGTTGACCCATTTCGACTATAATTATAGGAACTAACTATCAGCATCACGTTTACGACGTTTCAACAAAATCAAAATTACAATTATTTTAAAATGCTTCAAGTGATATTTAGAAGGCGTATTGTGTAGTGTCGCAGGTTTTGGAGCGTGTAACGCGAGCATACCATAAGAATAACATTTTGCTATGGGAAGTGTGTTTTGTAAGTTGCGTCATTTTCCGCCCTACTTATCAAGAGGCGTTTGGCTAGCGAGCCTAAAGTTAAAAAATATTATATTCAGCACGGTAAGACAGAACTAGCCAGCTAGCCAATACATTTGAAAAAAAGGCTCGAAGATCTGATGAGCCTACAGTCTGGCAGCACATTGAGCGACGCTTCCTGGTAAATTGTCCCTCAATGGATTAGGCCGCAGTGACCGCTTACCATCGGGTAGACTGCGTGCCTGCCTGCCAATTGTAGTATAAGTAAAAAAACTAACCTTATTTACCAGAAGCGACCATCTACAAATCTTTCTTTTTATGAGAGTCTCGAGCTATTCAAGATACGATTGCATTAAGATCCAGGATTACAACACTACTGTTCTTACATTAGAATGACTGTCATCCATCTGATCTTCGTAAACTTTAACAGGGAAGCTAGATAAATTGGATCGTGGGTGTTCGAATGTTTTGTGGCCTTACGATCCAAAAAGTCATCATCACAGTCAAAAAAGCGTATCCAGAAAACTAACAATTTAGACGGAAATGAATTTTATTCTGCTTAAATGCAATTTTTTCTGAGAATTCATATCCAAAAGAAGCGAACGAAGCTATTGGAATAAAAAAAAAGCATTGTAATAAGAAAAATTTCGCAGCATTCTGTTCTGTGGTGCATGTTACAATTCACTTGCCGTTTCATAAAACCGAACCGTGAGTGCATGTAACTACGGGAAAATTGCAGTTGATGGTAACTTTCATATACTTTCTTTGTTTACCCATAGAAGTGTAGACAAACGACACATTCAGGTAACTACGAGAAACCAGTAGGTATTTGAAAATTTATAAAAAAAATGCTAAAAAAATACAGATCAAATTTAAAAAAATATCTGGACAGGTCGACCTGTCTCTTCCAAATCTCCCGCAAATGCAATTGCATTTGCAATTTTATTAGCTTTATTGCTAAAATCCTAAATAATATAGAGATATATAATTTTAATACAGAGAGTTGGGCAATATTTCCCGTTCCACAATAATCAACACTTATTTTTGCAACAACACAATAACAGAGGCCAACCTTAAAATTTACAGCTGACCTTCTGTCTAAAGCTTAGAGAAGAGTGCTTTCGAATACCGATTGTTGAACTGAAATTGACATTTTGCGTTTCTACTACTGGCTTGGTGGTAAATGAAAACAATGAGGAAGCTAAGTCAAGTAACGGGGAAACCAGACCATCTCTCGATCAAAAGTTATGGAGGTCTGATGTGACTTTTCCCAACATTATTACTGGAAATGAAATAAAATATTTTTTTCTGCGAAATTCTGGATCATGGTTAAAGCATACCCTAACAAAATCGGGAATAAGCGCGCGTAAAATACTTGCGTAGGAAAATAATAATATTAGTTTCCTATGCACAGATTAAAAGAAGTAAGAGATAGATAGAATCTTTATCATGAAACAAGCATCCCAACTGCGACAGAAACTCGGTCAATCATGATATACTGGTCACCCGCGTTGCCCAAGTAGGTTTGCCAAACACCACCAAAACAATGCCCTCATATTATATAAGTGTCATCTCAATGCCATCGCTATGATAACGTTATGTCACATTTCGTCGCCTGCGCTTGCGACCGTATAGGGTTACCAATCCTGTTGTTCTGCCTTCGGTACTCTCTATTTGGTAATAACCTTTTCTTGAAGCCGAGGAGAAAGGTTTCAGACACTATAACTACACGAGTAGACTAGCATGACCTTGTGTGGGACTCGGGACTGAAGACGTGCGTCCCACTACCCCCAAACTCCCCCTTACGGCGATGGACCAGCCATTCTCTCGGCTTCTGTCATTCTTTAAGATACCTACTTTATTTTCATTTGACTTTATTTTTATTTTATTAAATCTATGTATGTGATAATGCTGCTCTACAGCCGTATTTCCATTCAATGTAAGTATTGTAAGTACTATGAATCGTGAGGAGGCTTCTCTCTCTTTCTTTACCAAAATCATAGTAATAGTTTAATTTTAATTATCTATAATATTCAAATTCTCATCCTTGCTATCCTTCGTCGAATAGCAAAGTAAGCAAATATACCTAATAAATAAAATGTGGCAACCATATTGTCATATTGCGGAAAGAGACGCGTGCGCAAACGGCAGTGTTCCGCCACGCTTGCTAGGAAATTATGCGATCACCACTGCTCTTACTTTTATGACTTAATGGTTAAGGGCTGCGGGTTCGATTTTACATAACTAACAAATAATTTTTGTTGAGGTACTACTTATTTTCCTTTTTTTTTAACCACGAGGGTGGCGCTCATGCCAACGGCCCGCCAGATATCACAATCGCCTTTAATAGAACACCAAAGCAAAGGTATCACTCGGGCGTCGCTGACCCGTTAATTAAAAAGGAAAACAAAAAATATAGCAACAAAAAAAACTTTCTTTCCGCTGGCAAAACCATTCCCTCCTCAATTGAGCTGAAGGAATACATTACTTTAGTACAAATAAAGACTCGTACGTAACTATCAATATTAGGTATTTCTTACACTCACACAAAACGGTCCTTTACCATCTCTTAATATTTTTCTTGTAATTTCCTCTATAAATAATTCTGCTGCGTTCAGACACTTAGATAAATATTCTTTTTTAACATAGAAGCATCTAGTTCTTTCTAAAATTAACAAACTACAAAACAGTATCCAGTTGCAAACATTACCGAGTCGAGCGTAAATCCCAAAAACAAACTTTACTACTTTAAGATATACCAATTTAGCCCCGTACACTACCCCACATTTTTTCATCAAACCTAACAGTAACAAAACAATACCCCGGCCACTAAAGAGCAACAATGCCTCCATTATCAGATGTCATCGAGCGTGCGACAAACAAAAGAACGGGAAGAGATAAAAATGCTGACAACACTTGCGCTGAGTCAAACACTACCTGCTTCCCGCGTTCATTGCAGCCCTCAGTGACAGACAACACTTTGAGTCAAACACTACCTGCTTGGTGCACTAGTGCAGCCAGTGTCCGCGATGATCGTCCCGTGTCTGATCTTGTGGTTCGTTGCGCTGGCTTCGGCTGAGCACTCTGGCGCGTACTCGTCGCCGCAGTACGCGAAGAAGATGTACCCTAAAGCGTTTGATACTAACGCTCTGCAGTTGCCGAGGGAGAAGCCGCCGATACCGTTCAAGGTAAACACAATTATTTAAAAGGAATGCGTGATACACCGTCATCGGGACAAATAGTACAACGTAAGAATCTTACTGTCCTTGTCCTGTCGAGAGGGTGTGTTTACCCACTAAACCCTGATAGGCTCCTCATTGCCATGATATTATACCATATCCAATTTCACTGCATGAACTAAAACTATTTATATCAATGGGAGAATGAGGGATAAATAAAGTTTAAGACTCAAACAACGCTAACGGGTAGTCATACGAAATGAAGTGATCGTACAATATAAGGTGTTTGAAATAGATAAATAAGTGAAATTATTTCAGTGTCTAAATATAATAAGTGATTGTCAGGCCTTCAGGGTGAGGGTGACTGGCTCAATGGGTATTATGATCTATTGAGCCAGTCAACCTTATATTTGGACCTCACTTCCGCTAGCCATCAGGCGGAGTGAGGTCATCCTGATTGCCTCTATAATTATATAAAAAAATAATTAAACAAATGTCATTCATTTATCACAGTTCCTGTAAATCAATGGAAATGTCGTCGGGAAAAAATAGATTTTAATGTACTGCGATTTAATCCATTACGTATAATGCATAATGATTTCTAATATTTACACGGTTACTACTCATTAAAATAAAACAACTTTAAACGGATGAAAAACAACGATGAAATGGACATCACAATACTGTGCAGCTTCAAGACACCATCAGCTCCTACTGCGTGGATAGGAACGTATGGAATGATAGTAAAGACGACGGTTGCTGATTATTCTAAAATAATTATAAAAGTGAAGGTAGAATTAAGGAATTAACAATTTATTGACGCATAACACCTGAGTCATACCGTGATCACGGCTACTGAAAAGCGAAACGTCGGGTTTAAATTTCAAAATGTAGAATATACGCGAGTTTTCATCCGTTTAAAGTTGTTTTATTTTAATACGTATAATGGCGTCATAAAAGAAATGTTTAAGTTAGCCAGTGAACGTGATAACTAGCCAGTCACATTATAAAAAGTTCTACACTTAACCATTGAATCTTGGCGTGCACCTATTTAAGAGTATGCATGTTTACCACTAACGTCACGAGAAACATGGTGAGGAAACTTTCCCAGTCGGATGACTGTGTAACCATGAAGAAAAAAATCTTCTTCTCAATCAGATCACGATTCTTCTGACGTGATATCTAACTGGAAACCAAGTTTTTAAAATGTATAAAACAGACAGGAGAAAAAGCTTAGGGTAGTGGGACTCGCTTTAGTTCCGAGCCCCATACACGGCCGTGGGTCTCGCTAGCTGTGGTTGTGGTTCAGGTGCATAAACGTAAATGCATTCTTCTCCGAAATAAAGGATAAGGAAAGAGCTTTTGATGCCACCTACATATGACAATTTTCTACTCCTGGTGCCATATTCATTGTCTTATTGATCCGATATTGACTATTTCAAGGAGACCTCCATATCGCGAGTGGACAGCAACGACACAGCGGAGTACGCGCGCTCCTCGCTGATGGAGTCGGCCGGCAGCTTCCTCAGCAGCGCGGGAGGTCAGCTCATGTCGGGCCTGGCCAAGGACTTCATCGCACGGTCGACCGGCAGCAGCCAGGTTGGTTTCGACTGCGTGTCACAGGTTCGTTGCACTTCTCACTGCATGAGGAACCATTACAGAGAGAAATGTCTTAGGTTAAAATTAGCATTTTGCCCGTTCTTTCCAATTAGTGTAACAGGCAGTAAATCAAATGTCCTTTAAACCAAAGCAGCAGGCCTCAAAAGCCAGCTATCGTGCGATGGCGTAGAAGCATTTTCATTTACATAATACTAATATTATAAAGAGGAAAGATTTGATTGTTTGTTTGTTTGTATTGAATAGGCTCCGCAACTTCTGAACCGATTTGAATAATTCTTTAACTGTTGGAAAGCTACACTATTCCCGGTGAACACAGGATAGGTAGGTACTTTGATCCCGGAAACGTGGAGGGAAAGGGGGGTTATTTGAAAAACTAAATTACGCGCGGGTGAAACCGCGGGCGGAAGGCTAGTTGGAAATAAAATAAAGAAAGATAAAGGGCCCTTGTGCCTACGAAACGAAATGATGTGTGCTCGTATTCCAGACCTGTAGTCAAAAATAATGATTATTGTTTTCTAGTTTGTAGCATTTTTTTTATGTATAGGAGAGGCATGGTTAATCATGTTAAAACTTATTTCTCTCTGTAAGGTTTGTAATCATTATTTGCACGCTAGCACGATTTTTAAAGCTTATATATTTATTTACTATCAACCGTATCCTGATCTAAAACTGAACCAAGAATTAAAACTCAATTAGCTGCAATTACATACTGACTCGTATACCTTGATCTTATTAAATTATTTATTAAATTTTATCTGTCTAAACTTTAAAGTGTGGTCCTGTCTTTCTTCCTTTCTTTCTTTCTTTCTTTCTTTCATTCTTTCTTTCTTTATTGAATTCAAAACTTATGGCAAACTTCCTTGGAGGCTTTGAACTATAAATATATGGTATTTACCTCAAAGACGTATTCAAGTTGACTCATTCTCTGGGTACTGGCTCTATGTAGCGCCGCGTGAAACATGTGCGAGGGTATTTGTCCGGGATCCCTTTTTTTCGCATAACTTTTTTTGTCCTAATTTAATTTGGCATAACGGGTTTGGCATAATTTTTTTTGGCATAATAATATTTTGTCATAATTGTCTTTTCGCATACTGTTTCATTAAGCATAAATATCGTTTAGACTAATGTTTTTTGCCCTAATTTTGATTCGCATAATTTTTTTTAACATATTGTTTATCTGTCTACAAGTTATTATAGTGTAACAGTAGGTTAAGGTGCGGCGGGGGTGGCCCTTGGGCCACCCCTAAGCCGCCAACATGTTTATTTATATAGGAAAAGTATTTCCAAAAGTTATGGCTTTGGAATATTATGCTTAACAATTATTATGCTTAAAGAAAATATGCCTAAAAAAATTATGCCTATAAAGTTATGCCAAAAGAATATTATGCGTAGGTAACTATTATTAGGATAAATAAAAGTATGCCATGTTATATTAGGACAAAAAAACTTATGCGAAAAAATAGGGAACCTATTTGTCCGCAGGTGTTGAGTTTGAACCTCACGAACCTGGTGATACTGATCGTGCTGAAGGCTCTGATCCTGGCTGCAGGCTTTTTCGGCGCAGGCGCGTGGAAGGGAGGACATCACTATGGCAGGAGTCTTGACGGTAATCATACATTAGGTACTAAATTCTACCTTATATCAGAAAAATGTATACACGACTTAGTTTTAAAACAGAGTATTGATAAAAGTAGAAAATAGATAGCAACATTTCAAATTCGGTGGTAGATTCACTCTGTAATTACATTGATATAAATTATGGTTCAATAGTGCATCTTTGAAGCCTATATGAATAAAAAATATTTTGATTTGATAAAATATTGGTAAGATATTTGCCTGTGCTCATTTATTAACATCTAGAATATGTTGATTCTAATTGTTTTTTGTTAGCTACCACCATTAATGTAATTAGTTTTTATTATATATTTTAGTTTCATGCAGATTTGTTTACAATAAAAATGAAGAATGTACTTTAATCTATATACAGAGGATTCTTTTTTTATAACATAAAATAATATTCAGGATTAGTGGTGATGAATGGGAATAGACGTATTTAAGAAGATAACATCATTATTAACCCTTAAATAGCAATACATACTTTTGCCATCACTATTACAACCAGGAAATACACTCTAATGGCCGGACAAAGGGTAAACATCTGTCTATAGAGTTACCGTAATGACCATAGAATATCAGAGAAGTCACGTTGTAGAAGAAAGTTTACGAGGTAGCGTTTAAAAGGATGTAAATGAGCAAACGGGCAAGCTTACGGTAAAATCACCGTCGCCTTTTTTCTCCATGATGTCCTGGAGATGTTTGAGAAAGGACATCGGCTACTTTTTGTCCCGGGATTGTGCTCAGTTTGAACGGGGTATCATAAATAGGTTTTTTGTTTGTTCTTCTTTCACGTTGCAACGGAGTGTAGTATGGCGATAGTTAGGAACTGAAAAATGGTAACCTTTGTAATTTTTCAGATCTCTTCTTTTCTTTCTCTTAGAACATAAGGATCACGTTAGCGGGATAATATCATAGTCAACGCTCGCGAAGCCACGGTTGTAATGCTAATAACAGAGTAATATAAACTGAGAGATACATAGATAAACATTGGTTATTCTTCAATGCAAAAAAAATAAGTCACAGTTATTTTTAGATTACTTACAATTATGGTTAGCCTTTCTGCTTAACTCTGTAAGTACCGTATCTCTGTATTTATAATCTGTGACACCACCCGCACGCGTCTGTTTTGACCAAATGACCATCTCCGTTTAATCCTGTGTGGCTGAGATGCGTTCCGTGTTCCGAGCTAATCCCGTTTGCGGGATTACCGCCGGTCACCGGATTGGAAGACCTTTTGTATATAACAAGCTAAAGATTAGCCTCTCCGTTTGTGTTTTGCTCTATGAAAAGGCAAGCAGGAAGTTTATAGTAAATCATCTTGAAAACACAAATAAAATCAATATTTATTGGTATCCTATATGATTTAACTAAACATAATAAATATAATATTATAATCTCTCTTATTTTTTTTAAAATTGTTGCTTCGAACATACAAACTGATGCCTATATTGTCTCACTGCAAAGAAAAAGCCCATTGAAATCTAGCCATCATCGTTAAAACAATAGTTTAACACATACTCGTATAATAACATTATTAACTTAGGGCATTATCGCTTTTACCTCCACAGATAACAAAAACGCATCGTACATAACAGAGGACGAGGTTCTCCTGTACCTCAGCTACTTATCAGGGCAGCAGAACAAAGACTTCGGCTGCCTCTACCGGCTGGCGTGCCAGAAGCCCGACCAGGCCGCGCTCTACTCCTCCGGGGCTGAACTGCTGTTGCAAGGAGCTAAACTTATGCAGAGGTGAGGAGAAATAGGGCACGTCACTCACCCCGATGATGTGACGTCAAGAAAGTAGGCTAACCTTCAGTTTGTGCTACAGAAGCCAGGGGATTTACTGCTGTTGTAAGAAGCTAAAATGGTGCAGAGGTGAGTGGAACACTAATTTCTATATCAACTGATGCTGCAACTGCTACAAAGTAAGCAAAACTTGGGCTAAGGGAGCCAGGCAATATTTAAACAGCAAAAGTAAGCAAAGTATCGGATGACGCGAACAGAGCGCGCGAGCTCCGAGGAATTATGAAGAATGTTGGCACAATACAGCTAACAGCTACAGTTGTCATTTACATTGATCAAGGCACAGTGTCTCAACTCATACGAGGACGGGTCCCGCTGCATCAAGCAAGCAGAAGAGTGGGAGGAGGGCCCTATGAGTCGCGATACCAATGCAAGTAAGAGCCAGCATGCGGGGTGTGCGCAACAGTGCCTCACTGTGCCTTGACCAATGTTAATCACATTGCGTACCTGCCTTTATCCCACATAACTTTCCGTGGTCCCTGAGTTCTCCAGAATTGTATGTATATCACATAGTGGAAATGCCGTACTCACCATCCTACACATCTCTTACAACCATTACCATCTAGTTTTAAAAATACCATTGATTTTCGATTTTAATGTTACTGAATGGAAAGAACAACCATACTTTTAACATAAACAAAATCTACCGATGTATTTAATGCCTATCCCAGGTACGGTCAACGGCACATCACGGTAAACACTTGCAGTTCGATAATAGCACTTACGCCCCCGACATAAGAGTGGTACCAAGTCCAAAGTGTATAACGTGCTTTTGACTGTACCTAATAATATTATCACTAATACAAGGATTCCAACTTTAATAGGAACAGCATAGACCTGGACCCGTACGAGGACGTGACCCGCGGCATCAAGCAAGCAGTGGAATGGGGGGAGACTGGAGGACCCTGCGAGTCGCGGTACCACTGCGAATGATTGTCGTTTACTATTCTAGATATTTGTTTATTGAAGTCACATTACATATGAGGAGAAAGGACCAAGACCAAGAAACCATGATTTTGTTTCGACGCCGCTTAATATCAATCTCAGTCGCATCATTAGGTAGATGCGTAAAACTTAAAATTATTCAGTGTAGTTAACAACACCTCACCATGTTGCAAATCTCATGTTACAATATTGTTCATTATGGACAATATAGCTGCCAAGTAGCACATAGTATTTTCAAAAAGTCCTACGCTGCGTTTGTTACAAAGAACCTTTTTGTGTTTCTGAATCAAAATGTTTCGTATTAAGTAGATGTAGTAACTAAAGTATTAGATGTATTGCAATAACGGCCGTTTTAAGTACATACATTTGATTATTGTTGTAAAATAAAATCAAACGCAACGCATTTTTTTAAATATTATTTTATTTTGTATTTTATGATTTGGTTTTTTATTCAATGAGGGCGCTTCGCTTGCCGGCAAAAGCGCTGTTTATGACGCAATAACATTGGAACCCTTACGGGTAAACTAAGTAGGTAAGTATAGTAGGTAAGTTATTTCTGCAGTCGGTTCTACTCAGATAAGGGATGCGTCATTCAACACCAGTAATTGTTTATCTTTTATCTATTCAAAAATGTAAGCAAGCATTATGTTTGACATAGACTGGGATTCTTGTTCAAGTGGCGGTTTTTTGTCCATAAGACTTTGTCGATTGTTAAGCTTAGAGCAAGTATTACGACTTAATATAATTGAGATTAATACAATTTGCACTTTAAACGGATAAAAGTAGGTATGTGCGTAAGACGTCCTATTGTTGTATAGATATCATATGATTGTCTTCATAAAAGTATTTGCTATGTATTTGTGTTATTTGGCAGTCATTGTAAATTTTTAACAAAACACGTTGTTTATGTAGATAAAGGAGAATTAAATAATCATGAAACATATAAAAGTCTTTTTATTTTAATTGCATACAAAATGTTCGATTAAAGGAGTACAGTTTAAAACAAATGAATACACAAAAAATATCAAACATAATGTTTCTTTCGTACCTACATATATAATCAGTTTAAGTCTTTGTGTTTAAAGATTACGATTACAAACAAATACATCAAATAATTTTGCTACTAAAAGCTGTTTTTATTCAATAAGACTTTTTACACTTCACAAAATACCCTGTAAATATAATAATTCGTATTTAAACTCATATTTATTCAATTTAAATATAAACCTATAAATAATTCAATGTAAGTAACTAAGAAATTGGTTTAACAATAACTTAAAAAAGTAAATGATATGAAATAATTTATTCTGCAAATAGATTTTAAAAGATACTTTTGCACGTCATTTTTTCCCCTACCAGAAACTTAATTCATTACGAGAATCATATATTTTTTTTCATTGCCTATTTTTATTGACCGTATATTATTAACATACTAAAAAGACTGTCAATTTATTTGGATTTTGCTTTTTACATTTGTACATTACAAACATAATATTCTTATGCAGAAACACAGTTTTAGATATCTTAAGCTAGTACAGTTTAATTAAGATAATCGAAGTCGGTTCTTTGTGAAAAACGTGAAAAAAGACCCATTTTTATGTTATTTTCTGTTACATGAATTACGTATCCATCAGGAATCGACAGGAATATTAAAACAAAGCCAACTTTACAGTTTACTTAATTTATTTTTAAAGAATAGCGTACTAAGTTTTCTGTTAGTTATTTATAAAGATATAAAACACGTGCTTGGTCGAAATGTGAAGCTTCATTTTAGCAGTGTTGAAGCTCCAAGGTTCAAGTAAGGATGAATTCATGTCGACTTTCTTTATTCCTTTTACTCCCAATATCATTATCAGCACACTTCATCAATCTGCCAAAAAATGCATGATTATATTATTACATTTTTTTTTATTTCTAGCCAATTTTTTTAAATGCAAAGTAGGTTGGCATTGGCCACTGCGGCCTATTTATTGAGCGACACTCAATGTGCTGCCACAATGCAGGCTCGTCTGACCTTTGAGCCTTTGGTTTTTAGCACACTGGTTCTCACATTAGTATTGGCAGATCAAAGACTACCAAACTTGGGTGGTAGCTACCTACCAGACCTTTTTTGCGGAGAAGAAAGCGTTCACGCTCCATCAGATTCGCTCCGACCGTGTGTATGGCTCGGGCCTTAAGACGTTCGCCCCACTACCCACAAATTTCCCCTGGTTTTTCCTCTCCACCCGAATAGGAACTAACCTTTATTATTAACTAGCCTTCCGCGCGCGGTTTCACCCGCGCTCTCTTTTTTCAAATATCCCTTCCCCCTACATTTCCGGAATCAAAAGTACCCTATGTTCACCGGGGATAGTGTAGCTTTCCAACAGTGAAAGAATTTATTCAAATCGGTTCAGTAGTTTCAAAATTATTATTTCCGCGGGAATGAGACGTTTCCCGTAGGAATTTTATAGCCTATGTCCTAATCCGGGCTATAAACTATACGTGTGCCAAATTTCATCTAAATCCGTTCAGCCGTTTAGGCGTGATTGAGTAACAAACATCCAAACATCTAAACATCCAAACATCTAAACATCCAAACATCTAAACATCCAAACATCCAGACTTTCACATTAATTATAATAATATTAGTAGGATTAGTAGGATAACCAGGGTTCTTACCATCAGTTCAGTTAGTGGCCAGCACTCGAGGCGTCCGATCCCGGCTGTGTTCCCGCGCGGCCCTGTACTCAGCGTACGAGACGTAACCGTCACCGTCAGTGTCATCAGACTCGAGTGTGCGGTCCACGAGGGCTGGAAAATTATTAGTATAAAACTATTACTGTCCTACTACTTCTATCATTGATAATATGTCTTGTCAAACTCAATTAGGTATCTTTCAAAAACCAATTATGCTATTTTCTTTTCTGTATTTTAAAAAGTTACAAGGTGTTCCAAAACATTTTCCCAATTATTTTGGTCCATTTAACAATTTCAGAAATACATGTCATTGAAAAATAACACTAGTCACGTACATTTCCTTTAGACGTAATAAAATAGCTAAAAATAAATAAAGCTCTCACCAATATAGGCATCAAGTGTGTTGGCCTCTGGTTCAATAGTGTTTTCTTGAAGAGGATCAGGTATATCGTGCTCTACCGTGTGATACACTGCCTGGAAGTTTTATTTATCACATATTATTCATACTAATAGCTACATCTTGGCATTATCCCGGAACCTAAGCATTAGTAGAAAACTCCCCGCGCGCCCCGCGCTCTAAGCGGCAGTGTTTTAACTTTGCTCCGTGCAAAAATTCTCATATAGTGGTAAAAAGTGAAAGTTTCTGGACTAAATTCATATCAAAGTGTAAACAGTCGCATAGTGCAGCTTTTTGTGAAGACCAAATCTCAAAGCATTTACACTGTGAAGTTTTATCAGCGAAAACATCCTACAAATAAAACGTTGATATTGATCGTGTTCAAAAAGAGTGTTGTTATGGTGTCATCGATCAGCTGTGACTCAGCTGACTACGGAAGTGTTGTCCGAGTTTACACGAATTGATCCGAGCAAACGAGAGTAAACACACTCGTTCTGGCCACTATACAATATATTCGCCCGGTAACATATCAGTTGCGTTGGTGTATTGGCGGCGTAGCAGTGCAGTATCTGTACGCTGTGTCCGAGGGATCAAATCTCGATTGGACTTAGACTTTTTTATATTTTTTTTTTTTTTTTTTTTTGGTATATCGTTGTTTGAATTACTTATACATTGTTTACTTTTTATAAAAACCAACACAATGGATAACAAGAATGTTACACACAGAAAGCCTATGCAAAAAGTACGATCGAATGAAGAATTACATTTGAACTCTTCGGAAGAGGAACTGTTAGACACAACAATAAATGATTTCACTATGAAAAGCCTACCTTCTCTCGATATGGACTCTTCGATTGTAACACAGCTTAAGGCAGAGATAGAGGAGTTGCGACTACAAATTGATTCAGCCAACGTCCAAATCGATGATCTTATGGTGGAGAATAGTAGTCTTAAAAAAGCCCTTAATATGGCTAATAAACGCACGGACCTACTAAAAAAAATCAGTCTCGACGTACCTTCTTCGAAAAAAAAAAGGAAGAGCATTAAAGACAAAATTAGTGACTTGGTAGATACATCATCATCTTCGCCAACTATAACTTCAATAGCGAAAGAGGATGAAACGCCGAAATCTAGTCAGCAAAGGCACAAAAGAAGAACCTTGACCTTCAGTGAAACTTCTGCGGAAGAACCTCAATTACTAAGCTCTGACAAAGTTTCATCTAACCTTGGGTTGTCGGGTATTTCTAAGAACAACGATAGTATACAATCCTCGAGTAAACACATTCCACAAAATGAGGTTACGTCAAAACAAGATGTTCTTAAGAATGATCTGGCATCAATAAATAAAGAACCTATAGATACAAACAGAATATTGTTGTATGGAACACAGCAATGTGTGGGTTTGGCGTCTATACTTTCAAGACAACGAGAATATACAAATTATGACAAGTATATCGTAACAGCATCTACGAAACCAAACGCTTCAACCGAAGAAGTTTTGAAAGAATGTCACTCTAATTCCGCAGGAAATTTAGATAAAATTGTCTTGTGTGTAGGTGAGAACGATCAGAACCCCAAGAAAATACTCAGTGACTTAAGTGCGGTCCTCAATAAACTAAAATCAAATGTAGTGATTATTTTAAGTGTTACTAGGCATAAGTTCTTGAATGAAAAATTGTTAAACAGCGAATTGCAACTACTATGTAATATATATCCAAATTGCCATTTTGTAAAAGCAAATGTAAATCATGAATTCACGTGTCACAAGCTAAATCGTTTGATAGACTATATAGATTATGAAAGAAAATATCTTGACATAAATAAATTGAAAATTCACATTAAATCACAGAATATCCATAGTAAAAAACAATTAGGAATACGGATGCAAAACCGTAGTAATTTGGTACAAAGATCAATATTACAATACTTCTTGCCAATACGAATAAATAAATCCATTACTGTGACTGAAATTAAAGATGACATTGCATCGCCGTTTTTTCTTGCACAGCCAACACAATAATACAGTAGAACTAAATATTTTCCATCAAAATCTATGTGGGATTAGCAATAAAATTAATGATCTGGAGTTGTATATACAGGATCTGAGCAAAATCAAAAGTAGACATTATATATGTATAAGTGAACATTTTCTTAATGAAACTATGGCAAATTTGTTCAGATTCACTAATTATAAGTTGGTTTCGTACAATACCAGAGTTAATAAAAAAAGGGGGGGAACTCTAATACTTGCCTATAAAGACAGAGAAAGTGAAGAAGTCATAGCGGTTAAGGAAAAATTCTACCAATCAGACTGTTTTGAAATTTGTTGTGCACGAGACATTGTGACCGGCATTTATATATGTTGTATTTATAGAACACCATACGATAAAAATCTTGAAAAATTTATGACGAAACTCGAGAAGTTACTGGAACACCTTTTCAATAAGAAATGTATTATTTGTGGTGATTTCAACATTGACCTGAAAACAGATAGTAAAAAACGTGATGATCTCCTAACTTTACTTAATTGCTACAATTATAAACCGTTAATTACAGACAGTGCCACTTTTATCCGCAATAACTCTCATTCTTGTATTGATAACATTTTCACGAATTTAGCAGATATTAATATTGTAAATACTGAAGTGGACCATAATGGTATTGGTGATGGTCATGCAGGTCTAATTTGCAATATTATTGCGGAAAAAATGGTATCTGATCACATTGTTTCTCAAAAAAAGTCTATTCATATTTTTAAAAGAATCTTTAACAAGAAAAATAAATGTAAATTTAGAAACAAACTCATGGATCATAATTGGGACGGCATCGGAATTAATACCTTTATTAAAACCGTAAACGAGAAGTTTCATGAAAGTTTCAAAAAAACTAAAATGTTGGTCAAATCAAACAAAAGTTTTGATTTGCCATGGGTGACAAAAGGCATTAGAATCTCAAGCAGAATGAAACGCATCTTGTGTTCAATTAACGGTGACAGTATATGTCATCCTTCATTAATCTTTCAAGCCCCGGATCACCAGACACAATAGAAAATCTATTGTTACGCGGCACCCGAGTGCCGGTTCGGGATTGAGTGGTTAACAGACTACAAAAAAAAATACATTGCGATCTACAGAAAGGTGTTAAGATGCGGTAAACGATTAGCCATCAAAACACAAATTAAAACATCTAAAAACGTTAGTAAAGATGTCTGGAAAATAGTCAATAAACATAGGAATAAGCCACTAAAACAGATAGAAAAATTATCACTGAAAGTTGATGGTAAGCTTATTGTCGATGAATCCGTGGTTGTAAATGTACTATTAAAACAATTTGCCAATCACAGCGATTCTTGCAATTCAAATGCTTTAGCATGTTCTTTTCTTAAAAACTATACTGACAGGGTGGAGAGCGACATGATTTTTGATCCTATTACCGAACTAGAAGTTTACAAAGTAGTAAAAAATATGACAGCTAAGAAATCTTCTGGTCATGACGACATACCAATAACTGTAATAAAAGATAACATTGACATTTTGGCAAGGCCTTTAAGTATTATTTTCAATAAATGTGTAGACGACGGTATTTTTCCTGATCAATTTAAAATAGCTAAAGTGGTACCTATTTATAAGAAAGGTTCAAAAAACGACCCTGAAATGTATAGGCCAATTTCATTGCTCCCGACTCAATCCAAAATATTCGAAAAAATTATTAAATCCAGATTGACACGACATCTAAATATTAATGACATACTTAATAAACGACAATATGGGTATTTGCATAAGGTAGGGACATCAGAAGCAATTTTTACATTAATAAATGACGTATTAAAACAATTGAACAATAAGAAAATGGTAGCAGGCCTATTTTTGGATCTCAGTTCCGCTTTTGATAAAGTTAATCACAACATTCTACTTATAAAAATGGAACATTATGGAATTAGGGGTAAAATTTTAGATCTTTTTCGATCATATCTAACAAATAGACAAATGTACGTAGAAATTAGCCACATTGATAAGACGTTAACTCAGGGCGTATGTAGATCTAAGTTAACAAATATAAGGACTGGAGTACCTCAAGGTTCTATTTTGGGACCGATCTTCTTTTTGATCTTCATGAATGACCTTATTAATTATGTAACCAAATCGTCTATTGGTAGCTTGGAGATGGTGGTTTTTGCTGATGATACAAACGCAATCATCTCAGGTGATAACATATCTGACCTCAAAACCAACGTAAATAACGCATTGGACGTAGCTGCTGCATGGTTTAAGGCAAACAGTCTTAAATTGAACACTAAAAAAACTAATTTAATGTTATTTCGAACAAACTCTAAAAATAAACGACAATTAAACTGTATTTTAGACGGTGAATGTGTTAAAGCCACACATGAAGCCAAATTTTTGGGTGTTTATCTCGACAGCGATCTTAAATGGAAACGTGAACTACAAAACATAGAAAGTGCAATCAGTTCAGCCTGCTATGTGCTTAGAAGCTTACGGGATGAGGTTGATGTTAAAACATTAAAAACAGTGTACTTTGCACTTGTGGAAGCTAGGTTAAGATATAGTATTGGCTATTGGGGGGGCAGCTACTTGTATAATATACAACGAGCTTTTGTACTGCAAAAACGGGCAATTAGAATTATTGTTCGTATCCAGCAGCAGGAATCATGTCGAGAACATTTCAAAAAGCTTAAAATACTAACTGTTCCATCCCTTTATGTTCTAGTGATATTAAGTTACTTCTCAAAACACATCAATACATTTGAAACAATAGATGAAAGACTAAAACGAGAAAGTACACGACGTAAAGACTTCCAAAATATAATAAGGCCAAATTTAAATATTGTAAAACATAGCATGCTTTATCAGGCTGTCATGCTTTTTAATAGGTTGCCGGTTAACATCAAAACCACAGTCCACCACACACTTTTTAAAAACATTTTAAAAACATTTCTGTTGGAAAGGTGTTTATACAGTGTAGAAGAGTTATAAATTATTTTAATATTGACATTGACTAATATTGTTGACTTGTAATTTAATATTGTGTAATTGTTTGACATGGGTTTTATGATTTTATTTTATATTAATTAATTGGCATAAACTGAATTGTTATTATGTGTTGTTGTGTCATCCTAATTTTATTTTCATTGTATTTTCTGTTTTTGTATTTTTATGTACCTAATTGATTCAAACACAATGTATTTTGTTCTTGAATAAATAAATAAATAAATAAAGTTCAGTTCTCATAGGATTATAGAAATAGTTTTTTATCAAAGCATATGACAGCGAAAAGCTACCAAATCTAGATGTAAGAGTTCTCTAACTTAAGCTTATTCGATAGAGTTACGCTATGTCGTTCCTTCGCTCTTGCGATGGGGTGGATAAAATGTACATAAATGAGAAGCATGGAAATGTAAGCATTATACGTTTTTTGTAAAATGTCCTTGCTAGGGAACGGGAATCTACGTAACATGGCGTGATATTTAATTACGGGTATAATAAATATTTCTCAGCTTTAATACTAATAACTACTTAAAACATTTGATTGTAAATAATACCTTCAGAAGTTCCAAGCCGTCCAACTTGGAGTTTCTGTCGAAGTCGTGCGCGGAGAAGTAGTGAAACTCCAGCTCCTCTGGCGTCATCCGCGCTAGCATCTCTGGAGTCAGGCCTTGAGTGTCTTCTTCTATGTGTCTGTTGAAACAGAAATTAAAAAAATAGCGCACTATTACGAAATGACACTTCGTGTTGGCCATACATGTTGGAAGTATTAAGTACTTCAAGCGACTTGAACTGTCCAGTGGTATCAGCATTTAAGGTCTGTTGCTTAGGCTTAGGCTGTTTTTACTGTTGGGGGTTCTGTTTTATGACAGGCTAATAGCCACGTAGCCCAGATGGAAAGCGGCCACTGCGTACCACCAACAAAACCCGAGGTGAGAAACGAACCCAAGGCCTCCGGGTTTTATACCTTTCACTTACAGTGTGGAAGCACATTGAGTAACGCTTGACACCAAGTGTCCATCAATAGAGTACGTCGTGGCGGCCGCTTATATAAGGCAGGCTGCGTGTATGTACGGCTAAATGATCTACCTTGTAAAGTACAGTACTGCGGTGCGGCGGTGTGGTGGTGCGGCTCGACCGGCGCCTGGCCTGGTGGTGCGACCCCATCACTACACAGTGCAATACTAGCAGACATACTTGGCATCACGCAGCGGCTGCGAGTCGGCGGTGAGCTTCTCCGCGCCGTGCGGCCGGTAGTAGTGGTGCGGCTCGACCGGCGCCTGGCCTGGTGGTGCGGTCCCATCACTACACAGTGCAATACCATCAGACATACTTGGCATCATGTAGAAGCTGCGAGTCGGCGGTGAGCTTCTCCGCGCCGTGCGGCCGGTAGTAGTGGTGCGGCTCGACCGGCGCCTGGCCTGGTGGTGCGGTCCCATCACTACACAGTGCAATACCATCAGACATACTTGGCATCATGTAGAAGCTGCGAGTCGGCGGTGAGCTTCTCCGCGCCGTGCGGCCGGTAGTGGTGGTGGTGTGGCTCGACCGGCGCCTGGCCTGGTGGTGCGGCCCCATCACTACACAGTGCAATACCATCAGACATACTTGGCATCACGCAGCAGCTGCGAGTCGGCGGTGAGCTTCTCGCCGTGCGGCCGGTAGTGGTGGTGGTGTGGCTCGACCGGCGCCTGGCCGTGCGGGTGGTGCGGCCCGCGGCGGAGACCCATCACTACGGAGTTTAATACCACCAGCAGGCATACTGGAAACAATAGAATTTCTTGTATTTAGTTGGTAGTCGAGCACATGTTTGGTACAAATAAATAACTGTCACATATGAATTAGGATGTTGTAAAAAAAAGCCTTATGAGTGTGCAGGTTTCATCACAATGTTTTCTTTCACTGCCGTGTTAGTCGTAAAAAAACTATCGAATTTCGAACCGTCGCTCTCAAGACAAACGAAGCGACGTTTGAAACCAGTCGGCTTCGACAGTTCTTTGTAATAAGCACTGAGCAAGTAATTACTAGTAAGGTCAATAAATCTATGAGCAGATCCATTCACACAGTGTTGATTCAGGAATGCCCTTATTGACAACACCATGTATATTCAACGTGACTTCTAGTATCAATATCCTGTATTTAAGAGCTGTATTATTATAGGTGGAGCAATTGCCCATTCGAGTGAGTTCTTAACGAGCTTCTTGTATGACGTAAAAAATATCTTTCTACCTACATACGTTAAAAAATAAGCCAACCAAATATTGAACTACAAATATTTTCAAACCGAATCCTCGAAATCCTCTTTCGATACACAGCAAATTGAGTAAAGTAATCCAATAACAACAAATCATCAGACGCGATTGCCAAACTAGGGCCACGCGCCGCGAATTTGTGAAACAATCGACGAACGCGACACAATAATCCGAGACCAGTGCTGATTGTGCGTGGTACCTGTCTATAATTTGACGTGCATTGTTGCGACAACGCAAAGGGTGCAGCCTGGACAGATGGGGCCCCGGGGCCCGGCGTCCCCGCCGTGCGGTCCCCCGCGGGGCGCAATATTCACACCTCATTTCACATACCGCCCTTAGCATTTGTCATCAAGTCAGAAAACGTCAAATTGTTTGTTTGAAGAAAGTAGTCGTTACAAATTAGGTCTGTTGGGCGGATGCAAATTGGCCGAACGGGTTACATTTAAAAATGCATATTTTAAGTGTGCGTAGTTTGGAGATCTTTTTATTATTTTATTCATAGGTAGCCAGATTCTGTGGGCGTGACAAACCTGAACCTTTTTAAATTAGTCACGAAAACACGGTGTATTTTTTTAAAGTATGTTTTTTGTAGTCAGAAATAGTTTCTGTTGCCTTTGTTTTATGTTGATTATTGTTATGGGGTTAATCATTAGCTAACTATCCTATTTTGTATAATTAATTAATCGGAAGAAAAACTTAAAAAAATCTGTAACGATTTTCTGAAAAATGTTTTGACAAACCAACGTCGTCCATTTGTTGCAGATACTGCGATATCAGATTACCAAAGCAGTTAATCATTTACATTGCACAGAGAAAAGTTATTCATAATAAAAATAAAAACTAATTAAGTAAAATTATAGGCGAAGCTTCATCGAACAATGCTTCATATGTCGCTACATTATTAAAACACTTGATCAAAAACCAAAAAAGCATCTTAGTAATTACCCTCAAAATCTTATCAAACTCCAATCTTAATGCGGGATAATCTAAAAAACTAGTGAACAGGTGCGGGTCCGCCCCTAAAATCTATTACAAAGGACATTCAATGTATCAAATGCATAATTAATAGGCAGCCGAACAGTTGTTCGTTCGAAAGACGACACTGCGCGCGCGCCCCTCGCCAGTGATGGACTCGTAATGGAGTACAAATTACTCGGAGACAAGTGCACCGTACATATGTCGGAGTGTCTGGTACAAGCGGTGTGTGACACACGGCTTGCGAAACCAGGGAGCCATATGAATGTTTTTTTTAAACTAGATCAGTTGGCAGACAGCCAAGCAGCTCTCTTGATGGTAATTGGTCACTAGCACTAGGCATATTTCATCGATATCAGTATTTTATAGGATTGTTCTATAGTGTTCTAAGTATTGTGCATGGTGATTAATAGCCATAAATCCCAATAGCGCGCAAAACGTTCAAACCGTGTAAAAGTACCTACGAAACAAAATTATTTCACCCCATATTCTTTTCTCAAAGGCGAGCAACGCACCCGACAACCTAGTCTATCCATCAATTCCATGTCCATGAAAAGTAGTGACAACGTTTACTTTTTCTTATATCTATTGACAGTTTTAAGTCAACGGACGATAATAAAGTTCCTGCTATGTCTAGCCTACATTGCGTAAACAAATCATGAATAATGGATGCAGTGTAAAATACTCTAAAAACTGAATAAGCAAAGCAATTTGATTTGATTTAAATAGGAAGGCCAATTATAACTCTATTAAGCATAGATCATTTAGTACCGGCTACTAATTATAAAGGCCTTTGCTCTGCAGTGGGACCATAAATAAGCTGATACTTTAATTTTCCTTCCTGCGTTTCAAACTTCAGCTCCGTATGTCACCCCTGAATCAAACCTAGAGACCCTTAAAATCTCGATCCGAAGGGTCCTCGCATCGTCGGAACCCTGCCCACCGTATTTTCGCCTATAAACCCCTAATCCCCTGCGATTACAATGTATACGAGAACGGGTCACGAATTCCTTTATTCCGCATCAGCTTTGGTTACATTGACGGTTCATAAAGGGCTCTATGGGGTAAGACAATCAGCGGTGATGGGTTGTTAATCCTTTGATAATGTTAACATTTGTACAGCTATTAAGTAAATACGGAGAATTGATTATGGTAAATCCGGTTACCAGTAGGTATGTCTTGTTGTAATTGGCGCAATACACCACAAATGATTCGGTAGAAGTAACTATAGAGTGACGAAACATGAAACATCCTTTTATTATCAGGTGGGAACATAAAATATGGATATGAAACCATTGAGCTATTATTACTTATGAAACCGAGAGTTGGGTATGTTTTACACTAATAAAAGGCAAAGCTATGAATGAGTTGATCAAGGTTGATCTTGTTTTGACATTTTAGTATCTTTTCAATTAATGAAACATCTCTTTTTTACAGTATATTGGTGACCACCTCTTAAAACTACCACCTCTAATAAGGTTATTCCCATATTGTTTAATATTATTTTGTCCAAAAACATTCATTTCATTAATACAATAAGTGGGTAGGGAGTTGAACTTACCCTGGGAGTAAATCAGAAGATCTTAAAAATTAATACAACCGTAAAAATACGTACCCTCAACTTTCATCTCTACTGCATCACTCAATATTACTTTGTTTTCGTTTATTTTTGTACAAAAACAGACCCGACATTTCAACCAGCATCTGTCAAGGGTGACACAGTAAATCAATTTTACAGCGCAAGCGCAAAACGTACACGGGGATGTATTCCTTATGCTAAAGCATTAAGACGTAGAATTGCGTGATGTTTTTTGACATCATTATGCGCATGTCTTCTGAATTGTCTCCTTCTAGATTACTGGTAGCCTTACTAGATGTCGCTAGGTATTCTTGAAAACGTTGATGGTACAGTTATTCTGATAATAGACTGACCGAACTGAACTGAATATTGGCTCTAGTCAGCTGGGGCCCAATCTATTCTTATTTAAAATTTTCATACTTTTCATAAAAAAAAACTATAGGACTTGGTAAAAATAGAATAGTGGAGATTGTATATAATGGGTTAGTCCATCTAGTTATACTTTTAGTTATACAGTATAACAGAATGGACAAAAAAAATCTTGTTTGTTATACTGTTCAGTCTATCTAATTATATTATTATTACTGAAAACTTTGCCGATTCAAAAGAGTAACTTTCGAGTCTCTTGAAGGTTCTTCCTTCTCGATAGATAACAAATATTCGAATTCGGTGGTAGAGTCACTCTGTTACCTTGTTAATTGACAATTTATAAATGCATCTCTGAGGCCTACGTGAATAAAGAGTTTTTTTTTATAATATAACGAAGCCTATAGAAGACGCCTCTTTGACCCTAGTATGTATACAATTGTATAGAAATAATATCAGATGTAATCTCTTTCACCTAATAAAAAAGGCAACGTGGGAATCTTTGAAATTATGATTATATTTTGCTATGATATGTCTTTTATCACCACTTGGCAATGAGTAAATAATAAAATGTAAATATAAAATCATTGGTTGACTTTTACTACTATTTGTGAAAAACTTTCTTATAATTTTTGGTCTGCTAGTTCTGCTACTGTAGAATTTAGAAATAAAACACGCATAGTCTTGTTACCAATTGTGCTGTGTCCATGGCATCAACAAGAATGGTTAATTTATCATTTCACATTACATTTTCTCCATAAAAAGCACAATACAACTTCGCTCAAGGCCATTTTCCTCGCAGTAATATAAATGCAAATTATATTTGCATTCATCAATTTTTGCATACCAGTGCATTTGCAAAGTATTGAATTCGATAAATGTGGATAAGTAATCAGATATTTAAATATGCGCCCATTTTAAATATATTTCTGACATAATGTTTAATTTTAATTTAAAAACATGTGGTATTTTTATATCACTGTTCGACTTCCAAGTTTTATATCGGAAACCTCTACAAAATGTATGTAGATGTCAGTTACTTGGGATGATGATTTATTATCACCGATCATAACAACAATAAAATCCACAAAACAAAAATCACTTTGTGTTGAAGATGAATAAACTATTTATTTATCTGTTAGTTAATTTTCCGTTTATTTGTCAAGATTCTTAGTTTTGAGAACGAGTTAAAATTGGAGGATATTGTGGAGATATCGAGTTGAAATTGGAAAAATAATTATTATTAGGACACTCTGTTGTAAAATTCGTATCGCGTCTCCTACTATGCTTAGATACGTACATACAAAACCAAACTCATCACAGTGTTTACAACCCCTATCTACCCCACCACAGACACATCCATACCTATAGCCGCTTGTCAACAACTGAAAACATAGAACATTGCTTCGTCCATCAATAATAACCTTTGAAATTTCCCTATAGAACTCATTTTCTCTTAACTCTGTACTGAAATAGATCTTTATTCCTTTAAAGATACGAACAGAATTTGCTGGCACAACAAGGCTCGGTGAAAACACTGTTAACGCAAGTGCCATCTTCAGCACCGACTCAAAAATCGACTTTGTTTTTTTGAATTAAGGTTGAATTTTCATTGGAAGAAGAGTCAACAGAAGGCTTTTCGCCAGGACAATGTTTATGTTTATAGCGATCTGGTGCGGGAAGTTAAAAAGAGATAGACATATGCATCGTGTGGGGATCGCATGATCAATACATGCCGCGTGTCTTGCTTAATGGTCGTTTTCTTACATTTGCATTCTAATTGGCTCTGCCTTCCTTTTGTCTTATGTGACGTAATTGTGAGGAATTAGCGCCTAGTTGTACTGTAGTTAGGAAAGCTTGAGTATTCTTCGCATAAAATGTGGTAGAGTTTGGAAAGAAGTTGCATTAAACTTAAACATTAACTGAAACGGCACAGAAAAAACAAAAAGTGTATTTTTCCTACATTTCTGTTTTTATTTAATTCAAAGCTAAAATAGCTTTGTACATTATGACCTTCAACCATTACGTTGATGCCCGATTTGGCATAATGCATTTAGAATATGCGTAACTGGTCGTAGCGTCTTATTATGCATTCATATACCTGCTACTGCATGTGCAATCATATCTTTTAAAAATAAACGTATTTTCCTTGAGGGCTAGCAACGCTACTGCGCTACGATGTTGTGTCGTGATCTCGGGGTCTTGGGTTCATTCCCAGGTCGAGAAAAACTTTTTCTGACACAGCTCGGGTTTGTGATCACCAACCCGTATTTGAATAGATTTAGCCAGTAAGTATCATTGCAATAACTTAATTTCAACTTATAAATCCTTTGCCCTGTAGACATTAATAAGCTAATAGGTACCTTACTTCACTATGGTGATGATTATTCACAAAATAGGTAGTTGTTTTATTACCGTCTTTCACTCATATAGACCATTGTTTATTACCGTCTTTCAAACATATAGTCCATTTGGTCCATTGTTTAATTACCGTCTTTCACACATACAATCCATGCGCTAGTTTCTATGTGGTAAACAATGAATTCGGTCTTCGTATCAACCGGAGGTTTGTGGGCGGGCGGGCGGTTGCCTAGCAACGCCACCCAGTCACTTTTAAACTTTCATGTCGAGAACTTTTAAGGTTTATCCGAGGTTCTGATTCGCCATCTTTTTGTTTCCCACTCAGTCCTGCGGGTTGCTGTTTAAATTTTTTATTGGAGAAAACGGAGCACTTGAGACGTAGCGCAATTATTGCTGTAAAAGAAAATGTTTTCTTTTGGAATGATGAAAGATTTTTTTACTCTGTGGTGGAAAAGTACTTTCATTGTATGTCATGAAATTATGGGTATACTAGCTATGCGGTTTTGAACGTAATAATGGTCATGAATAAATTAAGGGTTCTAATTAATTGATCACCCATCTAACCTAACCCACAAAAAAACTAAGCTCCTAAACTAATACATTTCGATGCTAACTTATTATTTTAGATGCTAGCCTACTATTTTTTTGTGGATCAATGTATTACTTACTTTTCATAAATTAATACATAAATAGTCCTGGACATTATAGCATCTTAATTTTTTCGTTCTATACCTGCTAGTAAAGTAAAAGTTGTCTATTCATGTTTGTTTGTAGGGTTTAATTTGAAATATGAATCTTTAATGTTATAGGCAACGATTTAAATCTTTGCATCTAGGTACATATTTTATTATCTTTCCTTCCGTTCCGTCCTTTAAATTGTATAATCGTTTTTTTTTCAATAAATTCAAAAAAATAAAAATAAAATAAATAAATTGTAGAATTCTTTTCCTTACTTTAAAAATGTCACTCAAATAAGAGAAAACTAGATCACTGAGTGAGTTGCTATCTCTGATTTGGGAGTAAATAACAAAAAATTGGACATGAATTTTTTTTATTCATGTGGGCTTCAGAGATGCTCTTATAAATCGTCAATACTAAGTAAGATACATAACATGTGTAACATAACATCATACCGCTCTACAAATTTTTACAATCTGTTTTGAAACCAATTGATTGCAAACAAAATATCTAAAACTATACCTACATATTTTCTAACGAGATAGTCAAGGCGTATGATGTGACATAATGACATCAAAATTACAACTCCGTTACAAATGGGAATAAAAAATGTCGCAAAAAGGAAAAAACATTATCTCGCTCATTTGCCGCGCCACCATCTTCCATTCGCTATCGAAGCATGCATCGGCCTCGGATTTCTCCAGGACGGGGAAATAGTTAGTGGGTAGGGGCCTAGGGGGGGATAGTTTTGACTTAAGCTTGATATTAATTTTTCTAATAATCGTTGACAAAATACTATTTATACTGTATAAGCTGTCGTTTTTATTTACAATATAGTTTTTATTTATTTATTTATTTTATTTCAAAAAACTTTACTTTGCAAAAGAATATTGAACCCGAACTTTAAAAAATAGTTTAAAAACAACACAAAAAGAAAATAAACAATTTTATATTTTTATATAGCCGCATTAAAAAATAATATACATTTCAACCAAGATCCACTCGAAATAGAATTACGAATCACTACCTCCAAACAGCGATCCCGTATTTATTTGATTTTTATACCCAAGCTAAAGTTTTTAACTTAGGAAAGAGCTTTGTACAAAATTGATGAGCGAACGTAACCGCACCCCAAGCAAGCCTCGAAGGTGCTTTTAGCTCTAATTGGCGAGCTTTTAAGACTGCCTCGCGTTCGTTTGACATCGCTCCGGCGCCATTTTGAAAAAATAATTTGAAACAGAGTAAAAAAATAAGTTTTCCAGCCAGTTAGCTGTTTAGGTACAGCGTTTTAGGCTTCGGCATGCCACTTTTTTTCGGTTACGTGTCGTCTGGAGCGTTAGAAAACATGTTTTCGTTTACAAAAAGCAATTTTTAGGGCTCATACATTTAGGCCTGGGACATCGTGTATTGAGTTCCGATTTCTTATGTTCTTGCTTTATTGTTCTTACACTTTCTGATTATTGCTTACTGATCTCGTCTTATGCTTAAAAGTGATTTTTTATACTACCTCAGTTGGCAGACAGACACGGAGCCCACCTAATGGTAAGCCGCTACTACGATCTATTCCATTGAGGGACACTTCACCAAAAAGCGTCGCTCAATATGATGCCAGACTGTAGACTCATCCGATCTTCGAGCCTTTGATTTCAAGTGTACTGGCTCCCACATGAATATTGCCGGAACATATCCAGAGTAGTTGAGGCGGCAGATTTCACCTGTGGGGGTGGCAGCTAGCCAGTCCGACTCTGAAACAGTCCTACCACCTCCAGGATTTATACTCGAGCGGCTTAGTTTTACGGAGGTGTCCAAATGATCCCTCTGTAACTATAAAATTAACTTTAATAAAAAGGTTGTAGCTCGATTCTCATACTCGACAGAACTCATACTTTCTATCAAATGACGAATATAGTTTCAAACTCCAACTCTGCCGTTGTAATACTGATATTCTATCAGACATTTATTTGCCTACCTTGAAAACAAACCTGCATTTCTCCAAACACGTTCGAACACAAAAACATTTGCTGCTTGTGTATTTTCACAGTCTATGCAATGGAACAAAAGAAAAAATACACATACGTTGGCGTAATGGCAGCGTTCCAAGCCCCGGCACGTGGCTACAATAAAAAAGTTACAGTTCTAATTTCAAATTAAGTGGGCGGCGACGAGCGCGCGTCGAATTAGGCGCCAATTTTGACAGCGGGACAACCCGCCATTTTCCTGTCAAAATATTTTTCCAAACAATCGACGCTCTTATTGAATGCACGTGTGATTTTCGACGCCCATTCCGGAACAACAAAACAAAACCACAATTAGCATAATCGCCACTTGCAAATTCTATAGTCTGCTGAACAATAAAATATTTTTTATTCATTTCATTGTTGCACGGTGACAAAGTACTCGTCTCGTTCATTAGGTTCATGTAAATTCGTACTGATTTAAAGTAAAATACCTTAGTAAAATACAGATTTGTTTTTTTACTAGCTGTGAAATACAGACAAGGCTCTGTTTAGAAATTGGTACCTTATGCTCTATGAGGTCATATTCTAGGTTCCGACTAAGTTTTACGAACAATATACCAAAGGGCATTATCTATATATATATATAAAACTCAAAGGTGACTGACTGACTGACTGACTGACTGACATAGATAGCTATCAACGCACAGCCCAAACTACTGGACGGATCGGGCTGAAATTTGGCATGCAGGTATATGTTATGACGTAGGCATCCGCTAAGAAAGGATTTTGATCAATTCCCACGGGAACTCGAACCACGCGGGTGAAACCGCGGGCGACCGCTAGTCTTTAAATAAGAGACATCAATGAGGAAAGCTTTTTATATTATTTGTTAACCCTTTCAACGCCAATGACTGATATATATCAGCCAAAAAAACAGGATCAAGAAACGTTGTATTTTTTACTTGCCTGAGTGAGTTGAGTATAATATAATAATTTTTTGGTAAAATTTTTTTTAATGGTCGTGGCGTTTTAGAGGCACCATTTTCGGAAAAAAGCGTGGCGGGGAAAGGGTTATTAAAGATCTTCTTTTAGCTTGGCAATCAATGTTCAGCTCAACGAATAATTGTGATAAAATCGCTTTTTGTTCTCTATTTAAAATATACACTGTAGTTAATTACTGTTTTTCTTTCGTCCCTTCAAAATAAGTTGAAAAAGTTATCAAAATGTTACTTTAATTTGTACATCTTATTTTACCATGCAGATATCATAACGTATTTAATTAAATGCTATCTTGTAAGTGCTGGTTTTATCCGTAGGTTTAGTCTATTAGAAATAATTAATAGCCGTACAGCAATTAACCTGCCAGAAATCGAGGGGCTTGTATAAATAATTAATAAAGGAAAATGGTTCAAAAAGGATGATGAATTATAAAATTAACTCGCAAACGTTTCGTGGATTCCGGAGAAGCGTCGCGACCTAAGATTGTACAGAAGGTTCATCTGACCAAAACGGGCAATGACCGGACGACAAGGTCATTTCATTCATCCCTATTTTCTTATTAAGCTTGAACATAAGTCTATTTTTCTTTCTGACAATATAACGGCAATAAGCCCCAGTTTTAGCGTAGGTGAGTTTAACCCTTTCTGCTTATAATCAGTTTATTAGTTTGCAAGCTCTGAGTGGCATAAGGTGTCCACGAGGCTCCACTACACAGTCCGGTCTAAAGCGTAAAAGTACATCAATCTTTCATTTTATTGTATGCACATAACACGAATATTTTTATACCTCGTTTTATTTTTTAAAAAACCTTACATGTAAGCCATAACAGAAGAAATTGCTTGTACAAAAGCAAGCGTTCCTCTTTAACCTGTATTTCTGTATCTTCATAGTCATTGACGTTAGTACCTACTCCGGGAGGCTACATGGGATCTCCCCCGCGTGTGAGGGCAGGAACCCTTTTCAAGGGTCGCCTATATCCAGTCGCCGACAAATTCTGACCCTCCGTAATAGAACGACCCATAATAAATAAGTGATTTTGTGATGAAAATGTTTTTTTCTTGAGAGACATTGGACCTGAGCTCAGTATCATTACAGCGTTAATAGAATTCCTTCTTAATTACACGACAACGAAGCACGCAATTGAATAATCCAGTTATACCTAATTTTTGAATAGTCATAACAGTTACCTACTACAATAGAAGTCGGTACAGTGCATCCATTTGGGTCCTGCATAATTTTTTCATCCCTAAGCATATAAGCTTGTCTTGGCATTTCCAATGCATGATGAACACATACATGTACCTTTGAGCTTCGTACTATTATAATGTTTAGTACGTCTAATATTATGAATTATTTACCTATCAAATGGGCTTCGTAGCAGGCCGTAGCAGCTCACCATCTACGAGCTACGTGCCGTAGCAGATGTGAAAGACACTACCGCTTACGCGCTTTATTGAAAACTAGGCGCGGTTTCACCCGCGCGTAATTTCTTTTTTCAATTATCCCCCCCTTCCCCCCACATTTCCGGGATCAAAAGTACCCTATGTTACCCGGAATAAACGGGTACTTTTGATCCCGGAAATGTGGGGTCCAGTACATTCGGAGTCTATTCAATACAAACAAACAAATCTTTCCTCTATAAAATATTAGTATAGATTGGTATATTGGTATTAATAATTATATTAGTATTAGTACAGACATCGATTTTAAAAAGGCTCTATTCTAAAATCAAACGAAAATCTATGTTTAATACCCATAGATGTTGGTTGCGATATTCAGAAGTTACTGGCAGCTATTCGGGGATCGAGTAAACGGCGTCGCGCTGCCATTAAAAACTTATTAAACATCATCTCGACCAATTACCTCCGTCCCCTCCTCTTGCACCCTCCACCCACCTGACTGTTAGTATTCACTGGCGGTGGCATACCTATAGCACTGTTATTATAAAACATGCTTGTTAAAACTGTAAAAGGGATAAATAAGAAAACAGCAACTAACTACGTAGACAGTTTTAATTTTTTTTTTTGTGGAGAAGGACGCAATTTCTTCTCATAGCCACAAATTATTTTGAGTGTAATATTAGCCCTTTCTCATCAAGCAAACTTTAATCTGCTTTCAAATTTATTCAGAGGCAATTGAACAAAACTTTTCAATAAGTTATTATTAAAATGTATTTTGAATCAGTTTAAAAATTTAATATTGCAATATTTTAACTATATGAAAGTTTGATATTTAGAATGAAAATTAAACTTTTGTCTCTATTCTTTTAGCCATTAGTTTGAACGATACTATAGGATTTTATCTTTTCCATAACTTTTACTATTTAACTTTTCTGAGTACACATATTACTTAATATTAATCTAGATAAAAACTGTACATAAAATTTTTAAAACAATACATATTTTATAATGATTTGTCGTGAGTATTTAACAAAAAAAATGTTTGTACCGTGCGACCTTGCTATTTCTGGTGTAATAGCTGACTTCTTAACCGTTACACCAAACAGGTCGTCAAATCAATCTAAGGTGTACCTCACATACGACTATTTTTTCAAGACAAAATCCTCTTGTTCTATAAAGAAAGGAAGAAACAATAACACAAAACGGGAACATTTGTGGCGGCCATGTGTGCGCCCGCCCACTCCCCGCCCTCTCTTTACTACACCCTATACTTGTTACTACCCTGTAATGATTACTTTTACCTTGATGTACCAAATTATACGTATTACGAATTACTACAAAAGAACTTCACTTCGGATTAATCGCTTTAAATACAAAGATATTGTGAGCGATTTTAGTGAAATATTGAAAACATCACTTGTTGTTACAACATCTTAAACAATAAGTCACGATAAAAAATATTAGTAATTAATTAATATACGACTGATTGACCTTGACGCACCATAACTTTTTGGTCGTCCGTGTAAAATTTTGAGTAGGTTTTGGTGCCATTGCAGCTTATTCCATTAGGGGACACTTAGCCAGGCCACGTCACTCAATATGTTGTCGTTTTTAGGATCCTTCGAGCCTTTCGAGCCAGAACAGAGCCATTATGACGGCAAATTTCATCTGAAAAAGCTAGCCAACCGGACTCTGAAAACGGGTCGCGATTCGCGACTTGCGACTGATATTGATTTCAAAATCATTACACTTTTACGCTTTGCATCAGATAGCAATTAACTACCGATTTCCTCAAACTAGTTTTAAAGAATTTGAGTATCTAATATTTAAAACCGTTTGACGTTCCGTCGGCGACAGGAAGCGGATTGCTCGGCGGCGGAAGCGGTCGAGCGGAAAATGTCCACGAGGATGTCCGCCGATGGCGCAGCCAGCAAAGATTAAATCTTTGGCAGCCAGAGGAAACGCGTCAACTTGACATATTCGGCATATTTATTTACAAAATGTACCTATATTTTGAATATTTTCCTTTTATATTATTACGTACCACTTTCTAACAAATAAAAAGGATAAAAATAAAACAATTTTGTGCACATTTTAAATTTTGCGACCTAAGATTTTTAGAAAATATATTGGGTATATTTAGGGCCATTTTCAAAAAAAATCTAGGGCAAAGCCAACACCAAGAGTGGAAACACTGGCGTCAACTGCCATTGGTCGCGAACCATACACGCTTGACGATAACTTTTTGATCCAATGTAACGATTGACGCATGATAACTTCTTATTCGTCCATTTAAGGCTTCGAGCGAGTATAAGTCCGCGATCCCGAGGTTCAATTCCCAATTCAAAATTAGTTCGGTTTACATAAAAAGTAAAGTAAAAGTATCAGCTTATTTAATATTCCACTGCAGGGTAAAGGTAATCTTTATGCTTAAGGCGATTAGAGTCGTCATTGAAAAAAAAATATATATTACATAAACATTAAGGAATCCTATGTTGCGTTTGTATAAAAGAGTATAAAGATTTTTTATGTTATTAAAACAGGGCTCACAATGTTTCGTGTACGATGTAGTAGCCTTAAGTGGCAATGACGGCTGTTTTAGGTGCTTTTGAAAACTACATCAAAAGTAACACATTTCCCCGAGCAAATGATCCTTAGTATGTACGCAAAAATACTAACTCCAGTTGTGGCCGAAGAAAGCAGCACAACATTTGCCTGACCGTGACCCTCAATTAATTAGATACTCGTACTTACGAGTATTTCGATACCTCAAAAGAGACGATTATTATTAATCAATCTTTTTTTATTTTACTGGCCAAGATAAACAACTTAAGAAGGTGAATGCACAGAATGTAGGTATCAAAATGTGAAGTTATCTCATAATACATTATGTTATCTTGGATTTTAATACGAATTCACGGTTTTTACGTGCAATATAATATTAGTTCCATGATTTAATACTTACCGTCACCTCGGTATCTCTTAATTTCTAGGTATAGTGGAGTCATTTTAAATTAGGTAACATTTGTCAGTTCATTTTTGGTTCATTTATGCAAAGACGCCTTACGCTAAAGGAATAAAACTCAAGAAAACAACATCAGCTTTTTTTAATACAATTATTTATTTAGAAAATTAGACTCTACTCCTGATATACCTACATGTAGAACTTTGCTTTGCATTAATAAACTGTCAAATTTAAATTCAAATTATAATAAATTATTATACTTAAAGAGGCAAGATTTGTTTGTTTGTGGGTTTGTATTGACTAGGCTCTGAAACTACTTAACCGATTTGAAAAATTCTTTCGCTGTTGGAAAGCTACACTATCCCCGGGTGACAGAGGGTACTTTTGATCCCAGAAATGTGGGAAGAAGGGGGTGATCACTGACAAGAGAAAGTACGCGCGGGTGAAATCGCGGAAACGACCGCTATTACATTAAAATAACCAATAATAACACAACAACGAGCACCAAAAATAACAAAGCACCTCAAAATAAACATCAAACAAAAGGTTCAACGGTGTAAACAATATCAATGTCTACCTATAACCAAATTACGAATTTTGGCGCATTAAACAACCGGCCCTGTGGCGCAACGGATAACGCGTCTGACTACGGATCAGAAGATTCCAGGTTCGAATCCTGGCAGGGTCGCGCGCAATATTTTTGTTCGACCTTTTAGTAATATTTATCCCACCAAAAACATTCTGTAAAAAACTAGCCAAGTCTCGATGGAGCTGCTTGTTTATCTATAAAAAGTAATGAAATCTAGACATAGTCGTGCCAAGTCTAAGGTTACTTTCTGCGATTTCTTTATTATTATAGTTAATGTTGTGTGACTTGGCCGTTGAAGGGCCAGACGGCCAAACGGACCTGCAACTCAACTTCGAAGGGCCAAATGAGACACTAGCGTCCAATTACCAATACCAGTATGGGCTATTATCTCGCTTAACTTAGGTAGTTACAACAGATATAACATTACATGTAAACAAAGACAGATTGGTGCAATGGAGTAATGGAGCACTGGTTTTGTACCCTTGTGTACCCTTCAACGGCCAAGTCACACAACATTAACTATAATAATAAAGAAATCGCAGAAAGTAACCTTAGACTTGGCACGACTATGTCTAGATTTCATTACTTTTTATAGATAAACAAGCAGCTCCATCGAGACTTGGCTAGTTTTTTACAGAATGTTTTTGGTGGGATTTCACTTCTTTTTGTAGGAACGTGGGCATATTGATTTATTTTGTATCTATTTGGAATGAGACGTTTCCCGTAAGAATTTAAAAGCCAATGCCCTATTCCAGGTTATAAACTATACATGTGCCAAATTTTATTTGAATCCGTTCAGCCGTTTCAAAATGGTTATTCCCGCGGGAATGAGACGTTTCCCGTGAGATTTTTTTAGCCTTTGTCCTGTTCCACGTTATAAACTATACCTGTGCCAAATTTCATGTGGATTGGATTGATAAGGTACTATCCCATCCCCCCCACCTCCCCCTCCCATTAATATCCCCATCCCCCCTCCCACCCCCCCTCTCATCTCCTTTCCCCCCTCCCATCTCTCTTCCCCCTCTCATCGCCCCTCCCATCCCCCTTCCCCCTCCCATCCCCCCTACTCCCCCTCCCATATACTATCCCCACCCCCCCAGCTACCCCTCCCGTCCCCCCTCCCATCTCCCTTCACCCTCCCCTTCCCCCTACCCCTGCCATCCCCCTTTTCCCTCCCATCCCCCCCCCACCACCAAATGAAGCGGCTCACTAAGTTGAGTATTTTTTGTAAAGGCGGTATATGTCGATCTCTAATAGTTTGGTTGGGCTCTTGTGTTTTCTAATCAGGGTCACCAGGTACTCCAGATCTTCGAATATACTAGTTTTTATAGTTTTCCCTTTATGTAGCCATTAAACCCTAACTCTGTACCAAATTTCAGCTCTCTGAGTTTATGGGAAGTACTAGTTCTATTTTGATGATCATCAGTGAGTGAGTGAGTCAGTGAGTGTCTGTCATAAATGCGAAACTTTGCTTTCGCTTAACTTCGGAACTAAATGACTTACAGCCTTGAAATTTTGTATTCTAAGTATGTGATTATAGCTTACTAAATGACGAAAATTTCTGCGTTCTGGTCTTATCCAGAGGTTCTCAAATAGGGGCCTGAAAATGCGGCGAAATGGTTCCAGTAAAGGATGGTACGGCAGTGTTTGCTTCGCGCTCGACTTGGCGGGGGCACTGCCGTGCCCCCAGATGTATTTTCTACAGTACAAAAATCAATTAGTATATTTATTTTATTTCTTATTTATATAGTAAGACAGGTAAAATTTATATTAGGCTAGTACTTCCACTTCTTCACGCCAAGTGTAAAGTTAAGTCCCCCCCCCCCACGCTTCCCAAAAGACGGTGCAGCATTAAAACTTTCCCAGGAAGGAATCTTTGCCGCTCATGTGGAATTAATTTGGAGAAGTTTGGTTACCACACATACGTGTTTTTTAGGACAAATAAGTTTTTCCTTTTTTTTTTTGCAAAACATATTTTAGTGAGTACAATAAATTAACAACTAACCGAAAGGTTGATTTCGATCACTCGATCAACGGATGCAGAACTCCAGTGTTCATGATTTCTCAATGTGTACGCAATTATACATTCAAAAAGATACACTTGACTTTATTGTGTAGCTCAAATAAAAATATAAGTTTTGGTTTGGGTCAAACCTGAAATCAAAGTTGAAAGTTTGATTCGAGTTCGGCAGAAAAAACTTTCAGCTAGATTCTGGTTTTATAAGTTGACATTATCCAGTGTCACAAATTGCGTCTTATATTAGTCTTGCGCCTTTAAAATTTATCTCGAGCTTTTAAATTATAAAAATATTTATGTTAATCCATCCATAGTAGCGGATTCATCTTAACAGATCTTAATGGTTAATTACTTTACAAATAGTTTTCGTAATCCGAATTGTTGTACGAGCATGTTATTTATTTTTGAAGATTTTCCCTTTTAGGTTTTATCCTTACATAAAATTTATCATAGAAACCCTAAACTACCCATACTCATTTACAAGTTGCCGCTTAAATATTCTAGTTTTGAAATGATTAATAATTAACGTATAATAGTGTTTATATTATTTCATGCTAGAGTTATATTTAATGTTATTATTTCTTATTATGTAGTGCAGCATAAGGTTGAAAATCACTAAATCAATGTTTAATGACATGATTTGAATAAATCAAAGATCAGATGAGCCTACAGTCTGGCAGCACATTGAGCAACGCTTCCTGATGAAGTGTCCCTCAATGGAATAGGCCGCAGTTACCACTTTCCATCAGGTGGGCTGCGTGTCGGTCTGCCAACTGATGTGGTATAAAAAAAGAAACCACTGTATTTAGGCCTCATCTGTTCTTTAAGCTTTTGTTTCAATTGTACTGGCTCCCACATTAATTTTTTTCGAAACAAAACTTGTGATGAGAGAGCTCTACAAGATAATTTTGACATCCCATTAGCATTAACTTTTAATGCGTCTCAGACCTACGCCTTCCCGTTACACATAACTACGATATACCTACGCTACATAATTAGTTGCGAAACTTAAGGCAAAGCTCCCGCCCTACTTCAAGAAGCCGAGGATCAATTAAAACTACGGCCGAGTTGTAAGACTCCCCCCCCCCCCCCCTTCAGACAGAGTTGCCTCTCCACTCGGTTCTGTTTCGTTTTACCTTTCAAGTTAATTGCTAATTACGATTAGTTAGGAGGAATTAAAACTAAAGCTAACTATAGTGACGCGCTTAAAATGAAAATTATAATGCGATCCGAAATATAGGGATATAAGGAATTACTTACCATAACAATATAATTTGTTTAATTTATAAATCGCAATAATCTAATAAAATGTAGTAATAATGTCCTCCTAAGCGAGTCTCCGGCTACGGCGGTCAACCTTTACGATCGACCAACTTATTTATTATACTTAGTGCACAAGTATGTGCGCAAGCACAGGTGCACTCCATAATCCCCTCTCATAACACGGTGAAACAGCAGTCTGACATGACCGAAGAGAGATCAGGCGCAGGACCAACGGCTGAACGTGTTTCCCGAAGTAACTTCTAGACTCCGAAATGTCACTTAGTTCCTAACAGAAAAACCCACACAATTTTTTTGGTCCGACCCGTGATTGGATCCCAGGACCCCTGGTGCGGCCATCTTGTATTCTTGTGCTCTAGATGCCACACTACATAGGTATTATTGTAAAAACATACATAATAAACAGAAAGCATACACGCAAATGTACGAACATTTGCGTGTATTTGCGTGCTTAGTACGAACTAAGCGGGTACTTGCGACCTCTGGTGTACGGAATCATTGTCAACTTCTCAACTATTTATTACACCAAATCGGTTGTCAAATTATATGAATCTTCAAATCGTATTTATCATTTTTTATTTGTTGTATAATCAGTATATCGAAATCTTATTACAGATAAAGTCTGTCACAAAATATGCACGGAGCAGAACCCCACACCGCTAATGATATGCGCGGTCGGGTTGATGCAAGGGCGGTAGATGTTATCTAGGACACTTGTTCCCACTATGGCCTTATCTTTGAAATACGATATTGGTTAATAAAATTATTGAAGGGTTTGAAAATATGAATATTGGACAGCGTCACATACATTGATATGTCCCCAAAGTAAGTAGCGTTTGTGTTATAGATTTATGAAACAAGTTTCCTGGTTAAGAGTATCTTAATAGAATAGGCCGCAGTGGCCGCTGTCCTTCAGTTAGGCTTCGTGCTTGTCTGCCTACTGATGTTTAAAAAAAATATGTCAGTACCAAAAATTACTACACTATTGGTTAATAGAAATTATTGAATTGACAATTAAACTTCAGGTTATTGAGAATAAAGGAAACACTAATTTCAGGACTTAACAAGTAGTAGGTATGTTTCTTTTTGAAATTCGTGTATCAAGTCTATTATTGTCCCACTACAGGGCAGACTTGCAACATTGAAATTAAGTCATCATTACTACAATTTATAATCAAACTACCTTTCTAAAAATATTCTAGGAATTGATTAAAGCGCTTGACCCTGAAATTAAAACATGACATTAAACAAACATAGGTACACAATTTTGCATTAATAATATTTAATAGGGATGGGAAGCGGTTCAAGACGTCAAAATCTATGCGTCTGTTTCAATTTGCATGAGTTGAAGTCAATCGTTTCAAACCGTTAAAATGCAGTCTTTTTATATCTCTTTAAAAGGTAGTCAGTATTTATTGTATATATTTGCCCAAATACCTATTTATATATTTATTAAAATAATGGCCAATTTGACGATATAATATCACAGGATTGATTCTTATTTACAGCTTTATCTATTTTTAAAGGTCTAAATGACCAAGAATATTCTTACATACTTAATAGGAAACAGCATCGTAGTGTAAAAATTATGTATTATTTTAGAATTATGTTCAGATATTCCAATACATCCTACTGAAAAGATATCTTTAAATCGATGTTGAGTTACAAATTGGCTTATCGTTCTTATGACATTTTAAAAATAGCCTTGGTGATCATGAAACGTTTAAATAAAATCGTTGAAAAAAACCTTAAATAAAAATTAAACAAATACTGTTCAAATATCCATATTCAGAGGACCATAATTTGAAGTCTTTAAATATAAAGCCGAATACCCAAATATAAACGAAAATTGTAGAACTAAAACTATTGTAAAAAAAATGTCAGTCCCGCAAATTTTTCATCAACGCCAAACGCGCCAGACTTAAGCAATTTCAACTAAAGGAGTTTTATAAAATAACAAACTTCAATTCGTGTTTAATTCCAAAAGAAAACTACGACACCGTCACTCGCCGCAAACACCCATCTCTGTTTCACATTTTACCACAAGAACTTCATACGTGATTTGTGTTTTGTGAAACAAAACATGGTGCAATGCATAAACTTTAAACGCAAGATCGACGAGAAGCCATGGGGACAATAAAACAAAGAGAAGCGCTGTGCCCGAAGCGGCCCGCGCCCCCCGGCCGGCGACCAATCGCAACACCGCAGCCGCCCCCGGCCCGCCCCCTCCGAACGAGACGCAGCATCACTATAAAGATTTTACATCGATTACGAGGGTATGGGAGCAGGCCGTTTCGCTCTGACGTGGAGGCGGACCGTGCGGTCCTCTCGCGCAGTCGCAAACAATTATCGCGCGGGCGGCGCGGCCGGCGCGGCGTCACTATAATGTGGTTAGTCAGTGAGCGTCGGGTTCGAGCCGACGAGGGCGAGCACGCGAGCGAGCCCAGGAGCGCGGAGCCGCGCTGGTCCCTCAGCCCACGCGCCGGCCACAGCACGGTGGAGTTCAAGAGCGCGGCGTGCGCGGGGGCCGCCGAGCCGCCCGCGCCGCCCCTGGCCGCGCTGCCGGACCCGCAGCAGTTCAACATATTCCCGGCCTTCTTCAGCCGCCAGCTCAACTTTACGGGCGGCGGCGGCTGCGGCCAGGGCTCGAAGATCATGGAGGAGCTGCGGCCGAACCTCGTGGGCGGGCTGCTGGGGGTGCCCGGCTTGTTAGACGAGCACCAGGCGGACGCCAAGTTCCTGCCGGCGGGCGGGGAGAGCAAGTACACCCCGGACAAGGGGAGGAAGTGCAGCAATGCTTCGTCGTCATCAGCGGAGGAGTTCGGCGGACTGTACGGCGGGGAGCACGCCGCCACGCCGCCGGCGCCGCCTCTCAGCCGATCACTACAGGACCACTCAGGTAAGCAACATGTGCCTATTTCACATGATACCTTAAGGTTATGTTAGTCCGGTAGAAACGTTTAATTGCTCTTAACAGGAAACTAAATAAAAAAAATTGTGAAGGCCACATCGATAAAAACATCTTTTCGCACTTAAGTAATACCATAGTTCTAGACTATTGTTACACTCTGATTCTTACTTAAGAACAGAAAGTACTTACTTTGCCGTCTAGGATACTAGTTAAGACCCCTACAAAAATTAACACCACTCCCCTATGCAAGTTTGTTCAGTGGGACACTTGTAGCAACTATCCAACAGAACTGAAAAACCAATAAATTGATGTTGACGCCCGGTCTGTGACACGTGAACAGAAAAGAAAACAGCTCAAGCTCAGTGGTTATTGATGTACTTCCTTAACTCGCTATTTGACAATTGGTAGAAACTTTGTGTTAATAAAAGACCTGGGGGCCTAGACAAAGTAACATTTTGACAGGGATAGCAAAATTCGCTTACTTCAAATTGTATGAATTTGACAGGTGCCTTAGAAAAGTCACGTGGTTAATCGATATTGAAAGTACGGGTTTTGGCATTCGCTATTGCAAAATGTGCTAGGTATAACGAACGTCATAAAGTCCGCTTGTCTAGGGCCTCAGATCGCAATGTTTTTCGACGCCGTCGGCGGTAACTATGGAAGTTACCGACGGGTTATCTATGAGTTATTTTACATAGTTGCGCTTTAGGTTTATAAGAAATTATAAGAATGGTGTATCACGTATTTGTTAGAAAATCAACAGCTCGTATTGTCATATCACAAAGATAATTAGGCAAATGAAATTAATAAGTAGGTAGTCTATATACTAATGTTATAAAAGAGGAAAGATTTGATTGTTTATTTGTAAACAAACATGTTTGTATGTATTAAATAGACTCAGAAACTACTGAACCGATTTATTAATTATTATTATTATTATTTATTTATTAGTTCATAATCTATTATTTACAAAAAAAATATCGAAATATTTAAAAAGGATATTCAAATGGATAACTAAGCTCAGACTTATTATTTTCCTTGGGTAATGTTTTCCTTTTGGGAAGAAGTGAAGAGAGTGAAGAATGTAACAATTTTTTTTTCGCTAAAACATAAACAGAACATAAGACATAATATTAGAACATAATGAAACATTTATCAATTATTCAAAAAACATATTTCTGAATGCAAATAACTACAATTACAATAAATAAATAAAATAAATATCCTTGAATAGTACTCACACAGTGCCATATAGCTCTAAAGAATAAACAATACTGACATACAACAATACAATAATATAATCTTAGTTTAATATAAATCTCTCTCTCTCTCTCTCTGGACATTATACACACAGCGCCATCTAGCCCCAAACTAAGCATTAGCTTGTGCTATGGGTGCTAGACAACAGATAAACAATTACTAAGTCTATCTATTAATAAATTTTTCTTGTTCATTTTGTTCTTAAAGTAGAGCGATTTAAAGCCACTTCATCATCATCATCGTCATCATTAGCCTGTAACAGTCCACTGCTGGACAAAGGCCTCTCCAAATGCTCGCCACGCTGATCGATCCTCGGCCACTTACATCCAGCTCCTGCCAGCCATCTTGCGCAGATCATCGCTCCACCTGGCCTGAAGGCGTCCTACACTACGTTTACCGGGACGCGGTTTTCACTCTAGAACCGTTTACCCCAACGGTTATCGGTTCTACGGCTGATATGGCCAGCCCACTGCCTCTTCAGCTGGCTAATCCGGCGAGCTATGTCGGTGACTTTGGTTTTCTGCCGAATCACCTCATTTTAGATGCGATCCCACAGAGACACGCCGAACATAGGTAGCTCTTTCCATAGCCCGCTGAGCGACTTTAAACTTTTGGACTAGCCGTGCCCTACCGTGCCCTAAGTGTCCACTGCCGTAAATGCCGTAATTGTGTCAGTGTAAAGTCACTTATCAGCCTTTAATTTCCCACTGCTGGGAAAAGGCCTCCATGTCTTAATCATCACGCTGCCAAAAGCAGATTGGAGATCAGAAGCTTATCCTGTGCTCGAAATATCCCCAATCTTAAACCACTTGACCAGCCACGCGTTTCATTTCATTAAATTATAAAAATATTGTTCCATTGCGAGAGTGTCAATAAACAAACCGCATGATAAACAATTTAACTCCATTAACTCCGGAGTGTTCCATCGCCGGTTAATCTATATCTCACCAAAAACATTTTCATGTAAAATGTTGCCAAGACTCGCAATGTCAAAAAATTATCAGATCTCATGTAGAACCAAGCTTCTAACTCAACGCGCCCTAACTCTACAAGACCTAACTTTACAAACTTTACACCTTTGTTAAAATATGCGGTTTGGCCATTTCGCTACATTCACATAAACATAAGGTGAAAAATTAATTCACTGTTAATCATTACTACTTTTCTGCTATACGAGTACAAAAGTTCCTGTAGTAACGAAATACGAATGGCCAAGCATCATAGTTTGCTTAACGTCCTATGAAAATCAATAGTCTGCTAATTTTCAGCTTAGTACAACACTAGCACTGCTAAACAATAAAACGCTTATATCACAGAATATACATATAATAGTACTAAAGTACTAACGTACTTATATGACCAATAGCAGCAGTATACGATACAGGCATTAGTTTTAGTATATTTATAATATTTCGTACTTTCTAATCTAACCTATATTTATAACAACCTCATATATAGCAGACTAACACGCACTATCCGGGATGTGTGCCGTAATTACAATTCCAATTAGAGTAATATTGCAAACAATCGGCCCGGGGCTGACGTCATGAATACGAAATGTCACTAACGACCGCCCTCAGACCCCCTCCCATGCCCCCACGCGCCCCCGGGCGAAGCCTGGGTTTTCGAGCGAGTTGCCAAGTCAAATATAAACTACACACTCGACGAATGTGCAACAATGGTGCGCTGCAAATGTTCAGTTTCGTTCGATGCGTGTCTACCTTGATTTTTCGAATGATCACTTCTTTCATTGCCATATTCAAGCAATGGCTATGACTGCTACGAATCTCTTCTTTATTATCGAGTACTGAAAGTTTTTTTATTTTTCAGTACCCTATACTTATAACACTCAGGGTTAGTTACACCTTACACCACTGTGAAGAATAATGCGGTTATGTTTTTGAAAATATACAAAAGAAATAACGTCGTTAGTGTAACAGATAGGTATCACGAACGCAAAAAAAATAGTAAGTTTTGTATCAAACAAAACATCCAATAGTTACCTTTCTGTAGTAGCACCTTTTGCTTAAATGGCCGTGTAGAAAGGATAAAGTTGTCAGAAATTAAGCTAGGCAGAAATTTCTAACAATAATAATGACATCATCATGTCACTCGTAACTATCCACTGGGCACTGGTGGGCATAGGCTTTCCGCAGGGATCTCCAATCTGATCCGTCCTGCGCCACTGACTTTCTAAGTAACTTTCTACCCTTTAAAAATACCCATCTATATAATAATGTAAAATGTATTAATTTCTTTCTTTCTCCATGCTATCAACTACATTTTAGCCGAAATACATTGGCTTGAATGAAGAAAAACAATCATAGTTAATATGCACATATTGTTAGTAGCCAGTCATAGTCATATTATTTGAGTTTCTTTGCACGTATTCCCATTTCAATTCTGCGTGCATCTCCGTGTACCCGCGCCAATCGCACCCGTCGTCGCGTGATGCGAGTAAAGGTGCGCGCGCACCGCGTCACGTCCGCGCTAACAACGACGTGACGCTAGTCGGCGGCCACCTTAACCCCGGCTGGGCACAATGGAACAAACAATAGTGAGATACCTTCAGTTACTTCTAGCTTTGAAAAACCCAGCAATCTACATTCTATTTCAAGGAATATCTTTTACCAATATTTAGTTTGGTATTTAGTGAATATAATAACTTAGTTTACCCTACAAACTTTCTTTTATATTTACTTTATGTCTCTACAGTTATAAGACAGGCACGCAGCCCAACTTTGCCAATTCAGCTTATAGTTACTAATGACGGATACTTAACCAGGAAGCACTTCACAATTTGATGGCACATTGTAGTCTACATTGCACCATCTCTGATCTATAAGTCTTTCATTTGCTTCCATATATGAATATTGCCAGAACACAGTCAAAACTGCTATGGCGGAAGCTTTAACCTATGGGGATGCACGGGTGGTGGTTACTAGCCAGTTGACTATGTTTGATTTAATATGCTATTTTATTTTAACCTGTTTGGGTGTAAGATGTAACTTATATTGCCCTTTATTCGGTGTGCCGAAGACCATTGCCCCAAAAGTCATAAAAACAATATTTTTATTTGAATTAGAGATTGTTATAGGAAATAAATATCTCGGGACATTATTATATATATCGGGATCTCTAGTCCCAAACTAAGCATTAGCTTGTACTATGGGTGCCAGACTACGGATAAACATTATTTATAAGTATATCCTTTTTTTTTAGTCCAAAAAGTTTCCTCTAGAATTGTTTTATCTTGGAAAGTGTTCCTAACGAAGTGATATTTTAAAGATTTTTTCTATGAGTGTAAAGCTTTAAACCCTCGTCGCTATTTCAAATAATAAATTCGCCTACATCTATTTTCTATACTGTTACGTGCTCTATACTGGAATTGGATACTACTTCTGCCTCGGGCAATATAGACAGAGCAACACTTTGTGAACTATTAAGGTACGTAGAACTAGTAAGCTATAACACAGATAGTTTATGAACTCGTCGGTGTTATTGCAGCATAGGCCAATTATGGTAGAGTTTTCGTGATTTTCTCCGCCTCTGGTAGACCCGTGGTTACACTAATTTTGGGGCAAAATCCAGGGTTCAATTCCCGCCTTGGTTCAGGTTGGGAGTAGGACTATTTCGGTCTTCGTCTGACTATGCCTTAATACTATGAGTGACTTGCTACTTTATAAAATTAATTAAAAAAATGTTATAATGTTATTAATATACACAGGAACAATAGGTAGTAAAAAAGTCGTTACTTAATTGCTGTCATTTATATGATAATTGTGAATAGATCTTAATGTAGAAATATTAATAATAAATAACACAATATGCTCACTTTATACATGTTTATAATTAAACCATGTTTTTTCCTCGAGTTCATTTGTTGTGCTTACTTTTTAATATTTTAAATACGATCAAAATTGAATGACATTTTAAATTTATTTTAACTATGGTAATTCATAAGTATTAAGTACATATAAAAATAAAAACAATATATTTTATCCCTATATCGAACTTACAGTCGATTCAAATAAATAAGTTTTATGCACTATTCATAAAAAGGTATTTTTTACAGAATTATTAGGTTTTTATTATATACAACAATTTCGTTCCTCTATTATCTAAAGTGATGTGGAGAATCATTCTTCAATTCATTCTCGCTGGAAAGCTGCCGCTATGATCCAATTCTCTCATAATTTCTTGAAAATTATTTTACGTCGTCAACACAATCTACTAAACCTAATCTAGGTTTTGAAAGATGCACATCATATTCAATCTAGATAATACACTTTTTCATTCGCCAGAACTAACTCATTATCTGGCCTGACTGGCTTCGCTTGGAAAGCGAACTTCCGTTTCTGTATTAACTTCCACCCATTCATGCCTTCGTTGTTTACATAATTGTTACCATTCCATTCATTATCGATAGCATTGCCGTTACTATTTCCCCCACCACCGTTACCGTTTCCACCATTTTCTTTTTGTTTCTGCAATTCTTTTTGTCTGTTCAGTTCTCTGAGTTTAGCCAATAGCTTCCCAAGAGCAGGATTTTGCTCAGCTGCTCTCTTTTCATCTTCTGATAGGAGACCATCTATTTCGTCATCTGGATTCCTAAAGTGTTCCACGGGTGGTCTATTGATGTTGTTGTTTGGAGGTCTTCCGAAGTTGTTATTCGGTCCGTTGTTGTTGTTCACGAATTGATTATTCGGCCTATTATTGTTGTTGAAATTTGGATTGGGCACGAATTGGTTATTATTTGGTCCAATATTGTTGTTGTAAGCCGGATTGGGTGGGTATTGGTTATTATTTGGTCCAATATTGTTGTTGTAAGCCGGATTGGGTGGGTATTGGTTGTTATTTGGTCGGTAGTTATTATTGTTTACACCGCGGAATTGGTTATTAACACCGGGTATGGGTATATTGGGCAGAGGAATGTTCGAGTTGCTATTTTCGTTGTTGCCAAGACCAATCAAGTCAAAAATGCCTGCTCCTTCGGCAAAAGGTATGGCATTATCTGAAAAGATATAAAAAATCATTAACGTACTTCGTATTTTGATATTAAATAAACATTTTTACTTTTTATAACACAGTCAAACACTAAAAGAAGCTGTTTTTGTAGTTTTTCTTCATCCTCAAACATCTAGGTACCTACTTTTGTTATTGACATTTTGTAGTACAAGTTATGCCTAGTTTGGACATGTTTTATTGCACTGGCCCAATGGCTCTAAGCGACACACATAATTATATTGGACAAACACTTGGTGCTAAGATTAATAAATTATTAAGTTACACTGAACACTTGTTATAAATATTTATGTTTGTCATTATCTCACGACATTTATTTAGAGCACCTAAAAACTTTATTCTTATAAAAACAGGCACAATTTAAATAGAGAATATTTTCAACATTGCAAGTATTATTGAAATCAAAAATAAAATTAGGTGACCACAATTGAATTGGAAGCACAATTTGCATTTAAAAAACCAAACCCAAATTAATAACTTGAATTACACGATCACATTTTTATTCCGTTTCAAATCTTACACTTTTTATATGGTTATAACTCACACTTACCAAATAAAATATAAAAGACCAGCAAAAAATTTAACGCCTTCATATTTAGCCAATTTACGAACGACTACTTTCCAGTACAAAAAATAACACTGCACTGGCAGAAGACCAACCTGTTTCTAAATCTTGATTGCTATTTAATTACTTATAACAAATTGATAATAAATCGTTTCTTAGATATTTTAAACTGTACTTTACCAAAATACATAAATTACTTCATACATTATAGAAATTGTATAGTCGCGATATAAGCTGCGCCTGACTATCGTTGCGTTGGTTTATCTTGTATGTTTCCTACAATTTCAGGCTTAAAGATTGTTGCGTTTTATCAGAGCATCAAACAATCACCATTATCCAATCCAATAATAATAAAATTATTAGACACATTTTTTCTTTTTTCGGAGGAGAATGCGTTTATGCACCATTACCGCAGGCTAGCTAGACCTGCGGCCGTATGTCAATGATAAATCAATCAATTAATTATTTATTGTAAAACTAATCTTAGATTATAATTGCCATTTGGTGTAATGGTCGAGAAGTCGGCTATTACACCAGAGGTCGCGGGTTCGATCCCCGCACGGTACAAACATTTGTGTGCATGAACATGTCTGTTTGTATCGGTCTGGGTGTTTCTATGTATAATATGTATGTATTTACAAAAAAAAAAAGTATATAAGTAATGTTTATCCGTTGTCTGGCACCCATAGCACAAGCTAATGCTTAGTTTGGGGCTAGATGGCGCTGTGTGAATAATGTCCAGAGATATTTATTTATTTATTTATTTATTATTTATTTATTGTAATTACTAACACAATATAGATACAATATTGTCCGAATTAAACGATTTTATTTTATTTATTTTTATGTGGAACTCGAGACTAAAGCGTCCACTGCCCACTATACTCCCGGTTTTCCCTTCACACTCAAATTGGAACGAGCCGGTGACAGCCTTGTGGCTATTGACCAGCAAAATTATTTGACACATAATAAAAGTAACGTTTACTCCGAGCGTTTTGTCCCGAACTAGGTTGGTACGCCTGCACAGTGCACCGTGACCTAGGCAAGTTCAGTTATTACATTTGAGCAACTGCCATCTGACCTCCATAACCCTTAAAAGAGAAACTAGACCAATAAGATTATGGATACACGTACCCAACCATTCGACTGTGCAGGTTTCTTCACGATGTTTTCGTCAACGCCGAGCTAGTGCTAGTGGTGAATATGGTGGTCCGGCAGCACATTGAGTACCATTTCCTGGAAAAGTGGCCCTCAATGGAATAGGCCGCTTATCATCGGGTTGTTTGCGTGTATATGTCTGCCATATCGAAATTTAAACCAAACCTCACGCATGTAAAGTAACGTTTGTTACCACTCGGCTACCACAAATCATAATAAACGCACAGAAATCGCATAAAATCAATGTTCAATACAACACTCTACGCTACATTGACATAATTATAGAAAACTTGAAAAAAAATTCCTTGACCAAAACCCGTGTAAGTACTTAACACCCATTCAAGCGTACAAATGCGTACAACCCCATACAAAGACAGCAGCTGTTAGCAAAACTGTTACACTCGACTTTTACAAACTTCACAAACCATATAACCATATCATGCCTATTAATATTAAACTTTATTGCTATAATAATAAGGATTACAAGGTTCTTGTGGTGTAGTGGCAAACCTAATGGATGGCGCGTGGCGGTCGCGTGTTCTCACCTGTCCACGTTGTGCTCACCCCTTTATCCGGGGCATAGCGGAAGTAGTGTGAATAATCCTTTATATTTACTGTATGGGCACGCGGGTACCTCCAAATTTGACAGATCTATTCGAAATATTATGTGTGCCTGTCAATTTACGGATGAATTACAGAAATCAAATCGTGGTTATGCTATTGATTTATTATCAGGACAGGCTATGAGCGGATTTTCTGTCATGAGTCAGCTGATTTTTTGCACCCCTCAAAGTTCTAATTTAAGCTTCGTCGTGATATGAAAGTAAAACTTTACGACAGTATAATATTCGAGGTGAAATTCCAAACAAATTCATACACTTATTAATTAATATAACATGATATTTTAAGGACCAACTCAAATTATGTAGAGTCAATGCACGTTATTGTTTTGGTTTGCGTAACTTTTGTTCCATTTCTTTATTTGTTATCAATAATCACCTATCACTTATTTTTTAATAAATGCTTAGATGTTCATAATTTTATTAAAATCGCTTCATTTGTTTAACTATATTAGTAGTAGTAGTGGTTAGGCTTCATCGATACAAATAAGCTGAATATCTTTTCATCTTTTATTTTTACAAATTAGTCCTACTATACTATATCACTACATAGTATAAAACAATGTCGCTTTCTCTGTCCCTATGTCCCTTTGTATGCTTAAATCTTTGAAACTACGCAACGGATTTTGATGCGGTTTTTTTTATTAGATAGACTGATTAAAGAGGAAGGTTTATATGTATAATACATGCATAATATAGTAGAGAAACACTGATAATTTTAGAGGTTTTTAATTTAAGGTCGTAAATAATCACTTTTTTTTGCGCTTACATTGCAAACGCTGGCTGAACCCTACGAGATAGATCAAAATAATGTACTACAATATTGTACACCTTAAAAAGTTTTACAAAAAAGTCCGCGATGGTATATGTCTATCTCTTAGGGATAACCCACAATAACCATTTTCCTTTACTTATTACGATAAAATAATGGCTTATTTACGAAAAAGTGGTTTTAAGCAAAACAGTATTAATCCTTATCCAATAAAGTACCATAAATAAATTGTGCATGTAATATAGATCAATATGGCTCTTTACATCATGTAATTTAAATGAATAGTTTCGAAGATATTACAGATTTAAAATGCAGGGACATAGCGGTTGCGGCGGTACCGGCCGGGGAGCGGATGGATGAACGTTTGTTATTCTTTCACGTAAAAACTACTGAATTGATTTTAATGAAACTTTACAATAATATAGCTTATACATCAGAATAACACATAGGCTACAATTTACAAGATATTCCCGCGGGATAACGTCCTATAGTTCACGCGGGCGAAGCCGCGGGCGGAAGGCTAGTAATATTATAAATGCGAAAGTCTGGATGTTTGTTATTCAATCACGCCTAAACGGCTGAACGGATTTAGATGAAATTTGGCACACGTATAGTTTATAACCCGGATTAGGACATAGGCTACAATTTATAAAGATATTTCCGCGGGATAACGTCATATAGTTCACGCGGGTGAAGCCGCGGGCGGAAGGCTAGTTGATTAATAATTCTCTGCTTCTTAAAGATAAAAGTCTTGTGTCTATGACATTAAAATGTCATACAATACAATAAAATAAAGCAACACCACAGTATAATTAAACCGGAATCACATTTAAATTACGAGATAAAAAATAACCTCTTGACAATGCAAAAGAACTTACTAGCCAATATGCGCATAGTAATCCGCGTCGAGTGTGCTCTACATAATGGAGTGGCTGCGCGTGAGCACCCTCCCTTTACAACGGGAGTTTAGGGTTGACAAATGAAATGAATAAAATAGAATAGAATAAAAAAATCTTTTTGAATGCATCTAATGACAATTTTTTTATTTATTTATTTAAAAAATATATTGACCACAATGTCATTATTTTTACAAAACGGACTTAACGCTAAAATCATTCTCTTACCTTTGAGAAAAATGAAATACTTAAATGTGGCAAAAGGCGAAAAGAGAAAAAACAAAATAAAATAAACTACTAAATAACTGTTTTGTTTATTCCTATCACAGAATTAATAGTTTTTATTTCTTATTCTTAATAATGTATGTATCAACGATGCTCATCTTTAGTTTCTTTTTGATTTACTTACTTTATTTTTATTAGGACCAGTTCTATCTCTGTCTTATAGGTTCATAATAATTTATCTGATAGATATCTTAGATGCTGTCTCTTTAGTTGATATTCAAACAAATAAGTCGTGTCATTGATAACTGACAGATACATTACCAGAAACCGGTTTTGAATGTTGTGAAGTTTCACAGTCAATTGGCTATGCCTAAGATAGTATTCATCATCATCATTTTAGCCAAACGACGTTCACTGCTGGAGATAGGCCTCCCCCAAGGATCTCCAAACCGATCAGTCCTGCACCACCCGCATCCAGTGGATTCCGGCGATCTTTATAAGATCATCGGTTTACCTTATGGGAGGCCTACTTCGGCTGCGTTTCCCGGTACGTGGCCACCACTAGAGGACCTTTCCGCCCCAACGGCCGTCAGTCCTCCTTGCAATGTGTCCTGCCCACTGCCACTTAAGGCTCGCAATTTTTCGGGCAATGTCGGTGACCTTGGTCACCGACATTGCCACAATCTTTGGAAGAAATTATCAACTATGAAATTATAAATTTCAAACTATGGCTATCCTTTTTATATAGAGAAATAAGCTGGCAGCCCTAACGGCGCCTGCGCAATCCGATAACCCTATTACGCTTACGCCACGTCACAACACCCTAATGACAGGAGTTATTCGTCATCTCGCCCGAATTAAACTGGCCCGATCGGGCGACTTGGCACCTTTAGAATTTATTAAAATTTCTGTCGTCAACTCGCCCGACCATAAAAATGTGAGGTAACTATGTACAGTCAGCTACAAAAATCCTTTTTAAGAAACGTTTAATATTTTAGGGTTGGACTTGAAAATAAAACAAAATGTTATTATTATCATAATTTTAGATATATTTCACAAATCAACATCTCAAAAATATAAAAGCATATTAAACCAAATAATAATCAGCTTAAAAAAAATCACAAAAGCACTTGCTTAATAACTTAGTATAAAAATACGATCAACAATATCAAAGTATCAACGACATCAAGAAATATGTGGCGTGTTATTTATTATATAGATATAAAATATGATGAACATTAAAAAATAGAATCAACAATACCTATCACAAAACATTTGGTGTGATATAACCTAAGTATAAAAATATAATAAAAAATATAATCAACAATATTAAAAAATAATTAAAAAAAATCTTGAGGCCTAGGTAAAATCTTTTGAGCTAGTTAGTTAACAGACCAACCCAACTACCCCCATTATCGTATGTTCAACGTTCTTCCGAACACCCTGTATTAGGCACCCATTTTCGATTTGATTAAGACATAATAAATAACACTATATTAATAAACTTACCTCCAACGTACATGAAAAATTCACAGATCTCGTGCCTTTCACGACCTTCTGGTACATTGGAAATGTACTTAGATAGGGCAAACTATAATGAAAACATCTCTTTGCGCAAGAGATACACAAGGGTTATAATAGTAGCAGGTACCGTCGCCGCGTCGAGTAACGTTATTTTTTATAAGCGGACTACGCAGTTTTTTTCGCCTTTTGCACACACGCTTTCGTCCGCCAGATGTGGAATCATCAGCTGCATTACCCAAGCCACGCTATTCTTACGTTCGAGAAGACGAACTATGTAAAAAATGAACATAGTCTTTTACTTGAAGGAACTTTCTACTTCATGTGTCAAACAATTTATCTTGTAACAAATGAAAAAAAACCAGCCTATATGTAAGTTTTCATTCTCCGTATAAGACAAAAAAAATATATTTGCTTCATCAGTACATCACGCAATCGATAATAATATTTGGAATGGAAAATAAAACAAATAAGTTCTCATGGTTTACATCTGCTGCACTGTGAAGCTGCAATTTCCAAAAAAAAGTGCTTATACAAAAACAAGTCAAACTAACAATGACACCGCTCTATAGGCTTTCTATAACTTAAGCACTTCGATGACACCACTTTATACGCTTAACTAAAGCTTTTACTCTCAAAGTCGCCTTTTTCGCGGTTATAAGGGTGTTAGAGGACTCTGTAACGCCTCTTTTACAGGTAATCTGAAGTATTTAATTCTCAACGAACACCTTTATACAACTCATGTGAGAGTCTTTTTAACTAGGGTTGTAACGGAACTTCGTCTCCGCCTCCGTTACTGCGGAAGTTCCGCAAGAAATCGTACCTTCGCCTCCGCTTCCGCCTCCGCACAATTTTTGCGGAGTTTTAACGGAGTTTTATTTACTGAATAACAATACATATAAAGCTTTTCCCCCCATCGTTCGCACGTACTTATCGGCGCCGCCAAGTTCAGTGCCAAGTGAACAATTATTTAGTTCAGCTGGATTAATTTATGAATTACTTAGAAATCGTTTGGAAGGTGATAAAGCCGCAAAATTATTGTTTGTCAAATTTAATTTACCTCTCCTAAATTTTGATTACTAATTTTGATTACAAAAAAGTTAACTTAAAATTTTTACTTTATGTTTTAAATGTTTACTGGTGTTAAGTATTTAAAATAAAAACTTTTGAACCTTTAAATTACTATTTTATTTACATTCACTTTCACCTTCGCCTCCGCCTCCGTTAACCTCCGCATCCGCGGAGGTGAAACTCATCGCCTTCGCATCCGCCTCCGCCTCCGTTAAGAAGGCCTCCGTTACAACCCTATTTTTAACGCTACGGTGCTAGTTGGGCCAACCGTTATCAATACTTAACATGACTCACCAGTCCACGCGCCGGACAACTCCGATAAAAAGGGCGCTACTACCACCTAAACGGTTATAGATAGCGAGGTCCGGTTTTTTGTAAACTGTAGCCCAACTAATTACCCCGATACCTTTTTTTAATTTTGTCTCTATCGTTTTTCGTTTTTGAGAAATCGTTGATTCAAGTTGAGAAGACCGTAAAAAATCACAATATTTTTCGTCATTTTTGCACTTTTTCGAAAAAGTTTTTGACTTTTTCAAAAAAAAATTTCACCGTCTTATAGACCTCGTCAAGACGCGTCTTTTGACACCTTGTTTACCTACGTTACCCCAAAATTGACCACACCAGAGCGATGTCGCACTTTCGCTGAAATTGGCCCCCTACCAACGCGATCGAAAAAACATTTCCAATGTTAAAACACTAAAAACACCCACATTTTGACAATAAATTACTTAATGCATGTCGCAGTTTTATATGGGCGGGCGCATTAAAAGACGCTTAAGGGATGACTGACTGACTGACGTTCACGTCACTAAGATGCGCCAAGATTGAGATAAAGGGTTAGATAAAAAGAAAGAGATAGCGCTATCCTTTTGTGAGCATAACCTATTAAGCCCGGTAGTGTAGAAGAGCGCTATTCTCTTCGCGTCAAAATTTTCTTTGAAGTGTACAGCCGAAATATTTTATTTTTATAGATATACTTAATAATGTAATCTTTTCCATATATAAAACAACAACTGTAAGTCTGTAGCTTTATTTTAAAATTTAATACTTATTCGAAGTAGAGTCCAAATATAATGTCAGTTTTTTACCTGGCTGTACTTTGTATGAGCGTGCGAGTTGACGACAGAAATATTAGGTAAATTTGAAAGGTGCCAAGTCGCCCGATCGGGCCAGTTTTTTTCGGGCGAGATGACGAATAACTCAATGACAGGCCGCACTTGAAAACTGATAAAATGGATATAAGTTTTTAAATGGATTTGTAAAGTCTGTACTTACTTTGATAAGAAAATGCTGTGTTTGTACTACATTTTGGGACGGAGTTAAGCGAGTAGTAAATAGAACGAACGTTTCTATTTCGCTGAGATTGATGTTGTATTAACACTCAAAAATTCAGCAATTTTTAATAAATATCAAAAGTATAATTTTGTTTAAACTAACTACATTAGAGAAAAAATTATCAAAACCGCAAAAAAGCCACATACTTTGTGCTTTTTTTTCTTATGTTTGTGCTTAAAAACTTACTCATTTAAGAACCCGATCGTTAATAATATTGACCATGAATTAACAGCAGACAGTGATTAGGTAATATTCAAATCGTCAACATTACGTATTTATTAGCAGTAACTAAATCAGTACTAATAACTAATTGGGCCTCCCTCCAACCCGCGTTCAGTCGTGCAGAAGCTGATAACAATCGTAATCGACTGGATTTGCGGGATTGCGAATAAAAGACTGCCGACTCTGACATATGGATGCTGGGGAGGCCCCCTGGTGGCGCCTAGTGGTGGTCCAGGACTTGCATTAGTGAAAAATAATGAAAATCTTAGTCATTTTTTTAGTTTTTAACTTTAAACAGCTATTTGTGTGATATGTGATTTCGGTCTTTTTCTTGTAACTACTCGTATCTTATGAATTGAGTTATTTTCAATCAATATCTTTAAGAAATGAATGAAAAGTAAACATGGAATTAATTTAGAAATATTCTCACAATAATATGTTAATAGTCTGAAAAAATTATATTAAATTTAAACGCGATATTCGATGGTATAATATAAATAAAAATCTCCACGATTTTGTGAGTGTGTGTGTTTGAACAATTTTGTATCCAATGCACAAACAGTTAAACCATAAAGTTCTTATTCAAATTGTACAAAAAAAATATTTTGAAATTTGCAAAATCTCTATACAACTCTCAATAAATTAATAAAATATCCTTAGACAGTATTCGCACATCGCCATATTCGCCCCCAAACTAAGTACATACCTATGTATAAACAGTGATAATTATCATCATCATCCCAGCTTATTCCCGATTGCATCCTGTATGGAGCTCAGGGTCCGCTTCGACTGTGATCCTAGATTTGACAAGCCTGGTTATTACAATGGAGCGATTGCCATCTGACCTCCGTAGTAAGTAACCCTTACATGGGAAACCAGACCTACCTACTTGGAACATAATCGGGACCAACGACTTAACGTGCCTTCCGAAGCACGGAATCATCATTCTTTTCGGACATTCAGGTGATTCAAGCCTGCAATGACTTAACCAAATTCGAACCCACGACTTCCGGGTTTTAGAGCCCAACGCTCTAACCACTGCACCGAGGAGGCAGTTAAACAGTGATAATTATGTTTACTTTTATGTAAATATGTGCAAACACACCTAAACCGATACAAACTGAAGTGGTCATACACACATATGATTCAAGATTAATAGTAATTAAAAGAACATATCTACCTAATATAAAAAATAATAGCACACGGTCTGAACATATGGTCGTTGCACCCTGGGGTGGCGCCCCAAGGTGGTCCACTTTCTGCACGAGGGTTCAAAGCAATAATAGATTTGCGCGCATTCCGTTGACCCGTAATTGATTTTTAAAAGGTTTGTATAGAGTGCTCAAATTCTACGGAATAGTGCGCCGTTAACATCTTGTTATTGTAAAAAAAATCTAAGTGAAGTACTCTACTACTCCTATTCTACTACTTTAGAAATCTAAAAAAATATGTTTATTGACCTATTGTTTATTAGTCCTCCTTTGGTAGTCAGTCACAGGAATATATTTTTTTTATTTGTGAATTCAATTCATCATTCAAGTATCAGAGTTACTGAGTGACTCTACCACCTTTTTAAAATAGAAATCATGCTGGCTTATTTTTTTTTTTAATACCTAGCCCGGCAAATGACCCCTTTTCACCTGATGTTAAGTGGAAGTGAAGTCCAGACGCGAGAACAACTGGTGCAACGTAAGGGACGTAGCATCAGTCATCCTCACTCTGCGGGCCGACAAAGAATATTATGATGAGAAATATGGTTTATTTTTTATTATACAACGTCTAGGTAGTATAAGTACCAGGCTATGATCTTGGGCTTAATTCCCGGTCCAGCAATGTTACATCGTGCTTTTTCGAACACAGCTTAGGTTTGTGATCACCAATTCGCATTTAACAAGCGTGCTGATTAAGAAAATACCTGTAATTGCGATGGGTGGTCTAAATTCATTGATAGGCCTTTACCCTGAATGGGGACATTATAAAGGAGAATAATTAAACAATAAATCAACTGATTATTTATCGCAAGGTAAACTTCGGCAAGTGAATTTTTGTTTTGTATCGTAATCGTACTGTAAACGCTGGACACTGGAGATCTACATTCCCCAATGTTCCCCTAAAACACAGAATCAATTTTCACCATATTTATCGGCGCCGCTGACAGGCACCCGACACCTCGCGCCGCCACAGATGGCGCTTTTATGTCAATCGTCATAATTAGGGGATTACGGCCCCTAAGCATAGGCCCCTAAGTACAGGCCCCATAGTTGCGCTAAGAGCGAGACGCCCCGAACAAATGTCACAGCTTTGCCGAGCGTGACTTTGCCCCCTCAAGTGTAATGTCAATTGAGATAACACTAGTGTTTGTTTGTTGAGATAATGTAGGCTTAATATCTGCGGGATCAGAAATCATTATCTATTTAATTAATAAAGGGATACTAGCCTAGAACCCGCGTGGACCATATATCGTTATTCCGCAGGAATATGATATTAAGCATATTATTACACTTTTCAGCTCCCGCCAAAAATACGTCGATTGCTCTGTGCGACTTGCACTGTTGCATTTCTCTTTCCGTTATCGGATTCGGAAACAGGATTGTCCTTTTCTAAAGTGTAGTCTATATCTAAATCAAACTTCAGTTTCAGTTCAGGAAAACATAGACAGACAGACAGAGTAACTTTTGCATTTATGATAATTAGTTATTATACAGTTTCAAACTACCTACTTAGAAATCGTGAAGATGAGTACTTTTGGATATGAGAACATGCACTAGAAAACACAGTCACACTAGTTTTCTTATAAATACTAACTATCAACCAACTTTTACGTGTGAACACTGAAAGTAATTTCATACCAAATATCAACTTTTGTTTATAAAACTTCGTAATTCTTCAAACTCGAGTTGATTAAAATTATGATATAGCAGAATGATATCGATGTATTTTAATGGACGTACGAGTATATGTCAGCAAAACAGGTCACGCTATGTCATCCGCCGATGAGGCGAAATTTCGTCCATCACATAGGCAACATAGATGAAAATTGGCATAGGCACTCTAAAGTGCACAAAGCAATATCGCCCAAGGACACTGTTAGCTATAGTGATACGATTGACTAAATGGGCTTTCGTGTTATATGGCAACTGGTATACATTGGGTTTCCTATGAAGCAGGGAATAGACTGTACTCAGTCTCTTCTTGTTCGTCATAAGATGACAATAATTACTCTAATCTAATCGAAAAAAAACATAGCACACCAAGAACAGTGAATTAAAAATATCATTGAAAATACCTGAAATATTAAAAACTACTTTTATCGAAGCCAATAATAATTCGGTCTCAAATAATTCAGTAGGTAAGTATAGCACGATACTGGTTGCCTGAGTATGTTTCCAAGAACTCGTAGGAAAAGTGGGAATCGTAGGAATGAAATGTGGCAATACCAAATCTCAATTCTAATTACTACATCTCGTACTTAGTTAACATTGAAACGAATCCGAAGGATCTTTAAATGGCGAGCGAAAAGTTATCTTAACGGGTATTAGGCTAAGTTCAGATGGCCGCGCGTTGACGCGCGTACATCCTTACGCGCGTAAAGAATTCAATGCCATCATCACTTTTCGTAAGATCTATTCCCAACTCAATATGTTAATTTCAACATTGTGACACCATCGGCGATCTAATAGCAGGTCAGCAAACCAATAAATCGCTCGTGGCGCAGCTGTGACAGTGGTTCGTTAGCGATAACGAAAGTCAAGCTACCTACGCCGCGGTCGGTTAATGGATGGGTGACCATTCTGACCATATTTAGTGACATTAAATTCGAGCGTCTCCGTGCTTCGGAAGGCACGTTAAGCTGTTGGTCCCGGCTGATATTTACTATAATGTAAATACACACATCAACACTGTCTAGGGATATTTTGTATAAACTCAATTAACTTAAAATTTATTAAAAATAACATCATCATCATCATCAGCCACAAGACGTCCACTGCTGAACATAGGCCTCCCCCAACGACCTCCACAATAACATACAACATATATATATTTTTATAAAGCTTACTTATTAGGCTATACTTTAGAATAAAAAAAAATACTGTTTTCTTTGGCATAAAAAAATTTTCCTCAAATAAAGAAAAAATACTAAATAATGGTAAACTAACAATGAATGTTTTTCTCAAGGAAAAGTGAAAAATAAGAAAAAAATATTCTGTTTTTAACAGTAATGTGAAAGATCAGTAGTCAGAAAAACCACCCATGACGTTAATAACGGTCCTGCAACGGTTTTTCATGCTTTGGATTAAGTTATCAAAGTCTTGCTGCAGAATATTGTCCGATCTGGCTAAGATGCGTAAAAAGTTGCTCTTCCGTCGCAATGTTTGCAGGAAAATTCCTCAAAGCCCTTCTTTGGAGCATGTCCCATGCGTGTTTTATGGGGTTTAGATCAGGCGATTGAGCGGGCCAGCCTAAGACCGATTGGTCGTGCTCCTGCACCCAGCTCGTCACCACTCTCGCTGTGTAAGGACGGGCGTTATCGTCCATGAGCGCGAATTCTTGGCCCATCTGTAGTCGATGGGGGTAGATTATTGGTACTAGCACCTCTTTACGGCATTTGCACCCGTCATGGTGTTTCTGATTCCAACGTGGTCTGTTCTCCCATCAACATGAATTCCTGCCCAAACCATAATTGTCCCGCCGTAGTGTGGATGGACTTCCTGAGGGTGTTGGGGGCGGCTCTCACGACCAGGAATTCGCCAAACACGTACTCTATGTGTATCGGGATGAAAACCGAACCGAGACTCATCGGTAAACAGCACCACAGACCACTGGTTATCTTCCCAGAGCAAATGTTCACGAGCCCACTCTAGTCGTCGTCCACGATTTTTTTTGCGTAGGCCTGGAGTACGAAACGGTCTGCGAGCATGAAGATTAGCTTCATGCAACCTCTTTCTTACAGTTTGGTCATCCACAAGCAACTGGTGCTCTGACTGGAGCCTCTGAACCAATTGCATGGCCGTAACATTTGGTTGTCTTCTCGCGGCAACTTGCAAAAATCAGTCTTTTCGTTGAGTGGTTATGCGCTTTCCGCCTGGGTATCTTTTAGCCACTTCACCAGTAACACGATAACGTGACCATGACCTTGATATCACCTTTTGCCCTGTGTCAATCTCCTCAACAATGTTCTGTTGAGCAGCCCCAGCTTGGAGCATTACTACTGCCATTAAAATCTCCTCTCTCGATAAATGGCGCCGCTACATGATGCAAACAATAACATTAATTCAAAATTAATCAATAACTTGTTAAAAAACTTAAAATTTGCCAAAAAAAAATGGCAAAAACTACTGTCGGTAAATTAAACCTACGGACTTCGCTACCATAATTCAGCGTAAATCGTTTGTTTTTAATTTATTTTTTCAAATTCAAATTTAGAATCGTTCAAAATGGCTGACGAAATAAGCTTTCTTCACAAGATTTTAAAACTAACCAATATTTTTTGATTTAAAGAACTTTATACAAAATATCCCTAGACAGTGTTGATGTGTGTATTAGTCGTCAAGCCTAGTCAGAGGCCATTTGGCGGCATCTGACATTAAGGTTGGTCACTTGCCTTACGCACCCCTCCACCAACCCGCACTAGGCCAGCGTGGTGGAGTATGGCCCACACTATCTCACAATTGAGATAAGGCCTGTGTCCCAGCAGTGGGAACGTATATAGGCTGATGATAATGATGAAACCAATAAATAGCAATCGACAGAAGCCTACATGAATAAAAGTAATATACTTACTAATATGTCCATTAGGCACAAAATGCATAGCTATATAACTCCATATATTTATATTTCATCATCACGCAAAACCGTCAAAGCATCGCAAACTATGAAACGCGCTCAAATTTCCTATCTCTAATGGTTTAATCTCATCTCGGAAAAATGTCAGGTAAAAAGCGAAACCAATATATTCGCCATCAAAGCCTCTAACGTGGGAGAGGAAAAAATAAAAAATGGCCTTTTAAAAGCTAAAAGGTCCGTTTATCGTGGACGCAAACACTTAGCTGGATGTTAATTACTAAGTAGCTGGAGCGTCGTCAAAGGGAATGCATGAATACTTGCTGGGAGGGGCCCGCCGCTTTAAAACCAACGTGATTCTGGGAGAAACCGAAGGTAAAGTGATTACGGACGATATGCGAGTTTTTAGAAACGTTTCAGCCTTGTGTGGAGGGAGGGAATTAAAAATGCTCTTGCTAGGCTCAGTGGCTGTAACCGTGTCCTAAGTACTTGTACGGAAAATATTATGTGTTAAAAATACCAGGTTTATTTTTACTTTACAGTCAACAAACAACAACAAACCTTAATGTCAGATGTTATCAAGCCGCCAAAGGCCTCTGACTAGGCTTGACGACTAATATTTTTACATTATAGTAAATATCAGCCGGGACCAACAGCTTAACGTGCCTTCCGAAGCACGGAGACGCTCGAAATTAATGTCACTAAATATGGTCAGAATGGTCACCCCTCCAATAACCGACCGCGGCGTAGGTAGCTTGACTTTCGTTACCGCTAACGAACCACTGTCACAGTTGCGCCACGAGCGCCATTTATCCATATTTGTAACTAAAGTTTGAATGGTTATTATTCACTACAACTGAACAAGTTTAATTTTCTGAACCAAGACAAAATTTGCTGACATCAACCCATAATTTTCGTGTTCTGTGCATCAACCAATCTTAGAAGACCAAAATATGTCCCTAGAAAACTAGAGAACCGTATTCTGTGTGATGTGGGAGTGAAATAAAATGCAATGCAAAATGTATATTGTGTTGCAATTGTTACTACTTTCCAAAAACTTCCTACAGCGAGACAGCTGTTTATCAGGCGATAAACAGACATTATGTCAACTCCATGCCTTAGCTCCGCACTGATTTGACATGATGAAGTCAATTGAGCAACTTCTTTAAAAAAAAGCACTTTATGTCAATGGAGTATTTTCTACTGCTAGTAAAATTACCGAAAATGTTGCAATAGTCACGATCACCCTCGATCACCCATAAAAAACAATTTGACAAACACAGACCCCTTAGAATAATAACATATAGAAGGATAGTCTCCATACAAAAGCTTTGTCAAAAGTGAAGCACAAAACGATTGACACTGACGTGGCAACGCACACGCGTACACTTGAATAAGATGGCAGTGTAATTGCAGTTTCCCCGAAAGTGGGAAAATTTTACGGCAGCTGACCACTATTTTGCACATATTTGTGTAAGGTAAAGGACATGGCCAGATTTTGCCCTCAAATGTACAGTAATGTACAGTAATTATTTACATGTGAAAATTACTTTAGTTTTTTATAAAAATTAATCGCAACAATTACATTTTATAAAAACATGCGACAAAAAATGCCTAAAAATATGTGAGTTAATTCATTTTCCGCCATTTCCGCCCCATCCTAGAATGATTTTGACATTTCGTATAATGCGCGTCAACTTGTAATTGGCTTGTCTGAACATCGTGCAAAAACATGCGCAGAACACCACTAGACCGACAAACTTATCTGTTCCGGTGGCCAAAATTGGAACTACGTAAAATGCAATGCAAAAACGATATTTAATGACAGTACTAAAGCGACAGTTGCGACGCCGCCACCGGAACAGATAAGTTTGTCGGTCTGTAGTCAAGTTGACGCAGTCTATAATGTCTTTTCGTTGTCTAATTAAATTGGATATTCTAATTATTATTCTGCTGTGCATATTGGACTTGTTTGCGATTGATTGGTTTTTACGATGATAAGGTGCCTGAATTGCACTGTGGCCATTAACCGAATGGGAAGGCATAATATTGTAACAACTCTAGCACCACATTTACAAAATACATTGACTACATGCAATACTACATGGTTATCTATACAGGAGGTACGTACCCAAGTTGTTATTATTTTTGTATGTTTTATCAATGTTATTATGTGTGTTTTTTAGTGCGAGCGAGTAGTACAATATAACTTGCACGTATTATTTTACTGAAAACATTATTATATTTTTTCAGCTTCCTGCAGAAAGAGTGATTTGCAATGCATGTTTTGTATTGTTAAATCAAAGCTCGGAAGACGGTATACATAACAGGGTACTGGGCTACCTAATGGTCTGTATTGGTTGTGGTCGCTCTGTTACGGGTAGGCGTTACCCAGTGCGACACCACATGCTCTCAAAACGAACCACGGAAGACCAAGCGTCAGGTGTCTGGGACATCCTACACATGCTATTGGCTAAAGATGGAGATATACATATATCTAGCATTTGTAACTGTAACATACTTTACCAATGTAATTATTTGTCACTAAATAAAAGATTTTATTAATATAATAAATGTCATTACTTACCAGTGTTTCATTTCGTAATCGTAACCAATTGTATATTAAGTATTTTGCATTTAATATAAGACTTTCTCTAGGCCGCAATAATTGTTTTTTCACTATCATGGTCTGCCTAGAAGATGGATGGATCGTACAAAGTGGAGATCCATCGTCTTTGCCTACCCCCGTGTAGGGACTAGGGCGTGAGCGTGTATGTATGGTTTGCCTATGCCACACGCAGATGTTACGTTTTGCAATCGGTTGACTGTTTACAATCTCGAAAATAAGAACAAAATAGAAAAAAAGATAATCTAAGGCCGAGGCTGGCGGCGCGGCGGCGGAGGTGGCGGGTGAGGGGGTAGCGATCGGCCGACCGCTCAAAGATCGCGGCGGGCGGCCAGCGTGCACGCGGCGTTCCCGATGTAGACACGCCGCGCGCCGCATGCTGGTTAACCGAACACGTCGGGAGCCCGCTCCACAACCGCGCCCGCTAAATGTGGGGTCAGCATAATGCTGTTTACAATATTTCACTGTGATCTAATAATCTAGTACATAGGTACTTCTCGCATTGATATGGCAATAACTCTTCTAAGCACCTTTGCTATTAAAAACGGTAAGGCGTTTTCGTTTTTTTAAACCTAATTATTGAATCTCTCGCATGTTTTCTGAAAATAAAATTTTAATTATTGCAAAGACATGCATGTCAGCTTTGATTTGACGTACTGCACATTAATGTACATGCATATTTTTTTTAGGGCACAGCTCCATACAAAATCTGGCCATGTCATTTACAGGTGTTTTATTATGGTAATGTCAATATAAAACAAATAAATGGAAACAACACGTAACACATTTATTACAATTTTCAAAATGTATTTTTTTAAATTACAACTAAAATACAGTAAAAAAGACATATAACAATGTCAACAATTTAATAGAGAGAAAATACATCGATATTAAAGTAAAATGCCTTTATGAAGAATTATATGTACTAGCGGGTGTTTTTTTTAGAGGTATAGAACTTTAAATTGCAATAAAACAACGATGGATTATTCGATTGACAAGATTTTATTTTTATTCGAAAGATATTCTTGGGGCATTACATTTTAAATATGATTTCTGGCATATGACTGCCACGGCTGGCTCGGATGTAGTCCAATCTGGACGTCCAATTTTCAACGACTTTTTCCAACATTTGTGGCCGTATATCAGCAATAACACGGCGAATGTTGTCTTCCAAACGGTCAAGCGTTTGTGGCTTATCCGCATAGACCAATGACTTTACATAGCCCCACAGAAAATAGTCTAGCGGTGTCAAATCACAAGATCTTGGAGGCCAATTCACAGGTCCAAAACGTGAAATTAGGCAGTCACCAAACGTGTCTTTCAATAAATCGATTGTGGCACGAGCTGTGTGACATGTTGCGCCGTCTTGTTGGAACCACAGCTCCTGGACATCATGATTGTTCAATTCAGGAATGAAAAAGTTAGTAATCATGGCTCTATACCGATCACCATTGACTGTAACGTTCTGGCCATCATCGTTTTTGAAGAAGTACGGACCAATGATTCCACCAGCCCATAAAGCGCACCAAACAGTCAGTTTTTCTGGATGTAACGGTGTTTCGACATACACTTGAGGATTAGCTTCACTCCAAATGCGGCAGTTTTGTTTGTTGACGTAGCCATTCAACCAGAAGTGCGCTTCATCGCTAAACAAAATTCGCTTATGAAAATCGGGAACAACGGCAATCTCGTTTTGGGCCCATTCAAAATAAAACTGCACAATTTGCAGGCGTTGTTCAGGCGTGAGTTTATTCATGATGAATTGCCAAACCAAACTGAGAATAAATCACTTGACAGCTGTCAAATCGGTCGCCATCTTGAAAAGTAATGCAAACTTAAAGTTCTATACCTCTAAAAAAAACACCCTTTATAATCGTGTATTTTTGTTTGGCTTCCAATATTCTTCGCAACGGCTTTGCCTTATTATTTTCACCCATTTATCAGCAATAACAGGGTCGATAGGAATCCTTTAAAAAAACACGTAATCATTCTAATAAATTGCGGTTATAATATGTATGGAAATAAAGTCGTGCACGATATTCAGTTAAATCACACAAACAGCTACATATAAGAACGGGGCTCATACGAAAATATTAGTTGCAACTGTTTTTAAATTAATCAGATCGGCGCAGTAATAAAGTGGAAGTGGGAAAATATTTTCACTATTGTGGCAACACTAAGGGTTAAAAAAAAAAAATTGTGTTTTTATCAAATTAATTGCAATAAACTATGAAATATTGGATACATACGTGTGAAATGGAATTTTAGTACTATTATTTTGGTTTTTCGATGTGTTGTGACAGAATTTAATTACACAATTCACCATAATGAATAAATTTTCACGAGACGCGTTCGGCTTGCTTTGACATTTGACACTGAAAGCCGGTACGGCCAACTATGTCCTTTAGGACACAGTTGAATGTGCTTCAAAACAAGTGCTCGGACTATCCTTCTATATGTTATTATTCTAAGACAGACCCATTTTTATAAACTTTATAAACTAAAGTTGACGTGACGGGCGTCTCCGTTGCTTCCAGCTGTTTCCCGCGGCTGAGATGATTAGCTCGTTAATGCTGTTAGCCAATTACAATTAAGCTGAACTTGACCTACGCCAAGGGTCGCTCACACCCGCTATGCAAATAAGAAACCGCTTCTTTGAGCTCGGGCCTCGGACCGGGTCGCGCAGCGCCGTCGCCACGTGCCGTGTAAACCGGCCTTTTTGGTTATTCAATTCCTCATCTATATTATTTAACTTTAACTTCCGTGATATCACTAACCAGTGATTATTAATTATAGTGTGTTACATTTATATAAATAGACAATTAGAAAGAATAGAATTCGACATAAAAAAAGCTTCGATTGCGTTCGTGATCGAAAATAACTATAATTAGATATTATTGGCGGTCAAATCACGAAGAAAAAGCTCACAATGAATTATCATGATACATTGCAAAGTGTAGTAACGTTTTTAAATAAACAACAATACAAACACACACAAATAATATTTGTTAGTATAGAAACTTTTTGTAAATCGCCTTTCTGTTTAATAAAAAATAAAAAGGATTACGTGTCTTCGTGATTTGACCGATACTACCATTAAAAAAAAAACAAAGAGTTCAAAATATTAAAAATAATCTTAAACGATAATGTACTGTAAAAGTTCATTAAATAAATGTGATATTACCTGCTAAGTAGCTGTAAGCTCATCGCACAACTTTCAAGTTAACAAATAAATTGACACTGACTGTATGCCCATTTAAAAAAAATCCTCATAATTAGTGTTGCCCAAATGCAAGAACAAGACGAGACTTAGCCAGTCTTGGTCTTGGTCTTGCGCCAATACACCTGGTCTTGGTCTTGGTCTTGGTCTTGCGCTCCCAGTCTTGGTCTTGGTCTTGGTCTTGGTCTTGCGCTCCCAGTCTTGGTCTTGGTCTTGGTCTTGCAGCAAGAGTCTTGCAAGTCTTGCAATTACCTATTAGTCTATTTATTAAAGTTTACTTTAAATCTTAGAAAAACTTATTAGAATTGGAACATTGTGAGCTTGAATTAACATAGCCATAGTAAAGATCAAGCAGATTAATAAATAACTGAAGATTTGATAAGAAATTCGAAAAATCAACTGACTTATATGTCGTTTTCCATGGAAGTAACTGTTTCTTAATAAACATTTATGATTTATAAGCTTACATTTGCTAAAACATACAATGTGAAAAAAAACAAATTAATTACAATAACTTGACTGTATTTTAAAGAACAATACTTATCTGTCTAGAAAGAGATTGAACCCTCAACTTATAAGAAATTTAATAAAAGAGTTTTACGATTTATCATTTATTTGAATAAAAAATAAAATAATATTAATAGATATTTTTTTATTCGCTATGTTTATGGTATTAGTCGTAATGCGCATAGGTCCAGTTTTTCATATTCTTTGATACAGTTTTTTGCGTCACATAAAATTCCTAAGCGTACCTACCTATACACCGAACTGTTACACCTAACTACTCAGTGAAATAGCGCTAAGTCATAGCTGCAAGACGCAAGAGTCTTGCAGGCTATGTCTTGTTCTTGCTCAAGTCTTGCACGGTCAGTCTTGGTCTTGGTCTTGCTAAAAATACGCGGTCTTGTTCTTGGTCTTGGTCTTGCAAAAACGCAAGAACAAGACCAAGACTGCAAGACCAAGACTGAATTTGGGCAACACTACTCATAATATAAATCAATTCAAATTATAACGTAAAAAGTTTCAATACTAAGTATTTTAAAATAAAAACGAAAACACTGGCAGCTGTGGAATAAAAAAGAAAAAAAAAACTCGTCATTTAAAAATAATTATGCTGAAAACATGAATCGTTCTTTTGTTTCTTGCATTTCAGTCCGTTAATTTATTAATTTAATTAAAATGTTAATTTACAAATAATAATGTAGGGTTATTACAAGTACCTACATATTACACTCGTTCATCAAAGACGGATTGCAAAAATCTACTAACAAGAAAGTTATTGTGTTCTGTGAAAATAAGAACTGTTGTAACTTTTCGTGCTTCTGCAGAATTTTATAATTCGCTTGTGTGGCCTTGTGAAAGTTCTACAAAAATAACTCTAGTATTAAAATAGGAGGACATTTCAAAAATTGAATGTAATTAACATCCAATCTCATGTTAATGTCAGATAACCGAAATACTTTAAAGGATGAAACATGGTTTATCAAAATTAACATTTTTAAACTGTTATTTCGGTAGATTACATTTGTCGTGCCCCATTGGTCATGGTCTCGAATTCAACCCAGAACAATCGTTTACATATTTGTTAAGCATTTGTCATTTAACTGGATATTTATATATTTTTAAAAATTATTTGTGGTAGCTTCGATGTTTTTTGCCACCCATAACAGAAGAGCTCAAGCTATTATTTTGGGATCAAATTAATGTAATAATAACATGTTGTCAAACTTTTTTTATTTTTTTAGAATATTAATTACAACATGATTAAGGCGAAGAATACATAAGCATAAAGCATAAAGATATTTAACCAGAAGTGTGAGTATTACTTGGCAGATATGGTTTAATACAAGTGCATCTATAAGTACCTACTGCAATACACGAGTGCGAGTACTTACTTTGGGAACACCATCTATGATTGATGTTTTTTTGTGCTGATGTTTGATATTTCTCTAATTGCTATTTTGTTCAACAGCGGAAGGCGCATTTAAAAAATTAAAACCAGAGCCAGGCGGGAGCAGTGCTGGCGCGTCTGGTGGCTCTTCGGCTCTGTCCCCGTCCCTGGGCCCCCAGCACGCGGGCCACACGCCCACCACCGCCTCCTGCCCCACGCCGGCGCGTCGTCGGCACAGGACCACCTTCACACAGGTAACACACTATCACGTTCAGAGCCGGGGGGGAGCAGCGCCGGCGCGTCTGATGGCTCCTCGGCTCTGTCCCCGTCCCTGGGCCCCACAAACTCATCCAGCTTCTTTTAAATAATATATGTATAAATCGAATTTTGATTCGTGAAGGCCTCAAAGATGCATTTGATTGAAAAAAATGAATGTAATAATTAATTATTTATAAGCGCATCTTTGCAGTCTACGTTACAGAGTGAGTCTGCCAACTGAAGTATAGCATGAAAGAACTTGAGTGAATATAAGATTCTTTTCTGTCATTAATAACCTAATAACGGCGTTATTCATAACGTACATATGTATCTAATACACGACCCTCAAAGACACGCTACATAGTGCGTAGTCAGCCGGCTCCATCAATTAATGTCCGTACTCCACTGAACGTCCCCAGTGACTGTTCACTCTGCTTCCTAAATATCTACTGGATTATATCTGTCATCAATAGTTGTGACTCAGTTTACATTGCATAAGGTGTTACTACTCTAATCATTTCATGACCAAGAACCCTGAAAGGGTAGAAAAAAAAATCAAAATAATTATGATCATGTTTCACTAAACCTTTTTCAGTGAAAAGTATGAAAGGCTATTTCGTTTTCTTTCCCGCAAAAGCTGATGAAAAATTACATACATTTTGAAGCTTTGATTAAAGCAAAAAAGGAAGATACGGTACAAGCGTCTCGCGTTTTAATCTAAGTTTTGAAGGGAAACCAGTAGATGGTCTCATAAAAATGTTCATAAACGAACGAAACTAGAGAATAAATAAAATTGTTTGTCCTTTGAGTACGAGTATAACATGATCTTCATTGATGTACTAGACCGAAACCAGTTTAGAAGTATTCTTTCCTTTCCTAATTGGCTAGACCAACGCGGTCGAATACAATGAAGCAAAAACTCCATTCGCTAATATTTATTTTTTTAAGGGAACCGCCTTCTTTATTACTTTCGTGTCTCGTATAGTGTGTTAACGCAACTTTAGGGGTGTTTTCAATAATTACTGACTAACATAGATACCTACGCGGGTCAAAACAAGAACTTCAATTTTTTAATTCGGTTAAAACATCAAAGCCTAGTTTTAATACCAAATATTCAAAACGGTTACAAATATCTCTAGCATCACTTCACGCCCAAGAACCGTCTCAGTCAGCGTTGCCAGACGTCCCGATTTTGGTGGGACGTCCCGATTTTTAAATCAAAATTAAATGTCCCGCGCGGGACAGGCTCAGTCCCGCTTTTCGGGGAGAAGTCGAGACCATGTGCAGAGTGCTGAGAAAGAAAAGAAAGGCGCGTACCGCGTGTAATGAAGATAAGTTTGTGGGAGAGAGAGGCTACTTGACATGGCTACTTTTGCTATCTATGGTCAGGTAAACGTAATTTTAAGTCAAATAAAAAGATAAATATATTTTTAAAACCGTTTTTTTTACTATGTCCCGCTTTTGACGGAAGAATCCCGCTATTTTCACTCAAAAAGTACCAAAGTCCCGACTTGGCAAAAATAAAAACTGGTAACGCTGGTCTCAGTTAAACTGTAAGACTACAATTTATTGCAATTAAAACTTCGAGTGTAATACAAGTCTCAGGCGAAGTTACCTGGAGTGTAATTAAACAATAATTCGCATCGCAGGAACAGTTAGCAGAATTAGAAGCGGCGTTCGCGAAGTCGCACTACCCCGATATCTATTGCCGGGAGGAGCTGGCGCGGACGACGAAGCTCAACGAAGCCAGGATACAGGTGAGCTGCATTTGAAAATAGTTATTTACATACGCAAGAATCGAAACATCGCCCAAGAAAATATGTTTCCGACATATTTTTTGGTATGGGTCTTTGTCTAAACCGTATTATTTTAGTGATCTAAACCTAAATTTTCTGTGGTATAAACTAATTTGGTGTTAGTTTTGTGGGGGATTCGACGTTTGACACCGGTCTGTATATTGTTTATATGTATGTAGGCATTTAGATCGCTATTAGCGATAAGTTAGCCTACTTTGTACCACTCAATTATGTACCTAACATTTATAATTTCTTGATAATATTATGCAATAAATTAATGTACCTAATTAGCTAAAACCTGTTTCATACCAGGGTGTCAACAACAAGGCAACCTATAAACCACGTTGAAAATTGATAATAATAAATATACAATACAATAAATTAATTTATTCGTAGTAATAGATCATTCGAGTTAGTATGTAATAAAACCTTATATTAAATTTTGATTTGATATCAGATTATAACCTACAACTTTTTAATAAACTAATCCACAATGAATTTAGTGACGCATGAAATCATTTAGAGAAAAACGGACCACCCACAGTCAAACCATTAATTATTTGTAAGCACACGGTAAAGTCGATTGAAGAGTTTAATAGCACAAATAAAATAGAATCCATAAACTTCTGTAAGTAAACATCTTCCATAGGAATTTATTTCAGTAAATGATTAATTGACAATCTTAGATCTATGTAGGTATGTTAGGTATATCATACCGTTCCGTGTGTTTGAAAATGTTTCGGAAAGTCAGCGCCCAACTGAAAAATCAATCTAAAACAAGAATGTACGTAGGTACTTAGAAAATCCACGAATCTCACATTGTCGTAAGTACAATACCGATCGGTTCGTCCTTCGGAATTGTCCAAATATCAATGATGCGCGAATACTCTCGTAACACAATTTGGTGCGTAGGCCGGAGGCGGATTGAATTAAAGCGCCATCTGTCGTCCCGCGTATGAATGCGAAATGCCCGTCGCGACAGATCTTTATCTCAGTTTTAAAATGCTCAATCCCTAGAGGCTGGTATTGATTTGTCCCCTGAGCGCCTAATTTGTAACTTTAAATATTCCATTTAGAAATATAACTTTGATATTATGAATTATTATTACAATAAAGCAAGGGTATTTTTGCTCATATGTCAGGAGTTGTGTCATTTGTTAATTTAAATAAAAATAAAGATATGAGTGAGTATTAAGAGAGTTTGTAATTTACTTGAATGCATCAACATCAAATATCAAATGTGAAAATAGAAACTTACTCCAGTTCGTCAGGTACCTTCCTTAAAATTCCACCTAAGTACCTAATATTTTAAACATTCCATTAGAATTACCTCCGTACCCATCTCAGAAAGGTCGCCATTAAAATCCATTTTAAGGAAAATGTCGACAATAAAGACTCTCGGCTATTTTATTTTTCGCGCACATGCTCTCAAATGTTTTATTCATCATCGCTCCATCGTAGACAATTACTCTTTTCTTTCAAGAGCAATGAGTGACAAAGTTCTGCTAAGAAAATGAAAGGTTCCACGAAACGACATTACGGGGACATACATACACAGCACGGTTAAAAGCTTGTGAAATGCGCGTGGGCGCGCACGCGGCTGTGTGTGTTGCTCGTGTGTGGAACGCGCGCGCCGTAGGAGGCTATTAACGTTTAGACGACGCTACATAAGAATGTAAACGTTAAAGACGACAGCGACGTCGGGCTCCCTCCTTCTAGAGGAAATTTCGATATAAAAATACGAGCGCCGGCGGCGCGCGGTGCGGGGGCGGCGGGGGCGGGCGGCCCCTGAGGCATTGCAATCCCATCAAATGGATCCATAACGAAGTTAGCCGCTCATCCTCCCCGCGCGCCCCCGACATTGTCTCTGCCCTCAAATGAATTCTACAATTGGAAATAAGAAAATGTTTTGTCGGATCTCTGTGCTTTTTCAGTTTAAAGGCGACCGTTTTCCGAGGATAACTCGACTCGCTCGTAGGAAAATGGGCGATAGCTTTTGTCGAACGAGCCTTCGAGAGGGATCTTTACTGAATTAAGTTTTATCCCCCTTTAAGTTGTTGCTTATGGATGCCGTAAATGGTTTCCATTAATATCTATTTGCGAATCTTCGGTTTGATATTTTCTAATAATTGTGTCTTTCCTTTGTGTAACATTTTGCTGTTAAAATTAGAGAAGGTTTTGGTTTATTCTTAAATCATTTGTGATTTTCTCCAGAACTTTAACGTAACGTGAAAATTACGACTGTCTGCGGTCTGTTTTAATTTATTTCGCACCTTATTTTAAAAAAAGAATTATAATTTATCTTTCAAGCCGAGAGGTTTATCCTATCCCTATATGGAAAAATAAGAAAAAAGTAAAGTAAAATAAGTATGACTTTATTTAAGCTCCTCATTTCTATATACAACGTAGCGCTACATTTCCTCTATTTTGTACATGTAACTTCAACTATGAAAGAGTCTTGTACATTACATAATTAAAATCTCTGTTGAATATATTAGCTACATGAATCAGTCGCCATATCTTTGTAAGCGCATCATACATAATTTGTGAGAACGACTTATAGCTGGTTGGTTGAAAAAGCTAACTCTTTCAGTTGATTTATTGGGAAATCATCACCATTTTTTTTCAACTTTCACTTTAATATCAAGAAACTATCTAGAGTAAAATATAACTAAATAAATAAATATGAAAGAGCCATAGAAAATGCACCGAAAAGGAATAACTGTTTTAAATCACCATCCGAAAATACGGCTCCTCCGGAAGTCCATAAAACGATCAGGGAAATTATATTTTTCGTAACAGCGCGCTGACAACCATGTACATAGGTACGGCATGAGTTTTTTTTTTTTCAAACAAACAATACAAATGGAAAAGTAATTTATTGAATTAGTGGAAATCATCCTCCTTCATTTTAATGTTTTAGAGCTTTTTAAATCATCGTCATGTATTTAAGTGACTACCCACTTAAATGTAGATAGACGGTATTAAAGATGTGACGTGAAGTGTAGCGATGCTAAAACCATTTAAAATTTCATGCTTTAAAATGATTAAGTTTTGTGTTATTTCCTATTATTCATTAACCAAACAAAATAAACAGGCTCTACTAGAATTATTATACCTATTGCATTTTTTCCTGTATATTTGAAACCAAAACAAAAATGTAGCGACTAATTATATAATATACCTACGACCGCATCAAACTGATTATCAAGTTAAGGTTACAAATCTTGTACAATAATTTTCACCCGTAAAATCCGGGTACAAGACTTGATACTGCATGCTTTTAAAAACTCGGCCATTTCTGGCTGCCTCAATCACAGTTTTGTCAGCGCTCACGATAATTTAATAAGTTTTGATTATTTAACATTTTCAGTTGACGAAATCATTATTTGAAACAGAAAGCTGTCTGTTTTTCAACTATGGTTGTTAATAATGATGATTATTGGATACAAGACACATCAACATTGATTACGTAATTAACTTACAAACCCCTCTTAAAATCCGACCTAACAAACGTTCAGATTCAACTGTAAATAGGTTAGCAAGTTCGTTTGGTTCGATACTTCATACTGCACGCTTTTAAAATCTCAAACAATGTCGGGGGCAGTGCCTAATCACGTTGTTGTCAGCGGGAATGAGCCGCGCCGTTTGATATGTTGATTACGGCTGATTAGAGGGGGCCCCGACCCCCCGGCCCGCCCTCACGCATCCGCGTATAAATAAGCGATACACCCACTACACCCCTCACATAGGCATGTACTGAGGGTAGATGGGATATTAGTTTTTTACGCGGATTACGTGTTTCGTGGAATGCGTTTTGAATCTACTTTTTCGCTGTATGTTTTTCTTCGTGAGTTTTGGATGCTAACTTGTGGTGCAAACAATTTGTAATAGACTATGTTTTTGGATGCGACTAACCTTGTCCTGTCATGTAATTCGGTATAAGTCACGATCCATGAATAATGTCTCGAATGCAATAAGGTGAGCATATAACATGAATGAGTTCGTTTACATCATTGCCTGGAAAATCGAGGAATGGCAGTAAGACCAGGAATACTTCATCTTTCTTGTAAACATGAAAAATATAGATCTCAATAAGGTAGAGATTTTCCTCCGAACTAGTTAGACTGTGCCCGGGAAAGATGGTCCAATGTATTGTTAGGCACCTCTTTGGTATAATGTATAATCCCACCAAAAACATAAATGTAAAAAAGGAAAGCCAAGTTCAATACAAAAATTATGTTTGGCTGTGGGCTTCGCCGCAAAAAGAATGGAGACCTAAATGAGTGCCAAGTTCTATGATCTTAAAGTAGGTTAGATTTGACTTGGCCAGTTTTCATTATATCAGTCATTCTAGAAAGTTATTTAACATATAATATATTAATTCTGATAAAAACTGGCCAAGTCAAAATTTGGGTCGTGTAAATATACCTTGGCGCTGGCTAGCCCGTTCCTTTGCTTGAACTTGGCTTGACACGCTGCCGCGTGTCTAGATTGTATTGTACCTATAGCTAGCTGGCAGGCGTCAATACTTTGTTGTGCTATTAAGAAAAAATATTTTGGCGATTGGCTACTTGTTCCTGGCTGTTTGAGTAAGTAACAGTGTGTGTAGTGTAGGAAGACACCATTGCATCGATGGGCTATTCGATTGGGTATATAAAAAATCTACAATTTAGGCATTAATGACAATGTTAATGTTGTTTATCTGCCAACAGGTGTGGTTTCAAAACCGGCGGGCCAAGTACCGCAAGCAGGAGAAGCAGCTGCAGAAGGCGCTGGCGCCGGCCGTGCTGCCGGGCTGCAACGGCATGATGCGCAACATCCAGGGCTACCGGGGGTACCAGCCCTACCCCCATCCCAACACCATCAACCGGTATCCGCAGGTAATACGAAAATATTAGCTCTCACACATTAGCTGTCTGCCTCCTAATGGCACCATGTTCTATAGTAACTGTGGTACCCTGGTAAGAGCGTTGGGCTAATACCCAGAGGTCGTGGATTCGAATCCCGCGGGGAGCATCACTTTGTGTGAATGATTCCAGTTTGGTTGGGACATTGCAGGCTTGAATCACCTAAATGTCTGAAAAGAATGATGATTCCGTGCTTCGGAAGGCATTTAAGCCGTTGGTCCTGCGCCTAATCTCTCTTCGGTCGTGTCAGACTGCTGTCCCACCGTGTTATGAGAGTGAGGGAATAGGGAGTGCACCTGTGCTTGCGCACTCACTTGTGCACTTCTTTATATCCTGCGTAGTTGGCTGATCGTAAAGATTGGCCGCTGTGGCCGAAAACTCGGTCATTATAGGAGGACATTAATAACTGCCTTCAGTAGTGGCAGAATTGGTAGGGGCTGACGGGAATAATCCTTGCGTTGGGTTTGGATGACATACGGAAGCACGAACATTTGGGTTATTTTGTCCTAATCCCTAGCGTCACTCACCCACACCAAGGATTCTGAAAAAGGACTGTGTTTCTGAAGGACTGCGTAAGCTCCAGACTCATTTATTTATTTATAAAAACTTTATTGACTACACAAATTGGGTACAAAAGCATAACGTCGGCTAAGGTCGCAAACCTCTTAACTCCATTTTGACGTCAAAATATATTTTTATAGTTTTAGATAGTGCAAATTTGAACGCATCTAATAGTAAAACTTTTAAGTCCTTAAAAAAAGCCGTTACATTTTAAAAAGCAAAATAGAAAAGCTTGGAACTCCAAGACAGCCATTTTTGTAAACTCAAACCACGTATGTCCCCCCGCCCAGTACTGCTCTCGATTAGAGATTGCAAATATTCGCCGATTTTTCTTTACGAATATTTTCAAAAAGGGCTAAAATTTAGATTTCTTGCTAAGAAAACTATATTTTGAACCGGTTTTATTGCTTTAGGTATTCTTCTTCTTCTTTGCGTGTCGATGGCTAAATTTTGTTGGCCCAGAATCCAGCGACCCGAACAGCTTTTTGGTCAGCGCGCAACAACTCTTCTTTTGTGCAAGTATCAGGGCACGCGGGGCAACACAAAAGGTGGGCCATTGTTTGAGAGGAGGCACCGCAATCGCAAACGTTTTTAGAAGGCCCCACGTAACCCTAACGCTGCAGGTTGTCCCTGCAGCGGCCAACCTGACTCCGCAGTCTATTGAGCGCTTTCCAAGTCGATCACGGCAGATCATGGCCTGGAGCAAGGCTTTCACAGGGTGGGTACAGAAGAAGGGGATGCTTTTCTTTCTATCTGTTAATCCTTACTAAGGACGGAACATCAGTGAAAACTGGTTCAACCCTCCTGTGAAAGCTTCGTCGGCTTTTGAGTCGTTGCGCTTGCGATACAGGGACGTAACCAAATATGTATGGGATTACGGGGGTCTCGCTTTTTCAAGACCACTAGCCACACCCCTTCGAAAGCTTTAGGAATTATATTTTTAACAGTAGAGTGAGCCTGTAACACTGCCTATATGTCTCGATCGAGTCAAAGGACTTCTCATAGTCCAAAAACGCTAAGCACAATGGAAAATTATACTCATCGGTCTTCTGTATAATTTGCCGCAGCTTGTGTTTGTGGTCTATGCTACCCGTTTCGGTTATCGGCTTGTTTAGTAGGTTGGAAATCATCAAATCTGCGTGCGAGACGATTCGTGATGACCCTTGAGAATAGCTTGTATACATGGCTCAACAGCGAGATAGGCCAATTCTTCAAGCGTTCTTTGTCTCCTCTCTTGAAAAAGAGCTCTTCCACACGTCTTCTGTTCCATGCCTGTGGCGTGACACCCCCGAGCAAGACGGAATTAAAAAGCTTCTAAAGCAACTTCAGCACGGGTTTTCCACCTGCTTTCAGGAGCTCAGAAGTAATACCGTCTTCACCCGGCGCTTTGTTGTTCTTAAGCTGTTTCAAAGCCATCTCAACTGATGCCCGGAATGTCTTTAGTTTAGTGACAAGCTTGGCTCTTAGGTCTTTAGCCAAGTTATTGACAGGTTTTGACACCGAGGTATATAGCTGTCCATAGAACCTCTCGATCTCCCTTAAAACCTCAGACTTTGTAGCCACCATCCGGCCGTCCTCAGTTTTTAGCTTTCTTAGCTGACTTTGCCCAATATAAAAGTCTATTGCAAACGCTTTGGAGCCTTTATTCCGCTCTTTTGCGTCTTCAATACGACTTGCTTAAAGTCTCGGATATCGTGTCGCACTTCGCAGGGACATAAAAATCCGTCTATTGAGCTGCCAACATGCCTCAGCTTCATCAGGAATATGCAGCAGCATAGTACGACGCTCAGCCATGAGCCCATTAGGTTAAGGGTGTGATTAGTTAGTTTCTGAGGTTTATTTAGTTCCCACCGTGTAGACAGTTTTTACAAACCTGTCGTTTATATCGTCCACCGTAACGCAATTGTCAAGGTAACTTTAAATGTCAATATCACAAAAATGACTGTAAGTGAATTGGATCCTTTTTGCGTAACTACGTTCATTAATGTACACTTCTAATATAACATTAAAATTCAAGATACAGAGATTCCTTTTAGCAAAGCTCATAACTCCCATATTGTGTTTTCTATTTTTCGATCCAAAACTCGTAACTCCATATTTTATAGATTTGACGAAACGTTTCATAATAAATGTCATAAAATCTAATAACTAGTCTTAAATATAGTCTATTGGTAAAAAAATATCGACAAGCTTTGAAAAAATAAAAAAGTTATGAAGTTTTTTGTGCCTCCTGTAAAATTTGGTCTGAGGGAGTTAAGTGGGTTGCGACCTTAGCCGACGAATTAAGCAATTTCTGTCAGTCAACCTTTGGGAAAAACGAAATTGAATGCTGCACAGAGCAAATTAAAAAAAAACTTAAAGATGCACAATTTTACCAAAACAACACAATTAAATAATAAACACACACAAATATTTTCTAACTCATCTGGAGACATACTTAATGGCAAAGTATGGAATCACCCCTGTTTCTTTTAACTTATTTCCATCATGGAATCGAGTGAGGTTAATTAATACTTACTGAAATTGTAATCAACTGTATCAGTTGTAACGGCCTCAATGAATAAGCAGGCACGGCCTGTCACACTTACGGGTCTTAGTAGGGCGAGGATACGTAGTTCTTACTGTCATGCTGAAGCTATGCATAAGTGTTATTCAGTTACAAAGATTAATATGACAAATTGCATCGATGTCTCCACAGTAGTCATATTCTAAAGCACCACCCACGGTCAGATAGACTCCAAGCTATACCAACGCGACTACACAGGTGTAGAGGTAGGCGCAGACAGCTCCGCATTGTTGCGCCACGCCGACCGTTCAGCGGTTAATTTTTCGCCCGCTTTTATATAAATCGGCGCATTAATGAGCCACCGTTTGGCCATTAACACTTCGGTAATGGGATAGCGGCGGCGGATATTATTGCAATTACGTCAGGTCATCGAGCTCATCCGTATTTTGTACACTGCGTTATATAATTTAACTAAAATAACTCCATCACGGCGGGGAACGGCTTAAATGGACGCTGTTATTGTTGCGTACAGGTTTTACCATCTAGATCATGTGCTTTTATATGTCTTTCGGCTTGGGAATAATCTAAGAATCTTCAATTCGACGAAATCATAAATGTTTTATTGTAGTTGTTTAATGGCATTCAATTGTTTAAAGTTGCTATATTAATCAGACAAAATTAATTTATAAATTATAACAAACTACTCGTAGTTGACCCAACAAAGTTGGTAGTGCCAAGTTTGGTGACTTACAGCAGCGCCACCTAATGGGTCCAATATTTTTTCTAAACCATCTAGAGAAACCCATTGAAATATACAATAAGTTTCCAAAAACGGTGCAGCCATTTAAGAGGGGTCCAGAAGTTAGGTGACAAACATAAACATACACACAAGTACACATTAAAATACGTTTTCAATTCAAAAGAAAGAATCCATCTAGGATAAATTCATAATTTAATAAACCATAGATTTTCAAAAAGCTGCTGGCTTTACGTTCAATGTTTCGAGATATTTATAACATTATTGTAAGCAAATAAACATGCGAACAATATCGTGACTACACTATTATTTACGGACACAGATAAAAGATAAAAACACTATGTTGAAATGAGCACTCGTATGCGTGTTGTTACCGCCCGCCCCTTTGAACAAACAATGGCCTATGATTAGAGCCCTCCCGGATAAATACTCCACCCTCTTATTCATCTATGTTCGGTTTATATAATAGAGAACATTTAAAACGATGGATGAGTCCCCCGAACTTGTCTCTTCCACCATCCCTAGTGAAGAAGTTACATAGAATTGAAGGATTCCGACTATTATTTGTCGATAAGACATATCAGCCTAATAAATGAAAATGCATACTCGCAAAATTGGTATAAGTAGAAGTAACTTCAGTAGGTATCTTTGGGATGAGCCTATTTACGAATATTTCCTTTTCCTTATAATTTCTTTGTTATTGGTCTCCACAAAAATAGTTTCTGATATTATTTAATTTTACGCAATTATTGCTCGTTCCTTCAGGCAGGAAACGTCAGAGATTAAAAATTTTGATATTGACAATTTGACAATCTCAGAATTCGTGTTATTTCCATCGGTGGCATATGCGAGTACCTGCAGCATTCGTTAATGCGGCGCATTCGACCGCAATTTGCGCGCCATTACCATACGCGCTAATCACGGCGCTGATTACGGTGTAATGCGATTCGCGGCCGCCGGCTAAATAATGTAAATATCCGCCGTGGCTCACGGCGACCAATCGCGTATTCGCGTATCGATGCGCGAGGCCGCGCGTGAACTTTACAGACACAAACACCGCCTCCGCCACTCACATACAAAGTTACAAACTGTTGCAATGACACCATAACATACGGACTTTATGTTGTGTCGTCCGCCGTCATTTGCTTTAATGCAAGATTCCCGTTGTCTTCGTGATTTTGTCAAAACGACATAAAATATCCTTGCCTTTGCCCCCGTTTACAAGTTATGGGTAATGGGGACAACGGTAGATATGAAATCCTACCTTTGTACCTAACTCAAAACTTTAATTTCATTGAAAATGTAAGGTATATAATTTAGAAAATAAATATTTTAGTAACAAACAATTTCGTAAGTACCTACTTGCCAAAAACATATTAACCCCCTTTTGAAATGTTCACACATGAGAAGCGACGCTTGTAAATCATTTAGCTCTATCAGCTCTAAGACTACACTCATGAAGCTGTTATTCCTAGGTCGCGCAATATTTAGATCTTTTTTTGCGATCACAGCTTGAGTTTGTGATATTCCCAATCCCCTTTTGGCAAACACAGTGATTTAAGCTAATCTAATATCTATCATTGTAGCGATGACTTCGTTTCAAAGAGTGAGTCTTTGGCCTGTTGTAGGTAGACATTTAGAAAAATGGCTAATACTTAACTGCATCTTCAATAACATTATATGTTTGTCGGCACAGCACCACGGCAGCTACGAGGAGCTGCAGAAGGACATATTCTCGCTGTCGCAGATGGGCGGCGGCTCCTACACGATGCCGCAGGGCTTCTCCATGGGCCACGGCGCCAACATGAGCGCCGTCGGCATGCGCCAGGACACCATGAGTGAGTACACACACTTTATACTTATACAAAACCTTTGTAACAAAGGTATCGAAGCACCAGACCGCCTCCGTCGAACAGTGGCTAAGCCGCTCGGGTATAAAACCCGGAGGTCGTGGGTTCGATTTCCACCTAGGGTCTGGATGGTGATAGGGCTTTTTCAGAGTCCGACTGGCTAGCTACCACCCCCACAGGTGAAATCTGCCGCCATATTAGCTCTGGCTGTGTTCCGGCAGTATTAATGTGGGAGCCAGCAGTACACTTGAAATCAAAGACTCAAAGATCAGATGAATCTACAGTCTGGCAGCACATTGAGCGTCGCTTCCTGGTGAAGTGTCCCTCAATGGAATAGGCCGCAGTGGCCGCTTACCATCAGGTGGGCTGCGTGTCTGTCTGCCACCTGACTTAGTATAAGGAGAGTTTCCCCAAGAGATCAGAAACTAACTAAATTAAAACTATAATTATACCTAGAATTTAGACTGACTTAAATGGTGCAATAGACGCAAAAAATATGGTGCATTTAGTAGTGTTTCCTGATGAACTTATTTAAAAAATGGGAGTTAATGATGTAGGTCAAAAATCTAGAATTCACTTGCCACTTCCATGTTTCCATATCCATACTTGTTTAGCCCACTAAGGGCATAACGGGTATCTCTTCTTTCCTGGGAGCAGTATATTCTTGATAATTAAGAAAACTGTGACAGATTTAGTGGGATAAATTAAATTTACTATATATTGTAAATACACCGAAACTAAAAAGGTATAATAAAATTAGGAAGTTTTGTTTACTATCTTCATTCGTTAATACAAAAAAAGATCTTCTGTCCCCTAAAACTAAATCACAGTGCGTACATTTCCGACGCGTCGCCGGGAACGATATCATGAACAAAATAACCTCTTAGCATGAAATATATTTCACAAACTAGCAAACTACACAACAAGAACTTACATTTTAGTTTGAGCGAACAAAAAGCGGGTAGCGCCGCGACCGCCGAGGCAGCTTTCATCAAGTTTCTATTAGGTGCGTCGAGACAATTATAAAGTTGGACGGTGGACGATCGTTTTTATACAAATACCCCATAGGATAATGAGAAAACTTGCAGCTAAGTCCCTCAAGATGATATTGAAAAGAGAAAAAGTTAATTACGATTCCTCAGCTGGCCTCCAGTGCTTATTGGCATTTAGTGTAGAGTTAATAGAATGTTGATAGTAGGTATAATATTTATCTTGTGTCTAATTCAATTAAGTATGAGAAAAAGGAGTTCTATCATTTTCTTCGATCATATTTTAAGTAACGGTGTGTCTTTATATTCCTAAACACGTTTTTGCTCTTTTTATATTTTGTTAGCCAAATTATTAAAAGTTAAGGCATTACCACTTTTTTTTAATAATAATAATGATTCATTTATTTGCTTTAAACACGGTATAAATGATGTTACAAAATAAATAAGAACACTTGTTTAGCCAAAACGTGATAGCATGCAAATATTCATCAAAACTTTACATTGAAAAATTCTCTAATGTCATAAAAATCACTATAATACTTTAACCACTCAACGCCGAACCGGCACTCGGGTGCCGCATAACAATAGATTTTCTATTGTGTCTAGTAATCCGGGGCTAGAAGGAATAATTACTAATCTTTTTGCGTAAAGGATTAATGGGCATGTCAAACGAATCTCTTTAATATTTATTAATTTGTGCTAATTATTTAAGATTGATCTTGCCTGTTTCAATCTTTTTCAATAGGGCAAGTAAGTAAAAAATGGAAATGTTAGTTAACACTTTATTATTAATAACATATTACAATATTATTCAAACGATTTACGTAACCAAACAAAGTCAGAATTCTGCGGCGAACATAGGTAAGTAGGTAATTTCAAACTGGCAAGTTCGTTCGGAATCCATGGCCTAGTTGTATTGATTAACATATTGTAATTAGTATGTAAACGTGGCGCCTAGCGATCGTCTAAGACGGTGGGTAAGTTCGCTAACTCGATGCGAGTCGGCCGGAGATTACCAATCCGCTCGGATGTGTGCCAGCGCTAATGCCACGTCAACAGTGACATGTGGTATGTAGTTATTATCTAGCCCTCGAGATTTGCCTTTACTAGAGCAAAGTTCACATTGTCTCTACACTAGGCCGCATTAAGTCTTAAACAGCCTCTTCGTATCCAGTAGCCAAAGGACCAAACTTACCACATATTTTATTTAACACCATTCTACGGATCCTATAAAAATATTGTAATTATAAATTATTATCTCGATAGGTATCTGTATAAAGAAAAAAAAGGCCGCAAAACTCAGTACAAACACAGATAGGTATCAAAGTCAAAGTCAAAGTCAAAGTATTTATTTTGCAATTTGATTTACCAAGAAATTCTTTTGCACGTCATAAACTTTTTTTCCTACCAGCACTTCGACGTGAATGAATGGCCTGCTGTTGAGAAGAAGTGCCGCAAGAAACTCAACAGTTACATATGATAGCCTTTTTTAAAACATTTTGTGTTGTACAATAATAACTTAATAATAATATAATGTCAAATTAATAACAATATAATGTCAACTTAATAATAATATATGTAATAAGTACAATAAATAAGCATAAGAGTAGATGTGCAGAGAAGCAAATGTGTTTCATGTCCACAGAGTCTTGTCATTTAAGTAATCTTCTACTTTATAGTAACCTTTCCTCATAAGGTAATCTTTAATTATGACTTTAAATTTATTTAAAGGTAATTCTACAAGACGTTGTGGTACTTTGTTAAATAGTTTAATGCTCAGTCCAACAAATGACTTTCCTGTTTTATGAAGCCTGACATTAGGAACGGCAAGTCTGTGCTTATTCCTTGTGTTAAATTTGTGACAGTCGGATTTTTTTAGAAAATTATTGTAATTCTTCCGAACATACATTAAACAATCAAAAATGTATTGCGAAGGAACGGTTAAAATGTTAATTTGTGTAAATAGACCTCTGAGCGAGTCACGAGGTCTAAGGTTGTAGATTGCACGAATAGCTCTTTTCTGTAATATAAATATAGACTCGATGTCAGCAGCAGAGCCCCACAACAGTAGACCATATGACATGACACTATGAAAATAACTAAAATAAACCAATCTTGCCGTTTCAACATCAGTGATATATCTTATTCTTCTTACTGCATAAGCAGCTGAGCTAAGTCTTGCTGCTAATGCAGTAATATGAGGACCCCATTGAAGTTTGGAATCAATATTAATTCCTAAAAACAAAGTATCATTAACTATTTCTAATTGCTCATCATTCATAGTAATGAATGTATCCATCTGTTTTACATTAGGCATCATAAATTTAACACATTTCGTTTTCTTTGCATTTAGTGATAAGTTGTTTGTGTTAAACCATTGTGACACTCGCGACAGAGCCCTGTTTACCTTGTCAAATGTTTTTTCATTTCTATCTGTTTTAAATATCAAAGAAGTATCATCAGCAAACAGAACTATCTCACAGAGGTCCCCGGTGTAGTATAGTAGATCGTTTATATAAATCAAAAATAGCAAAGGGCCCAGTATAGAGCCTTGTGGCACGCCCATTCTCAGTTTAGCACCACACGAATTAATATTGTTGATATTGACTCTTTGTATCCTGTCAGTGAGATACGATTCAATTAGTTTCATGGCAGCGTTGGAGACACCGTAATGTTTTAATTTATCAAGTAATATTGTATGGTCAACACAATCAAATGCCTTTGATAAATCACAAAAAATACCTATTGCGTTCTGTTTACCTTCCCAAGCATCAAGGATATGTTTAATAAGTTCAATTCCCGCATCGGTTGTACTTTTGTTCTTAGTAAAACCATATTGCTTTTTATGAAGTAAATTATTGATGTTGAAATGTTCAAGTAATTGATTAAACATAATTTTTTCAAAAATTTTACTTAAAGATGGTAAAATAGAAATTGGCCTGAAGTTGGATGGGTCACTTTTATTGCCCGATTTAAATAAAGGTATTATTTTACTGTACTTCATCAAATTGGGAAATTGACTTTCATCAATGCATTTGTTAAAAATGAATGCTAAATGGGGTGAAATAACATCAATTACTGTTTTCATTATATCAGTAGAGATGCCCCATAAGTCTTCGGTTTTTTTCATGTTCAGTTCTTTGAACGTTTTCAAAATTGTGTTTGGGTTTATATAATCAAATTTAAACGGAATCTGACATTCAGCTACACTCGAAGCTAATAAAATTTGAGCTTGGTGTGAGCTAGAATTTAATTGACTAGTTGTTATAATAGGTATATTTGAGAAAAAAGTTTCAAAGGCATTAGCGACTTCTATATCAGATTTAAGAATTTCATTGTTAACTTTTAAGGAATAGTCGCTTTCGTATGGCTTTAATTTACATGTCTCTTTATTAATTATATTCCAAGTAGCTTTGACTTTGTTACTTGACTTATTTATTTTGTTACGCAAGTAAATAGATTTTGCTTTATAACATACTTTCTTAAAAATCTTGGAATAGTTTTTAACATATTCTATGACCTTTGGATCTTTAGAACATGCTTTTAAACCATACAGTTCATATAATCTATGTCTACTCTTATAAATACCTTTAGTTGCCCAGTCATTGAATGAAGCTTTAGAATTATTAGTTTTTATTGTCTTTTTAGTAAATATTGAGTCAAACTCAGAAGTTAGCAAGCCAAATAAATTTTCATAAAGAGTATCTACATCACCACCACGAAGAGAAATATCAGATATTTTTCTATCAATGTTGCTTTTAAATTTATCTTTACGTCTCTCAGTGACAGGCCTACAAATGATGTCTACAGATTTAGAGGCAGCACAGTGTTCAAATTTAACTTGCTGGCCACTATGATCTGATTGGATACAGTTAATAATTTTCTTATCAATTACCTTATTATTACAAAATATATTATCTAAGCAGGTGGCAGAAGTGGGTGTGATCCTGGTAGGTTCAGTAAAGAGATTTACTAAATTAAATGACTTAAACAGGTTAACAAATCTTACGGCCAATTGTGAACCTTCCAGAATATTTACATTAAAATCTCCACATACAACAACTTTTTTATTTGACATACAGGTTTTCTTGAGTATCTCCTCCATTGTGGTTTCAAATATACTATAATCTGAAGCCGGGGGTCTATACACACAAACTATAATATATTGTTCTAGCTCTGCACATGCTACTTCTATAGTTCGCTCAATTGAAAGTGCTACTATATCTTTACGTTCTTTACATTTTAACTTGTTATGTACCAATAAAAGTGACCCACCACGAATAGCAGATTTTCTCATGAACGAACTAATTAGCCTAAAATTATCTATACTTATTAAACAATTTTCTTGTCTTAACCAGTGTTCGGTTAAACATAAGACATGTATATTCATACAGTCTAAGAATAAACCTATTTCAAGTTCCTTACCAGAGAAGCCTTGTATATTTTGATGAACTAAATTAAAAAAATTACAAGACTTATCCTTCGTCACTGTAATAGGTTTGCAAGAGATGTCCTCTTTTGTCTTATGATTTAATTTAAATTACTTGGATTAAAATCCAAAGTCTGATTGATGACAGATCTACTGCTCTGCTCAATAGAAGCAGGCTTGTTAGCCAAGTTCTTGGCTGAATTAATAATAAAATAAGATAGCGACACAGCTATCTGTCGTTTACAATAATTACTAGGATAGTATTTATCCTTTGTCGCATGTATACTATAGTTTTTAATTATTTTATTTATGTCAATTAAATGAAATTTTTCATTAGAAAATGTCATAGTGTCAAGGCACATATTTAATTTATATCTTAGGTCGTTTTCTACTTGTGGCACACCTGATAAATAAGGTAATGTGAACAAGATAATTTTCTTTACATTTAGAGAACATAAGTTATTAAAATGATTTATTAATTTTCCTTTGTTCAGATTACCCCTGTTACCAATTAATATTATTAAGGTTGTATTAGGATTAAATTTATAATTAATAATTTTATCAATAATATAATCATATGAAGATTCTGGTGAGCAGTAATTGATAACAGGCTCAATTAATTGGGTACTTAAAAATTGGCCCATATGTTTACCAACGTCATCACTAAACATAACATAATTGGATTTATTACTATCCAAGTTAAATGGATAGTGAGAGGATGATGACTCATTTTCTGACCGAGTACTCAGTGGACAATTGTTTTTACTAATATTATGATGGTTTGAATCTGAATTGTCCATGAGCTTCTTCAAGGCCAAAACATGTTCCTCATACTCTTTTTTATTATAATTATATCTACTTGTAATTGTTTCTAATTTTTCCTGAAGGCTGTATATTTCTTGTTGGAACAATTTTACACTTTCCAAATATGCATGAGGTGCCAATCAATTATTGGCACCTCATGCATATTTTCCATCCATCACCAATTGTATTAAAAACTTTTAAGTTTTGCAAATTAGATACCAAACCAGTAGAGTATTGTTACATTAACAAAACATACAACTATGCGTACATAACATCCAATCCAGATAAGTAAATTTGAAAATGTATTTAATACTTAAACCAATCGTAGTTCCACCCGCCGGCATCTACAAAATATCGTGTCTTTACCGCGTCAAGGAATGTCCCCCAAACTCGAGAATTTCGGTAAAACCCGAGGCGGCGGAGCGTGTAACGCCGCGGGCGCAGATTCCTGCGTCGAAAAAAAGACCGGGCGATGGAAGGCATCGTACCGTAGATATTCTAATAAGAAAATTTCCACTACATTTACTTTGGCGGGCGTCCTCGCGGCGTCTCGGCAAATATCTTATTTCCTGTGGCGAGATTGCATCTTGAGAAAACGCAGGGTCGATTCGGTACCTCACTATTCGCTTCCCTACCCCCTGGCTATGTAGCGTAGCTATATAGGGTGCTACGCCGTAGCGACGGGGGCGCGCTACGAACGTTACGAATTTTCGTAGAGCGCTTTATTAGCGGGTTTTAACTTCGTTATCTTTTGAGTCATGAATAAATAAGGATTTATCATTGCTTAAGCAGTTATGGTAGAAGTGGATATTCGCTTACGCAGTGGATCCTTAAAACTCGTCTTAATAATAAATTAATGCTAAATGCGATTCCTAAATTATATTAAAATACAGAATAAGAAACGAAGAAGAAATTTCAATTGAAATCAACACTCTGAAGTAACATAACGCAATGGAAGTTAAGTCCGTCTAAAAAAGGCTAAATTCTACTTTATTATAATTCCATTACATTTAAAGTTAGAGGAATCGCCTCACAGTGTCGTTATCTCAATTTGTATCTATAATTTTTTAATAAGCAATTTTCGGTCGTTTTTGTTGAATATCTTTAAAGCTTACTAGAATGATTTAAATATTAGCTACATTAGAAAAGGTACGTATGGGTATGAAATCTTAACCTTTTTTTTTCTTACGACTATAGTTCGGTTTGTACTTGCAAAGTTAGTTATGAAAGCTTAGACATCAATTAGAGGATCGTTTTACAAATTAACCACTCAATCCCGAACCGGCACTCGGGTGCCGCGTAACAATAGATTTTCTATTGTGTCTGGTGATCCGGGGCTCGAAAGATTAAAGTGTCTTGCAAATGGCGGAAAATAATCTTAGTCATTAACTCGGCAAAAAGATTATAAAGGGCATTAAATATTTTGCCCTTCTTACTGGCCCACCATGTTGTTTTTTTTTTTTCAAAATAACTAAAATGTCATTAGACGAAAACCCGTAGTGTCACCATTCCAAGATATAGGTAAGCAACCAAAGTTTTATGTTTGTACTAGCGGCCGCACGCGGTTTCACCCGCGTGGTTCCAGTTCCCGTGGGAATTGATCAAAATCCTTTCTTAGCGGATGCCTACGTCATAACATCTACCTGCATGCCAAATTTCAGCCCGATCCGTCCAGTAGTTTGGGCTGTGCGTTGATAGCTATCTATGTCAGTCAGTCAGTTACCTTTGAGTTTTATATATATAGATTGATATCATATAACCATTTTTGGATTGTTCTCACGAAAGAATTTTCAGTGAACGCTATTTTGAAAAAAAATTGGAGGAATAAAACTTTAGTTGCTTATATGTATCTAGGAAACGTAACACTTAACGGGTTTTCGTCTATTTTTATGTTCCATACAAAAATCTTCATAGCCCGTTTACAATTATTAAAATGACATATCCCTCACACGTACGTACACGTACAATCATGCATCTCAAGAAAATTGTAGATAATGTCATGGCCGCCGAATTTCATATCACACCACTCGCAGTGACCGCACGAGGGCGGGGAGTTTTGGACATGCGGATATTGCAGTGCGTGTCTGTATGTATACGCTTCCATATTGCTGAATAACTCCGGGTCATTTAGATATCTAAAACTATATACACGTATTACACGTATATGCTACTAAGTAGAAGAATAGAATAGAATAACATTTATTGACCATATAGAGACAGTAAATTAACAGACATCATAAACACAAATACAATAATATAGAAAAAAGAAAAAGAAAAATAAATAAAAAACAGGTCAATTGGATCTGGCCTCAGCATTTGCTGGAGAGGAACAAGATCCGCTACAGCGCTGGTTTTCAGGCCAAATCCAGAGTGACAAACATAAATAGTTGACATATTATTATGATAATTAGTTGACGTAGCATTATAAGTATGATATTTAAAAAAATAATAATAATCGAAAACTTAAGACTAAGGACGAATAGACAATAGGTTGTAGCAGATGGTAGAGCTAGATACAATATTATGGACATTTATTTTTGACATACACGTACGTGCAGATATACGAATATGCATAGATAATATTATGTACCTATGTTACATTCGGAATTGCAAGCCACATACACTCATGCGTTGCAAGAGTCGCCGTTATTGTACAACAAAAAGCCAGAGCCTAATTATTTTCTTATACCAAAATATATAAGTGCTAAAGAAATTACAACAATCAATACGGTAGCAACTATACGTCCTCAGAGCCAGCGGTAGCGAACTCTGCATTGAATTGGAGCCCGACGCGACCCATTTTCCATCGACGTTCATCGTATGTCGCCGGTAGAATCAGCCGTTTTGTAACGGGAAAATCAATACCGAAACTGGGAAACGCTACACGATACCAAATTTAATTAAACGAGTAAAGCTTTGAAAATGTCACGTGACAAATAACAGACTGAGTCAATCGCGAGTCGGTGTATTTGCTTATAAATTATATGCCACGTACCTATAGAATACGTAATTGGTCGATCAATCGATAAATCTTATTAGATAATATCCTTCATAACATTCGAAAAATATAATATTCTAAAAATAGATTGTTGAATTGTACATGCAGCTCCCACGGTCCTGTTATTTCTCTAAAGATGATATTATATTTTATCTAAGACTTAATTTCAATTTACTTTTTACTTCATCATTTCTCATTAATCTAGCTTATAAGTAAACCAATCTGGTAGTTTGGGAACTATCAACGAATACTTACCAAGTATCTCTACTGAGGTACTAGTGGTATTTCTACAGGCATACTTTACTTATACTTAATAATTATATGTATACTTATACATTTAAATTGGCATTTACAAAAATTTAAATTGGCAATATCTTGAAAACCGAACAACTTTTACTGAGGTCATGTTAGGCTTGTTCGATGCCAAAATGAAATGATTTGAAATAAAATGAAATGATTTATTTCTGCAAATGGATTTCTAAAAAAATACTTTTGCACGTCAAGTCTTTTTTAACCTACCAGCCTCTTGTGCTGGCCTACCTCCAGTGTTAGTGTCGTGACGTGTCATTTTTGGGACACCCTGTCTATATATAATTATCAAGAGCTATGCTAAGTTTGGGCTAGTTTATGTGTGTGAAAATATCCAAGACCATTTATTTATTATCTCGCGTTTTACCAGCATGTATTTCCACAGGCATGAGCGCGGAGGACGAGTGGTACAACAAGTCGCTGTCCGCCTTACGGATGAACAGCGGGCACCATGCCAACCTGGCCGCCGCGCCCATGCTGCAGTACCAGACCTAATCGATACTGCACGGCGCCGACTACTCCCCGGCGCCGGCGCACGACTACGCGCCGCCCTAGGTTCGCTCTGGTTACACACACACACAAGCAAGCGCGTAAAGTCTGCTTCAAGCGCGTAAGGTGTACTCCTCGCGCGTAAGGTATGCTTTACGCGCTTAAGGTATGCTCCTCGCGCATAAGGCTCCTCGGGCATAGGTATGCTTCTCGCGCGCAGGTATGCTCCTCACACATAGGTATGCTTATCGAGCGTAGTTATGCTGCAGCTCCTCGCGCGTAAGTATAATTTTTGCGCGTATGTATGAATGCCCCTCGTGCGTAGGTACACCCTGATTTTTTGTTCGACGGAATTCTTCCATTTAGGTGATGTTGTCAATTATAAAACGGTCCCACAAAATACGGGAACGCATTTAAGCTATTTACATAAGTATTATTTCTGATCCTTTGGTTTTAAATAAGATTAAGGCTTAAAATTAATTCACCTATAAAAATTCAATTCACTTATTTATAACAGTCAACATGATTGGTATTTAATCCACAGACAGTTATCCTATAATACTATCGTATAATAATTCCCAAAAGTTATTAAATTATTTATAAAAATCACTCAGGAGAAAAAATTCATGGTATCTGAAGTGTCCAATATTTACAGCTCTCAGAATTCCGTTGAATTAAAAATCAGAGTATATTATAAATCATGCTCCTGCATATAGCTTATACAGCAACGCGCGTGTAGATAATGTGCATTGAATGTGCATTTCACTTTGGATAGAGACCATTGATATCAAATAATAAAATAAGAACAAACGTTTGTCTACATCAAATAATAATTTGCGTTAATTAGTTGCGTTAGATCATGAAAGGTTTGTTTATACCAAACGAAAAAGGTAAGTAATTTATATGCAATTTATTGATTTTCCCCTATCATAATGTGCATTCTTTATTTGACCTAGTCAAACTACATAAAATATGTAAATGCTTAGATAAATTTTTAAACCTGTGCCTAATTTTATCATTAGGAAAAAGAAAAATCTATTGAAAACCTCTTTTTATATTCGGAATATTAATGAGACAAACATTATGTAAGAATAGGACATTTTAATTTGCATTTCATTCAACTGTGCCAAAGTGTGTTGTGTAATAAAGAGAGGACAAAGGACCTGGGTAGGTATTTAAACTGGTGCAATTTGTACTGGTAATGACATGATATTGTATGCAATGTCATTCCTGACCGCGCCAATGAGTGCGAAGGCGTACATAAGGATGAGACAAATGAACATTCTGTAGTTAGTGCTTAATACTCGTTAAGTACGTATAAGTGTGAGCAAAACAAAAGACAGCGAGCACAAATCTATCGTGTTTAATTGGTAAGTAAATATTTGTGATCACGGCGACTTTCAAGTGGAACTCTGACCCTTAAGGGGAATAGAGCATTTCAATTACTGACCCACAGAGAACTAAACTAGAGTAATGATTTCTTTAACAGAATACGGGTCTCAATTATACTTAAGTGTTGTTTGTCAACATTTAGACACTTCAAGATCAAGAGTAAGAAATAATTAAACATCTATTCCTTTAAAGAAATTACTACAGATGTGTTATCTGTTGCCCACACTACCACTATCGCTATCGAACATGTTTGTCAAGCCTCATACTAATTTTATCTAATTATAAAAAAAATATCAGCGAGACCGAATTTAAACTTCGGTTAAGTTGCATCAACTGAGTTGCAAGAGGTCAATCCTTGCGACTAAGACAAATCTTACATTCAATGGTGGTATACTGTTTAAATTTTTTATAATAGATTTATTTAAATATAATCAACAACATTTTTTTGATAGCTGGATAGGTGTGCAAGCGGCAACATTTAAGAGTTTCAAATTAACAAAATCGCCTACAAACTAAATGTTTTACTTAGTAAATAAAAACATTTGTTACCTTATAATATTTACGAATCTATGTCACATCATTGTACAAATTAATGGAAATTTGTGTGATAAATAGGTACGAACCTGAAGAATTACTATTTGATCGAAACATCATTAGTTTGAAAATATGATGTTACAGGTTGGTAATGGTGCAATTTGTAAATGTAATATATCAAGGTGTAATTGCACCCGCGTTTGCTACCAATGTAATTTTGTACATGACTTGTTTTAATCAAGTAATTCTAATAGTCGACGTTCTATTTAATATTGTTTATGCCTACATTGACATTTTCATTCAATCCTTTGATTACACTTGTACAAGATACTACAATTAACAAGTAGTTTGCGTTGCCGGTGGAGTAGGCACGCACACTACATTAAGCAAATCTTTAAACTCGCTGCCCACAAGGCAATATTTATTCTTGCAATACCACACTGTCGTTTCGTGTCTATGTCTTTATTCTTACATCGATGATTTGTGACACCGCGGCCAGCAATTTTTTTAAGTAAAATTTAATTGAAGTAAAATGTTAGTTTGAAACAGTACCTATGTATTATAATTCTTAACAGACTTGATTTAAGTATAACAACATGGTTCTTCATCATAAATTATGGATTGCTTTGTGCCCTAGGTACCTGGCCTGGTACGACCTTTTTCAGAAGCATTGGTATTAATAGGTCTTATAAGCGCATTATTTCAAATTATTTAAAACATAATATTTGAAAGCCAAAAATCCGCTGTTTTTGATTAAAATTGCTTCACTAGTGGTCTTTATGCGATTAATCTTTGGTCAATTTCCAATAATATTTGGTCCAGTAACTATCGCAGCATCGTGTTGCTCACGATGCGCGTCAAATGTTGCTCAGTAGATAAGTTGTTGTCGTAACGTTTAGACACATCACGTTTCAGCTAACATTCTTGATTGAATTAGGCGAATGTCTAGCAATAAAGATGCATTTATATACTGTTGTTTTCGGTGGAGCAACATCATGTAACGTAATAATATTGGGTATTTTTATAGCATTCACACACACCACAAAAACATTCATAAACTGTAAGATAAACTTTATAATAATTGTAACAGAACGTTCTCTCTAAATAAACTCAGTCTTTTACTGCTCGCGTAGACAATTTCATTTATATATTTTTTTTCAAAACAATCACTATTTTTATGTTAACACGATTTCTGGAATGGTTACGTCTACCAGCAAGCAACATTAAATAACATTATCACTTGGCAAAAGTTGCTTTACAAAAACTTATTTAATTTCAAAGTGGATGGTTCTTAATATTAAACGTACAAATAGTATTTTAATTTCGTTAAGAGCCATTTGTTTCTCAATATTTGTAAGTTGTGTATTCTAGTCATATTGTACAGCCATTTTAAATCGATTAAGTGATAACTAGGTAAGTAATGTATTTTCTTGATTGTTGTATTGATTGAGATTAATGTACTTAAGGCGTTCCGAGATCTGATAGCTATTCGTTTTTTTTATAGAAGTGACTTATTTAAGAAATGTAAATATTTAATTTCTAATGCAACTATCAAATATCATTGACGTATGTAATTGATGAAAACTTGTTATCTTCGTCAATGGTGTAAAAATAGATTTCTTCTTTTTAATATGCCGATCGGAATACATATTTAGACCAATGATACACACATTAAGTTTTAATATGCTCTACATACGCTACATTTTAACATACTAAAAGAAATAGCTTTACCGATTTTGAGCATTTTGGATTTGGATAAATTATGCAGAATTAAAACACACTAAATGGCGAATAAGATGTTCGCCAACACGGCTTGGATTGTTTTCACATAGATACTCGTATATTATTTGATGATAAACGTACAGGGGCTCTCTGCTATAGTTTGTTTGGAACAGTATTTATTCACATAATTTATGTTGTATACTTCCAAAAATTTTAAGAGTATGTTAGCTTCAGTAATGAAATACGCTATCAGATATTTGAACCCGCAAATTCTTCGCAAAACAGTCTATGTAAATATAATACGTTTTGCATGATAATATAATTTTTTAAGGTGTTAACAGCTCAACGATATCGTAACGTTAATTCTATCGATTAGTCAAATTTAATGTTAAGAGGCCATTTTTAACATTTTAACAGTGCTAAGCCAAAAACGACTCTAGTCATTTCTTATAACATACATTTACAGTTAAATTCATAGTAGACTCGTATTTATAACCAAATTGGTTTGTCTTTGTAAAATAAAAGCAGTAACATATTTATTAAGACTGTTTCGGTACGTTTCTTCGTTCTGTCAATGGCCATACTGTGCATTCCATGTAAATATAACTTAAGGAACTTGTCTAAATAATGAACATGTGTAAAATGAAATAAATTGTCTAAAATGTATACCAGTGTTTATTTTATTACTTTTTTCCTGTCTCATCAACGGTTCATCGATTCCCAAACTACCATACCATTCAGTGGGGGCTAATTAAGGAATTATAAATAAAAGGATTTTTTATATAACGATAACTGTATTTTAATAATAACCTGCGTTAATCTTGTTAAAATTTCAGTTTAAAAAATAATTAATGTTAATACGTCAAAATTATTCAGCTTCAAAAAGGAAGCAACTTGTATGAAATGTAACCCCGTACCTTTTGGGAAAAGGGCAGGAACATTATGATAGAGCAAGTACGCCCACTTTTCCCCATACACGCATCAAAAGGTTCAAAGGTGGTCCTGGTTGACGTGACGCTTGAAATGCGGGTTGGTAAAACAAACGCACCAGGTAGCGTTAAGGTTGGGGCAAGTGTGGCTCCACTTTGCCCAGTGCTTATACGTATGAAGGGGTTCAAAGGCGATCCTGGTTGACGGGACGCGCGTAGTGCGGGTTGGTGACGCTGAAGCGCGTGAGGTAGCGCGTGACATGCGCGAGCACGATGCCCTCGCCGCCCACGCAGCGCCAGAACGAGCTCGCTTCGTCGCGCAGGAACCGGCTCTGCCCGCACTCCTAAGCATACGATACAAAATCAAAATCAAAAATCGCCGCTTCTCTAGAAGAGTGTACAAAGTCGAAAACAGAAAAAGTCAGCAGGTGATTTATTAGTTTTTCTGTATAATATATTTAACTTGATTTCGCAAATTTTTCAACAATATGATAATATACTAATAAATATACATAGATGTAATGCTATTCTACCACCAGTTCGAAAGGCTGTCATCTAACCGAGAAGTCACCGGCAAGAAACTCGGCAGTTGCTCTTTTTCATCGCCATGATTGTTTACAATTTGTTGGTTAAAATTATAATTACATAGTTTTAGTAAATCCAGTTATTCAGTGAGCGTCTACTGTTCGCGTGGTTTGTGTTGACCCCCTTCGACCGTTAAGGAAACTGAATTATTTGGGAAACTATGTAGTTTACTACCAACTAGACTTATAGTAGAATAGTAAAACCTATGTAAGTCACCATTACACAAATGTGGACTAAAATCGTATATCGCATAATGCGATTCGCATTCAGCTTATTACAGTGCGGCAGTAGGTAGGTACTTGCATGGTGGCATCAATGAAATCTAAATCTAAATATTCTTTATTCATCTTAGCTTATAAAATGCACTTATGAATTGTTAGGTATCAATATTACAAAGTGACTCTATCATAGGCTTCGGAATGGTTTTGTCGAGAAGTACTGGCAGAAAACACGGTTGCTCTTTTTAAAAGCCAAATATTATTATTATAAATAATATTGACAATATCTCTTAAAGATGGAAATAAAGAATGTTTTAAGAATAGATTGGGTCCCAGTCGACCCCTCACCCATGGTGACACCTGATCACAAGCATAACGTACGAGTAAGCCATCATTTCACTCAACCATACGAAAATGTAGGTAATGAGCTACCTGAATGTAAGTACATTCTTGCTTAAAACACTAGAGTAATCAAGTGATTACGCTAGTGTTTTCAGAAAGCTTCCTTATTATGTCTACTTATAGAACATTTCAAAAGACTAATAAACATCCGTTGCGTCAAAGCTGCATTGAGTTCTGAAGTAATCAGGTTAACATAATTCAGGACTACATCACTACATCTACATTCAGATGGCCTACTGCACTCGAAACTACTACATAATATAAGGTCATAGAAACTTACAGATGGAATATCACTGCCCCTGCGTATTTGCACCTGAAAAGAATATTTTATGTGAGTAATTTAAAGTGACCTTCTGGCCGAGTTTTCGGCTATCTTGCCATCAACCATCTACGCAGGATATGATTTGAGTGTCAATAGCCACAAGGCTGGCACCGGCTTGTCCCAATCGGGTGTGAAGGGGAAACCGAGGGAGTTTAGTAGGTACGTAGTGGACGCTTTAGTCTCGAGTCTCACACACGGCCGCAGTTATGGTGCATAAAAGCATTCTCCCCCGAAAAAAAAGATATGATTGAGTGTACAATTGAATATGCAAACAGGTGCTTTTTCACTCTTGTAACACGATGGGATAGGGAACTGTCGTCGGCCCGACCCGGAATCTGAGCCCGGGACTCCAGATTTTGACTGCCTCCGTGGAACAGTGGCTAAGCCGCTCGGGTATAAAACCCGGAGGTCGTGGGTTCGATTCCCGCCTAGGGTCTGGTTGGTGGTAGGGCTTTTTCAGAGTCCGACTGGCTATCTACCACCCCCACAGGTTAAATCTGCCGCCATAATAGCTCTGGCTGTGTTCCGGCAGTATTAATGTGGGAGCCAGTTCACTTGAAATCAAAGGCTCGAAGATCATATGAGTCTACAGTCCGGCAGCACATTGAGCGACGCTTCCTGGTGAAGTGTCCCTCAATGGAATATTAGGCCGCAGGGGCCGCTTACCATCAGGTGGGCTGCGTGTCTGCCTGCCAACTGACTTAGTATAAAAAAAAAAAGATGTGGCGATCGCTCTCAAGTGCCAGTGTAGGTACTAGCCTTTTTACCACGGAGGCAGTCAAAAATAATATTAGTTATCATGTTATTTTAGTAACAAATAAAAATATTACTCACGAGATGAGCGCTACTAGTCCTTGCAACGAATTTGTCGATGACAGAACGGAACGTCCCAAGGTTTCTTGCATCCTGAGAAAACGGAACAGGTAGGTCGTTTCTAAACATCATACAAAATTCAAACAAACCAACATCAAATACCTATATTTAGATAAGTAGCGCCAAAATGGTGAATACCTTCAGAATATATCCGATACCAGACCAGGGAATGAAAAATACCACAGAAAGTAACATTATTAAAATAAGAAAACAATATCCCACCAAAAACATAAATGTAAAAAAGGAAAGCCAAGTTCAATACAAAAATTATGTTTGGCTGTGGGCTTCGCCGCAAAAAGAATGGAGATCTTAATGAGTGCCAAGTTCTATGATCTTAAAGTAGGTTAGATTTGACTTGGCCAGTTTTCATTATGTCAGTCATTTTATAAAGTTATTCAACATATAATAAATTAATTCTGATAAAAACTGGCCAAGTCAAATCTTACCTACTTTAAGATCATAGAACTTGGCACTCATTAAGATCTCCATTCTTTTTGCGGCGAAGCCCACAGCCAAACATAATTTTTGTATTGAACTTGGCTTTCCTTTTTTACATTTATGTTTTTGGTGGGATATCATTACTTTTTGTAAAGAAAACTAGGCAAGTATTGAGATTTAATGTGGTACCACGCGCCGCCGACGACACGCACCATCGCGTTGGCCGGTTGTTTAGCGCGTATTACAAGTTTTTTGTATGGGGACACCACTTATTTTTTGACTTAACTTTATTTTTTTATTTCTGTTATATAGAAAATATAATAATACATAACATATTGGAATAGTTTCAATTCCAACACTACAATAAAAAAAATGTAGTATTGTCCGACTGACTTATAGCAGCAAAACCTAACCTACTTCCAGATGACCTAGAAAGATGAAATTTGGAATCCAGCTCGGTAATTGTGTGTAACCGTAGGGAAAAATCTAAAAACAGAAAAAAATAAAAAAATTGGGGGAGGAGGGGGGGTTGCCCCCCTGACTTTTTACTTTTTTTTTATTTTCAGATTTTTTCCTACGGTTACACACAATTACCAAGCTGGATTCCAAATTTCATCCTTCTAGGTCATCTGGAAGTAGGTTAGGTTTTAGTACTGATTGACTGATTTATAGTAGCAAAACCTAACCTACTTCCAGATGACCTAGAAGGATGAAATTTGGAATGCAGCTCGCTAACTGTGTGAAACCGTAGAGAAAAATCGAAAAATAGAAAAAAGTAACAAAATAGGGGGAGGAGGGGGGGTCTCCCCCTTAATTTTTAATTTTTTTCTTTTTTCAGATTTTTCCCTACGGTTACACACAATTACCGAGCTGGATTCCAAATTTCATTTTTCTAGGTCATCTAGAAGTAGGTTAGGTTTTGCTACTATAAGTCAGATAAAACCTAACCTATTTCCAGATGACCTAGAAGGATGAAATTTGGAATCCAGCTTGGTAATTGTGTGTAACCGTAGGAAAAAATCTAAAAATAGAAAAAAGTTAAAATATAGGGGGGGAACTTCCCCCCCTCCCCCCTATTTTTTAACTTTTTTCTATTTTTGGACTTTTTCCTACGGTTACACACAATTACCAAGCTGGATTCCAAATTTCATCTTTCTAGGTCATCTGGAAGTAGGTTAGGTTTTGCTACTATAAGTCAGTCAGTCAGTACTAATTTTTACGACTTTTTGACCTTCATATCTTTATAACCGTTTGAGCTAGCTTCATGAAATTTGGGCTTCTAGGTGTCCTTATGGATCTGATTAAACTCACGTAGTTTCATGTGTTTCGGTTAAATAGGTTTTAAGTTATAGAAGGGTCAAAAGTGACACCAAATGGTTCGTGTAAATATACCTTGGCGCTGGCTAGCCCGTTCCTTTGCTTGAACTTGGCTTGACACGCTGCCGCGTGTCTAGATCAAAAACCCGAAATGCTATATACTGTCCAAATAGGCACTAAAATTGTATTTAATAGCTCCAAGGTAGCAAAGAATTGCCCATAAGCTAGTTACTAATCAATTATTCCTAAAACTAAAAAAATACCTCAGCTCGTAAGGAAAAAATTCTTCGAAATGGTATTCGAAATTTGCAAGCCCAGCTTCGCTGGTGACATCTATGCACCGTTCCCGAAAATTAGTTATCAACTCCAGCAAAGGTCGCGAAACAAAATTAAAGTTATTGCCATGTTGATGACTTTCCAGAAAACGATAGTTTTATCCTTGAACACTAGATGTCGTTGTTTATATTATTTTTTATTATCCTTCATAAAATTGGTACATTTATGGTTATAATATAAAGAAGACCTTAAAATATAGCCCGACCATTAAAATAAAAAAACTCGCAACAACCAAATAAAAAAACGATAAAATGTAGGTACATCAAAATGGCAGTAATAATCTTTAAAAAGAGGAGAGTACCTATTGCCAGCTACAACACAAGAAAAAGGAGAAGGTATAAATCGTAAGCTCACCTTGTAGCTCATTTCGCAGGTGGACTCTGTGGCGCACGTGCCTTTTGGCGTGCTGGCCGTGGAGACCGCGTGGACCGGCATGCTGAACCGAGACTTTACCAAGTCGTACACCTTTCGAACAATCATTTATATAATATATCCCGGTACCGTTATGTGACGAACAATGTAACGGTCGAATGTACTATCAGATTTAAATGCTATTAGGATAATACTTTTTGGAATTGAGAACAACTTATTTCAACTGCGCCTGTCGGTAACGTTAGCAACGCATTATTTTGTCAGTGTGTGTTAGTCATCACTGTCGCGTAACGCAGCTCCAAAACGTATATTATCCTAATAGCATCTGAACCGGATAGTACAGTCAGCGTCATATAGTTCGTGATACGCAGGGTACTCTAATAAATAGACGCAACCAAATGTCGATAATATCGGTACAAACAAAGTTGTCTTATTGTTGTAAACAGTTTTGTCGCTCAAAAGGGCGATACATTTAAAATGTCATATAAATCGGTTCAGTCAAACTGCCATAAATATGGTTACAGTCATCCCGCCAATGGTATCCAAACATTCTAAGTGTTCAAAAATATGGAACACATTAGAAAAATAAACCTTACGGCTATAATATTTAAAATATTATTTTTCTCATCAATAAGTATCTAAAAAATTAAACACAGAGTGAAAGCGATAGAAACTACTGCTGTCCTTTTCATTTTAAGCACGACGTCATAGACTTCTCTTTTGTTTTGGATAGAATTTCAGAATTTCTTTCATAGCCATTTACGATATTTGGGGGCACGGCCGGCCGTGGTGAGGACCAAGTCGAGCAGAAAAAGCCGGCACGGCCGTACCATTCTTTGCAGGCCATTCTCGATCCCCTATAGCTTCGTTTTAGACAAAACTAGAAGCTTGAATTTTCAGTATTTCAGTACGGATGATATGTCTCAAGATAATATGTTAAAAAAATATAAGCAATAAACAGCTAGGTACAGCTAAATAGATGTTAACCTCAATGAATGAATATGAGTTATTAGGTATATTTCGTATTTAATTTTACTTGGGTACGTAACTGAAATGAACACATTCCGTATTAACGATAAACTGAGCAGTTCTGATAAAGTTACGTTCGAACGTACATAAAGACTGACCCTTCATAAAAAGCAAATCTACACTAATATTATAAAGAGGAAAGATTTGATTGTTTGTTTGTTTGTTTGAATTGAATAGGCTCCGAAACTACTAAACCGATTTAAATAATCCTGTCACTGTTGGATAGCTACACTATCCCCGGTATAGGGTACTTTTGATCCCAGAAATGATATTTAGGAAGGGGTAGATATTTGAAAAAATAAAATACGCGCAAGTGAAATCGCGGGCGGAAGGCTAGTAGCATAATAATAGGAAAGAAAATGACAAATCAATACGACTGATGCTGATGGTTATTTGACATGACATGCATTGACAGATAATAGAATTACATTCAAACACAAGATTGCGTAATGAGGTTTCATGCTAGCTTATTTTTCTAATGTGTTCCATGTTTTTGAACACTTAGAATGTTTGGATACCATTGGCGGGATGACTGTAACCATATTTATGGCAGTTTGACTGAACCGAATTATATGACATTTTAAGTGTGTCGACCTTTTGAGCGACAAAATTGTTCACAACAATAAGACAACTTTGTTTGTACCGATATTATCGACTTTTTGGTTGCGCCTATTTTTTAGAGTACCCTGAGTGTCACGAACTATATGACGCTGACTGTACCTATGGATTTTAAAGTGCTCATTTACCACTAGCTCGGCGGTGACGGAAAACATCGAGAGAACTTGCATAGTCGAATGGCTGTGTAGCCATGATCTAATTGGTCTGATTCCCCTATTAAAAGTTACAATGTACATAGTTCAGGTCAGGACAGAAAGATCTTTGTAAATATAATTTGGCAAGTTATTGTGAATAGGCCGCGTGGCTTTACTTACCATCAGGTCGGCTGCATACCTGTCTGTCAACTGATCTAGCATAACTAAAGATATTCAAATAAGACACGTATAGTAGACCGACAAACTTATCTGTTCCGGTGGCGGCGTCGCTACTGTCTATTTAGAACTGTCATTAAATATCGTTTTTGCATTGCATTTCACGTAGTTCCAATTTTGGCCACCGGAACAGATAAGTTTGTAGGTCTGTATCATTGACGACTCACAGTGCCCACGTCCTGTTCGTTGATGTTCCGCAGCAGATCGCTGAAGGTCTCCTGGTACAGCGCCGCCATCCACGGTTGCGTGAAGAACTCATACAAGTCCTCGATCTCGCCCAGCTACGACACATTTAAATTATATCACAAGTCATCTTATTGACAAATTCTATATTTGGGGTAGATAAGTGTTGTAGAGTTATGCTGCAGGCAGTTTCTGATAGGCCGGCTTGATTTGGGAAGCACTTCCCTCTCACAGAAGATCAATGTATGAGTATGAATGAGAGTGCCGCAAACCCTATCTACCCCGCCCCCTCCCTCCATATTCTAATCTTAAAAGCTAGCAGTGTTCCTGTGACCCTAGTCGCCTAGGCAGTAGTGATCACTTACCCTGGACCACCATGCCGAAAAGGCACCACTGCTAACTACCGCCTTTAGATCACTACTACCCATGGACACCTGCGACTAGGCCTGAGGTGCGTTTGGGCTGGTCAATAGCTAACGCTGGCACCAGCTCATCCCAATCGGGTGTGAAGGGGAACCGGGGGAGTTTAGTGGGTAGTGGACGCTCTAGTCTCGAGTCCCACCCTACCCTGCGGTTATGGTGCATAAACGCATTCTCCTCCGAAGAAAAAAAAAAGGCCTAAGGTGCGTTGCGTGGCTGGACGAGAAAGGTGAAGGACTATGGGGGATGGGAATAAGGAGGAGGGAAAAGACGGTTGGGGTTCGGTTATTGTTGGCTAACAATTTTTTTCTTCTTTCTTTCTTAAAAAATCGGTCAGCATAATATGTTGCTTACCTCATACCTCGAGAGCAGTTTGTTGAAGAACGCCTCGTGTTTCCCGTATAACTGACCCAAGAGTACTGGCGAGAAAGCTTTCTTAGACAGACAGGTCACAGATTCAACGCAGTGTAATGCGTTCAGTTGCAAGCGGAAGTAGTTGCCACGCTTGTCCGTGGTTAGTGTGTGACCCTAGAAAAATAACAATAATAATAGTTTAGCGTAAGCACTTGTGTTATGGGTATCAGAAACAACGAAGGCACCACAAATATATATAAATATACTTAAATACAAATAAACGTCCAGACACAGAACAAACACAAATGTTCATCAGATAAGTGTTTGTCCTGGGTGGGATTCCAACCCACGACCCCTGGCGAATAGGGCAGGGTCACTACCAAATGCGCCATTGGGCCAGTCAACACTATAGTGGAACGCGTCGTATGGTCGACTTTTTCAAGTTGCCGGCGAGTCCTGCGTTTAATTCCTGGGTTCTGCTTACAGAAGACGTATGTTATTGCTTTGCTATTGGGCTCCGTTTGGTGAGTGACAGTGCCGGAAACCCGAAACCCGAAAAAGAACCCCTTCTAGGGAGCCCTTCAATAAATTATATTTTTTTATGTAAGATGGAGGCAACGAGCAAGCCGGTCACCTGATGGTAAGCAAGCACCGCAGCCCATAACCCGCACCAGAGGAGTCACAAGTACGTTGCCGGCCTTTATTTTCTTTTTTGTAATTACTTCATCAAACAAACATGAGACCATCCTGATATTTAGCTGTGACCAAAGTACATTTTATTGAGGGACACTTTGGCAGTTTTCTTAAAGAAAATTATGTAGATGTCATCACCTGGCGCGGCAGACATAGCTGTACTTCCATGGGTATGATAGGACCCGGCCTGCGCACCTTCATGTAGTACATGGGGCCTGGCAGCGTCGAGAATTGCACTATCGGCGACTCAAACTTTGATACGGGTTGCCATCTAAAATATAATTATCAGTAAAATCTAAAAAAGTCTCAAATAGGTCTCTTTCGTCTAGTTGTTTAAATATCTAACCCTAATCTCGGAGTCCTAGGTTCAATTCCCAGGTCGAGCAAAATAAGCAGATTTTTTCGGACGCAACTGAAGTTTGTGATCACCAATCCGCGTTTGGCAAGCGTGTTGAATATGCAAGCACCTATAAGTGTAGCGAATTAGCGATGTAATCAATGATTTCTATGTCTTTGTCCTGCAGTGGGATATTAATTGGCCGATACTTATGTATTAGCTATATTTACGAATAATAAAAAATGTGTAAGTAATTAATTAAATCCAGCCTCCAATGCCTATTTACCTACTGTTAGGCGAATAATTGGTTCACTCAATTAACACATCACTATGGTCACCGCGTACGGTGCCCCGCACTGGCCGGAGAGATGACAGATAGATTTTACCGCGCTTTGGTGCTATAAAAGTTGTTGTAAAACTAAAATAATTTATGCTAATATAGAATTCAGGTGTGTTTTATGTCTATCACTACAAATTCTCTTTTTCGACTCTATTAGTAATACAAATACAAAAAATAACCTTCTAGATATTCCAAGATTTATCTTTGTTGCTTCGGTATTAATGCTCGCATGAGAACCTTTAAAACTGAAAAATAAGCAATAAATTTTAAAACAAATCATCAAAAACTAATTGGAATAATTGTATGAAAGATCTTCTACTAACGCTAGTAAGCTAGAACTGTATCTTGGCAGCTCAAAATTCGTAGGCTGATCTGCATCAGGATCGCACATTACAAACGGATCCATCTTGCGTAGGAATATTCTTGCTAGCTGAAAATCAAAGACGTTCTTGACAATAATTTACTGACCCAAATGCAAGCAAAGTGACGGCATAAAGGAAATAAAGAAAAACATTGACTAACCTTAATTACTAATTTAATGAAAGCCGCAAACAATATAGGCGATAGTCGTTTGAAGACCAAAATCGGTAAGTATCGAAGATTTGCGTAGCCTTGTGTACGAAGGGCCGTAGATGTGCGGATCGTTGGTTAGAGCTAATGACCCACTATCAACCCCCTATAGTACACTAGAGAACTCACTGCTTCCCCGACATCCTCGGAGCAGTAGTAGTGATGCTGGAGGCGCGAGGCGTACAGGCGCCGCGAGTACCGCGTGCACGGCCCGGCGCCGTAGATGTGCGGGTCGTTGGTCTCGAACGAGGGACCCACTATCAACCCTCCATCGTACACTAGGCCGCTTTCGTTTATAGCTGAAAGTAAAATGTTATGGTTGTCCACTCTTTTAATGAAAGGTCCTGATTCAGTCATTGTTTTCGAGAGTTATAGGCAAAGCAACAACATGTTCCAATGGGAAACCAAGTGGAATCCGTGTAAATAAGTTTGCGGTTAATATCGAACCAAACTTTTGCAAACCTCTACACGGTATAAGGAGATAAAAGATGTAGCGAAATGCGAAAGTATAGAAGGATAGGATGGAGGTGGATATTTGATACTCTTTCACGCAAACTATAGAACAATTTAAAAGAAACTTAACAGATATAAACTTTATACATCAGAATAACACATAAGCATGTACAGGCTGAAATTATGTTCACAGACAAACCTCTAAACGCATTAATGTCAATCGCCTTTAATCCGTAGTAGAAGAAAGCGAAGCAAGGCAGTCGGATCGCATGGAGCGGCGCCATCAGATGGATAGACTCAATGCGGGAGTCGATCTGCCGCCAGCCAGCCAACGTGCAGCGCCGAAGCACGCGGATGCCCAGTTTCTCTATGCTGGCCTGTACTCTTCCATCCACCTGAACCAATAACAAATTAGATAAATACATCGACTGATGCAGAACTCGCGAACTACATTTTCACGCATAATATGCCAAAATACGCAGCTATAATTCGATTTAAAAGGAATAATGAGGTAGTAAAGAGCAAATTTAATGTGAATTTTCATCTGACACTGATGTATCAGGTAATCAGGTACCGTCTCGTTGTTGAAGCAGTTGACGCGCAGCGCGGCGCTGTCGTCGGGCGGGAAGGGCTCGACGAAGGCCAGCGTGGACGGACACAGGCCGAGCTCCAGTAGAGCCGCGAGGCAGTTGTACGCCTCCACGCACTCGCCGTAAACTATCACCAGGTTGTCTCCGCTCAGACTGTGCGTTGACTCTTCTGCACAAACAATCGCAATCTTAACAATGCTGGGCTAAATAAGCGTTGTGTATTCGCTAGGTCTGCGACACTGGCAACTAATCAAACCCTGTTCAAAGGTGTTACGCTACTTTCTTTTGAGATAACAATGAGACTAGGCTCATCAGATCTTCAAGCCTGATTACTGGCAGGTACTACTAACTAAAAATAGAAGGAAAAAGGGGAAGAGGACGATCAAGGCGAGATTACGTTCAGCAACTAAAAGAAAAAGTAAATGTCATGACGTATAAGGAGCTTAAGGTGCTGGCAGAGTCCAGGGAGAAGTGGAAGGTGCTCGACAAGAGCGTAGCTCTTAAATAGTGAATGAATGAACTACTAACTGGCATCATTGATCATGCGCAGCAGCTTTTTCATGGCGTAGTTGGCTTCGAAGAGCGAGTTGACCAGCATGAGGTTGTCGGGCGTGTCCGGCGGCGCCGGCACGCGGTCGGGCTGGTACTCCGGATTATCCATTAGGATCCTGTCGCATGGCTTGCCGTTCCTAATAATAAGTATGTACATTAAGATGACACTACAATTAATTTACTGTCTGGCAGCACATTGAGAGACGCTTTCAGGTGAAGCGTCCCTCAATGGAATAGGCCGCTGTGACCGCTTAACTACCGTCAGGTGGGTGGGCTGCGTACCTAACTGCCAATTGACCTAGTAAGTATAAAAAAAAATTCAGTGTTTTTATTAGTCCTGCAGTAAAAAAGTGTTGCTTTATTCGGAACCATTTGCCGTTATGTTAAGCATTTTCCAGATTAAGTAAGGTAGGCATTTTTCTGCATAAGTTCCAACAATTTTATTAACGTGCGTCTTAAAAAAAATTGACTAAACTTAAATTCACATAACATGGATGTAATCGGGAGAGAAGCAGCTAACCGCAATAATGGTAATAGGAATTAAGAAATCATCGCTTTATGCTAGCTATGACTGGAAGTACATAAAAAGATTTTTTAATGTCATTTACAGTTGGCGAAAAGGCTCGCTGCCCGATGATAAGTGGTCACTGCGTCCTCTCCCATTTGGCATCGCTGAATGTGGTGCTGTTAATCTGTAGTCTCTCTGATCCTCAATCTTATGGCCAGAACACAGCCAAAGCTGTTATATGACGTTAACCTTTCACAATAACAGAAAAAAAAACTAAAAGTAGGCTGACCAAGAAAATAAAAAACCTGCTCTGGAGGCGCCACATTAGCTATGGTTATAGCAACACTTGGTTGCTATGGTTATACTCACAAATAACTCTCAATATCCAATAGTAACAAGGCGCGGTTGACAATTGACATCACACTTTGACAGACAGCAATAATCTTATTGTTTTTTTATTTGATTGTTGCCACTTAAAGAAATTAGTTCCAATATTTTGCCGGAATATGGCGAGGTTTTTTATTGTAATAATCGGGGTATAATATTATTAGGTTTTATTTATTAATCTCGTACTAACTCGACTTCCTTGACGAGTTCCAAGGATTCGTGCAGGTAGTCCGGATGCTGGAACTGTTTGCCGCACGTGAGCACCAGCTCGTCGTAGAACTTCATCCCGCCGGCCTTCAGATGAATACACTTCGCCTTTCTACAAACATCCACTGTTGTCAAACATTCACGGTCGAGAGTCACAATGTTTATGTTTGTTAATACCTATATGCAGCATGAGATTACTCATCATTAGCATTGGCATGAAAAAGAAACGTCCCAACATTGCCTGTTATATCTAATAGAGTAAGTATAATATATTAAATTTCTTCTTTTTGAGAAGATATTTATTGTTAGCTACAATCAGGATAATAGCTAGCACCTCGAAACCTGCTGAACTTCTAAGGTTAAATTAAAAGACAAAACTAATGATTAGCTACTAAGTTGTGTAAAAAGCCAAATCGAGTAATTTATTTATAATATTGGTCTGCAAAAAATATTCCTTTTACGTAAGCAAAAGCTGTTTGTGGAGATAAAAGATCAATTTATGTGATGTTGTCCATTTTTTTTAAGCGTATTAAAGGGCGAAAATCTCAAGCTTTCATTATTTCAACAATTACATTTGACAGTTACCTGTCAATATTAGTCATGACAGCAGTCATGACATCTACGTAGAAGTAGAAGGGCACGCTCTTGAGGTAGCGGTCGGTGTAGCGACTCTCGCGCGGCACACACGTGTCCGCCGCTTTGAGGCACTCCACCACCGTCGGGAGACCGTGTTCCGACACCAGGGTTATGTTGCTGAACGTTAGATACTGAGAGGTGGGACTGGAAGAAACGACACGCAATAAATTTTATCTACATCCATACCCTAATATGTCTATTTTATAGTCAGGATCGATGAGCAAACGCCCTCTATTTAGATATGAGTATCTGTGGCTGCATCTTAATGTTTACATTTTAGTATCGGTAACCGATACCTTAATTACGTTCAAATTTCGAACGTCTTCTTAAAAAGTAAAAATTAATAGGTTTTTTCGATTATCGAATTAGTCGATTAGTAATTTTATGTTCCATTCCTATACATTTAATTCGATGCTGAAATTATAACAATCGATTTGAGAATCGAAATCAACTCGAGTCTAGATTGTTTATGGATTTTAAAAACTACAAACGTCAGTCATTATGACAGTACTAACTTTTACATACAGATTATGTTGGTAACTAGGGCGTTTGCTCATCGATCCTGACTATAAAATAGACAATTATCATATGAATGAAGATAAAGTTACCTATGTATGTGACTGTACATAATTAGGCATTAAAATACTCATGTGATCCTTTTATGAAACTCACTTCGTTCGTTTCATAAAACCACATTCGTATTTTAATGACCCTCATTATGCAACAGCCACATAAATAACTATTAAAGCACGGTTTCACCCGCGAGCGGAACGGACCCATTAATGACTTCATATAACTCGCAAGCGCAAACTGCATACTTGTACACTATTTTTTGGTGGAAACATAAGTATGCAGTTTACGCTTGCGAGTTAAACGAAGTCATTAATGGGTCCATTCCGCTCGCGGTGGAATCCGTGCTTGATCGGTGGGACACAGACAGTTGCACTGCTAATCTGAAGATGTAAGGTATCAAAAGGAACATATTCCCATAATATGTTGCTTCCCACATTACTGCCAGTTCTATCAGGAGGATTGGTCTGTTCACCTCTGCAAATGTAGGAAGACGCATATCCGTATGTTAAGAGATTTACTGAACATCTAGGCCCTTACAATAAAGGGATGTCACGCTGCGTGTAAATCGCCTAAGGCCGTTTTCTCACTACGCGAAACCAACACAAGATCAACAAAACATAATGTTGTGACAACTCCAATCGCCACCGGACAACACAATACCAACTTAGTATAACGGTTGGTGTTGTGTTGGTTTCGCGTAGTGAGAAAACGACCTAACGCTTAATCTTTCTCTACCTCCACTAAAAGGCCCGACTGATTCAAACTTACCCCATAATCAAAGTCTCTAGAAAAGCGAGACCAGTCCGGCTGGCGCCCACCACCACAATACTGTTGTTGACGTACACCTTCGGCAGCCAGGTGAGCGGCCGCTCCATCACCCACAGCGCGAACGGTGTAGCACTAAACATCAGACAGAAGATTTAGAACGGGTAGGTAATTAACTTAATGCATCTCATATGACGGTTGCAAAAATTACAGGTATTTACTGCCGTAAACATAACTCCGAATCCCGCTGCCCACCTGACCCTAAGGACCAGAACAGACGGTGAAACGCTACTGCAACGAAACCCTTTTGAAATTATTAGTTTGAAACCAGTTTCAATCGTTTTCCAGACACGCCGCAACGACAAAATCACGTCAGCAAAATGTCTATTTCAAGTGATGAAACGCAAACACGAGTTTCCTGCACGCTGGTTTCTTGATTTGCAATGCGTTTCAAACCGGTTTCAAAATGTTCGCGCCATGTGCGGTCTCTCATAGGAGTCTAGTGCAGAAACTCAAATGAAATCTAAAGTAACTAGACGTTGCAGTTTCGTTGCAGTCGCGTTGCACCGTCTGTTGTGGCAGGGAGTTTCCACTAAACTCCAAGTCCATGAGGAACCGTTTTTATTTTCGGAGGAAGCGTTTAGGCCTTAAATGCAGGCTAGCCGCTAGCGAGACCTGAGCGGTCGTGTATTGGACTCGCACACTTCCTTAATTTTCCTCTACACACGAAGAGGACGAGCCGGTGCGCGCCTTATGGCTCTCGGTCCATGTCCATGGGGGACCAGGGTGGTGACATCTTATTTGACCAGCCCTGCTTTCCCGTTCGCACCGCAGCTTAACTAAACTAACCATAGGTTTCTATTAGTACTCACATGTCCTGGAATATTTTATCGAGCTCCTTATTCCCGCTGATGTTGGGGACGGCGGCTCGCGGGCGCACCGGCGTCATGTGGCCCGCCAGCGACATCAGGTTGCGAGACGGACTCTACCGATATATCGTGCGTGAGTAAGCCTTGTTTATTTCGACAACATCCTACTAAAATTATAAATGCGAAAGTGTGGATGTCTGGATGTTTATTTGTTACTTAATCACGCCTAAACGGCTGAACGGATTTAGGACATAGGTAGGCTATAGGTAATATACGGATTTTTCGGATTAGGACATAGGTAGGCTATAATATACCTACAGGAAACGTCTTATCCCCGCGGGATATTTTAAAAAAGAAATTACGCGCGGGTGAAACCGCTGGCGGAAAGCTAGTTGTATAATAAGAATATGGACGCTAACCCACTTGAGTCTTAGTCTAATCTCGGTGCTCTCATCTATGAATGTTTCTCAACTATGAACCGTTCATCAAGTGTCCGTGTGTAGTACATAATTATTGTTAAGTAATTAATATTGAGTAAATCTAATAAAATAAGATAAAAATATCATAAATGATTACGAAGCAACATGATAATAAAGCATTTTTTAAATCGAGGGACAACCAACTAGATTAATATGTATTTTTTGACTGTAAGATTTGTTCACATTCATTTCAAAAATTATAGCTAATACCGAAAAAACGCTTTAAAATAATTTACTCAATTGATTAAACTTCTGTATGCCTTTTACAATCGTAACATATTGTTTATATTACCGCATCTCCCTTGGCGAACAAGCGGCAGACCCAGAAGAGAGTGGTGTAGTGGGACTGGCGCAGCATGTCTCTCATGTACCACCGCCCGTGTGGCTCTAGAGCTGGTGACATCACCCCCACCAGGATCTGACGACGACGAATAACAATATTGTACATGACAGACTTACAATAGTTGGGCAATCTTAAGTACAAAATAAGGTTATGTGCTTCCGTTAGTCATCGGACCCCAACGCAGGATAAGATCATTTGATTATACCGATTCAGACCTGAAGGTAGAATGACTGAGTAGGTCTGGGTCATGCCGTTTTTAACCTGGGAAATACGTTACGTACGTCATCCTCTGTCAAGAGCGGAGATTGGTGTATGGGATTCCTTCGCCCTAGAAGGGTGGAGTTTACGTGCTTAACCCCGGAATTCTCCGTGTCGCATTTACTATTGAATCGGTAAACAACGTTACAAAATACAGTCATTGCCTATGTTCCATCTTCATAGTTCACCCGGGTGTACCAAGGGCAATTATTTCTTCCCTTAGTTCACCCCAAGATAACTGGGTGTACCAGTTTCCCGTTGTTCACCCTAGTTCACCTGGCTGTACCAGGAGTAAATACTTTAAAGAAAAGTTCTATGGAGATTTAGGTACTCACATTACCATCAGTGCAAGGTCGTCTCGGCTCCGGTTCAAGATCGTATTGCGTTCTTATCGCAGTACCATCCTCCATTATAGGTCTACAAAACACAATTTACATATTCATCAACTGAGTAAATATAGCAACTTTATTCAAATCTGAAATGTTATGGATCAGTTCCTGTTTATCTTCTTATTTTTTATGAAAACAAGACGATTAATATTTTTAGGAACTTATCATAAAGTGGTGAAACATAATCAGTACAATATTTCTTGGCAGTCAACAGTGCAGGGTGTGAGCGATAAAACCAGATTTCACTAACCTCGGGCGTACAATATCCGTTAGGCTAAGATTAAAAACCACGCCTTGAGTTCTTAGCCATACGGGTGAAAGGTGATTTGAGGAAAACCTAGGTACGCCTTAAAAAGGAACGAGTTTACATACGACGAGCAGGGATACTGTTTTCGTATAAAATCTTATTTTGTATGAAATATTATTGTAACATATTGTGTTTACCTAAATAAAACATTACATACTTCCTACCAAAAATCCCAGGGTGATCCTACTTTCTTGCTCCGGGGGCACGGGAAGACGAACCAAGCGAAGCGGAAGGTGCCCTTGCAAGGGCACACTGCCTATCTTTTCTCGAAACGTTTCGTCGGTTTTTTGAACCTTGTGATGTCATGAGAGGTCCTTTGAACTGGCAAATTGTGGTGTTATACCACCGGCAATCACGTAGACGCTAATTTGCGAGGAGACGATGGAAATTACTATTTCTGTTTGGCTGTGACAATGATTCGTGCAATGTAGGTGATGATGCCTCCGCACGGACCGACACGTGTCCGACTCTGTCTCACCCGAGAATGACCATGCCGACGGGCTGCTTCTGGCTGAGCAGCACGAAGGGGCTGAGCGCGCGCGAGTCCAGCGCCGCCTCGAACAGCTCCGTCAGCGCCTGCGCGCGCGGCGCGTGCTCCAGCACGTCGCTCAGGCACTGCACGTCGTGCGGCTCGCCGGGACGGACCGACACGTTTCTGGGACCAGATCATCATCATCATTATCAGCCTGTGATAGTCCACTGCTGGACATAGGCCTCTCCAAACGCTCGCCACGCTGATCGATCCTCGGCCACTCGCATCCAGCTCCTCCCAGCCATCTTGCGCAGATCATCGCTCCACCTGGCCTGAGGGCGTCCTACACTACGTTTACCGAGAAGCGGTCTCCACTCTAGAACCCAGATCAAGCTGGATATTTATGAATGGTAGCGCCATGCTTCAGACAGTTACGTCTACATGTCGAAATTGGTCAGCTCGACCGAGAAAGTACCGAAGATCAACGTACTTATGTAAAATAGTTTTACTATTAGGTACGCTCCGTTTGGTGAGTAATGCACCTTAGACCTCGTTACGGGTGTCTATTGGCGACCATCACTATTTCGTTTACGTCCCTCTTTCAAAAACAAACATAAAGAAGCTTATAGACTACCTGGATGCTGCACAGCGAACATTAAATAGGTACTTAAGAAAAGATTCCTAACCCTGAAAGTTTTGGTCATAAGTTCCTATACAGTTTTTCGAGCAGCCTACAGGTATATTGTGACTATTGTGAGCTTCTTGGATAGTTTTCCTCAATAGGCAATAAAGGAAAGAAGGAATCAGTATATTATATGTAGGTAGACAATGGTGAATATTTATTTTTTAAACCTAATCCAGAGAGCCGATAGTGATTTTTGTGCGTAGAGTTTCTGAGTAAAAAAAGAGCTTTTTTAGTCAAACACTCACCCTCTCACGGAATTAATATGCGCCACATAAAGTGTTTCATTGATGAACCGCATTCGCGAACTGTATGGTGTTACCAGCTGAAAAATAGTAGTTAAGAGTTGCAACTTATCCCTCACCGAATAACGTTTATAACAATTACATTATTAGACTTTTATTTTATTACATTTACCTTCTTTACAAGTAAATTGTAACGCGTCTCTTAGTGGAATAGACCGCTGTGACCACTTACCATCAGGTGGGCTACCTGCCTATCACGTACGCAAAATAAAATAAAAAATAATACAAGTTTACCGTAAAGTGCTCGAGGAGCGGAAAAGAGGGGTGTTGTGAGGGCAGGCACATGACGCAATAATCCCTGCCTGGGAAGAGCTCATAAGCCGCTTCCAACATGTCGAACCCGTATCTGATGGTTATGGACATACTAAGTTATGAATTACATTATGGAAACGTTGTGAACATATCTGAGTGTCACAGAGAAAGTGTTGAATAAAAAATCAACAGATTATAGACAAAGAGTAACGACCCAGTGCACAGTGGCCGGGGATACCAAAGACACTCACTCGCCAAGGAATATTACTGAAATACTCATCGGATCTTGTCCCCTCAAAAACTTTATGTGGCAGTGTCAAAGGAACCGACATAGCCTTGGCTGAAGAAGCACTTTGTGAAAGAGACACTGCTAGTCAGTAACAAATATCAATCCTTCCATCCTCAAAATCTCGCTTGTTTGTTTTGTTTTATTTTTTTTTTTGTTTTTTTTTAAATTGGCTTCAGGCATTACTTACCTCTCATCGTAATCGGGGTGCATCGCAAAAAGTTCTAGCAGGAAAGCGTTGGGGGTCCCGGAATAGCGGATAGGGTCGTGCTCTTGGACGGAAGCAGTCACAGAGGGCGCCACTGTCACATAAGACAAATATATAAATATAAATAGGAATACCACCTTTAAACCTATTATTTTAAGCAAGAGCTGCGCAAAATTGCAAGTTTTCTGTTAAAAGCGGTTAAAATTATCTGAAATTAGGCTTTAAGAGTTAAAAATTTTAAAATCGTATCGTGTAGGAATAAATTAGTACTAGCCCATCAACTTAGATTTCTTTGAAAATCTATCCGTCCCCAAGTCAGATTCTCTTATTTTGACTGGTGTGTCCAGAGGCTTCATTATGCTGTCAGCTAATCTGAAATGTTTATAAACCGACTTACACCCTGTTGCAGAAAGCTCCATTAAAGTTAATGCTTCATTAAATCTAATGCTGTCACTTTTCGTTGTCATGAAATAGAAAGTGACAGCAATAGCTCTAATGAAACATTAACTTTAATGGACGTTTCTGCAACTGAGTGTTAGTAACTTAAGTACATTGTTAAAAACGCTCACACTATCGCTAACCCATTGTAAGTAGGTATTTATATGACAACGTTAATTGGTTGAGACGCTTTCTTGGTTTCTTTCTTTATTTAAATATTATAACAGCTCTGGCTGTGTTCCGGCAACATTAATGTGGAAGCCAGTACACTAGAAATCAAAGGCTCGAAGATCAGATGAGCCTAGAGTCTGGCAGCACATTGGGCGACGCTGGTGAAGTGTCCCTCAATGGAATAGGCTGCAGTACCGCTTACCATCAGGTAGGCTGCGGGCCTGTCTGCCAACTGACGTGGTGTAAAAAAAAACAATGTAGGTCCGTAACCGACCCTTTCTCATTTATCATCTTCGGCACGCGCAGCAGCTCGTGGTCGATGTTCACGATGTCGAACTCCAGCTCCTCCTCCTCCTCATCTTCCAGCAGGTTGAGTATGTCCAGGATCGCCGTAGATGATGGAGAGGATGTGGGTGTGGGCGCCCGGTCTGCTACTGAGGCAAACTCGTCCTCATCGAATAGCCACGTCACCTGGTAATATAACGCTACGCAGCATCAGTTGTAACTTCGTGGATCAGTGGTTAGAGCATTAGGCTCTTAAGCCCGGAGGTCGAATCCCACGGGGAGCATCACTTTGTGTGATTGTTTCCAGTTCGGTTAGGACATTGCAGGCTTGAATCACCTGAATGTCTGAAAAGGATGATGATTCCGTGCTTCGGAAGGCACGTCAAGCCGTTGGTCCCGACTATGTTCCAAGTTGGTCTGGTTTCCCTTATAAGGGTTACGGAGGTCAGATGGCAATCGCTCCATTGTAATAACCAGGCTTGTCAAATCTAGGATCATAGTCGAAGCGGACCCTGAGCTCCATACTGGATGCAATCGGGAATACGCTGGGATGATGATGATGACGTAGCATCAATTGTGATTGTCTTCTTTTTCTAAAAGCTTTGTCGTAGTGGTTGGTGGTGGTCAATCGCCGCAAGATGGGTACCAGCTCGTTCGCGATTCGGGTTGAAAGAAGTAGCTTATATAAGACCCCCTTAAGTCCCAAGTCCCACACACAGCCGAAAGCGGAAGTAGGTGTAGCTTACGACTACGGACCGCGAATGCTATTCTATGCTTCTTTTCCGCAAAAAAAATGGTTTTATTGAAACAAGATTTGGAAAGTCCAGTTATAAAAAAATCATATTTGTGTTGAATTCAGCTTACCCTAGATTTACCATCCCTAGATCGCCCGTTGAACTCCATGTGATGCGAAGACGATTGTGTAAGGTCATTGCCGGCAGCGCCGACGAAGCTGAAAAAGAAAATATTGTATATTACTAAGGAATGTAGTGTATATTACTAAGGAAAGAAGTACCCTATCGAGAGATACTTACATGCGATAAACATACGATACCCATGATATTCGAGTGCTGTGCAGTAAATATACCCTTACATAGGTTAATTATTGTTTGTGCCTACACTTCAGACAAAAAATTTGCCAACTTATTCCTAAATAAGCTCGACTCCATCATGTACGAACTTACTAAAAAATTTCCAAAGCATAATATTATCGTCGCAGGTGACTTTAACATCAACACTCTAGAGAACACTAAAGCGGCTCAGTACCTCAAAGATTTGGTGACTAACTACAACCTCACTGATCATATCACATCACCAACAAGAGGAAATAATTGTATAGACCACATTTTAAGTTCTATTGGAAAAGCTGTAGGAACAGTTCTGCCGTTGTGTTTGTCTGACCATAACACAGCCCAGATGTTATCGTTTACTGTAAAAAATGTACCAATATTAAAATACAAGTTTATTTATAGGAGAGATTTTAGTTCAGATAACATCAGAAAATTCTGCGATTACTTAAAAGCTCTTTCATTTTCAGATGTTTTTGAGGAAAGAAATATAAACACAGCATTTGAGAGCTTCCATGATATCCTAAGCTTAATTTTTGAAAGCTGTTTTCCAAAAATAAAAATCAAAGTAAGGACTTGGTCATCGAAACCTAAATGGATTTCAAAGGGACTCAAAAAGTCAGCTGTAACTAAAAGACTTTTACGTTTTAAATACTACAAACAAAAATGTCTTTCTACCAAAATCTCATATTACAATTATTCTAAAATCTTAAAAAAATGTATCTGCAAAGCACAAAAGTTATGTAACGATAAATACCTTCAACGCAGTAAAAATATCTCGAGAGCATCTTGGCAACTCATTAAAGATGAAGCAGACAACCTTTCCAGAAACAATGACATAAGGGAATTACAGTTTGACAATAGAACAATATCAGACGCAAGTGAAATAGCCGAAGCATTCAATGATTATTATATTAACTTAAGCAATAACAGACATTATAACCCTGACCCTGACATTAAAAAGAAAGTACTGTCAAAAATACAGCGGATACCAAATTCAATATTCCTTAATCCGGTAACAATAACAGAAACTATTAATATAATACAATCCTTAAAAAACTCTAATTCTTTTGGATACGATGAAATATGTACCAAAACTTTGAAACTATGCAGGTATGAAATAGCTCATGTCTTAACATACCTAATCAATTTATCATTTGAATCAGGGACCTACCCTAATGTGCTTAAATTAGCTATTGTTAAGCCGATACATAAAAAAAATGATAAAACTGATCCAGGAAATTACCGCCCAATAACATTGATACCTGTACTATCCAAAGTTTTCGAAAAGGCAATGCAGAAGAGGCTAATGGATTTCTGTAATAGGTTTAAAATAATAACACCTGAGCAGTACGGCTTCCAAAAAGGAAAGTCAACTACACTCGCTTGTTTCGAACTAGTGAGCAAAGTTGTATCCAACCTCGACGCTAAAAAGCGCGTGACTGTGATTTACTACGACATGTCCAGTGCGTTTGACTGTGTGTCCCACGACATCCTGCTTAACAAATTGGAAAAAGTTGGCATTCGAGGACATGCTCTCTCTTGGTGCCAATCGTACCTCACTGACAGAAAACAGTGCGTAGAAATTACTAGTGTGGGTCATGACAAAATTGTAACACCAAACCGTTCCGGCTATAGGACGAATACAGTAGGTGTTCCACAGGGAAGCGTACTAGGTCCTATATTTTTTTTATTATATATCAACGACCTACCAAATACTATAAATCATGATTGTATAATGTTTGCAGATGACATTTCAATAGTTATTAAATCTAATTGTGACGACCTAACTAAATATAAATATGACATTAATAATACCTTTAGGCATGTAATAGAATATTTAGACATGAATAATCTGACTGTTAATTTATCTAAGACTAAGTTTATGCAATTTAATGTTAAAGGACGCAAAGATATCGATCTTGAAATTAAGCATAACCAAACAGTAATTGAAGGAGTACATAATACAACATTTCTGGGTATAGACTTAAACAGAAGCTTGAATTTCGTGAGCCATATCGACAAAGTCTGTAACAGGCTTAATCGATTTGTTTACGTCCTTCGTCGTCTGACTGGTAAAGTCTCAATGAATGTGACACTAGCTGCATACTATGGATATGTTGCATCAAATATCAGCTATGGACTCCTTATATGGGGTAATGGCACAGATGTTCGAAGAGTCCTCATAGCACAAAAAAAATGTGTAAGGGCCATATGTTGTAAACGACCTTTCGACTCCTGCCGCCCATTATTTATTAAGTTACGGATTCTCACTGTTCCTGGTATGTATATCCTTGAGGCATTCAAATTCGTTAAGCAAAATTCGAAGTTGTTCAAAACGGCAAAAGAAATATATCCGAGAAATACTCGATGCCCAGATAGACTTGTTATCGACTTTAGCCCAAAGACTTCTCTATTCCAAAACAGCTGTTATTTTATGTGCATCAAAATTTATAATAAAATCCCGGACAGGTTTAAGCAAGGGCCATTACCTGCATTAATACGTAGGTTGAGGGAATGGCTAATAGACTGCTGTATATACTCCATTGACGAATTTCTTAATAACACACATTTTGCATGCTAACATTGTAAGCAGAATAGTAAGCACTGTATCTCTCTGCAACTGGCACGAGAGTTTAATATAAGATCATTATTTTGTACCTATTCTTTGCAAATAAATGCTTTGACTTGACTTTGACTTTGAAATAAATAAGTAATTATTTGAGTAGGCCCATATTCCATACTAAAGTACCTAGTTAATATTACCTACTCTAGAACTCAACGAAGAAAGTCGTTACCTCTATTGACTGACTGCGCTAGTGACTGCAAATGGCCGTCGGAAAATTATGACACCACAGACCACAGTGTAGGTCTTTGTCAGTTTTAGTCAACGTCCATACAGAGTCCAACAAACATCTTGATGCTCGTTCGACGGAGCGGGGGAAGTTCACAGTCATGTATACTTGCGCAAGACCAATAGCGCCCGCTCATCTCCTGTCGCCCGCATACCTCTGACCAATAGCGCGCGCTCATCTCAAAATTCGCGTTCTTCGCAATCCCTACCCGATTTCAAGATGTTTGCCACAATAGGTACCAGGTTACACAAGTTCATCGAAATTAAACTGTCAGGCGCGATTAAGTACTAAAGTGGCCAAATCATCTTATAATAATCACCTGACAACAGAGTCAAGCTCCTTGCTGTGCTTGTGATCGTTGGTTGCGTTCACGTGCCGAAGACCGCCGAATGCCGACAATTCGAAGTTTTCCTCCAGCGCTTCGTAGTTGATCTGCGTGTTGAGGCACATCACCCCCACCGCCAGTTCTTTGTGCTGCAAGTTTATGATAACTTATCTTTTAAAAGAAGTTTGATTCCCTTTTATTTACTATCCTATCTATATGTATATCCTCTCCACAAAGTGCGTACGTCTACATACCAACTACTTTTGCAAAACTCCTATTATCACAGAGCAGCATCAACACATTGCCGGAATTAAAGTGAATTGAAGGGAAACTTCTGCCACACCCGCATACATTGTTCAGATATTCCGCACACCGAAAAATATAATTATTCTTTATTTAAATAATAAGCACCTACGATATACTTAGGTACATGCTATCTACACCTCACCTCGCAGACCAAGAGCACTCGCTCCGACTCCGGGTGTCGCGAGATGAGCTCGCTGATGTAGAACTCGCCGTACATCTGCTGCAGGCGCGGGGAATGCCGCTCGATGATATAGTCACTATGTCGTAGTGCCACTATAGACACGCCTCACCTCGCAGACCAAGAGCACTCGCTCCGACTCCGGGTGTCGCGAGATGAGCTCGCTGATGTAGAACTCGCCGTACATCTGCTGCAGGCGCGGGGAATGCCGCTCGATGATAGTCACTATGTCGTAGTGCCACTATAGACACGCCTCACCTCGCAGACCAAGAGCACTCGCTCCGACTCCGGGTGTCGCGAGATGAGCTCGCTGATGTAGAACTCGCCGTACATCTGCTGCAGGCGCGGGGAATGCCGCTCGATGATAGTCACTATGTCGTAGTGCCACTATAGACACGCCTCACCTCGCAGACCAAGAGCACTCGCTCCGACTCCGGGTGTCGCGAGATGAGCTCGCTGACGTAGAACTCGCCGTACATCTGCTGTAGGCGTGGGGAATGCCGCTCGATGATCGGCACTATGTCATCATTGTCCTCCTCGCTGTGAAAAACTCTTAAGAAGTATTCGCATTGATTTAAGAGTATAATAATCCAGATAGCATAAACTACTTTATTTTTATACAAAAATATCTATTGAAACATTTGAAAATTCATGCTGATTTGAACGCAAGTTATCCATGTTAGCATCTTAGGAGCTATTGGAACTAATCACCGTTTCCTGATAAATAACGTTCGGGAGAGACTGTCAGTCTTCCTAGCAGTAATATAATATTACCTATGTATTAATATATGAGGATCCTGATATCGAATGAGGTTTAAAATAAAACAAAAAAAAAAGAAACAAACACAGCTCTCCTGATCCTGAGGCGCGGGCTGACCTCAACGCGGTCGGCGACGCACAGGCCGGGCAACATGTCGCCCGACATGCCGCGCTCCATAGCGGACACGCGCCTGAACGAGCCCTCCGACCGCGACTGGCCCGGCACCAACACTGCGGACCGATGGCACCGGTCAGACGTCTCCTGATATCACCTACTGCTGAGGACATACTCTTAACACAGCGCTACTGATGCCCAGACTGATGGCCGCACAGTCAGCAACGCACAGGCCGGGCAACACGGACGAGACGCGCTGAAGACCTAGTACTGACGACCAGTCCGTAATACTGACGGTACCGGTCAGAAATGTCTACTGACGGGACCTGAGGTCGTTTTCCTAACACATCTTTTCTAATCTTGAGGCGCGATCAGCGGCACACAGACACAGTAACGATATTCCCACACTTTCCGCTCGTCCTGTCCGATTCCCGTGTTGGGCCAAAGTGTTTCAGCCTTTAGTGCTTGTTTACGTTGAACGCGCGGGGGCGGTGGCGGGCGCGAGCGCGGTGTTCGCTACATGCCCGCGCGCGCGTTTTGACGTATTACTACGCCATATGTTTGATCTTTCGCGCCCGCGCCCGCCACCGCGCTCGCGCGTTCAACGTGAACAAGCACTTCGAAGAAAATCTTGAGTATACAGACGCGGGTAAGCAGTGAGCGGCTTGACCATGGCGACGTAGTGCAGATGCGGGTCGTGCATGAACATGGACTTGAGCAGGCTGTCCACCAGCTCCCGCGCGTAGACCGGGTTCCAGCACAGCAGGTGTAGGAACAGCGTGTTCCGCGCGTTCAGCTCTATCGCTCTGCAACAATCGCCGTCATATCAAGTGTGGAAGAACCATGCTGCAGTTATCTGCAAGTCAAAATGGGCCGGCTCGACCGGGGAAGTAGCATAGCACCCTCTTACATTAGATCAACGTATAAGTTAGCTTTTCTATTTCCTGCCCAGGCCCCCTTCCCACTCCGCATATCCCTTCACCTTTTCCCCTCCTATAATACGCGTCAACTTAATTGGCTTGTCTGAACATCGTGCGAGAACCTGCGCTGAACACAAATGTAGGTGTCAGAGGGACGCAGCCGCGCCCCGCACCTGCGCAAACGACGCTCGCCGCTAACTTCAGACAAGCCAGTTGACGCGGCGACGACTATACTTGCTAGTTTGCCACCCTCTATTCATAAGAAAGGCAGTTCGGCACAACGCGTAGACCGTGGTTCACTACCCCAAAATCGAATTCAGGGTAGTTTCTCAAGTCTTTTTCTCGTTTCCTCGTTTTTCAAATCAAGTATGTTTACCTACTGGCGGAAACGACTTCTGCGAAGCACTCTGGTAGTACTCAATCGGTGGTCGGATGACTTTAGTTTCTACCAGTCATAACGGCTACCTTTACCTTATAGATATTAATAAAATTACTTGTATTTAGTCCATATGTACTCTTCCCAGGCTCTTGGATGAACTGCTGGCAGTAACGGGTAGTCTTTCGCTGATAGAAAGCCGACTAATGTATCGTTTATGTCTAACTGGCATATTGATAAGATACAGTTTTCTCTGAAACATCAAACCGGGGGTTAATTATTATTCTAGTAAATGACGAATTATTTGGTGTAATTGTTGAGAAGTTGGCTAGTAGGTACATCAAATGTCGCAAGTTCGATCCTAGGAATATTAGTTTATTCTCTTGACGGATCATGAAATGGAAAATGCATTAAGGGATTTTTACTCTAAGCGGAAGCAAAACAAAAAGATCATATTGAGGAAACAAGCTTTAGAAGTAATCCATAGAATAGCCTAGCCGTCCTCTGGGACTCCAGATATAGATCTTAGGCTGGTTTCAAAGTAACGCTGGCGGCACGCGCGTAGCGTATAAACACTACCGGTTGCAGTTGAAATCGTCGCTATCTTTGCTTTTCTTGCTACGCGCGCTGTTCGCATGCTTGTCAGCGTGACTCTAAAACCAGCGAAAGCGAATTCGCTTCCAATCTCTATGCGCGTTGGCGAGGTACTGGGTTCAATACATCTCGCGAGTTGCTTTATTCTTTCCTTACTGTAGAAAGTCTTACATTAAATACACTATATCCGAGGTGTCATTAATACGAAAGTTCTTTTGCATGGACTCGTTGACCAAGGCCATGACGATGGGGGCGTCTTCTACGCTGGCGAGCCGCAATCGGCCCAAAGCTGGGGGCCGGAATATACGCGACACCATTATTACTTGATCTAAAACCCTAATTAAAATCAATTAAAATAGTAAAGTGAAATACGAGAGGATTGACAAGAGAAGTAAAATGACAGCAGAAAATATTTTTGTCAAAAAAAATCATCTATGCTTTAAGATTTTTTTAGAAATATGATGTCAAATCAAAGGAATTAAGTATCTACAAAATAAAGCAGTCATCACATCATTGAAAGCATAGATCCCCACCGTTTTGTTGGTGGGGATTTTAGGAAAAAAAGCTAACAATCCCCACTGGTAGGGATTTGTCGGTGGGGATTTTCGGAATAAACCATAGAATCTTAGCTTTATTCCGGAAATCCCCACCGACAAATCCCTACCAGTAGGGATCAATAATTGCCGAAATGTATGTGATGACTTCAGAACGTCTGCACCAAATAATTCCTTTTCTTGTTGAGTTTTTTATCGTCAGGACAAGGTTTGTATCTCAAACTTTACTTCACCCGTGCAAAGCCTAGGCAAGCAGTTAGTGAAAAACCCTAAAACATTAGAATGGTGTAATGCCTCAGGACCTGTATGAACGGGGTTTTCGGGTTATTCCACAAATCCCCATTGGAAATCCCCATTGATTTCTCATGATGGGGATTTGTGGAAAAAAGAAGACATTCACTTGTTTTTCCGACATTCATTTGTTTATCTGACATTCATTTGTTTTCCGACATTCACTTGTTTTTTATTCATTTGTAAACTTCCTGATTATTTAATTTCTATTTTATTTGATTTTGTATTTCATTTCTAAGGTAATGGAGATTTGTGAACTTCCTTCTTTTTTCCACAAATCCCCATCATGAAGCATTAATGGGGATAAGTGAACTAAAAGTTCACAAATCCCCATTGATGGAGATTCCCGATGGGGATTTGTGGAATAACCCGGGTTTTCAGGGGTCAGGCCGTTGACTAAAACAAAAGCGTAAACTGCATATCTAGCTAAGAATGCAGACAACACACTTTATTTTACTTTTATTACTAGACAATAGAATCAATTTTATATTTTTTTATACTTTGAAATAAAACACCGATATTTATATATTCTTATGTTTATTATTATTATTCTTAAAATCAAAACTCCCAGAATGTCGGTTGAAATCGTCACAGCGCCAAGCTCTAAGGCGTTAACAATATAGGTAGATAGGTACTGTTTGAGCTTCACTTAATCATAAAAAACTTCATTAACTGATATTATCCTTAATATACAGAACACAACATAATCTAATACAAAATAATTTAATTCTGTAACAATATTCCTACTAGGTCTAATTAGCATCAATAAATAAGATGACTTCATTGTGGATTCTCTTTGGGAGTGATCAGCTCTTACGCCACAGATATAAAAATATTATTTTAGAAATATCCAATTGTAAGGAGAAATCACGCTTTTGTAAATAATTTTGTTTGTATCCGAACAATTAAATCTTCTGTTGGTTTTCATACAGTTTAAAAAATGTAAAAAATGTGGCTACGTATAATGCCTAAATGCCTATTTGTCAATGATTGAATGCAGAATAATTCGAGCTATACAAAATTATTTACTTAGCGTGATTTCTGCAAATGTCAGTCGATTATACAACGGAACCACAATACCAGAGTATTAAACTTCCAGAAAAATATTTACATAATTTTGTGGCCTAATTGAACTAATATGTATAAAACAACTTTCGATCGATTTATATATCAATAGATGTGCCCTTAACGTCATGGCATAGACATACGTTTCTTGTAAGTTTTGATTTAATGTGGAAGCCTTTGGTTTTAATTAATCCTGTTTGGAAACCAACTCCTGGCAATAAGTTCCACATAATCAACAAGCAACGTACACCAAAATATATCCAGTCTTGCTAGCGTAAAATACAATATTGTAACATGGGCACATCTAAGATATAAATCAATACAATAAGGGTCAAGCAGGATAATTATAATTATGGACATAACTAAATTCAATCTGTTTGAACTTAAATACAATATACATTACACTAAACGCAATGCACAGAAACAGCAGAAGATGAACGGCAACAAACTATTACGAGTAAGCGGAATTGTTAAACATGAATGTTGTGAAGAATTATACCTTTTTATAATTCATAGCTCCTGTGCTACAACTTAAAAACTAAACAAATTGATTACTTAGAATAAAATAATAAGACCCACGACCCAATAACTTAGTAATAGTAAACAAAAATTCCATGTGAATACGTAATTTTTGTTCAAGTCACAATAACAACTATCTGAACATAAAAAATTAAAATATTGCTTACATAAAATTTAGGCGGATGTTGATTTATTGTGAAAAATGACGTGTCCCATGTAGAACACGCGATTTTTATATGGCTGATTTCTATGTCCAAACTATTCGATGTCGATTGAATAAATACGATCCGATAATTAGCTTCTTAATTTTGCACAAAACACAAACTAAAATTTAATTCTTATGTCAGTAAAATGTATAATCGTTATCTCGATTATTATTTATTAATTCACATGAAATGGACAAAAATATTGCTGAATGCTTTTTTAGAACTGTTTGTCTGATTTGTCTACAATCAGTAACTAACGCACATACTGACTAAATCAAAATTATGCTAGAATATTTACAAAAAAATCTAAGTCAGCGCATTGAATAAAACGAAAGTATTCGTGCATTTAATTTATAAAGCAAAACGTATGACGGTAACCACGTTCTCGACCAAAACGACATCCTATCTCATCCTATTAGTGATGTACGTTGTATTAAAACTAGTAGAAAATTATGCTATTTACGATTCAATATTTAAAATATTTTATACTAAACGAAATGAAAAGTAATCGCTATACAGATTTAATAGTAATTGTTAATACTTATTAAATAATGCATGAACTATAAAAGCGGCCCACTATCCTCATGTATCTATTGAAACAGATGTCTTTTATGTGTATAAAAATATTGTCAATATAATATCATCCATTTAACTATATCATTCTGCTCTATTAATTATAAAACGTAACCTTTAGTAATAAACGCGAGTTTATTCACATTAGAGTGGAAAGCAATCTGGTCTAGTTGCTATTCTACACCCACATAACTACTTTAGAGAATTTCAATATGTTTGAGACTATCATAAATGCCACTTCACCGTATGAGTATCGTCGAATAAAAATATGTATATCTAGACGTCTAATTCATTGTTAGTTCCAGCGATAAAACTAGAAATGGACATAATTAAAATATTGATAGTACGCTTATCGATAAATAAGAACAAGTCTACATAAATTCTTAACTACATAGCTCTCTTACAATCGTTATGTATCATACAAAACTATTTTGTAATATAACATCGCGTATTCTGCAATACATTGAATACATCTAGGTACATCTGGATAATTAGTCATAGTTCCGAATGCGAGTATACGATAAGTAAAATTACTTAAGGCAAGTGAATAATATATAACGTCCTATGTTAAAAGACTATCACACGATGCCAAACAATAATTTCGAGAGATCAAAGTCCGGACACTCGACTCGCGCAACGGCTGAGCACAGCTCACGTCGTTTCGCCACCGACACAATCAAATGCATAATTCTACTGGCTATGGCTATAAATACATCTATAGTAAAATTCTCTTCTCAAAGATACGGAAAAATATCTTAAGTCTATCATACCATTATTTATATACACGTAGGTCCATATGATGTTTTCCTAAAGCGTATACTGTCATATCATCTCAAAATCACACTGCAACCGAAAGATTGCATCTATAGCCATCGTCTTTCACACACACCTATCGCTGCCTGATATAAAATTACTTGCACCATTATAATTTTTATATTTGAGACATTATTTGCTAAATATATTATTGCGTTTGTTTATTAATGGCCAGTCGACTTGAATAACTTATGTTCGATTCATACTAAAATACAATACTTTTAAAATCAAATTAATAACTTAATTGCTCACTTTATTATTTATCAGAAAAAATAATTACACTCGTAGTCAATTATAGATCAATTAGTGAATTTACTGAACCTACTAAGGAAACATGAAATGGTATACTTTTGTTGTCTTTGCACAAAAATAATGGTTTCTATTTTCAATTGACCATTTGCGTCCTATCAAGATACACAAAGATAAAACTCATGGAGTATCTACTTTCTCAAGCATCGAACTTCAGGGTCTCGAAATCGATTAAACCGATTATTCGAGAATATAATCGGACCTGGTCGCCAAACGTAAAAACGACGTTACTAAATGCTCAATTAAATCTGGTCAATACTCGATAAAATAAGATCGGAAAAATGGGTGTCTCCTGTACAAAAATCACAATCATAACCCTCGTAAACAATGATATTATAATAAAAAATAGGTAGTTAAGTTAGTTAAGCTAAAAAAGTCGCACCCGAAAACTAAGCTAATTAGCAAACCCGAGCTCAGTCTCGCGAAAGCATTGACAGTTCGATAGGTATAGACCGACAAACTTTTAAACCGGTGGCGGCGTCGCTACTGTCGTTTTAGTACTGTCAATAAATATCGTTTTTGCATTGCAAAAACTGACATTTCACGTAGTTCCAATGTTGGCCACCGGAACAGATAAGTTTGTCGGTCTATACGTACGCCGCCGTGGACAATTTTTGACTTTGCATCAGTACTGACATTTAATCTATTTCTACCTCTTTTTTATTATAATATCGTAGTATTATAGGTCGTAAACAATAAAAGTACTGAAAATACTGCAACGTCCGGGTACATCGAGTAAGTTCGAAAGTGAGGCGCGGGGAGAGGTCAACGACCGGCGGCCGGGGCGGGGCAGGCACTTCCTTCCAGCACTTCTGGCCCTCACTATGTAGGGGCGAGGGCCAATCACTCGGGCACTACCACGCGACGCAAGGATGAAACCCCGCCCGAGCGTCGGCGATTAACCCCGCCCTGGACTAATTCGACAAGAGCCCCACCCATAGTAGAAAGAGTTTAAGTAGGCTATCTCCGGCCCGATCCGCGATACAACACTAAGCTAAATTTAAATTCAGTGCCGCATAAGCGGTGCCGAAAAGTCGTGTCACGTGATTCTTGTTCGGTGTAAGAGCTCATTCACACTGATCCGTCAATCAATCAAATCAATCAAAATAATGATTCGTGAAAAATGACGATTCGTCAAAAAACACGAATCGTCATTGACGGATCAGTGTTAATGAGCTCTTAGCCCCGACTGGCGCACTGAAAAACGGGTCGAGATTTTGTTTGATTGTGCGTGCATACTATGGCGCACATATCCAAGCCGCGCGCGGGTGTTTTTATAAAGATAACGTACCACTCTTTCTACTATGCCCTACCTGGGACAGGGGTTCGGAGAGCGGGGCTGGAGGTCGGGGGCGGACGCGGGGCGGGTGCGAGGGGTGCGGGGCGGGGGCAGGACGCGCGGTCATCACTTGGGCGCGTGCTTGTGCTTGGGCGGCGTGGTGGGCGGCCCGCCCTGCTCGCCCGGCGCGCCGATGGGCACGCCCTCGCTGTCCACCTCCGTCTGCGGGACACAACCACCTGCTTTACTATCCGATTCAAATGCTATTAGGATAATACCTTTTGGAATTCAGCGAAAAATTACGTCATCTGCGCTTGTCCGTAACCTTAGCAACCAATAGCAACGCATTATTTATAGGAGTATGCGTAAGTCATAACTGTAGCGTCACGCATCTCCAGAAGGTCGTATCCTAATAGCATTTGAACCAGATAGTAGACTCCATTTTCTTAATTTTTTTTATATAAAAACAAAAGTTGGCTACTCTAATATAGATTACAAAGCTACATTCAAATAGCTTGGTTGCCACTAAGAAGAAGGGCGCGAACTTCTAATTATTTAATTTACAATATTTTTGGATATTACTCGGAAATATATTTATCTTGTTATAGAGATAAATTTCACTACTTAAAATTAAAATCTAGGATATATGGCTCACCTTTTCATCTTTAGCAGTAGTCTGTGGTGATGAGGTACCATTGTTTGTGGGCGTGTTGTCGGCGGCGTTTTCTGATGCCTCCGTGCTCGTGGTACCTTTAGAGTGAAAAAATTTGCCTTTTACAATAGATATCGAAAGAACTCCACAATAGGGTATTACACACCATGAATAAAAAAAACTAAAATTATGATTCTATGATAGATTCATGAAAAAGTAAACAAAGAATTACAAATTCCATTCATAAAAGTGAAAAATAAATTTAATATTTCAATTTTAAAATTCATGTTTTTTAATCTGTCCTTCATTTGACGAAAACGCTGTACGCCATGTTGGCTACCGATGTGACGTCACTCGACTTGTAAACAAATAACCTCAGTTTTTGTAAGTACTGTGTTTACTGCATTTACTATTGTTATTTCGAAGTTTCTTAGTTATTATTATCACGTTTCTCGATATTCCGGCACTAAAATATAATTACATCATGGAAGACGGTTTTGTAAAAGCAGAAAGCACTAATCTTCCACGGATAGATACATGGATGGTGGCGAAATTTTTCGCTTGCAATCCCGATTTCTGTTCTGCGGAATTGAGAAATGTTAAAACGTCTATGTAAGTATTGATATATTGCCAATTTTTGTTTAATATAGGTAATATAATTCTCCATGTCGTTTTCCAGCTACACATAAATTTTAAACACTTTAAAACATAACCTATGATATAGAAATAGTTTTGTAATGTTATGAATATAATTTTGCATGTATAAAAGGTCTATTGTATTGCACTTACATCATAATGATATTTACAGAATAAGTATTAAGTCTTTCTTTGTGGACAATGACTTCGGATCTCTTCATGCTACTTTCAACATCGTATTTCTCATTTTTAATTCTGTTGGCACTTGGATCCATAACTTTCCCGGCGTTTTAACACTTGTATTCTTACATTTAGACACAAGACCCCAATGATATGGACTATAATTCTTTATTTATTGGCGAAAATAACTTTATTCCCTCAGTAAAGCGTCATGTTTACACTGCGAGTGACGTCACAGCATGGCGGCCTAGGATTTGAGGCGTTTTCGCGCTAATTTTTAAATTGAAAAATGAAAACTCGTTTTTATTAATTATTAGGTACATAAAAAATATATTTCTATTTTTTCATGCTATTTTATCACTAAAGGATTAATTTAAATTACTTTTTTTAATGAGGCTATAATACCCTATTTTGTGTTTGTCGATGGCTCAGTCTTTCACCGTTAAAAGTCATTGTCAAAATTTTTGTTACTCATCTGCATACTACTCGCAAAGAACTCTCGACTGTTACAATCCCTCCATGTAGGGCAGCATTGCCTAATTTGCCGCCTCCGGCAGGCAAACGAGCCAGCGGGTCGCCTAATGGTAAGCAATCACCGCCGCCCATGGACATCTGCGACACAAGAGGGATCGCCGATGCGTTGCCGGCCTTTTAAGAAAGAACTTTCAGCTGTTACCCGCTGCCGCTCCCGTGAATCTCAAGGCAGAGGCCTATCGATCACAGGCTACCGCAGTGTACTCACCGGCTTGTATGTGCAACGCGTTGCCCTGGTCGGCCTCGTGTTCACGCACGACGGCGTCGAGGTTGTACCGGCGGCGGTACGAGATGAAGAACGACCGCACGTGCGCCTCCGTCTTCGTGCCTAGCGTCTCCGCGATCGCCTGGAAGTCTTTACCTGGAACAAAATCGCAGCGGTTCAATCTCTTATGCCATATATACCAACTTTTTGGTAGCTCTACTTATTTCTTTGCTCACCTACCGATCTAATAAAGGACATACAACGATTTTTTAAATCATCAAAAAAGTATAAATCGATTTTCTTTTTGCTCTTTAGTTGGCAAATCGGCACTAACAGCTTTTAAACTTACAGGCGTAATTTACCGTTTACTGGTAGGTAGGTATATCATCGCTGGATCAACAGCAATCAATCATTTGTCGTGACTCAATTTGTACTCAGTCATAAATATTTACTATTTACGTCTGCAAAAAGCTTATCAGTAAGTACGGTCAACCGAACATCCCGGTTAACGCTTGCAGTTCGATAATAGCACTTATGCCCCCGACATAAGAGTAGTACAAAGTGTTACGTCTGACGTGCTTTTTACTGTACATAATTAATTAAGGCAATAATAACATTCGTGATTTTGGTAGTGCTCATCAGTGTGGTGAAAATTGTTAACTCACAACGCTCTTTGTAGTTGTTCTGTTCAATGGCAAATTTGACCGATATGCTAGTATTGAAGCTTTACTTACCATATTTCCGGACGGCTGTGACTGCCATAAGCAACTCGTCGTTCGTCCAACGCGAGTTGATCTTCGCGGGCGGCTCGCCGGGCCTGAGGTCTTCCACTCCCGCGTCGCCTACTTTCCTCTTCATCGCACTCAGCTGCTGTTTGTGTTGCTGCACCTATTAGGACACAACAACCGAATGTAAGCCAACTCCTCCCAAACGTCAGGCTACTCATAAAATAACAAAACACCTCTGCAGTCATGTATCAAACAAACTATCAGGATACAACTGGTTGTGCTATCTGGATTATCCAAACAAATAATTATACAGGTACTCCTAAGAAACAATCGCAGAGGCAATGTAAATAAATATCATGACTGAGCAAGCATAAATTTAAATAAAATACTTGTTAAAAACATAACTGGACAACTAGTAACTATGTGTGCAGAATATTTACGATATCACCTAATAAAGTATTGCAGTATTATTCAGCAGAAACTACGTTATCTATGCTATGAGCTATTATTGTTTATCACATTCTCACATTACATCACACAACCAGCCATCCATGCTCGATAGTTTTTTTGTAATTTCCCAATGTGCGTAGTGTCAACGTAGGGTGAGAATGTGTCACGCATCGGTACTACATAGCAATCGGTGGCGAATCGCCTCTTACTTGTCTCTTGAGCGATATAATTTCTCTGTCCATCGCTTTAAGCATAGCTTCGCCCTGATTGACTAGGCCGGGCTGGGGTGGGTCGCCGGGCTGCGGGCCGGTTGCCATGGCGACGAGATCGTCGTGGTTGATGTAAATGCCTCGCGGCAGGCGGTGCTTGTACCGCTGCTGCTTCGAGCCGGGCCCGCGGCGCCCGGACGGGCCGCAGAGCGGTCTCATCGTGCCCGTGCGTCTGTCACAGGACCGCCAATCAACAACCATCCTCATTAGCCCAGGGCTGCCATCTTGACAAGCGCGAGGCCGACGTCTAACTACAGACAACGAAGCTCAGTCTGATAAAAGGAACTATCAAACTAGATTATGCGATAACCACGGCTTCGAAAATCCGACGACGGCCGTGGAAACTACGGAATGATCCGATCCTAAAAGATGGCAACCCCGGCAAATAATGCGCCTAACCACGCTCTAATTTGATATTTAACTTTACAAAACATGCAAGTGACTGCAAAGAATGATTAGTTGAAAGTGATCGTTACCGACCTGGCGTGCACGAGGCAAGCCTGGCACAGCCTGTGCGAGTTGTGCGTGGTCGTGTGCGTGCAGAGAATCCCGCACACCGTGCACCACTTGCCCGCGCCCTCGCCGCCGCCCTCGCCCTAACACCCAACAACATTTTACTACCTGACTAAAGCCGACACACCTAATACATTTACTATGCAAGGACGGACCAACACTGTGACTCCTCACACACTTCTTTTAAAAAACCCATTAGAATATTAATCATATTCTGCACACATAAGATTCACTAGTAATATTTCCTTCTAACAGGGGCTATTAAAGGAAGCATGCGGGAGTTAGGTATAAAGCAGGAATGGGACAGCAGGTATCTATGTTTCGTAACATATATAGAGTTAACACATAGTGCAACATACAACACATCGATAAATGCGTAATAAACTTCGTGTGTTTTTAATAATATAATAAACATTCTCCAATTTCTATAACAATTATTATCCTACTTATTTTGGGAACAAACAAGAGAGAGATAATTTGAAAACAAAAACAATAAGGTAATTAATTAATGTTAAGGAAATGGGAGAAAACATTGTACATATTAACATAGATTCGACAGATCAACAATTAGTTATATTGGTACAACAATTAGTGGTATTTTTATATTTGAGAATGAATGTTGCATGTGTCATGTCATGAGCTTAGCAGCCTTAGTTTGTAGATAAAAATGCAGAGCAGTCCAACTAAAAACAAGAAGCAATGTCAACAAGCAGCCAAGTAACGCCTGATTCATGACAACTGAATAAATGAGCAGCTAATTGAAGAAAATTCTATTATTTGTAATTGAGACCAAAACATCGACGGCGAGTCAAATTTTCTTCATTCACAACTGCTAAATGTATGAAATGAATTACATAAACTTTTTAAAGCATGTGTCACCACAAAATAAAAATTGCATGTTATAGACAAAATAATATAATGTCATGGGGTGCAACAATGATGCGTCAGTATTACAGGAGTTCAGGAGTTTGCAACAGGCAATACCTTAGGATGGTAATAGGGTATTTTACCCGTTTTTATTTAAGAAAAGTGATTCTTGGTTTAACAAAAACTTTAACAGATTGCAGATGAAGTTCGAAAAATAAATTGAATAAAATTAAAGCTAGGTAGGCAATGCTTATGATGATGATATCACATATTTCTGTATGTGTCCATAGAGAAATAATAGAGCATGATAACGAAAATGTAAAACTGAATTTCAGAGGATTTATATCGTTGCATGTACCTACATTGAAAAATTTCAACCATAGGCAAATACCCTATTGATAAACATTCAATATGGATGACAACACACCAATCAAATAGATATAGTGAAAGGAGTGAAGAAGACACTGTACATCGAGGTTCCGTGGTGACATTAAGATCGTCGGAATGCACGCACCTTGGCGTCCAGCTGGCCGGCGGCGCGAAGCGACACCGCGGCGTCCGCGGGCTTCCCTCCGCGGACTATACCCCGGTGGAAAGTCCACTTCTGCCATAGCCAATACATATCCATAACTCACAAGTTAAAGCGCCCAGCGTTTTCGGGGTTACTCTGAACTTAAAATCTGTCGCAACTTTTTTTATAATATTAGTTTTGTAAGATATTAATCCTATCACAGTAGGTTTCAGATAATATTGGTACCTGTGTCCTATCACAGTAGGTTTTAGATAATATTGGTACCTGTGTCACGATCGAGACATCCTTAGCTGGATGAAGTTTATTTCAATACCGAAAACTTCTGAAGTCCTTTGTACGTTTCACAATTTGTTTCTCTACAATGCAGAGCAACTTAGTAAATGGTTGCAAATCATAAAGGAAACTGTAGAATCTCAGGTCTTTGTTGTGAATGGTGTAACAGAAATAATTTACGTAACTTTAACCTCCTCTGCATTTCTATTTACCAACTGTGCCAAATGTGTATATGAAGTACTTTCAAATAATTGTAATTGGACAATCCAGATACAGTATCATCAAGTACAATTTATATTTACTTTATCTACATTAAAATGTGGGACTGCACACAATGAAATAAAATAATAAGCAAAATATAAATTTAGTTAGACAAAATTACAATGGTAGCAAGAAAACATATAGGATGATATAGGAGTACATACCTTTTCGTCATTATCAGACTCCTTGTCGGAGCCACCTGGTTCAGAACCAGCTGACTTTCCTGTCCCTGAACCTGTGGCATTACGACCATCGGTGACCACATCCATTGTGGATGTGCGAGTTCTCGTTTTCTTCCATGAGTAGTAGTATTTGACTAAAGATGCTATTGACTTGTCAGGCAACTGTTAAAAGCAAACATTTTGATTTTGTATAATCTTATAACTTTGAGATTGTATATTATGAGGTATGGATTAATGTTCATACATTTTTGTGTGTCACTGGAGTTGGCAGTTTTGTTACAAACCTTAGTGATTTATAAAAGCTTTACCTATTTTTGTTCTTTTATTATAAATTGTGTATACTACAAAAAAAAACTTTATTTCCATTTTAAAAGATTATAACAATGTAGTTTTCTAAAAGCGACCTAACCACTAATTTGAGTCATCATTAGTGAAGTCAAAAGCTTAAGACATTAGATGTAATTAGTTGATTCCATTATTTAGAATAGGTCAATTAGCTACTTCTGGTTTGGCCAGATTTCCATCAACAAATACATACTATATCACTTTAACATTACAAGAATTGCTGCTTTTGCAAATACTACTATAAGTTTTTTTTATGCTGCCACACAGTGGGCTATTTTGATTTTATGTCTACTAAAATTCGAATCCTTAGAGGAAACTCAGTGGGCATAGTATAACTGATCAGGATGACGATGATGAAAATTCAAACTCAAAATCTATTCGGCTTCCAAAATATATCTAATGCTGGCCATACACCATCAAGCCTATCGTCAAATCGGCTTGATGCAATCGATTGGATCAAACCGATTTGACCATGTGTGGGTGTGGATGGGCTTGACAACTCGAGTTATCAAGCCAATCCACACCCACACACGGTCAAATTGGCTTGATCCAATCGATTGGATCAAGCCGATTTGACGATAGGCTTGATAGTGTATGGCCAGCATAAGTAAAACTCACTGCTCTTATAGCTTGTGCAGTAATAAAATAATTATGTTATAAACTCTAACAGAGAAAATAAAACTTACCATTTGCCGTATTCTATGAAAGCTTTTACCATGGAACTGGAAAGCTTGCTCAAACAGTACTTTGTCTTCCACCGTCCACTCGTCAGGGAAAGGTGTGAAGTTTGCCAGATCCATTGATGCCCGGTTCAAGTCGTGTTTGTGCCAGAATAACATACCCAGTGCTTGTTCACCATTGTAACCATATTTTTCCTTGGCAGTTGTTATGTATTCGTCCACTAAAACAATTTATGGGTTTAACCTAAGCTTTGTAGCCAAATGTTTTATTGTTACAAGAACTTTTTAGGAAGAACATTCTTGTGGAAAAGAGGTATCCTTTGCTTGTATATATTATTTTGACATCAAAATAACATGATTGTTTTTGTTTATAATGATCATAAATAAAGGCTAAAAATTCATCTATGCTGTATAGATTTGGTGTATTCAATGTTTTTCCTAAAAAGCTACCTTATCAATGGTAATGTTACTCACATTTAATGTCAGATATATCGGCAGTAGGCGACCACACCAGCAGGGCCCTGTCTGATATGAGCTCAGGCTTCCGAGCCTCCACTGGCTCCAACTCTGGGCAGACTGCCTGGTAGTCCCTACCCACTCTTATCTTCTCGGCTGCAAATGGTACTACTGCTTGGTGGCGAGTTACATTGGTAGTGATGAGATGAGCGCAGCATGAAGGCAGATGATGAAAAGCACAAAAATTAAAGCATGTCAGATGGTCGTTTATGAGATATAACCGCTCCGGTTATCGATATTAGTACATAAAGGCGTTTTGGATTTCCCAACATTACGAAGCAACCAGATCAAGTTGACGCATTTCATTTAAAAGCTTCCCGTGATGTCTACTCTACTCCACAAAATTAAGCCAATACAAATAAAACATTTCTCATACCATTTTCATCTTCTGAACTAGAGTCTGGACTTCCATGGCCATTGGGGCTTGGCCCCCTCGACCGCTTCCCGTTCCGAATATCATTACTCCTCTCAGCCAAAACCATGTCTACGCACTTAATAGCACTAGGATAACTCTAATTTCACACAACACACAAATTCATTTAAACAATATTATGTTAAAATAATAAAATCACAAGGAAATGCGAAGCTTCGCACAAAAATTCAAACGTGATTCAAACCACCGCATCAATAATCTGACAAACCAGCCATTGTACGCATCAGAATTCTTTAAAGCGTCTGTACACGAGCATTCACTTTGCAGAGTAGTTTGTTTGAAATTACATTTTTGAATGGAATAAACAATTATTATTATTTCTCAATTAATTTTTTATCAGTTAACCACGGTTTCTACCTTTAGTTCATAAAAATTCGTAATTTTAAATCTGTACTTTTAATGCAAATTATTTTCTTTATAGCAACACTTTTACTACAGACGATTTCAGAAATCTCATTTTATACATTATTACAATATTCCTTTGTTATACCAAAATTCGCAATAGCCCATTGATATGCTTTCGTTAATAAATAATATATCGTAATAGTTTTTATCCCCTACACAAACAAATAAGTAAAACCCTTTGATTGTTGTAAATAAATAAGTACTTTACTACAAAAGTATTTTTTTTAAACAACAGATGACGCTGTACGCAAAAGCCAAGCGTAAGCCTTTATTTACTAATGAAGGGTTCCGTACGTTAATTTACAAAATGTTTCTTAAGATTTGAAACAAGGTAAGGTAATTATTAACATAATAAAAACCAGATATATGTACAGTAATAATAACATACAAATATAATATGGAGTAATTTAAATGCATTTAAATGCAGTCCTACAAACTTATGTATCTGTTCCGGTGGCGGCGGGCGTCGCTATCGCTACCACTGAGCAAGTAAATCGCTACTGTCTTTCATATTGCTCACTCAGTGCTGGCTGTCTATTTAGAACTGTCATTAAAATTAAAAATCGTTTTTGCATTGCATTTCACGTAGTTCCAATTTTGGCCACCGGAACAGATAAGTTTGTCGGTCTATATTAGGAATTTGACGTCATAATAAGCAATTTTGATTGCTTCCTTCTTACTTATGACAATCAAATTATTAAAAGGAGAGAAGGGTAGGTGGTAGGTAACTCTCTCGGTGGGTAACATGTCTGAGGTTGCGAAAGGTGACTTAAAATAAATCTAAGTCTCCTTGGATTTGTACTGAGGATAGAATATAGCCTCAAGCAAGAGCATTGGCTCTTCTTGCAGACCCTCAAAACCGCTTAGTTTATTTAAAATAAAAGTCACATGATTAAAGGTTAAAAATTGGTAATGAAAGTGAAGTATGTATAAAGCCTTTCTTTGATAATGAAAACCTTGAGGAACCCTAATTTAAAATAATTATAGTTTTTTAAATTACATTTGATTGACTCCTAGTCTAACGTCAAATATGTTAAATGTGATTTCCACCAATAGCGATCATCAATTTATTGCTTCTCTCCCCTGATTAGTTAAAACTGCCTATCTAAACTGACAGTTTACGTGGCTGGCATACCCGGTTAGACACCGTCACATTTTGACAGTTGCTGTTGCTCCGTATTTTTGGGGACGAATTTTCCTCTCGTTTGAAGAATGTTATCAAAATAGATAACGAGTATGCTTCATTACAATAATATCGTTAGCGTACGGTGAAGACGCGATAGTGAGGAGGAGGCAAAATAGGCTTTTTATTAGTTATGCCACTGCCGTGATCAGAACCGCGTTGTGACTATTATTTTGCTACTTTTTCGCTTTTTAGGGTATATTTTAGTTGTTATGTAACTTATATTGTGTTTTGGTGAGTGTAACTGAACCGCTGGGAAGATGAGGACGGTGGCGCTGGTCAGCGGCGGCAAGGACAGCTGCTACAATATGATGCAGTGCGTTGGTGCCGGGCACTCGATCGTCGCGCTGGCCAACCTCCAACCGAGGCTGAAAGGTTACTTTTATTCCATCACCCGATTTAGACGCTTAAAATCCTAACGGGAGAGCCTACATTAGCATGAACTATTGTCCCATTGGAAATTATCGTGACTTAGTGTTGAATGATTTATTTTGTTTTGTGTTAGATGAAAGGTAAATAAGTTATTGTAACTAGGATACCCCTCGTCTTACAAAATTAATAACTACAAAATATAGTTATAGATAATTTAATTATCTATAACTATATTAGCATTTGAAACAAATTTTTTTGCTACTTTGAAAAAATAATTGTTTTTTTTTCTTCTTCTAATGAGTAGGTACTTTATTTTACCTATTGTGTAATAATAGTAAATATACCACCAGTTTTAAAACTATTATTGAGTTATATGTAATAAAACATGTCTAATGTAGTAGTAGTAGTCCTTTTTAATTAAGATTTTATTTTACTCTGTGTTTTCAAGATATTGAAACTGTATAGCATATAAAGTACCTATATTCTACAGAAGTGAAATAAACATGAAATGATAACATAACAATACAATGACAGTTTCACTATATTTTAATTTAAGGTAAATGTAAGAGCAATGGTCTATCGGTCTGTTTGTTATACTTTCACAACAAAACTATAAACAATCAATGTTAGAAAAGTTTGTCATAATTTATCAGTCAGATAGCAGTGATGCTGTTGTTTTTTTAAATTAGACCAAAAAGTCAACAATTTTCATATCTAGCATTATTTCTAAGGTCTGACTAGCATTTTTCCTAAGGGCAATTTTTTTTAATACCTAGCTAGGAAAAAATAAAGAAAATTAAAATTTAATTCTGCTAGTGGTAGACTCATGTGACATTGACTGTACCTAGGTTGGCATACTCATGTATAAAATAATTTAACAGTTTAACTTAATTATGATTTACAATTCTAGATGAGCTGGACAGCTACATGTACCAGACTGTGGGCCACCAAGGTATTGAGCTTTATGCCGAGGCTATGGGGCTTCCCCTATATCGGGAGATGATAACCGGAGTTGCTGTGGACCAAGGAAGAAATTACGAGCCAACTGAAAATGATGAAGTGGAAGATTTATACAGGCTCCTGGCCAGAATCAAGGTTGGTCGCAGGTTTCATTATTTTGAACTTTTAATAAAAAAAAATCCTTTTGTTGGCAAAGGTCCAAATAAGTTAGCTAAGTATATCTTGCCTTATATGGCCAAATAAGATGTAGGCCTTTTACCAATTTTTTATACCATACCATTTGCTATCATAATTTATTTTATGTCATTAAAAGTTTATAAAAAAATGTTTTATTTTAGTAAAAAATGACTTTTTTTTTGCCTATTGTTCAGACCCCATTTTATCAGACCTAAAGTCTATTTAAGAACAGAAAAACATCATGAAATGTTTTTTTATTTTGGAAAAACATTATAGTATAATAGCAATAGCAATATTATTAATAGGAATTATAGCAACCAGGGCATTAGCTGTCTCCGTGTGCAAACTCTTCAAGCAATGTGACATTGGGACATGGTTTCATTGACATTGTGTACATTTAATAATAATATTTACACTATGTGAGTGTGTGTTAGTCCATAAGATTGTCGGGAACTAGCACATGCTATCTCTCTGACAGATATCTATGCTCTTATCTCTGTAGTATAATTGAACTGTTGCAGTCATTTTTATCAACAATGTATTGTTTTAGGATGATTTAGATATAGAAGCAGTAGCTGTGGGTGCAATCTTGTCAGATTACCAAAGAATTAGGGTGGAGAATGTGTAAGTATCCTTCGGACGTAGTTCTTAAAATGAACGAGAATTAATTTGGTAAAAGACTATTATTTTTTTACAAAGTCGTATTTGTTAAGTGTAAAATGGTAATATTAATATTATGATGAGTAATTACTCTAATTATTGTATCTATTTTTATAGCCTTCCGCCCTCGGCTTCGCGTTAACTATAGGACGTTATCCCGCGGGAATATCTTTATAAATTGTACAGTTGTTGTAGCCTAGGTGTTATTCTGATGTGTAAGCTATATTATTGTAAAGTTTCATTGAAATCCATTCAGTAGTTTTCACGTGAAAGAGTAACAAATATCCATAATACATGCATACAAACTTTCGCGTTTATTAGGGTTCCGTAGCCAAATGGCAAAAACGGAACCCTTATGGATTCGTCATGTCTGTCTGTCTGTCCGTCCGTATGTCACAGCCACTTTTTACCGAAACTATAAGAGCTATAATGTTCAAAATTAGTAAGTAGATGTATTCTGTGAACCGCATTAAGATCTTCATACAAAAATAGAAAAATAATAATAAATTTTGGGGGCTCTCCATACTTAGAACTGAAACTCAAAAAAAATTTTTTCATCCAACCCTTACGTGTGGAGTATCTATGGATAGGTCTTTAAAAATGATAATAAGGTTTCTTATATAATTTTTTTCTTAACTGAATAGTTTGCGCGAGAGACACTTCCAAAGTGGTAAAATGTTGGTCCCCCCCCCTGTAACTTCTAAAATAAGAGGACGATAAATCTAAAAAAAATATATGATGTACATTATTATACAAACTTCCATTGAAAATTGGTTTGAACGAGATCAAGAAATTAGTTTATAAATTTTTGGGGCTTCCCATACTTAGAACTGAAACTCAAAAAATTATTTTTCTTCAAACCCTGACGTGTGGGGTATCTATAGATAGGTCTTTAAAAATGATAATAAGGTTTCTTATATCATTTTTTTCTAAACGGAATAGTTTGCGCGAGAGACACTTCCAAAGTGGTAAAATGTTGGTCACCCCCCCCTCTAACTTCTAAAATAAGAGAACGATAAAACTAAAAAATAGATATGATGTACATTACCATGCAAACTTCCATTGAAAATTGGTTTGAACGAGATCAAGTAATTAGTTTTTTTTAAAACGTCATAAATCGTAAACCGCAATTTTCCTCTCATTCAATCAACTCAAATATAAAAACGTCGATCAAACTTACAAAGAACTACAAGAACTTTTATATTATGATGATACTTGCTACTACGGAACCCTTCATGGGCGAGTCCGACTCGCACTTGGCCGGTTTTTAATATTAGTAGGATTTAGCCATTTAGGTGTATTTAATTGATTGTTCATAAGAGGGTATGTTTTCAGGTGTCGTAGGCTAGGCTTAGTGTCGTTGGCGTACTTATGGAGGAGGAACCAGAAAGAACTGTTGCAGGAGATGATTACGAGTCGTGTTGAAGCTATCATCATAAAGGTAAACACTCATTACCATGTAATTGTGTTTTACAACTTTAGCGTTTTCTTCAAAACACGAACTGTTAATGACATCATCAATGTATACAAAATGTGTTTCTTTTATTATTGCGTACAGTGATCATAGCGTCAAGTTATTTAAATAACTTAATATTGTTGAAAAAATATTTACTGAAAATTAAGTTGTACATACTGTTATTTATTTATTTTTTGCCACAGCAATTTCGTTATCGACATTTCGTAATGAAATGAATGAAAGTGAAGTTACTCTTTCTAAAATAGCAATTTCTTTGAACCCCTTGAAAATACTAAGAAGAAAAATCAGTCAAGTCGATCGACATTAAGTACTTAATGCCTTTAAATGCCTACATGTTTGATCAGATAATTATATAGATTGAACAAGTAATACAATCGTGATAGGTATAAATAAACGTAATTTGAATAAAGTTTGCGGTCATGTAGTAGGTCTGACTGCGTGTGAAATTGGCAATAGGTGATTGACCGCGACCATTGTCGACTTTGGTTGTTTTGTTGGCGTATACCTATCATTAGTAGGTATTACGTTTCTTTTCGCGCTTAGTAGTAAAATAATAAAGTCGTTGCAAACGGATTCGATGTTTTGTATAGTTTGTTTTGTATTTTTGATTTTACTCTTACTCTAAAAGACAGCCTTTTTTGGGAATATTCTTCTTAGCTTTCCTTATTGTCGTTAACCTACTATCTGGATATAGGTAACACACTTGATATAGGGCCCTCCCTTGCCTGCTCAAGAAGTCCTTCTGTAAATTCACCCGACTTACTATCAAAGTCGGTTTCTAAGACGCGTGAGGCTTGAAGTAGAGTCAAATCTCAATAATTTTTCTGTTCTATTCTAAGCCAGTTACGCTACGGTAACGTCTTATTATCACGCGGGCAGTGTGGTACTCTTACATAGCCACAGGTTTAAAGCCAATAAGTAAGCCTGACGCCAAATGGCCAATTTTTCATGTCAATACTAAATCAAACCAAACATAATTTTAAGTCAAATAGGCTTTAGAATAAAGTTAACTTTCGTACACTTAGCAGATAAAATACTAAGCTTTGGTACAACTCAGTCTTCGCAAACAAGGTCTTTGATCCCATTAGAATTTAGATGATCAAGCCTCAACTCATAAATAAAAAGTAAGCCTGACATTTGTCCTTAGGTGGCAGCACTGGGGCTGGACCCCAGGGTGCACCTGGGCATGTCGATCCGTGACATCCAACCGCACCTTCTAGTCATGCAGGAGAAGTACGGGCTGAACGTCTGCGGCGAGGGCGGCGAGTACGAGACCTTCACGCTCGACTGCCCGCTGTTCAAGAAGCGTCTAGTCATGTAAGTATAAATTTTTAGGGTAACGGTCAACGGAACATTGCACTACTGACTTCGCACTAGTCCGATTTAAAAAAAAATATGCCTATTAACGTACGGTCAATAGCACATCATGGTTAACACTTGCAGTTCGATAATAGCACTTATGCCCCCGACATAAGAGTGGTACAAAGTCCAAAGTGTTACGTCTGACGTGCTTTTGACTGTACAACTCCAGTGAAAAGGTCTCCATAATTAAACTCCAAGTCAGAAATAGACTACACGTGATGATTACTATACCTACGCCAAATAGCAAGTAGAATGTTTGTAAACAAACCGCCCATGCTTAACCGAGAATGTTATTTTTATTAGGTCTTTAAATATTCGGGTGGTAAAATATATTACGATATCATAATTTTTATCATTCTCATATTAAATTGGCTTAGTAACAAATTTTATGATAGATATTAAAAATAGTGTTTTCACGTTTAGCCAACTTTAGAAAAAGAAGATAGCATCATTGATATTGGGACCTATAAATTATCAACTATCTGATGAGATAACTCACAGTAGTGAAATAGTCTCTGAAACTGTTAGAGACTCTTAAGCTTCTAAGGAGGTTATAATCCTGGAATCCGCGCGTCGAACTAAAAACTAACATTGGAATTTATTTTATCTCTGTCAAATCTTCAATTCAATGTTCGACGTGCAGCCTCCAAGTAGTTTATAAGCTCTTTCATAAGCTTCACATAGACAATTCTTTACCACAGCGACGAGAAAGAACTAGTGATACACACGGACGACCCAGTCGCGCCGGTCGGGTACTTAAACCTGAAACTGCACCTCGAACCGAAAGAAGACGAAGACTTGAAGCTGCCCCCGACTGTGAAGACCGCGTTGGAGTTCGTTGGGGATCTGAGTGACACTGTGTTTAGTGACATCAGCGACATCGAACTGAGCGAGACGGAGCTAGAGTCGATCGAGAAGTTAGAGAAGGAAGAGAAGAAGAAGCAGAACGAACTGAATCCTTTGCTCACTTATGATAAAGAAAATTCTGAGGTGAGTTTGCTTTGTGCTTTATTTTTTACTAGCTTTCCGTCCTTGGCTCCACGCGTGGACCGCGTATATTTTCTGCCTAAAAATTAGACTTTGCCACCCCCCAAGCTTACAAACAAATTCCATACCAAAAATAAAGTTGATCTGTTGTACCGAAGAAAGAAGGACAAAAAAAACAATGCTTCTTTCTGTAATTTCTGTTATTTCATGGGACTGGAACATAATCCTGGGATATAAAGTAGCCTGAGTCCTTTTCTTAGGGTCTATTTAAATAGATGTTTTCGACCCGCGATTTCAGATAAGATTCTACGACAACATCATCAAACCAGCTGTTAATATCTACTGGGTATTAAATTCAAGATATCAGGCGCATAGGGAAGGGTTACTTACAAATGCGCCATTGAGTAATCCGATAATATTAAATCGAACATCTTAGATGCATACGGGTCCCTTACAAATGCGTCATTGAATTGTCCTATAATAAATATAATGACAAGTAACTGTACTGCTCTTTTAACAATTTAAAGAACACTTCAAAACAAACTAATAAAGGTTGACAATTCCAGGTGTCAACTAGTGTAGACGCCGATAGCCAAAACGACAGCACTGACAGTATAGAAGAGGGGTTCAGCTACGAAGAAGCGCACAACCTTTACGAGAAGCCCCCTGTGGTGGACCATAGAAGCATATACGGCAACCGCCACGGATGGTACTTCATAGGGGGGATCGTGGGCGAGGGGTCGGACACGGGCGACGCGACCGAGGACGCGATGAAGAAACTCATTAGTAGGTAAACTTGTTCGAGAGCTTTTTTATGTTAGTTTAGTTTTTTTTTATGGTATAGCGGGCAGACGAGCATGCGGCACACCTGATGGAAAGTGACAAACGCCGCCCATAGACTTTAGTTGCATGGTTAGCGGTTTAGTTGCGCTGTGTTTTGTCTCTTTCGTGTGTATGCGTCTTTTTGTATTTCGGTCGTAAAGTAAATACTAGAGTTGGTCTATGCAATTTAGTTGGCTGGCACATAATTTTCCATAATACAATTCGGAAACTCTTCTTAGTATTTGCTGTGAGCTTGATAAAAATGTATGAAAATGAAAATGGGCAAAAGTCAGGTTATTGTCTGAAACAATTTACTCTCAACTGCAAACCGGAAATGACATGTTACGAGGCCAAATAACTTCGCCAATTAGAAGTTTCGCTAATTTCATCTGTTGCATAAATATTTTATCTTTATGTTTATAAAAATGTAGAAAGATAAGTTGGTTAAATATGAAGCGATATCTCATGATATCTAATTTCCGATTTGTGATATTTTCAATTTATCAAAAGCGTGTATTTAATCTCGACATGCATCTTTACTTTTCTGAAGGACAAGAGAAAATATAACTACAACTAAAATGCATGCAATTTCAGTCTTGATGAAAATGTACGTCTATTTTCAAATCAAAGCATTTCTCAACCGAGAACGATTTAAAAATAGTCATCTTGTTGATTGACGCCAGTTAACGACTGGAAGCCGATATTAATAGTCCTAATGTATATTTTGTTGTGACTCGGTTAGTTACACACATTAGTTACAGCTACATTAGTTAGGTCATAGGTACCATGAAACAACGGGTGCGCCTGGAGTCCTTTTTTAGGGTTCCGTAGCCAAATGGCAAAAAACGGAACCCTTATGGATTCGTCATGTCTGTCTGTCTGTCTGTCTGTCCGTCCGTCCGTATGTCACAGCCACTTTTTACCGAAACTATAAGAGCTATACTGTTGAAAATTAGTAAGTAGATGTATTCTGTGAACCGCATTAAGATTTTCATACAAAAATAGAAAAATAATAATAAATTTTGGGGGCTCCCCATACATAGAACTAAAACTCAAAAAAAAATTTTTCATCACACCCTTACGTGTGGGGTATCTATGGATAGGTCTTTAAAAATGATAATAAGGTTTCTTACATCATTTTTTTCTAAACAGAATAGTTTGCGCGAGAGACACTTCCAAAGTGGTAAAATGTTGGTCCCCCCCCCTGTAACTTCTAAAATAAGAGAACGATAAATCTAAAAAAAATATATGATGTACATTATTATGCAAACTTTCATTGAAAATTGGTTTGAACGAGATCAAGTAATTAGTTTATAAATTTTGGGGGCTCCCCATACTTAGAACTGAAACTCAAAAATTTTTTTTTTATCAAACCCTTACGTCTATATCTATGAATAGGTCTTTGAAAATGATAACAAGGTTTCTTACATCATTTTTTTCTAAACGGAATAGTTTGCGCGGGAGACACTTCCAAAGTGGTAAAATGTTGGTCACCCCCCCTGTAACTTCTAAAATAAGAGAACGATAAAACTAAAAATAATATATGATGTACAATACCATGCAAACTTCCATTGAAAATTGGTTTGAACGAGATCAAGTAATTAGTTTTTTTTTAATACGTCATAAATCGTTAACCGCAATTTTCCTCTCATTCAATCAACTTAAATATAAAAACATCGATCAAACTTACAAAGAACTACAAGAACTTTTATATTATGATGATATTTGCTGCTACGGAACCCTTCATGGGCGAGTCCGACTCGCACTTGGCCGGTTTTTTTTCGAAGGAGAATTATTATAAGTGTGGGAATCGGGGCCAAAGCCGTACGTTCCACTACCCATTAAACTCCTTCGGTTTCCCCCTTCTTCCATGAGGTTGTGCATATTCGTCTTACTCTGACATAAAAAAACTTCGATGATTATTGATTTCCACAACTACAAGTATTAGAGAGAAAATTAGCAATTACTTCAGGTTGATAGATTTATTGCCATTACACTATACGGGCCTAAATGGCCATTATGGGTATAATGCTACTGTTTAAACTCATTTAAACAAGGTTAATAATATAATAAACCCGTCAAGTTTTTAGGTTAAAAGACAGTAAGGAACATTCATTACCTTTTAGTAATTTAGAAGAAAAAAATAATGGTTTGGATACTACAAGTACATTCATCATCAGCCTATATACGTTCCCACTGCTGGGACACAGGCCTTATCTCAATTGTGAGATAGTGTGGGCCATACTCCACCACGCTGGCCTAGTGCGGGTTGGTGGAGGGGTGCGTAAGGCAAGTGACCAACCTTAATGTCAGATGTTATCAAGCCGCCAAATGGCCTCTGACTAGGCTTGACGACTAATATTTACATTATAGTAAATATCAGCCGGGACCAACAGCTTAACGTGCCTTCCGAAGCACGGAGACGCTCGAAATTAATGTCACTAAATATGGTCAGAATGGTCACCCATCCATTAACCGACCGCGGCGTAGGTAGCTTGACTTTCGTTATCGCTAACGAACCACTGTCACAACCGCGCCACGAGCGCCTCTCGAAGTACATTCGGTTCGGTTCATATCCATATGCGATTTTGCTGATTTCATTCATAAAGTGGTAATTATTTAAAAATATTTTTTTATCCATGTATTATAAAGTTGTCTACGTGTGTAGAATACGTTTGATAAAAGTCTGTTTAAAGATAAAAGTATTTCGTTATTGTTAACGACTTCTCCTCGGATAAAATATTTTTTACATCAGTTTGACCCCTCGGTCACACGCGATTATGTGTGGCACTAATCACCTTGTTAGCACATGCTAACAAGATCATCAGTTCTATACCAATACTAGTATAGAACTGATGATCTTGTTAGCACTTTTGCTCGTGGTATTACTTTAATGTTTTTATTACTTAATTTTTTTGTAGTTATGGCAGTGGCGTAGCGTGGGTGTCAGCCGCCCGGGGCGGAGGAAAATTCTGCCGCCCTTTTTTTGCTCCTCCAGGAAATTTTGCCGACCCCTAAAAAGTGCCGCCCGGGGCGGACCGCCCCCTCTCGCCCCCCCATCGCTACGCCACTGAGTTATGAGAAATACAATTATGTATTTATTGAATTTAGTTTTAGACCAAACATAGTGTGGCCTATTATATCCGACTAACCAAACATCATAACCGTCGCATAGTCGATAACTTAAAATCAATAAAAATAATTTGACCTTTTTACGTACAGTCAAAAGCACGTCAGACGTAACACTTTGGACTTTGTACCGCTCTTATGTCGCGGGCATAAGTGCTATTATCGATCTGCAAGTGTATACCGTGATGTGCTGTTGACCGTAGACAAGACATACAGACGTGCAATTGACAACATTTCATTTTTTTTCATGTGCTGCTTTTTTTACTATTTTGAAAGATTTTCAAAATATAAGACATACGTATTTTTTCTTTTTCGATTATTTTCATTATGTACTTTCCGTAAAAAATATTATTTAATAACTGCTCATTCTAAAAGAGCGTAAGTCAATGTCGTCGGATGAATGACAATATTATCTCTGCCTTATTTTTGCCATTTAAAAAAATAATCTATAAGGGACGGGACACTTACTGAGTTCGAAAAATATCGAGTATCGACACCAAGAGAATTAAAACCTCGAATAGATACGAGGGAAAACTTATTAAATATCGATAAATAAAATGTAGATATAAATGTTTTAGATTAATATCAATCCCATAATACGATCAGTGGGCCTAATTCTCAGTAAAATTGACATAGGCAAAATGTCTAAAAATATACCTAGACGAAACCGAGTGACTATAGTGTGTTTCAGTTAACATTTAACACACATAAAATACTTAAATCCATATTATTCATGTTAACTTTATTGCATTTGGTTTCGGGTGTAGTTATCTGATAATTTTGATTGGGTGGATTATTTTAATTTTATTGTCCTAATTCTTAATTTAATTAGTGAGCATCTCATATTTATTTATTGAATATTGTCGACTGACTGATACTAATACACATTTATTTATTCGACATATATATGTAGGGTAAGTAAACAATGATGGTTACATTAAAGTGGTACAGTGCATGATACAACTTTGCAATCATATAAAATTATATAATCATATTAAGCTTAACTTAATGCGACGCAAATTGATAACCATCGATGCGATTATTGAGGTAACACAACACAACACAACACTACCTATTAATAAAACTTTGTGTCAGTTGTACGTTAAGTTGACGTACGTCAGTATAAGACCGACAAACTTATCTGTTCCGATGGCGGCGTCGCTACTATCAATTTAAAACTGTCATTAAATACCGTTTTTGTATTGCATTTTACGTAGTTCCAGTTTTGGCCACCGGAACAGATAAGTTTGTCGGTCTTATAAGCGTCACTGTCAAACTGACGCTTGTTTTTTTTTTAACGAGTGCAAAAATGAGACTAAGACTTTCTGAGTATAGGTCCGATGAGCTATGAATTTGAACATTTTTCAAAATATCTTTTTAATTACTAAGTTAAAAAATATGAAAACATTTTTTCTGTGTTGATTTACCCAAAATCTCGAAATGGTTTTCGAATTTCAGTACCTTATAAAAAATGAAATGTTGTCAATTAGAATCCACTATAAGTGATATGATAATATGTAAGGAATTCATATTATCTTTTCTTAAACTTTGACCTGTGATGTGTTCTGTCATGTAAGGGCATATTTTATTATTTGTTTGTTTATCTTCTTTAACGTCACTTGATAGGCATAAATAGAATGGAGTTAGGGTTTACACAGATCATATTTTGTAGCAAAAGAAGTCTTGGATTTCAGTTAGTCAGCCTAAGAGTAAATTTTTTTTTGACCACCTCCTTGGAACAGTGGCTAAGCCGTTCGGGTATTATAAACCCGAAGGTCGTGGGTTCAATTCCCTCCTTGGGTCTAGTTGGTGGTAGGATTTTTTCAGTCCGACTGGCTAGCTACCACCCCCACCGGTGAATCCGAATCTGCCGCCATAACAGCTTTGGCTGTGTTCCGGCAATAATGATGTGGGAGGCAGTACACATTGAAATCTAAGACTCGAAGATTAGATAAGCCTGTAGGCACTTAATGTGCCGCCAGACTGTAGTCTGGCGGCACATTAAGTGACGATTCCTGATAAAGTGTCCCTCAATGCAATGGAATAGGCCGCAGTGACCGCTTACCATCAGGTGGGTTGCGTGCCTGTCTGCCAACAGACGCGGTTTGAAAACAATAATTAAAATATGTTTTGGACAAAAGACTATGAAAAAACACTCCTTTATTGATGTCGCCCGACGTTCTCTTTCTCGCTCTTGTAAAAGACTGTACCGTGTTTTAGAAAAGGTTAGCGCCATTCCGTGCAGCAACACGATGCAGTCCAATCCTTGGCAATTAGGTAGAAAAAATGTATGACTTTTTAACACTTCAAATATTATTTCATATGGATTAACATTTATAAGTGATCATCATATTAAGGATTATCGGTTAAAGCAATACAATAATCCTAAACCCAATACTGTTGCGTGCCGCGTTATCGTGCAAGTGCTCATATTACGACAGGTATTACAGAACGATTTAAGATAATTTTAGGCCTCTATCGCCCAGTATCGGCCATCATGTTCGATGCATGCGAGGCTTGAAACTATCGTTATCGAACTAATAACGTACCTAATAGACAGGGTCACGATTTCTTAACGTGTCAACCCAGCTGCCAGTGTTTGTTTAGTAATAAATATTAAATATGCAAAAAATATATATTGTAATACTAACGGTTCTTTGGTCTAGTGGTTTATGTACCTGGCCGTGATCTCAGGGTCCTGGGTTCGATTCCCGGATCGAGCAAAATTTGTGTCGGTTTTTATGGACACAGCTAGGGAGGCGTGCTGATTATTTTAACATGCTAATGCTACACAATAAGGTAGGTTGAGAATTCGAAACCTGCACGGTGATTTTGTGTGCATGAACAGATCTGCTGGTATCAAGCTGGATGTTTGTGTCAGGCAGTTGTACACTATGTGTGCCAGACAAGACAACGGCACTAATCTAAGACAGACATGTTCGTTCATGCACACAAATTTTTGTACTGTGTAGGGCATCTAACCCGCGATCCCTAGTGTAATATCAAATCGATCGTCTCAATGAATGCAGGGATATCTATCTATTTGACGAGCCATTTGGTGTTATGGTCGAAAAGTCGGCTATTACACCAGAGGTCGCGGGTTCGATCCCCGCACGGTACAACTGTTACATTCTGGGTTGAGGGCCTGGTAATCCATCACACAAGGAATACCCTAGTTTGGACACCAGTCTCTCACAAAGGCTAAGGTTATTGTCTAGAAGTAAGAGTATGGTTGTACCCATTATCACTTACCTTTGTGATGAGAAAATAAACTTTTTATCATTATTATATTATTATTTCCTCATCGACGATCCTTGCAGGCATGCTAGAATCCCAAGAGCTGGAACTACCAGACGTGTGCTCGGTGAACGTGTACATGCGTGACATGGAACAGTACGCGCAGCTGAACAGGTTGTACGAGCGGCACTTCTCGTTCCCCAACCCGCCCACGAGGGTCTGCGTGCAGGTCCCGCTGCCGGATGACGTCGGACTGATACTGGATGCTGTGAGTTGCCTGTTGAGTAGATGGAGTCGCAAGATTCCTTTATAAGAGTCCTTTATGTGGATATAGTGGATGAACTTATTGTAAGGGACGCACTTAGAGGGCGCGATAGCGTGCAAAATTAGGGCGGAACTTACACTGTCAACTGGCATAAAAAATATTACTAGCCGCATTGCCCGCGCTTAGCATAGCTTCTTATCTTAAACTGTTTGTACAAGTTGTACAACAAACGTTTTTTATTTGTATCTGTGAGTCCTCACAGCCTACAATTATTATTTAGTTGAACCAGCCATCATTGTGACGAGTTATGATGATGAAGACTTTAGCTTGTGGAATATTATTAGTAGGCAGAGCAACTGAGAAAAAATGTTGCAATGTTGAGGACGCAGAAAAAGACTTAAAAATGTCCTTCTTTTCAATTAGCCTATGTATCATAATCAACACCATATCAATATCCTTTTGGATGGAGCTACTCTTCAAATATGATTGGCGGTCCTCAATAGCAAGGACGTACCCAGGGGGGGGGTCCAAGGGGTCCGGACCCCTCCCGAAAATAGATGCAACCCATAAAATAAATCCCTCAGTAGTAAGTACAGTGCCAAATATGACTCTCAGTTTTGATCTGCGGGGCGGGCGGGTGGTGGCGGGGCACCTCAACGGTCATTGGAGCAAGTATTAATAACTTCCGCCTCGGCCGGCCACGGTGACCGGGCCGCCCGACCTTTTTTTTTTTTTTTTTTTTTTTTTTTTTTTTTTTTTTTTTTTTTTTTTTTTTTTTTTGGACCCCCCCCGACAAAAAATTCTGGGTACGTGCTTGCTCAATAGAGTAATAGCTGATAGTGTCCATATATCTTTTGCAGGTAGCGCACAAACAGGTTGCCGTGAGTCCGGAGAGCGATAGTAGTAACTCTAAAGAGAGAATAACTATGCACGTCCAGGGTATATCGCATTGGGCGCCGGCCAACATTGGACCCTATAGTCAAGCGATCAAGGTACGTGTTGCTTAGAAGATAAGAGTTATTTATTGCTTCTGGTGAGTTCTGCCCAGATTGTACTCTGTTGATGCATTTATTTAGGTGATTATTGAGCGTAATATAATGAGGTAAAAGGTAAAAGTAGAAGATAAGAGAAGTTTCTACTTAAACGAATTTATTTTGTGGTTTGTAATCATTCGTGTCCTCTACACAATCGACAAACTAACATTTCAACATTGAACAACCAGTGTCTGCAGAAAATGTTGGCCTTTTTTGTTTGCGTCACTAAGCCTTCTGTATCGAATTTCGCGGAAGTGGAGCAGCAGCAGAAGAGGGGCGGGCGCCCGCACGCAGGTGCACAGCGGTCACCACTTGACAGGAGCGCACCGCTCGTGAAAGTGAAGTAAAATTTATGTTGGTTTTCCGGACACAGCATGTGACAGAGCCGCAATTAGCATCGTGATTATTTCATTGTAGCTGATGACTTGATTTGATTGTAAGTGATAGGCTAGCATTATTATGTCTGATCTGTGGTGGTCAGGTGGGCGAGGTGATCGGTACATGCGGGCAGATCGCGCTGGTGCCGGGCAGCATGCGGCTGGTGGGCGGCGGCGCGCGGCGGCAGTGCGCGCTCGCCCTGCGGCACCTCACGCGCGTGCTGCGCGCCGTGCACCCGCGCGCGCACATCCGCAGCGTGGTGCAGGTGAGTGTGTGCTGCCGGGCGGCCGAGTGACCGGCACGTGCGGCAGATCCGCTGGTGCCGGGCAGCATGCGGCTGGTGGGCGGCGGCGCGCGGCGGCAGTGCGCGCTCGCCCTGCGGCACCTCACGCGCGTGCTGCGCGCCGTGCACCCGCGCGCGCACATCCGCAGCGTGGTGCAGGTGAGTGTGTGCTGCCGGGCGGCCGAGTGACCGGCACGTGCGGCAGATCCGCTGGTGCCGGGCAGCATGCGGCTGGTGGGCGGCGGCGCGCGGCGGCAGTGCGCGCTCGCCCTGCGGCACCTCACGCGCGTGCTGCGCGCCGTGCACCCGCGCGCGCACATCCGCAGCGTGGTGCAGGTGAGTGTGTGCTGCCGGGCGGCCGAGTGACCGGCACGTGCGGCAGATCCGCTGGTGCCGGGCAGCATGCGTGTGTGTAATATGCATCGTGTGGTTGCAGAGCGTGTGCTACGTGGGCGTGGGGTGGGGCCGGGCGGCGGGCGAGGCGCGGCGGCAGCTGGAGCGGCGCACGGCGGGCGCCATGGTGCAGGTGGCCGTGGTGGGCGCGCTGCCGCGCCAGGCCGCGCTCGAGTGGCACGCCTGGGCGCACACCGACAACAACAGGTTCGACTGTACGTACCAACAGGCACGTCACATGCAGAGAGAAGGAAACATACACACAGATACATACACAAAGAGTCCAACACACTTATACTCAGGGACCGACTCATACAAACATAGAGACAGACACACAGTCATATAGGCATTCACACATTTACCCACTCATAGTGTCCGTCATGCACACCACCGTCCAAGTGGCCTAGAAGTAACACAGACACGTACTCAAGCACAAACATAAAGCGCATACTTAAACCATGAAAATCTTTCATTACAATATTATAAAACACTAGCGGTCGCCCCCGCGATTTCACCCGCGCGCAATTTCTTTTGTAAATTATCCCCCCCCCCTTCCCCCACACTTCCGAGATCAATTTCCTATGTCACCCGGGAACAATGTATGTAGCTTTTCAACAGTGAAAGAATTTTTTAAATCGATTCAGTAGTTTTAGAGCCTATTTAATACAAACGAACAAACAATCAAACAAATTTTTCCTCTTTATAATTTTATTATTATAGATTATATACAAAGTACAGTAGATTTACGTCCAGACAGATTATACGATCTTTTTATACTAAGCAAAATTCTCTAAATTGCATATTCATATTAAGCAGGAATGCAAATGGCTGTATTTTATGTACGATTTCGATACACAGCAACATTTTCACCTTTTCTTTTTTCTTCAGTTAAAACCTCGCCATATTGCGGAAAAATATTGGAACTAATTTCTTCAAGTGGCAACAATGAAATAAAAAATAAATAAGATGTCATTCATTGTTATTCTGTCAAAGTGCCTTGTTACTATGGGATATTGTGAGTTGTTTGTGAGAGTAACCATAGCAACCCAGTGTTGCTATAACCATAGTTTATGTGGCGCCTCCAAAACAGGTTTTTTATATTCCTGGTCAGGCTTTAACATGTGATCTTAGTCTTCTTAATTATCTTTCTTTCAGATGAGGAGACTGGATGTAGCATAGGGGAATACAAAGTAGCCATCACGAGGCGGTGGAACTATGAGAATACGGTCGCGGCGTTCGTATGTTATGTCGCCACAGGTAGGAATTAAACTAATAGAGTAGTTTATTTTATTGATTTTGAATGTTATTTTATTTTAAATTAATAATTGTATTTGAAGAATTAATGTAGAAAACGTTATTTTTCTATAACCTTAAATACCCTAGACAAACGATAATGCTCAATTATCGCTAGGCAAATTTGAAAAAAAATATCACTATGCACTTACGCCAGCAGTTGGCAAGCGTGGTCATAAAGCCAGTACAATACACAAGGGCGTCGCCAGGGGGGGCAGGGGGGGGCAGCTGCCCCCCCCTAGAGATCCAATGTAGCTAGCCGCAAAGCGACCAAAGTGCGAGCAATTGACTTCCTTACCTATTAATAAATTCCGCATCGCATGACAAAACGAAAATGAAATCACAAGGAATATTGTAGAAAATATTGAAATATTCAAAATAACATTAAGATTTTGAGATCCGTTTTTAAAATCGCCGCCATTTTCATCACGGCTATATCAGATTCAATAAGCAGCCCCAAAGGAAGTGGACGTGGCAGAGCCCCGACACTATGAAGGAAAACGAGATCGACTTCATCTTGGCGGACAGGCGGCAAATATTTAGAGATGTCTCCGTGATCAACAGGTTTAATACCGGCAGCGATCACAGACTTGTCCGAGGCACTCTGAATATCGACTTTTGAACGCGTCCGTTTGATGAAGTCTTGACTCCGGCCACTCTGCTCCAATCCATGATAGGATCGCAAACATTCCAGTCGAACCTGGAGAACCAATTTGCTGCCTTGGAAACCACAATTGACGTTGACCGAAACCTTTAAAATGTGGTTCGAATCCTCAGGGACGAAGGTAGGAGATTTTACAACATACGGCGCAAAGGCAGGAACTCAAAACATTCCGCAGGGACTTTAGGGCTAATGGAGGCACCGAGGCAATGCAACGACGTGAAGACGCACCCGCCACTTCGCCCGGAAAAAGAGCTCTTAACCGGGAGGTAAATAAACGTGTGCGTTACGACCTCCGGTGCTGTAATACTCTTTCGTTCGAAAGAGTTATAGAGAAAATCGGGGATCTAAGGTGTTCGTTCAATGTAACGAAAGAAGCGAGGGAGCTCCAAAACTTGATGCTGTCCTGTTTGAAGGGAGAACTCCAAAAGCGTGGAGTAGGAGTGTGGTCGTCCTGTTCTTCAAAAAGAGGGACAAAAGCCTGCTGAAGAACTATCGACCCATTTCCCTTCTAAGCCACGTCTATAAGCTATTCTCAAGAGTGATCACGAACCGTCTTGCGCGAAGATTCGACGAGTTCCAACCACCGGAACAGGCTGGGTTTCGGAGCGGATACGGCACCATAGACCACATCCACACTATGCGGCAGATTATACAGAAGACCGAAGAGTATAATCAGCCCCTGTGTCCAGCATTTGTGGACTATGAGAAGGCCTTCGACTCGGTAGAAATCTGGTCCGTTCTGGAGTCCCTGCAACGTTGGCAAGTAGACTGAAGATATATCCAAGTGATGAGATGTCTATACAAAGCAGTCACCATGTCTGTCCAAGTACAAAAACAGCAGACAAATCCTATACCATTGCATCGAGGAATGAGACAAGTGGACGTCATCTCCCCGAAATTGTTCACAAATGCAATGGAGGATATGTTTAAGATGCTGAACTGGAAAGAACGTGGCATCAACATAAATGGCCAATACATCTCGCACTTGCGATTTTCAGATGACATCGTCATAACGGCGGAGACGCTGCAGAACCTACAACAGATGCTGAATGACCAGACTGATTCTTGTTTACGCATCGGCCTACGGATGAACTTGGACAAAACGAAGGTCATGTCAATGAACATGTTCGACCGGAACCGAGGACGATTCCTTGAAGTTGTTCAAAAATATGTGTACCTTGGGCAGTCGTTGCAGTTGGGTCGAAACAACTTTGAGGACGAGGTGAATAGAAGAATTCAGTTGGGATGGGCAGCGTTTGGGAAACTACGTCGAGTCTTCTCATCGCCGATCCCACAATGCCTAAAGATGAAAGTCTTCAATCAGTGCGTCCTACCCGTCATTTTATACGAAGGCGAAACGTGGACACTTGCGGCACGAATAGTCCACATATTTAAAACCGCTCAGCGGGCTATGGAAAGAGCCATGCTCGGCGTTTTTCTGCGGGATGGCATCCGAAATGAGGTAACTCGGCAGAGAACCAAAGTCACCGACATAGCCCGCCGGATCAGCCAGCTGAAGTGGCAGTGGGCAATCAGCCGTAGAACCGATAACCGTTGGGGTAAATGGGTTCTAGAGTGGAGACCGCGTTTCGGTAAGCGTAGTGTAGGACGCCCTCAGGCCAGGTGGAGCGATGATCTGCGCAAGATGGCTGGCAGGATCTGGATGTGACTAGCCGAGGATCGATCAGCGTGGCGAGCATTTGGAGAGGCATAATTGTGTCCAGTAGTGGACTGTTACAGGCTGATGATGAATGATGATGGATAATTATTAATGTGATTTGCTATACTTACCCTAACAGGGTCTTGCAATATTTATAGAATAGTACTAAGTGTTAGGCTAGCTTAAGGCTCTATGTACCTATAAATTTACAAGTGCAATAATTGGTAAAGAGATAAATAAATAATATTATGGCCCCATTGCAACCCCCCCCCCCCCCGACCGAACCGAGAGGTTGGTAAGGCCATGGGTGGTGGTGGGATTTGCCCCCCCCTTAGCCATAAGCTGGCGACGCCCTTGACAATACCTATTATTGTGACAAATGTTTAGCGATGACTTGATTTCAATAATGGAGACCTTTTTCCTGCAGGCGTGATGTATCCGACGTTATTTTCCAATGTATACTTTTACTACAATAAATTAACTATATTATTCTTATTCATTTATAAAACCGACACAATGAACTCAGAAACTGAGATCTCGGCTTGGTACTGTTAGAATTTTAGAATTGGTTCAATCAATCGATGTACACATCATTATGGTCAACGCGGGCGGTGCCCTGCACTAGTCGGAGAGATTGACAGATATAGATTTACCGCGCTTGCAATGTATAATGCCGAATATTGAAATAGTTATTTATGTGACTGCTGCATAATGAGGGTCATTAAAATACGAATGTGGTTTTATGAAACGAACGAAGTGAGTTTCATAAAAGAATCACATGAGTATTTTAATGACTAATTATGTACAGTCACATACATAACTTTATCTTCATTCATACGATAATATGTCTATTTTATAGTCAGGATTGATGAGCAAACGCCCTAGTTACCAACTTAATCTGTATGTAAAAGTTAGTACTGACATAATGACTGACGTTTGTAGTTTTTAAAATCCATAAACAATCTAGACTCGAGTTGATTTCGATTCTCAAATCGATTGTTATAATTTCAGCATCGAATTAAATGTATAGGAATGGAACATAAAATTACTAATCGACTAATTCGATAATCGAAAAAACCTATTAATTTTTACTTTTAAAGAAGACGTTCGAAATTTGAACGAAATTAAGTATCGGTTACCGACACTAAAATGTAAACATTTCAATGCAGCCACAGATACTTATATCTAAATGTAGGGCGTTTGCTCATCGCTCCTGAATATAAAATAGACATATTATGGTATGGATGTAGATAAAGCATATTAAATTCTTATTATCAAGAGAAATGCATTTATATCTAACAGTACTTAAACCACTAGACCATCGAGACGGACGTCGGCGTTGAAGAAAATCAAGCCTAAAGCGTTTATCGTCAGGTTCATCTCCGTCAACGTGCCAGCTCTCGTTCCCGAGCGAGGCGGCGTGCGAGTCGCACCGGTCGCTGGCCACCGGCATGACGCGCGAGGCCGTGCGCGACGTGCTGCGCTACGCGCTCGGCAAGCTGCTCAGCGACGCGCGCGACGACCGCCCGCCGCCCGCCGTCAAGATGCGGATATTCTACCAGGTGGGTGATTATAGTAGGGCAGTGGCGTAGCGTGGGTGTCAGCGGCCCGGGGTGGAAGACAATTCTGCCGCCCTTTTTTTTATTTTGCTCCTCCAGTTGGCAAAGCAGCCCACCCGCCCGGGGCGGAGGACAATGGAGAATGTTACTAGGTATGCGAAACAGCTTGTAACTTTGTCACAGTAAAGCCTATGTGAATATAAACACATTATTTTTTGTTCCATGCCAAAATATCAATTAGTTTAGATTTTATAGACATTTAAAAATCCCATTCGCCGCGCGTCGGCCATGCTGGCGCTGCAGTACAATGACGTCACAGGTCATAGTACGTTGCGCGCTCCGGTACGGTTCACTACGAAATAACCGTACCGGAGCGCGCAACCTACTGCGTGAGAGGGTGTAAAGTGACGTCACCGCAACGAGCTCCGGCCGGCCAACACTCGCGCCGTTTAAAATTCAATATCTCGGGAACTAAGTGACATATCGAAATAATTTTTATACACACTTTTTTTATTTCATATGGACTATAAGAAAAGTTAAAAATCGAAACTAGCTAACATTCTCCATTCTGCCACCCTTTTTTTTGCTCCAGTAAATTTTGCCGGCCCCTAAAAGCTGCCGCCCGGGGCGGACCGCCACCCTCGATCACTACGCCACTGTAGTAGGGATATGTACTAGGGTCACCCATCCCACATGACATCACCGCCCGCCGTCAAGTTGAGGATATTCTACCAGGTACGTTGTTAAAGGGGCACCAGTTTCCAGTGACACCATTGCAACTTGCAAGCAGTGGCGTAACTACAGGGTGGCAAATCGGCAAAATGCCACGGACCCCCAGCCGGAAGGAACCCCCGGTCAGAGGAGAATCCCAACTCCCAACATTTATCTAAAGCCCCCCCCATCCGATGAATTTGCCACGGGCCTCGAACGGTATGTTAAGCTACTGCTTGCAAGCACCGCCCTCCGTCAATTTGAGGATATTGAAAAGTGGTGTGATTTTCATTCAGTAAAGTGTAACGAAGTGTCATAAATAAGAAAATTGAAACAAATTGACTGAATGGACGGGTATTGCGTGTAGTGTGTCTCATCGGTAGATGAGACGCTCTTACCGCAATGGCGTCCATTCCCCCGTGACCTTGAGAGTATCCTCCAGTGTTTCCATGAAGCGTTAAAACATCTTAACACCAATGTTTTAATGCAAGGAGAATCTCCCTCATCCACTTGACATTGGCAGAATCACCGGGCCGCAAACAGGCGCGGGATAGAGGCCATTATAAAAAAAAAAATAAAAAAAAAAGTAACATTTTGACAGCGATAGCGAAATTCGCTAACTTTAAATTGTATGGATTTGACAGATGTCATACAAAAGTCACGTGGTGAAAGTATGGGATTTGACATTCGCTATCGCAAATTGAGCTATATAACGAACGTCATAAATGCCGCTTGTCTAGGGAGGCAGGTTAGTGGTTATAGGTTCACCCATCCCACATGACATTACTGCCACGAGCGTGACGACCAGCCGCCGCCCACGGATGAGGATATTCTACCAGGTGCGTAACCACGAACCTTTGTGCAAACCATCCCACATGACGTTATTAGACGTAAACCTGTTGTCAAATTTGAAATTTATGTATTTCCAACCAGTTTTACTTTTTCATTGCAATTTTTGTTTTCTAAATATTAGTGTTCACTTAAAGTTCTTCAGAAATAGATACCTACTAATACCTAACCTACTCTTCCTGGTTACGAGTCTCTCAATGTTAATAACCTCTCTTGTTCTGAGTAGTGAAAATTCTATTATTTTCTGTTGATCTGTTTTAATTTATGTTTAAGTGAACACCATTATTTTATTTAAAAAGCTAAAATTTAAATGTTATATTATTATAGTACCTACCCAAGTAGTGTATGTAATGTAAGCTCCTGATAGCTCGATGTTGAACCTTTGTGGTTTTTTGATGTTATCAGTCAACATTAAATTGTAAAAAACTTTTTATTTATAAATAAAGAAAAAAAATGGAATAGGTTGCATCGGCACCACTGAATACGCTGAGCGTATTATCATAGAGCTCAGTGATCGGCACCTACCATCAGGTGCTTGCCTGCCTACTAGTTTAGTATAACAGTGTATGTTGGTCCTTTAGGCGTGGAGCGCGCCGCCGCTGGAGCGCATCCTGGACGGCGTGGCTATGCTGCGCGCGGGCGTGGCGGCCGCCGTCACCTGCGTGCCCGTCGTCGCGCTGCACAACGCCTTCACCTTCCTCTCCGTCTCCGGCCTGCGCATCGACGAGTGACGCCCCGGTACGACAACCACTTACACAGCGTTTGTCCACCGCCGCCGTCACCGAGAACAGAGTTTATTTCTGACCAATTTCAAGATGACGGCGTTCGGGTGTAACGAACGATTTTAGTAAATGTATGTACCGCTACCTCGGCACCATCATCTCGTTCCCGGTGACGGTGGCGGTGGACAAACAGCCTTACCTGCATTTGAACCAGCTGTTTGTGTGCTAGTTCAACACATTCACACGTTGTGTCTGTGAACAAGCGCGTGGCGTGACGTCGCACTAAATGCATATCATGAAAAGTCTCTCTGTCCCTCGGTCAAGCTTATGAGTACTGTGACTGTTTTTGTTACGCTTTTGCTATTGTTTACAAAGAGTGTTCTTTTTTAAATTATACTAGTGTGAGTACCGTGAACGTGCCAGCTTTATATAACCAACGATGGCACATTCGGTAGTGACCCGGCCCTATGCGCCAGAGGTCATGGGTTCGAATCCCACCCAGGACAAACACTTATGTAATTTATATTTGTGTTTGTTCTGTACCTGGATGTCTATTTTGTATTTAAGTACATAATATGTAGATACATATTATGTATCTGTGGTACCTTCCCTTTCGGCCGTGTTGGCAACCAAATTTCGCAACCGGTTGCGAAAAAGACATTTTTATTCTTTGTCGGCAACTAGTTGCGAATAAAGAATTTTTTTCTTTATAAGCAACTAACTAGTTGCCAACAAGGAATAAAAATGTCTTTTTCGCAACCGGTTGCGAAATTTGGTTGCCAACACGGCCGAAAGGGTACCTTCGTTGTTTCTAACAACCATAACACAAGGTTAGAAATATGTGTTATGTTGTCCAATATTTCACTTATTACTAAAATATGCCATAATTAGAATTTTTATTTAATGAGGTCGCCACTTGACATCTTTATCGGCCTTAAAACCAAATGATTCATTATTAAATAGACATTTTCGTTTTGTGTCGATTTTACCCACGTATGTATAGAAGCGTAAAAATTTAAAAAGAAACGTTTCAATATTTTATTCAAATCGTTTGATTTTAAAGATCCTTAAGAGATTCTGTTAACATCCCTGACAGGATATGGTCCAATTGGCTTTTTTAACAAAAACAAAACTACACTATTGAGAAAAAGGTATTCCTTTAGATTCAATGTGTTATTCATGTTACGCGATTTGAAAAAATATTGTTATTTATTATATCATTTTAAAAGAACATAATAACCCTCTAATGGAGTGCGAGTATACAGTGCTGTATAATTCGATTTAACCAAAATAGCTTTTGGTTAGATTTAATTATAGAGAATTTGTGGTTTCAGTCTTCACATAACGCTATCATAGTTGTTTATATTTTATCAAATGTTTATGGTGCACTTCATGCGTATAGAATAGTGATTTATATGAATATCACATTGAACAGTCAATTTGCTGTACTAAATTATGTTTTTCTTTGTCTGCAGGTTCCGTTCACGAGAAATAAGAATACAGATGCTTTATTGCCAGTTTATAAAATATATTTGCTGAATATTTTCAGTGTTTATATAATTTTGTTAATTATGCTACCGAGTTTACCATACTGTAAGTCAAATTATATAAATTATTTTTTATTGCATATCTGTGTTTCATTTAAAAAACAAAAGAACTTAGAATGAAAAACAAAATTCAAATTAAATTTATTTTATTTTTTTACAAAATTGACCGAACAGTGCGAGATTTCTAGAACGTACACTTGCATTAAGTAGACATAAAGTTATCATTATTCTCTTACAAGTAAGTCTTAATAATTCACCTGTGTCAATGAAGCAATGCGAATTCCGGTGTCTGACACACCCAGACCAGTTGTGTACATGTATCGTATAAAAGTTATAACATGATTTAATGAATTTATATCTGTGGACATAATTACCTTAAAAATTGTCACTAAGTAAATTATGATTAATAATAACCAAAGCATAATTATAAACTAAACATGATACATTACAAGTAATCAGTATTCGATGCAGTTACCGATCCACACTTACACGCCTACTACAATGTATAATACACCACATTGTCGGGATAATTGCACACAGCAGCGTTGCGGGAGACGGCCGCTCTACGGACCGAGGGAGGCAACGAGTCAGGCTTCGCCCTGGAAATAAATACTCCCCAACTCGGCTATATTTTATTTAATACTATCTTCGTAACACCATATAGCATAAATAAATAATTTTTATCATCATGAAATAAACATAATTATACTCTGTGTTAAATAATTTGATCTTTTCTATATAAATCTATATTCATTGGGTCATATGCTTTCCAGAACGAAAGTGAGTAAATTAGCGTATAAAGGTAGCCTATTTACTTTGTACTTTGAAATTAAGTAAGAAAAATCACTTGATAGAAGAGCTGCTGAATTTCATTCATACAATTAAACTACAAAAACGAAAAATCCTTAAACGTAATCTAGATAGCGTAATTAATCAACAATTTTAATAAATTGTGTATTAGGGGGAAACTTCACGATAAAATTATATCCAACTCATAAGTAAATTCATTTCAGGCTTTCTTTCATCAGATACACCGGCGCGGTCACCCTCTAGTGCGCAGGGGCATGCGCTTGTATACTGTTGTATCCATATAAAAGTACAACTAAAATAAATACCTTATAAAGCAAAATTAACAATACTCTATATTTAAACTATATCGAGAAACAAAATGCGCACTGTCTTAACGAATGCAACTTGCCAATTTTCGAGTATGAGTAACAAAACATAGAAAACATAATTTCGAAACAAAAATCAAATGCATTGAAAGGCAGATATTTTTCTTTGTTTATACATTTTTTATTTTCCAGTTTCGAGATGTCGATCGGCATAGTGGTATTATAACTGTACATACACAAATTATTAAATAGAGCACTTTCTCATCGTCCACACACTGCAGGTCTGAGTCGCGGCGGCACCGTCCGCGTTCCACGCACACTATATCCTCCAACATAAATACAAGGTTCGACGCCGTACACGATACAACTCGTCTCGCAGGATACTTAGAAAACGATAATATTAATATTAAACATAGTGAATTGCCCAGCTACCCATATAGTGAAGTTAGTATTAAGTTACTGTACAGCTTATTAGTGACCTGCGTTCTACGGCTATCTAGCTAACCAGTCCCGGCGCCCGCCGGCGGGCCCGGGCGCTCGCGGCGGGCGGCCGGGCGTCTTACAACCGTATTACCGAAGCGAATAAGAGTTACATATGTATAAACTACCAACGGCTAGATATATTACACGGTCCGATCGCACGGGGAGAGGCGCCTCCGTCAGTCGTCGGCGAGGTCGCTCGGGTCGGGGTCGGCGACGCGCGGCGGATCGTGCGGGTCGCTCGGGTCGCTCGGGTCGGGCGGGTCGGGGTCGTCGTCGGGCCGGCGGCGGCGGCTGGCCAGGTACTGGCGGTGCGCGTACTTGTTGAAGCGGCGCTTGGCCATGAACAGCGTGGCGATGGTGCGCGGCGCCAGGCGCACGGCGGCGGCGCGCGACGTGATGCCGCCGCGCCGGCACTCGCCGCACGTGTAGTCCAGCACGTTCAGCGAGCCGCTCTGGCTCTGCCTAACGCACTCTGCCGACAAACACCCCTCCCGTCAGTCAGCCCCCACACTTACGCCTGGTCCGGGAAGGCGAATTCGTCGCGAATCTTTACGCGCGAACACAACGCGCGTTGGCGAGGTACTGGGGCTCAATACATTGCGTCCACGAGCATTGCGCGTATATCGCGGCGAAATCAGCTTGATTCGCGCGTTAAAATCGCCTTCCTGGACAAGGCCTTAACGATATTCAACGACGCCCACCCGCCCAGAGACATCCCACCGAGATGTGACGTCTTCTAGGCGGGCGCTCACCGTGTATTCAATAGACACGTCGAGTGCAGGTGCAGAGTTATAGTCCAAATTAGCAGCTAACATTTCGGACACAAAATAAATCACTGTATTTTATCATCATCACTTGAAGACTTGTATTTTAATAAGAAATTCCACAAAATATTTTTGCTATTTTAAAGCAACTAGTATTTCTTATCATAAGAAACATATTTACTTGGAATACGGGCTCTTACGACTTATAATAGGTGAGTAAACTTAACGGCAATTTCTTATGTGCCTGAAATGTAGACCGGTCATTAACCTCATATTATTAAAGTTCAACATCACTTCCGACCTGCACTCGTGTGTATCAGTTCATAATGACATGTTTAATACCGATACAATACCTATCGAGTAATTTAATCAGCTTCTTCAGAAACTAAATTAAACAATAACTGAAACATCGGTATCAAACATTAACTTTTATACATAAATAAGATATTATATCTAACCCATTGCGGCGTGTGACATCCACTCAAAGTTCCATGCTTACTTGTTATTTTATTTAAAACACTCCATGTAGGTTTATAATAAACTTCATATAAAAATCTGCAGTGCGATTTTTCCTTCAAAATGATTAACAATAAACTACATTTGCCAATACATACTCCCACTTTAAATTTTATAAATCAAAATATTTAGTTATTATTATTATATTTATTTTGAAATCTATTTCTTAAGAATTCCTGGCAAAGATTTTAATTCCCAACCCACCAGGTTCTTTATATTTGGATCCTTTATTCCCCGTGGTCCCTGTCCCTGTCCCTGGAAGGGACCACGGGGAATTATTTTCCCCGTGGTCCCTGAATTAAGTATAAGCCAACAAATTTAAAAAGGTTTGTTCATGGTCCCTGTGGTAGTCCCCGAAAGGTACCACGGGGAATTATTTTACCCGTGGTCCCTGAATTAATTGTGTCAGTCTGCGATGAATGCGGACTTGTTTTTGGGAGTTTTTTTTTTTGCGCGACAAGACGCGACGACGCGACGATTTGAATTGAACAGTAGCTGTCCAATTACCATGAAATGCAAATATCTGAAGAGCTATGGTATTTAATTTGTATTTGTATTAAAAAAAGCAAAAAACATTTAATAAAATGTGTGAAAATTTCGGAAAACAAATGAATGTCGGGAAAACAAATGAATGTCGGGAAAACAAATGAATGTCGGGAAAACATTGTTTATTGATCTGAAGTAAAAAAAACAGGTGCAAGCGATTTTCGACCTTATCGACATTTACCAAAATAACTGATTTTAATGAACTAGCAAAGATAGTCGACAAGCGGTTGCGAAAAAGCAACAAAATTTTAAATGTCAATAAGGTCGAAAATCGCTTGCACCTGTTTTTTTTGTTTGTCTATTGATTTGAAGTAAAAAAAAACAGGTGCAAGCGATTTTCGACCTTATTGACATTTAAAATTTTGTTGCTTTTTCGCAACCGCTTGTCGACTATCTTTGCTAGTTCATTAAAATCAGTTATTTTGGTAAATGTCGATAAGGTCAAAAATCGCTTGCACCTGTTTTTTTAACTTCAGATCAATAAAAAATGTTTTTACGACATTCATTTGTTTTCCCGACATTCATTTGTTTTCCCGATATTCTCTTGTTTCTCCGACATTCAATTGTTTTTCCGACATTCATTTGTTTCTCTGACATTCAGTTGTTTTTCTGATATTTACTTGTTTTCCCGACATTTTCTTTTTTCTCCGACATTCATTTGTTTCTCTGATATACAGTATTTATTTTTTCCTGATATTCATTTGTGAAAAATAAAGTTCTGTTATTTTTTTTCTTAGTTGTCTATTAATTACTTGGTCTGTGTTTTGTAAATATTGTTATAGTAAAACTAATGGGAAAAAGCAACACAAGCGTAGTCCTACCATCGGTAAGTTCCCAGAAGTTCTACTGGTAAGACTGTAGGGATTGATCTGGTCTTACTTAACTTTTTATTTGTGTTTTTATGCATGGTGACATTTGCGACAATATTTGTGCTGTTCGTCCCCACTGGCGATAATTGGGACGTATTTTTCTCATTTGTCACCAGTGGTGATAAACCAGTGGCTACAACTGGGAAAGTAAGTGTTATACGTCACCACTGGCAACAATCGGGAATATTTTTCCCATTTGTCCCCAGTGGTGACAAAGCCAGTGGTGATGAATGGGAATAGACGTTTTTAAATTTGTTGGCTTATACTTAATTCAGGGACCACGGGGAAAATAATTCCCCGTGGTCCCTTCCAGGGACTATCACAGGGACCACGGGGAATAACCCATTTGGATACCTACAGAACCTGGGTGTACAATTATCATCTCAATTTAACACCCAGGCTGCAGGCAAATTATGAATACCACTCGATCTCCATAATTTATTGTCACTACAAAACACTAATAAATATATATTTTTTTAATCAAACTTGTCACACACCGCAAACTAGGGTCAACTATTCTATACCTAACACAACAACGCATGGCACACACAAATTCCCCCCTCCCCCCACTCCCGAGGCGGCACTACACGACCGCGCTACCGCTATCAAGTCACACGAATGTACATGCTTACACGGACCATCTAACACATCTAACATGAAGCTTCCTAACGATATAGTTCCTAGTTCACATGATTTCGCAATCAGGACATTCAGTTTGAAATATGTTCAGAATAATCAGTGATGGACGAGCAAGAGGAATAAAATGTAAGCTAGATATGATAAGAGATGGTACACAAACGGGTAAACTCAGGAACAGTTTCACCAGTGCCAGGATAATGTTCCTGATATAATTTATCTATAAGCATTCTTGCATGTTTTTTTTAGAATTGACAGAAGGCTGCATCTTCTTAGATGCTGTGTCTGGTGGGTAAAGTAACATGAAGTTATCAGGCAGTGGTCTAACTGAGCTTTTCGCCCGTATACAGACAGGAAATCTATAAATTGTATGTTTATATTTCTTCTTATAATTACTACAGGTCGATTGACCAGGTAACTAATTTTTTTTAGACATTATACACAGCGCCATCTAACCCACAACTGACCCCAGTGAACTAGCAAAACTGTCACGACGCATAGAGCTCCTAAATGCGCCCGTGTTTTCGTTTGTTTATATCCTCACTTACCATAACGGTAGTATTCTTGGTACTTTTTATTACATATTTGCTTTGATATGGTTTTTTTTTTCAATAACGCCCGGTTCACACATGCTCCGTTTTACTGTTCCGGTTTATCGTGTACGTCTTTTTTCGTCGATGGCGTATGTATTACTGTATACAGAATACTGTACCATGTGTGAAGTCGCTCATACAACTACATACGCCATCGACGAAAAAAAAACGTACACGTTAAAACGGAACAGTAAAACGGAGACAATATGTGTGAACCATGCGTAAGTGCGCCATGTACACGCTCTATTGGAATCCGACTTGGTAACATCAATTATATTGAAATTGGCAATTTAATCCCCCTCTTTGGCAGTCCCTCTTTTGTTACATATTGCTACATATTTAATTGGAATATCTGTATACGGGCAGTAATATGCAAAATGGTGATAAATGCGAACATGCTAAAGAGGTGAAACAGGCAAAGCTCCATGCAAGGATTACATTTTTAATAGCTGACGTCCACTACAAATTGCGAGTGAATAGATTCGAATCAAATTTTAACTATATTACGAAATATAATCATCGAGAGTACTGACTAAATGCACTGGTATAACTAATAACTTTTTCGTTGACTTTCGATTTAAAGATTTAGACTGTTTAATCGATTGTCCACGAATGATTAATCTCACAAAATTTAATCATAACTGTTTATCAATAATCAATAAATGTCAATGTTTTTAGTCAATACCCTTACCAATACTTTAATGACAAATTTTTCTCTCTATTCTCATTAAATCTATAGTGGACGTTAACTGTTTACATTAACATGTTGATTATAATATGTAATGAAAATAATTTTAAATAATTTTCCCTATTGGGAAAACTGCAAGCACAATAAGGTGAGGCATAGAACGGCATAAGGAAACATCTCGGAAAGTTAGTATTATTAAAACAAAAACCATTGTTACTGATGTGCAGAGCAAAAAATACAGTATTAGTAGAATCAGGAAAAGATACTCAGAATTAATTGAAGTTATTGATATTATTAATGGGTCACTTCTTTTTTTCGTGAATCAGCAATTAATTTAAAATTGTGTATAATTAGACTGAAGATATTACAACGAACAATATAACCTTTTTACCTAACCTAACCAGCATAGTTTCACAATTATTTTGAAAAAATAAACCATGATATTAGATACAGTTGTATATTATTTTTAGCTTTAACCTCTCTTCAAATAAAAATGTTTTCGAAATATTCGCTAATTACAGCAAATATATTTTCTAAGCAATAAAAGTTATATCAAAAGAACTAAACTGGCAAAAATTAAGTACCCAACAGTTCTATAAATTGATGACAAGACGGTGCTGCTTGCAGATTCCGATTCAGAACGGATTCATGCATCCCGAAAATAGGATAAGATCAGTAAATTTTATGCGTCTCATTTTTTTATTCGCTGGTTTATTCGTCCAAAAACTAACGAACACCTCGGTTTTGACATAATTCAAAACCACAGTGACACCAAACGTTACCGCCCTGGACAAAATAAACACAAACAAATGCAATCAGACGAATTCTTAACATTAACAATCACACATGCGCGATGGACACGAAAGGGTTATATTGTGAACATGTTATCTTAGTATTAGAACAATCAGATGATTACAAATGAGTGTGCAAGCAATGATCGGTGACCTAGGTTGTATCGCTACGCATCCGTACGCCGTTCTCAGCCCGACCGTGTAACCGAAGCGTTCCGTTGGTGACGTACCTTGATGCAGTTGCCTATCGCAGAGTTTACATATGACGAGCTGCATTGTCCCCTTGGGGCCGATGAAGGAGCGGTCGCACAGCGGGCAGTAGCGACCGATGCGATACGCCCTACGCACGCACACACACATACCGCACGCGCACAAGCACCGGAACACAGAAACACGGCATTAGTCGACGCGAGACCGACGCCGCTACTGGCGCAACCCACTACCGCATCGACCCGCTACCAAACTCAACCCGTTCCCGCTAATTTTACTGGTATCTTACCGGACGCAAACGTATATGCAAAATAAGACATTTAAATACGTCATTAGTAAAAAATAAATAAAAATAGCCAAGTTTGAAGTTCATGCGTCTGATCCGGCAATATACCACTTTTACGGCCTTTGTGATTCTAGCATAAGTCGAAAATTCTTTAAAGATATTGACCAAATAAACAAGACATCGAAATAAACATGTTCATGCTTATTCACCTGTCATACTTTATTCAATCAAATATCTATAAAAAATTATGATCTATGTAATGCAGCCTTATCATTATCTCACCTCTGAAAACATTTATATCTATGACGGTGTTATGGTAGACGGGTCCAACGGTACAAGTTACGCCAGTAAACATGAATCGGATGATGGAGGTCCCGCGCGATCCTTTACTACTTATCTCCTATTGGCTCTGACCACGTTTAGTGTCCTGTCGCATTATCTTGATCAATATCGATATGCGACAAGACACTCTGTATTACTAATAGTAATCTGTGGTATTATAATGTTACTTGTTTATATAAAATATAGGGTGTATAGTGTCTATTGTTTTATTTTTGTGAATAAATAAAGGTTTTAGATTGAATAGTGTATGTATTCTGAGAAGGAGATTGGTTCGGTATATAATTGTTGATTAAAACGCGTTCAATTTGTTAAGTGTGTAACTATTATAGGAATATACTAAACTTATATTTAGTTATACCATATTATAATTAAATATATTAAAATAAGAATGTAAAACTTAATATATTTTAATATTATAATGTGTCAGCTATAAGTGATTTCGTAGAGCCAGAAGACAAGTAATAAAATAACTGTAGTTAGTGAACGCAATGGAAATATTGTTCTATGCCCCTGTTAGTCAATACAAAATGGTGTGATGAGTTAGTCAGATTATCCGAGGCGCCCTGCGCGATGGCCACCCTCGTCAATATTGAGGCAATACTTCATATATTAAATCGTAAAAAAGCGAGTATTATAAAATAAATACCTAACTATGTATTGCATCAATTTTAGTTAAAAGATACCAAATAACATTAAAGAGAAAGTAAGAACAGTAAAGTAGGTGTAAATACAATTCAGTGCAATATAGACGGTGCGCCTTTATTACTTGTGCAACAAACAGCCCGGAGGCTGTGTCTCCCACACCTGTTGTACGCTAAAACCACTTTTCTGTTCATTTTCTTACATGAAACTGCTTGCTTTAAATTAAAATAACCCTATTTCATTCCTTACTTATAAGTCATAAGTAATATAATTTCATAAAAATATGAACAATTTATGTTAAAATAAAATAGAGCAAACAATTCCATATAAAGACGGACTAATAAAATCTTATATTAGAATGTAGCATGCGACTTATCAAATAAGGTAGGGGGATGTGCTGAGTAAGAACGCTGGGGCATAGAGAAACATTCTGCGGGGTCAAAACTCTACGAGGACCAGAGACAAAGCGGATGTCGAGAGTGAAGGCAGACGTCGAGACACAGAATGGATCAGCCCGTGTTAGTCCACATCGAACACGCAATGAGATGACGTGAGTACAACTACCAAGACCAGTCCAGTAAACAAATGACACATATATCACTGAAAGACTTTGTAAAATGTTTGTACTTTTCGTGAGCGTCCCTCGCTATAAACTCTTCTTGATAAGGAACTAAACGGGTTCACGTTTTCATGTTGCCCCTCTTGGTTTTACTTGAAAAACAATACCGGAACAATTTAGTTTCGTTTAGCTCTCATACAACACTGTTTTTAAACAGAAACATTTCGTTTAACGACATTCATTTGCACAACAGTTGATTCTTCACAGCATGTGTCATTGTATATTATTTTTGTAAGTTACTTATTAGTCAAAATAGAAACAAAAACCAATAGTCATATTTAGTGAAGAACCCAAAGTGAAAGAATACATTTACATACAAAGTTTTAACGGTCATCCTGATTCTCAGCAACAAACTTTCGGGAATTTGAAATTCGAGAAATAACATCATGTAATATCACAGACTAGATCCATGTCGCCTCATAACTTCTAAATAATATTTATGTAAGAATATAATCTAGGAAATTAAAGAATAAAATAAGAGTTGTATGTATGATATGCCATGGTAAGTCTGTAATATTCAATATGTCAACTAAAATTGGTTCTAAAACTATTTGTGTGAGGTGATCATAGTAGAAATGATAATATTTCTAAAACCATATCAAACGGTATCTTCAGAAAATAAACTTTGTTTGACTAAAAACATAGTATTTTCCGATTGAAACTTTATTTATCGGCCTTCAGAGTACCAAAGACCAAATACCGACAGAAATTTTCGGAAAATCGAATCCGAAATATGCGCTCCAACCAACGATACCTTATATCTATTTAAGAGATAACTTGATCACTCACACTTATATAAACATTTTATTTGGTGTAATATTGGTTGAGTTTTCAATAAAGCTGATTAGCATTTATTATTATTCTCATGTAGCAGCGCACGTAAAATATGATTAATTTGATTGTTGTCTAGAAACATTTTACAAAAGATACCATTTAAGCAGTATCGGCAAACCAACGAGGTTTGTTATTATAATACTGGTTTTTGTATCAGTATAAATAATACTTGATAAGTGGCATATTTGTAATTCTTGTTGTTATTTCATGAATGCACAAAAGCGAGATTGGTTCTGATATTTTAAAATCCAATTGTATATGCATTTAATCAGCTTTATTAAATAATCAACTTAATTTAGGATTATAATTATTGGAGTGATTGGCTTATAGGAGACACGGGAGGAAACTGACCATGCTGAGGTTTCTATGTTTACAATGAAACTGAGGAAAAGGTATTTACTTATTACTATACATCGTTATCGCGCGGGCAGTTTCGGGGCGAAGCGTGGATACTGATGAATAGGGTTGCCACGCATGGATCTTTTTTTTAATTATGTATATCACAATAAAAATTAATTTAATAGTTTAATATATTATTCATTAATGATGCCTATGTTAATTTATTTCATTAGGGTAGTTTGTCTTTGTTTCGATAACTTAACCAATTTTATGAAAATGTTATTTTTCTCCTAATTACTCATTTATAGCTGTATGATGTCAATTTCTGACTTACTTGACTGAATCAACCCTCAGAGAAAGTGTTGCTAACTTAAACAACGCTTCTACACTACTTTGTCCCAATTTTAAATACAATATCAAAATAAAAATAATAATATTCTATTTATCCTCATAAGGAATAACATAACATGAAAGGTTTTAATTTAAAGAATAAAAAACATGCAAATATTCTAATACTCGTTATATACGTGTGACAGCCCTATTCATCGGTCATCTATGCGTCGCCCCCAAACTGCCCGCGCGATAACGATGTAAACTTATTACATACAAAATATCATAAATAAAAATTAAAATATTGTTCTTCACGTATCACCTACTTTAAATCAGCCGAACACTCATAGCTAAATTATATATTGAATGTACTGTGAATAAGTATGTGGATTATAAATACTTCGGACTAAAAATGCACTTTTATATTGATAAAATAGGATTGAAATTGTATTATTTTTAAATGAAAATAAAGAGAACAGAACATGACATACATATTCACAGTCACTCAATATGTCAGGGCAATGTATGTTATGTTATCTACTGTAAACAAAGTTGTTTACTAATCTACTACAACAAATACACTTTGGTTCGTGATTACACAATGCCCGATTACTGATAACATATCAGACATTTGTTACGACACAAGAGTTTCGAGATTTTGATTTTGTGTACTTGTGTACTTTTATGTATTATTCTAATGTCTGTAATAGAATCTGGCAAAAATTTAAGCGATCTTTTTAATCAACACTTCAATGGGTTAGCGGTTTATAAACCCATATTTTGAGGTCATAATTTCGAGGTCCCGGGTTCAGTTCTCGGGTCGGGTAAAATTTGTGTCGGACTTGTACCATAGTCTGGGTTAGTGATTACCAATTTGTATAAGGCAAATTTGGTGATTAAGATAGTCATCATTGTGATGTTGTTTGGGTTTCAATGATGGACATTTTTGCTTAGCAGTGGGGTATTAATAAGATTGTCTGTGAGTAAATAAAGAGTTAATTACGGTGCAAGATTAAAAGTTAACTTGAAGAGTTTAATTTATTTATGAAAGTGAAATAAATAAAATTAGTAGTTTAAAAATTTGGGACTAAAGAAAGAATTTATTTTTATAATTACTCAGATATTTTTATTTCTGGAGATCTCTGGTGGAAAATGGGTCTATAAAATCACGACAATAAATTGATATGTTTCATCTGCAGGCATTGCCATACCAGATATTATACCGCTTGGATACATATCTAAATTCAATTTTGTGTACAAAAATGTTTATTGTACTACCAAGCTTCGTTTTCTAAAAAAACTGACACAATTTTACTCGACCCGAGACAGCCTCTCTCGTATTCAAAGATCGGTCATCTTTTTGTCAGGCGATACTCAATAGTTAGTTATGTAACTGACCTGGCGCAGGGCGTGCAGAGCGAGTGCGAGTACACCTTGTGTCCGCCGGGCCCGCGCTTGGTCTGGTGGTGCCACTCGGCGGGCGCGGCGGGTGTCGCGGGTGTGGCGGGTGCCGCGGGTGTGGCGGGTGTCGCAGGTGTCCCGGGCGCGGCGGGTGTCTCAGGCGGCGGCGCGGGCGGGGGGCCGGCGGGCGAGCGCGCGCCGCACGACTTGCAGATCGCGCAGTCTACGCAGTGCCACCGACCTGGAATTATTGTGGATACGTTATTTTCTCTCCGCAAACTCATTTTTATTCATAAGAAAAATTCATCATCATCATCAGCCTATATACGTTCCCACTGCTGGGACACAGGCCTTATCTCAATTGTGAGATAGTGTGGGCCATACTTCACCACGCTGGCCTAGTGCGGGTTGGTGGAGGGGTGCGTAAGGCAAGTGACCAACCTTAATGTCAGATGTTATCAAGCCGCCAAATGGCCTCTGACTAGGCTTGACGACTAATATTTACATTATAGTAAATATCAGCCGAGACCAACAGCTTAACGTGCCTTCCGAAGCACGAAAAATTACAATTAATTAAAGAAAAATTACGTAGATAAAAACTGCCAATGTTCGAAATTAAGAAGTGTCAAATATTTTTTTTATGGTATAGCGGGTATGTCAGGTATACAGGGTGTTCGGAAGAACGTTGAACATACGATAATGGGGGGTAGTTGGGGTGGTCTGTTAACTAACTAGCTCAAAAGATTTCACCTAGGTCTCAAGATTTTTTTTTAATTATTTTTTTAATAAATTTCTATAATTTTTCGGTTTTGTACTTTTAAACCCGTCTAACTTTTTTTTTAATGACCAGATCCAAATAATTTTTTCATTATTGGAATCTTAGTGATTGGTAGGTCCCTTTAAATAAACAGTTGTAAATTGCACATTGCTAGAAACAAAGTTATGGGCCCTCAAACATAAAATAAGAGTTGAAACTAATTTTGAATCTCAACTTCGCGTAGCATTTAAAAAATAAATAAAAGGGATGGATGACTTCTGATTTGTTAAAAACATCTACAAAGTGTGAGCTTTATAACGATATGTCGTTTGTTTTGATATCTTTTTTGTAACCAAAATTATTCGATGTTTTCTACCCAGGCGGACCATTTCGACGAAAATCTACATACGTGAAAACTTAAATGTTTTGCGAAATTTATCAATGCAAAGGTCAAAATAACGAATTACTGGGGGATAGTGACATAAAGCAGGTACATTTTTTCTCACTCTTGCACAAATAACGGCTATCTTTTCTCTCTTTCACTCTGTCTGGAAGGCGCGGCAAGTGACGCTTCCCAAGATGGTAATAATAATAATGTTTCACTCTAGTACACTTACATCGTATCTTTCCTCTCTTTCGCTTTCGGAACAGGCGACTCAGTGTAAGTGACAGAACCAAAGAGGACAGAATTCTTAGTCGAGACTTAACTGCCTCTGCGATCATACGTGCCCTTTGTGCCTACTCTTGTTACAGTTATCTTCGTTTTGTATTATTGTTATAATGTTATCAGTTGTTTTGTTATTTCTGTTACGTTTGTTAATCGGTAAAATGACTTCATTTACCAATGAGGAATATGCGGACATTTTAATGGCATATGGAAGAGCTAACTCCAATGCGCGTGAAGCGCGTAAAATTTATCAAGAACGAAGATAACTGTAACAAGAGTAGGCACAAAGGGCACGTATGATCGCAGAGACAGTTAAGTCTCGACTAAGAGTTCTGACACTTACACTGAGTCGCCTGTTCCGAACACGAAAGAGAGGGAAGATACGATGTAAGTGTACTAGAGTGAAACATTATTATTATTACCTTCTTGGACAGTTAAGTCACGACTAAGAGTTCTGACACTTACACTGAGTCGCCTGTTCCGAAAGCAAAAGAGAGGGAAGATACGATGTAAGTGTACTAGAGTGAAACATTAGTATTATTACCTTCTTGGGAAGCGTCACTCGCCGCGCATTCCACACAGAGTGAAAGAGAGAAAAGATAGCCTTTATGTGTGCAAGAGTGAGAAAAAATCTACATTCTTTATGTCACTATCCCACTAATTTGTTATTTTGACCTTTGCATTGACAAATTTCGCAAAACATTTAAGTTTTCACATAAGTAGATTTTCGTCGAAATGGTCCGCCTGGGTAGAAAACATCGAATAATTTTGGTTACAAAAAAGATATCAAAACAAACGACATATCGTTAGAAAGCTCACACTTTGGAGATGTTTTTAAGAAATCAGAAGTCATCCATCCCTTTTATTTATTTTTTAAATGCTAAGCGAAGTTGAGATTCAAAATTTGTTTCAACTCTTATTTTATATTTGAGGGCCCATAACTTTGTTTCTAGCAATGTGCAATTTACAACTGTTTATTTAAAGGGACCTACCAATCACTAAGATTCCAATAATGAAAAAATTATTTGGATCTGGTCATTAAAAAAATAGTTAGACGGGTTTAAAGGAACAAAACCGAAAAATTATAGAAATTTAAAAAAAAAAAATTAAAAAAAAATCTTGAGACCTAGGTGAAACCTTATGAGCTAGTTAGTTAACAGACCACCCCAACTACCCCCCATTATCGTATGTTCAACGTTCTTCCGAACACCCTGTATAGTATGTCAAAGTAAATAAATAACATTAATGAAGTTATTATTCATTTGTTACCCCTAATCATCTGAATGTGCCCCGATGCGGCACTACTGAAGACTAAATAAAGTAATCGCTTACTGTATGATTTAAGCGAAACTTTCTCTAATGGACGCTTGGAATGTGTACTTCCCGGCAAGGTTTGCTCAAAAAGCTATAGCAAAAATTATTAAAATTAAAGTAAGGCGTGAAACGGATTTGCAAAAGCGGCGCCATACAAATAATGCCTCTGATTTTGCAAGCGTCCATAAACAACCATAGGTCACTTGCCGCACAGCTTACACACGCCACACTGCCCCAGCGTCCTGCGGCACTACTGCGCGACAGACAGACATACCGGCGGGAGGCGCGTCGAGGCCGATGCAGGGCGGGTGGAAGCCCTTGTCGCAGAGGTCGCAGTGCAGCAGCGGCGGGTCGCGTCGCTCGCCGCATGCCCCGCACAGCTTGCACGCGGCGCACTGCCACGCGTACTCGCGGCACTTGCGGACACTGCGCGACAGACAGACATACCGGCGGGCGGCGCGTCGAGGCCGATGCAGGGCGGGTGGAAGCCCTTGTCGCAGAGGTCGCAGTGCAGCAGCGGCGGGTCGCGTCGCTCGCCGCATGCCCCGCACAGCTTGCACGCGGCGCACTGCCACGCGTACTCGCGGCACTTGCGGACACTGCGCGACAGACAGACATACCGGCGGGCGGCGCGTCGAGGCCGATGCAGGGCGGGTGGAAGCCCTTGTCGCAGAGGTCGCAGTGCAGCAGCGGCGGGTCGCGTCGCTCGCCGCATGCCCCGCACAGCTTGCACGCGGCGCACTGCCACGCGTACTCGCGGCACTTGCGGACACTGCGCGACAGACAGACATACCGGCGGGCGGCGCGTCGAGGCCGATGCAGGGCGGGTGGAAGCCCTTGTCGCAGAGGTCGCAGTGCAGCAGCGGCGGGTCGCGTCGCTCGCCGCATGCCCCGCACAGCTTGCACGCGGCGCACTGCCACGCGTACTCGCGGCACTTGCGGATCGTGTCCGCACTCAGTTCCGTGCAGATCGGGTGAACTGTGGCAATAGAAACACTACAATAACAAAAGATCGCAGAAGAGGCCTTAACTGATGGAAAAGAAATTTTGTAAGCGAAATTTAAATTATGAGTCTACAAATCAGGCATTTTACGGAGTTTCCACGCCAACTCTTAAGTCAGAACTTTCAGTTCCAACTTTTTCCGAAACTTCAAATTTTGTTAAGAGGCCCTAACAGATGGTGGAGATATTTATTGTACACGGGTCGATTAACTAAAGCTGGCATGTTCACGGTACTCACACAAGTATAATTTGAAAAAAAGAACACTATCTTTGTATTCAGTAGCAAAAGCAAAATAAAAACTGTCACCCTTGTACTCATAAGCTTGAGTCAGCTTGACTGCACGATAGCTCGTCAACTTCTCTCGTCGGGGGTGTAGCAATGGCAATGGCAAACGGCAATTTGACGAACTATTTGGTGAAATGGTCGAGATGTCGGCTCACACCAGAGCTCGCGGGTTTGATCCCCACACAGTACAAACATTTGTGTGCATGAACATGTCTGTTTGTATCGGTTTGGGTGTTTCTATGTATAATATATTTGTATTTACAAAAAAAAGATAACCACAAAGCACCCATAACACAAGCTAATGCTTAGTTTGGGACTAGATAGCGCTGTGTAAATAGTCTAGATATTTATATTTATTTATTTATAATGGACTCACGGTTGCAGTTGCAAGTGGCGCAGACGAGGAACCGCTCGTGCGTGTGCTTGCGGTTGGCCTCGAGCCGCAGCTTGCACGCGCGGCAGGTCTCCACCTCGTCGCGGCTGTCCGAGCGGCCGCCGGACTCCGCGTTGCTGTTGCTACGCTTCACCTTCGTCAGCTTTTTTCGCTAGAAAATAATTAATAAATATTGGTCAACATTATACATACAGTGCCCGGCAAACATTTTGAAATCGAGGGGATTGCTCAGAACGCAAATTTGGGTATGCGTGGCGGGAGGTATGACGGACGATTCGCGCGCACTATTGGTCATGCGCGAACTTTCCAACTTCATCGAACGAGCGTCAAGATGTTTGCTGGACTCTGTACATTAATCTAAATTCAAAGTAAACAGTGTGACTTTTAAGTTGTGAACAGGTTTAATAAATTATTAAGTAACATTTCAATTAAAAATAGGGTGACCAAAAATTATGACGTAAGTTATTTGTGAGTATAACCATATCAACCAAGTGTTGCTATAACCATAACAAAAGTGTCGCCTCCAGACCAGATTTTTATTTTCTTGGTCAGGCTATAAATGTAATATTTGTCTAACTCTAAAACGTTGCACGGTAAACACGTGGAGCACAAACCTTGGCGGGGCGTGGTATGGAGGCGTGGCTGCAGTCGGAGCGGTCGGAGTCGTCGCCCGAGCTGGAGCTGCTCGCGCCCGCCGGCGGCGCCTCCAGCGCCGTGTTCAGCGGGAAGTACCTGCCGGACAGTGCGAGGTTATGCTAAGTCTATTTTCAAAACAAAACATGGTGACCATTCGTGGCGGATTTATGCCATTTTAGCTAATTTTCCCCCTAATTTTGAGCTGTATGGAAGTTCATGCAAATCTCTCCTTATTAAAAGGTTTTTTTCTCTTTGGGTGAGGCATCCATGACGTGTTTTTTTTTTTTGCTTAGCAAAAGACAAGACTTGCTGTTTTGTTATGTCAACTGACTATATTTAATAATACTCAATTCATGAAACATACTTCTGGAAGATTTTGCTGCCTCTGGGTGGCAGGTTTGATCCTTTATAAGGTCGCACTGGAACACATACTTATTGACGCACCTGATGTCCCTGAGCTGTACGGTTGCGTCGAGGTTTCAAATGTCATTTCACATGCATGAGGTGTAGTTCGAATCACGGCGCATATTTATAAATTATTCGGTTGCGTATTTACGGAAAACATCGTTAGGACACATGCTAAGTCAAATGGCTGTGTAGACAAAATACGAGTAGTCCAGTTCTCTTGTCAACGTTTACCTGAGCTGCTGCGGCGTGTAGACGCGGTAGGTGTGCTGGTACTGGCCGGGCAGCAGCGCGTGCGGGTAGAAGCCGGCGGGCGGGCGCAGGTGCGCCTGCGCGGGCGCCGGCCGGGGCACTCGTCGCGTGTGTAGAGCCATGGTCTGCAGGTCGGCGCACGCCGGCCGCCGCGCCGCGTTGGCGCGCGCGTTCCACTCCGCCGCCGACGCGATCGCCGCCGCCGCTAGGTCCTGTGGGAAACGTTCATTGTATACTCGTACTTTACTAATCGGACTTGATGCACCGCCCGCTTTCGGGCTTCGCCTTCTGCAGCGCTCCGTTTTCGGCCTCACATACGAAGCTCGGCCTGCGGCCTCGCGAAATTTACATGACTGAGTTAAAACTGTGTGCGAAGTTGTCCTTATTATTTTTTAATGCCCAAGGCAGCAGCATCTGTGGTTCGTACAAGGCCGCTCCGGGCTTCGCCCTACGCGGCGCTCGGCCTTTGGCCTCGCTTACGCAGCTCGGCCTGCGGCCTCGCAATGACGAGTGGAATCTATTAATTGCACATTTCAAATACAATTGTAAAATTGTTTATGAATAAATAAATAAAAAAAAATACTAAGATGTAGCAGACTATTTTTAACTTCGAGATTTCTTACCACATTACTTATATGTTATTTACAAAAAAAAAATTATTATAATCTAAATAATTTAAGATCATAAGTTTTATTTTTTAAACAACTTCAGTGGACTCTAAGCAACTCATTATAGTCGCCATATCAAAATAGTCTTATTCCCGAAATAAACTTATCAATGCACGTGGCCAAAGTAAACGTAAATAATAGTACGTTACTCATACTATGAATGGGAGTGTGAATGAGGTAAGTCGCGGGGGTGTAGTAGCGAGAGGGGGGGGGGGGATAGCCGATAATAACAACAAAGATCAGTCGTGAGTACGCAGTGACGGGAGTAGGTTCCGCGTGGGACGACACGCTATCGTTCAACACGCCTGAAGTGTTTTGACATAATTTAACACGCCCACAGTGTTATCACACCCTTTAACACGCCTTTTACGCACGCACTTTTTAAATATTTTTTTTTTTTACTTTGCAATAAAAGAAAATTTTAAACCCTATTTTCGCTTTGGTTTTCCGAATTACATTTTGACGAAACAGTTACATAAAATATTTAACACCAAAAGCAAAAGCTAGATTACGAATTATATTTCCGAAAAATTATAGACTAATGTGCTATTTTTAATACCTATATAGTTTTTTAAAGATGAGGTTCCTTCACTGGCAGACACATTAAAAAGCCAACTGCTGCTTAAGAAACATCCTAAAAGTGTTATAACTGATTGTTAGATTACGATAAAAAATAATTTAATTATGCATATTTTTTAAATAAAAAAATATTTTACACCAAAAAAGGGAAGTATTCATAGCTTACAGTTATTTTATGATTTAATTATTTGTAGTAGCTGTGGGTCTATCCCACTATTTCTATTAGGTATTTCTATTGATAGAAATAATGGGCCTGATTTAGACTGAATGTCACATTATTTCTAATGCTGTCGGCTGCGACAAAAAAACGCTCCATCACCTCTTTATTTTATTAATTATTTTATATATTATTAATTTTTTAAATAATACCAGACGAAATAATGTCGTTAAGCAATGAAGGAATGATGCCAATGGAAAAATGTGAAAAAAATGGCAGATTATAAACTTGTTCTCCATTTTTTTTTTTGAAAACCGAGAAGTCGTGTTTTAATTTTATTTTCTACTCATTAAAAGTGGTAAACTTTTCAAAAATTATAACTGCGTTTTTTTTGTCGCAATAGAAATAATAGGATATAATTTGCAAAAAACGCTGGTCCCTCTTTTACTTTTTTGTATTTCCATGGAAAAAGTGGGATACACCCGTAGTTGTTAACCTTCCTACCATAAACAAATTATCGTCTAATGAAATAAACTGACCTGTCTAGTCTTCTCCGGGTCGACCTTCGGCACCTCATGCTTGACCTCAGGCTTGACTTCCACCTTCGCCTCGGGCTTCTCCGCCGGCTCCTCTGCCGGAGGATCCTCCGCTTCGTCGCTCGCGGCCAGTTGCCGTTGCCGCTGGTGGCAGCGGTACTCTTCGTACTTGTGAGGATAGTCTGATAGCATTATGTCAAGGACTTCGCTCGCGTCGACTGCGGTTATGCCTGGAATGGTGTATGCTTGGTTAGTATACGAATCTGGTCTGTGACTTTTTTATGGTATGTCAGTTGACAGACAGGCCTATTCCATTTACACTTAACTAGGAAGCGTCGCTTCATGTGTTGCCACTGGATGCTCCTCTAATCTTGGAGGCTTTCAATTGTCTCTAAGTGTACTGGCTCTCACGTTAATATTGAAGGATCACGGTCACAGATATTCTGACGGAAGATTTCATTTGTGTTGGTGGTAGCTAGTCAGCTGAACTCTGAAAATGTCCTATTACTAACCATACCCGAGGCGGGAATCGAACCCACGACCTATGGGTTTGATATGCGAACGCCTTTACCACTTTTCCACGGAGCCGGCTAAAGGTGGTGTTATTCAAGAGCAGTTTTTAAAAAAATTGAGCAAAATAGTAAAACATGAAAGTTCATTTATTGCCATTGCAAGTTGCAATTATTGTATATCAAATACAAATTAACGAAATAACAGCGATCGATATTGCTGTTTTCATGGCCTTCTTCAATAGCAACTGTTATATTTCTGGTTTGCATAATTTGAAACATTATAGGGTTGCTGGCACGATCTTTCGTTTTTTGTCAACTGTGAGACATCGTACTCGACTTGTATAAGTATGATACTGACCGAGATCACACAGCGCCTCGGTGACGAGTCCCTTGGCGAGCACGTAGTCGCGCTCGGCGCCGCCGATGCCGCGTCGCTTGAGCTCCGGGTAGCGCCGCTTGAAGCTCTTGTATAAGTATGATACTGACCGAGATCACACAGCGCCTCGGTGACGAGTCCCTTGGCGAGCACGTAGTCGCGCTCGGCGCCGCCGATGCCGCGTCGCTTGAGCTCCGGGTAGCGCCGCTTGAAGCTCTTGTATAAGTATGATACTGACCGAGATCACACAGCGCCTCGGTGACGAGTCCCTTGGCGAGCACGTAGTCGCGCTCGGCGCCGCCGATGCCGCGTCGCTTGAGCTCCGGGTAGCGCCGCTTGAAGCTCTTGTATAAGTATGATACTGACCGAGATCACACAGCGCCTCGGTGACGAGTCCCTTGGCGAGCACGTAGTCGCGCTCGGCGCCGCCGATGCCGCGTCGCTTGAGCTCCGGGTAGCGCCGCTTGAAGCTCTTGTATAAGTATGATACTGACCGAGATCACACAGCGCCTCGGTGACGAGTCCCTTGGCGAGCACGTAGTCGCGCTCGGCGCCGCCGATGCCGCGTCGCTTGAGCTCCGGGTAGCGCCGCTTGAAGCTCTTGTATAAGTATGATACTGACCGAGATCACACAGCGCCTCGGTGACGAGTCCCTTGGCGAGCACGTAGTCGCGCTCGGCGCCGCCGATGCCGCGTCGCTTGAGCTCCGGGTAGCGCCGCTTGAAGCTCTTGTATAAGTATGATACTGACCGAGATCACACAGCGCCTCGGTGACGAGTCCCTTGGCGAGCACGTAGTCGCGCTCGGCGCCGCCGATGCCGCGTCGCTTGAGCTCCGGGTAGCGCCGCTTGAAGCTCTTGTATAAGTATGATACTGACCGAGATCACACAGCGCCTCGGTGACGAGTCCCTTGGCGAGCACGTAGTCGCGCTCGGCGCCGCCGATGCCGCGTCGCTTGAGCTCCGGGTAGCGCCGCTTGAAGCTCTTGTATAAGTATGATACTGACCGAGATCACACAGCGCCTCGGTGACGAGTCCCTTGGCGAGCACGTAGTCGCGCTCGGCGCCGCCGATGCCGCGTCGCTTGAGCTCCGGGTAGCGCCGCTTGAAGCTCTTGTATAAGTATGATACTGACCGAGATCACACAGCGCCTCGGTGACGAGTCCCTTGGCGAGCACGTAGTCGCGCTCGGCGCCGCCGATGCCGCGTCGCTTGAGCTCCGGGTAGCGCCGCTTGAAGCTCTTGTATAAGTATGATACTGACCGAGATCACACAGCGCCTCGGTGACGAGTCCCTTGGCGAGCACGTAGTCGCGCTCGGCGCCGCCGATGCCGCGTCGCTTGAGCTCCGGGTAGCGCCGCTTGAAGCTCTTGTATAAGTATGATACTGACCGAGATCACACAGCGCCTCGGTGACGAGTCCCTTGGCGAGCACGTAGTCGCGCTCGGCGCCGCCGATGCCGCGTCGCTTGAGCTCCGGGTAGCGCCGCTTGAAGCTCTTGTATAAGTATGATACTGGCCGAGATCACACAGCGCCTCGGTGACGAGTCCCTTGGCGAGCACGTAGTCGCGCTCGGCGCCGCCGATGCCGCGTCGCTTGAGCTCCGGGTAGCGCCGCTTGAAGCTCTTGTATAAGTATGATACTGACCGAGATCACACAGCGCCTCGGTGACGAGTCCCTTGGCGAGCACGTAGTCGCGCTCGGCGCCGCCGATGCCGCGTCGCTTGAGCTCCGGGTAGCGCCGCTTGAAGCTCTTGTATAAGTATGATACTGACCGAGATCACACAGCGCCTCGGTGACGAGTCCCTTGGCGAGCACGTAGTCGCGCTCGGCGCCGCCGATGCCGCGTCGCTTGAGCTCCGGGTAGCGCCGCTTGAAGCTCTTGTATAAGTATGATACTGACCGAGATCACACAGCGCCTCGGTGACGAGTCCCTTGGCGAGCACGTAGTCGCGCTCGGCGCCGCCGATGCCGCGTCGCTTGAGCTCCGGGTAGCGCCGCTTGAAGCTCTTGTATAAGTATGATACTGACCGAGATCACACAGCGCCTCGGTGACGAGTCCCTTGGCGAGCACGTAGTCGCGCTCGGCGCCGCCGATGCCGCGTCGCTTGAGCTCCGGGTAGCGCCGCTTGAAGCTCTTGTATAAGTATGATACTGACCGAGATCACACAGCGCCTCGGTGACGAGTCCCTTGGCGAGCACGTAGTCGCGCTCGGCGCCGCCGATGCCGCGTCGCTTGAGCTCCGGGTAGCGCCGCTTGAAGCTCTTGTATAAGTATGATACTGACCGAGATCACACAGCGCCTCGGTGACGAGTCCCTTGGCGAGCACGTAGTCGCGCTCGGCGCCGCCGATGCCGCGTCGCTTGAGCTCCGGGTAGCGCCGCTTGAAGCTCTTGTATAAGTATGATACTGACCGAGATCACACAGCGCCTCGGTGACGAGTCCCTTGGCGAGCACGTAGTCGCGCTCGGCGCCGCCGATGCCGCGTCGCTTGAGCTCCGGGTAGCGCCGCTTGAAGCTCTTGTATAAGTATGATACTGACCGAGATCACACAGCGCCTCGGTGACGAGTCCCTTGGCGAGCACGTAGTCGCGCTCGGCGCCGCCGATGCCGCGTCGCTTGAGCTCCGGGTAGCGCCGCTTGAAGCTCTTCACGCCCAGGAACATCGCCACTTGTTCTTGGATCATCATCACCTGGAACAAACACATACAATAGCTTTAGTTAGACTCGCATTAACTCCCTTAATTCGTAAAAAATACGCCTAGGACCACGCGCGGGCGCGGTGGCGGACGCGGGCGCGGTGGCGGACGCGGGCGCGGTAGACGTCGCGAGTTCGTGTTTACATTGGCCGCCGGGCGTTCGCGCGAGTTTCCAGTTCAAACTGGTTGAACTTACCTGACGTCGTGACAAAATCGCGCGTTCCGCTGCGTGTTCGACGAGAACACACACAAACGTCTCAAGCGTTTGATATTGCCGCTAGCGGCGCCGCGCGCGCGGTCGCTAGTTAGCCCGCACGTGCGTTTTGTACGTGAACACTTAGTTACTACCCTATGTTTGATATTTCGCGACCGCGCCCGCGAGTTAACGTGAACAAGCAAATACAGATAATACGCCCGCGCGCGATAGTTTTTCTCTGCGGCCGCGTGATCCGCAAAGGAGCGCGGCGCAGTGCACAAACTTGTCGGTTACGCAGATCGTCGTTGCATGTTTGATAAATAAACTTTCGTAATTAAACATGCTTTTCTTCAATTAATAACTTGGAAACTATATTTCTTGTCACAGTGACATTATTTTACATACCATTCAGTTTTACACTTTTTTGCAATGGTAACCTTATCTTTTTTTTCTTTTTACGTTTTTTATGATTTGAAAGTGGAAAGTATTTCTTTAGCACACAATATAAATAAAACTGTTACAATACTTGTTTGTTAATAACAAAAAAAACTTATTATTTACAATTAAAACTAAAATAACTAATTATAATAAATAGAGTGCCGAACGCGGTGACGGACAATCATTACATTATTTGTAATGATTTATACAACTATGGCACTAACTTGACACTTCGATGCTTATAAACATGTTCTTATTATATTAGACAACATCAGAAACGTTGATCCGACCCCAAAGTTAGTAGCGTAAGTTGTATTTGAATACCAAAAACAATGACGGTAACACAAATATACCGACATTTTAAAAAGAGGAAAACAGCTTCCTGTGTGCATAAAAGTGCATACCTGTGATTCTTCGTCGGGTTTTTCGGCAGGTGGCCAAATGTACTCTTTGACATCGGCCGCTGTCCATTCTTTATTACTGTAACAAATACATTCAAAAATAAATCACAGTCCTCATTATGAGGTAAAGGTAAGGTAAAATCAGTTTCGGAATTTTTGGAATAGTATTGATTAGTAAGATAATGACGTGTTTCCATGTATAGCCCGACCAATAAAATAAAAAACCTCGCCATATTACGGAAAAATATTGGAACTAATTTCTTCAAGTGGCAACAATCAAATTAAAAACAATAAAATGTCAAATTGTGATGTCAATTGTCAACCGTGGCTTGTTACTATTGGGTAGTGTGAGTTATTTGTGAGTATAACCATAGCAACCAAGGTTGCTATAACCATAGCTAATGTGGCGCCTCCAGAGCAGGTTTTTTATTTTCTTGGTCAGGCTATAAAATCAATGTTTCACATACCTGTCAAATAAGTCTGCAAATTTTGATTTCTTCATCTTACTGCTTTCATTCGTGGAGCTCTTTACGGAGCTTTGCGAATCCTCGTCAAGTAAATGTGTAGGTCTGTAAAAATAATAATTAGTCTTTAACCAGAACCTCAGATACTTACTATACGCAATTTATTTGTTTTCCGATTCCATTCATCCCTGTCACTCATCAACGAGGTATCCACTATTTTATCACTCATATCATGTTTCACACAATCGAGCATCTAATCTTGGATGTCTTCTTCCTCTCCTTGCCATTCAAGTATACATAGTGTATTATCGGGACTAGGGACAATCCGGGAACAGGCAGAAATAAGGAAAAAATGCCTGCCTGTTTCCCCCAAAATTCTTTTGACCGCCTCCGTGGAACAGTGGCTAAGCCGCTCGGGTATAAAACTCGGAGGTCATGGGTTCGATTTCTACCTTGAGTCTGGTTGGTGGTAGGGCTATTTCAGAGTCCGACTGGCTAGCTACCACCCCCACAGGTGAAATCTGGCGCCATAACAGCTCTGGCTGTGTTCCGGCAACATTAATGGAGCCAGTACACTTGAAATCAAAGGCTCGAAGGTCAGATGAGCCTACAGTCTGCACCACATTAAGCGACGCGGGTGAAGTGTCAAGAAAGATATCAACCTACTTTTACTCGTAGTCTCTAAAGAGTGGAACTTACTTGGCAGGCGTGGCGTTGTCGTCCATCATACAAGTCTCTTCTTCAAAGAGTTGCACGGTGGTAGTCGCCGGGCCGCACACGCGTCCGTATATACCCATAGTTTCCTGCAAACAAATGTCCCGTTCAATCATCATGCGTCACATAGCGCATAGCGCTTTATTCTAACGCGCTGTCTGTACATCGCGTTTACAGCGTGCTAAGCATGTAGCTTGGAATACGCTATATGCTATCGCGCGCGGCAAGACAGCGCGTTGCCAGTCATCGCTCGGCCGCGCTTGCGATCGAACGCGCTGTACGAGTACGCTCGTCTCGCTCACTGCCACGCTAGATTATCGCGCGCGCGCATGATTATTTAAATATTAAATACTTAATTATTTCAATGAAAAGTATGAAGGAAAGTTCATTGGTTTTCCTATACTGCTTTATTTTATTTAAGACTAAATCACACTACAAAAATAGTTTGTATAGCACGCGGCAAGTCCAACGAAATGAACGAACGAATGTTATGTAACGTGCTACGCGAGATCTAGCGTGTTAACGCGCCATTTGACGGCCCCATACGCTTTTTTTCTAGCACGCTATATCATAGCGTATTTTATAGCGCGCTAGAAATTTATAGCTTATAGCGTATAGCGTGTTATACATTTATAGTCGTTTTGAACAACTCTGCCGTTCAATGTGGCTTAATACTTCACGAATCATAAGATTGTGGTAAAGCAATGCTGCAGACAGTTTCGGCCTGTCAGTCGTAATGGGCAGGCTTTACTTGGGAAGAATCACCCACAGAAGAGCAACGTATTAGTAGTAGCTTTGCTATTTCGCTTTGTTTGTTAAGTAGAGTGCTGGAGGTGCAAGGTGCCTGCCCCCCTCTCCCCCCTCTCTTCTCCTCATTTCCCACAAACCTTGAGATTCTTCTCCCTTTCCCAAAGGCGGCCAACGCATCTGAGACCATAGTCACAGATGTCCATAATTATGTTAAGTCTTTAAAACTATCACAAATCCGCATTTGGACAGTGTGGTGATTAAGCCAGTGCCCACTATAGTGATGACTTTATATTATTGATGGAATCTTTACCCTGCAGCAGGATATTTAATAGGCTGGTAGTCGCCTGGTACTTATTACAGGCCTATACTGCGTGACATTTTAGTCGTGGTTTTCCCGCAGTAAAATGATTCCATCTTAGTAGTACAATAGTTTTTTTTAGTCAAATCAAAAGTTTTACGATTGTGATAGACGAAACTCGTACCAATAGCTGGGTCGCGGACGGTTACCAGCCGGGGTCATTGCCCTTCGCGCTTATCAAAAAGATAATTCAATATTTAGTAATATTTGATTTCTAAATTTTCTAATATACCTTTAATCAAATTTAATTTTTTTTTTTAAAGTAAAAAAAAAATTTAAAAAGTTACTTGCATATATTGATAGTGCTAATGAAGGTGAAGCGTTCTGCTGCGGGAAAACAACGACTAAAAAAACACGCGGTTTAGGAAGAGGTTGGTGGCATACCTTCATGTACATAGCGCCTCGTCCGCCGCCTCGGCCGCGTCCCCTCGCGCGCGGCGCCTTGCCCGGCGTGCGGCCGCCGCGCCCGCGCCCGCGCCAGCCTCTGCCGCGCGACCCGCTGTCCGCGCCCGACCCGCCGCTCGACCCGGCGCCGTTCGAGCTCTCGTCCAGCTTCAGCGGCGTGTTCTCTAGCACCACCTTCAGTTCCGGCACTTCGAACCTGCAATGCAAACGTTTAGACATTTTGTTGAAACGTGTTGTTCCCCTAAAAACTCCTATATCAACACGTTTTAAGCCTACTTTAAGAATAATGAAGATTTAAGACGCCCCGATGGTCCAGTGGTTTAAGTAGGTACCGGGCCAAGATCACGGGGTCCTGGGTTCAATTCCCGGGTCGAGCTAACTTTGTGTCGGTTTTTAGGACACAGCTCGGGTTTGTGATCACCAATCCGCATTTGGCAAGCGTGGTGATTAAGGCAAAACCCATAATTGTAGCGATATCTTGATTTTACGGATGGAGGAGGCCTTTGCCCTGCAGTGAGACATTAATAGGCTGATACTTTACTTTAAGAATAATAGTGTTTCGAAAAATATAATTAATCTTTGTGATTCTAACAAAAATATTATCATATAAAAATATTTTTTTACATGGACATTTGTTATAAATATTTGTACCTTTATATTTTTATGTGAATTGTCTGCATTCAAATCTCTTACACCTACCAACAAGTTAGCGAATATACATACAAAAATGATATTACGTAAATTATTAATTATTCCCCCTATTTGTCCCTATGTCACATAATTATCTCTCAAAAAAATTTAAAAGCAAAATGCTATCTTGCGTCGAGGTCCGATAAAAAAAACTCCTTATTTTGTACTTAAAATACTAACTAACAACAAAGGAAATGCTGAAACTGACCTATCCAAACTTCGTCGGGAAGACAGCGGCGTGGAACAAGTAGCCGGCAGTCGGTCCAGCGCCTCCGTCATCCGGGGCAACTTGACGCGCGAGCTGGTCGGGTCGATCGGTTCCGGGGTGCCTGGCGTCTCCACCTTATCCGGCGTGTCTGGTTCAGTCTCCACGGAGGGCGTGGACACCCGGTCGGAAGGCGTGGACATTCGGTCAGTGGGCGTGGCGTCCACCGCCCGGCCCCGCCCTCGTCCTCGACCGCGACCCCGCCCGCGCGGCTTCGCTAGAATCGCCGGACGATCCCTGCAAAAGTTATAATCATTTTTAAGAATGTTTAATTATAATCAAGGGTAAGGAAGTGGCGAGTGTGGCTATTTTTCGAAAGCCACAACTCATTTTGGCTTGCAGCGCTATTTTAGTAAGCAATAAAAAAAATTAATGCTGTTTGACCTCTTGAAATCTATAGCGTCTCCAAAAATACTAATTAGTCGCGCACATAACTTCAGAACAACTGCATCAAGTTAGATAAATCAGTTTTTGTTGGGTTGCACATACAATTTGGTGATTTATTTTGATATACATGATTTGAATTTTCAATTTAAGTATGTACATTGATTTGATTTGAATTTTATGTCATGCATGTCATACAAATGTAATATAATGTGAAAGTTGATCAGTTTATAGAGAAAATACAACATAGAAGTACTTTTGGTAAGCTATGAAATGAACTGCATTAAATGTTATTTTTGTGAAAGTAATAATACTAATAAAATAAATTCATGTTCATGACACATTTACAATTTGTATTTACAAGAGATATTTTTATAACAATACTAGCCTTCCGCCCGCGGCTTCGCCCGCGTGAACTATAGGACGTTATCCCGCGGGAATATCTTGTAAATTATAGCCTATGTGTTATCCTTATGTATGTATAAGCTATATTATTGTAAAGTTTCATTAAAATCAATTTAGTAGTTTTTACGTGAAAGAATAACAAAAGTTCATCCATCCGCTCCCCGGCCGGTACCGCCGCAACCGCTATTGTCCCTGCATTTTAAATTTGTAATATCTTCGAAACTATTCATTTAAATTACATGATGTAAAGGGCCATATTGATCTATATTACATGCACAATTTATTTATGGTACTTTATTGGATAAGGATTAATACTGTATTGCTTAAAATCACTTTTTCGTAAATAAGCCATCATTTTATCGTAATAAGTAAAGGAAAATGGTTATTGTGGGTTATCCCTAAGAGATAGACATATACCATCGCGGACTTTTTTGTAAAACTTTTTAAGGTGTACAATAGTGTAGTACATTATTTTGATCTATCTCGTAGGGTTCAGCCAGCGTTTGCAATGTAAGCGCAAAAAAATGCGATTATTTACGACCTTAAATTAAAAACCTCTAAAATTATCAGTGTTTCTCTACTATATTATGCATGTATTATACATATAAACCTTCCTCTTGAATCAGTCTATCTAATGAAAAAAACCGCATCAAAATCCGTTGCGTAGTTTCAAAGATTTAAGCATACAAAGGGACATAGGGACAGAAAAGCGACTTTGTTTTATACTATGTAGTGATTGACTAATGGTCACATTTATTCTTGTCTAATCTCATTAACTATTACTGACCTTGATAACCTAAGAGAACGCTGCGGCCGCTCCTCAAGGGCTGGCACCGGCAAGGGGACAGGCACTGGCTTCGCGTCTACCGACACGGGCAACTTCCGCGGCCGCCCGCGTTTCTTCGGCTGCGGAGTCACCGCCACAATAGGAGGAATGCTCGTGCTCTCGTTCAAACTATCCTGGTCCGTCTTCGGCGTCTCAATCTCCAGCGGGTCTTGAGATATCTCATCTCCGCCAATACTGAAGTCCCGGAAGTCAGAGTTCTCATTAATCATCATCTCCTGCACGTCAGGGTGACAATTTTCAACTCTCAAAATCTCAATGACATCTGAACTCCCTGTTGATGTATTTGATTCAACTTCAGGAGCCATTCGATTCTTATCAGAGCAATTAATGTCATTGAATGGTAACACTTGTATTTGATTGGCCTGTAAATTCGTCAAAATATTATGTAGTTTTGAATTGCCATTTTTGGAACAGTTCTCATTATTTACAAGTGTATGATTAAGTGCCTTACTCCCTTGCTTTATTTCAACTGGTTTAGCTTCAGGAGATTTCTTTGTCAGCACAGGTGTTATTGTCAAAGACTTGTTAGACAGCAGTTGCCCAAGTTTTAATCTCTTACTCTCAAGCACTGTTAATTCAGTTTCTTTGTTTGGTGTGGTGGTTTCGGTGGTGGGCGGCCTTTTCGCAATAAGTCGTTTTATTATTGGTGTTTTCGATTTCTCAGGGGTTTCAACTATCCTCGAACTTCGTAACCTCTTGCCTATAGTCACAGGACTCTCGGCAGCTTGTTTCCGCCTGCTGTTTGTGATATTCTTCTTAGTTGGACTTGGTTTGTCATTTATTATTTCTGTAGCATTTTCAGATTTATGCTGAAGAATCTCGCCTTTATTTGCCTCCTCAGTTATTATTTCAGCTGAAGGGCCATGATCAGTCTTATTTATCTTCAATATTATTCTAGGTGAATCTTGACCAGAGCTTTGATTTGATATTTTTTCAGAGATATTCACTTCTAGTGGTTTTGTTACACTTTCATTAGCTTCTTTACTAATTTCTTGTATTGGACGAATTTTTAAACTAACTGGTGGAGTATTTATATCCTTTATTTTGTCTGGAGTGGGACTTCTGCTCTTTGTACTGTCATTATGACCAACATCATTTACTTTCTCCTTACTACTGTGACCTGAATCAAATTGCTTAGTGTTCAGAGGGTCCTTCGTAATTACAACTGTTGAACTATTACAGATCTTTGTTTGTGCATCAGTCGATTTTTCATGAAGGTTCTCTGTGCTTTCTAAGAGCTTCTTTAATAATGTGCAATTTTTCACAGAAGTTGTTTGTTTATTTATTGTCTTCACAGGTTTTTCTGTGACATTGGGTTCTTCATTAGAAGAAACATGATCATTGCCTGTTTTTATCTCATTTGCTTTAGATGCACAAGCATTATCATTGCCAGAAGTGAGTGGCAAGTCACTTTCAACTGTTTTATTAACAGATTTTGTTTGATCCTCAGAAGCTTCTCCTTCACCTTTCAACTGTACTGTTTCTTTAGACAACTGATGGTCATCTTCAGTATTAGATTTATCTGATAATTCTTGTATACAATTTTGTTTTGGGATATCTCTCTTAAGCAAATGACTCTTGTCTTTGTCCTGTCTTTTTGAGGCACTATATTCTGGCTTACTACTACTTGATTTGTCTGTTTCCAAACTATCAGCTCCCTTTGGACTATCAGCCGGTTTTAAAACCGGTTTAATTGTGAGTTTTAGCACAGGCACTTCTTCTCCAACATTATTATGAATGTGTTCAGTGTCATCAACATTATTAACTTTTTTACTTGTTATAGTTTCATTCTGAGAAGTATCTGCAACAGCTTTCATGTTTATTTTCATAACTAATGGAGGATTCTTTACAGATTTATCTTCAGTTTCTTCCTTACTCTTAGGTAGATCTACTTCCTCTGGCTTTATAACAGGTTTAATATTTAATTTTGTAACAACAGGTATGTTTGAATTTCTTACATCAACATTTTTCAAACAATCTTTCTTAGGAGATGAAGGCGAAATACTTTCTTCGGGCTTAACTAAGGGTTTAATATTGAGTTTAGTTACAATAGGAGTAGTTTCTTCAGTTGAAACTTTGTGCCTTGTTGATTCTACCAATTCATTGGGTTTAATGATTGGTTTTATATTTATCTTAGTAACAACTGGTATGTGATCAGTATTATCATCACTTGAGTTTCCAGTTTCTGAAGATTGATTCTCAGAATCTTTCAAATTATCCTCATCTACTGGCTTAACAATAGGCTTAATATTAATTTTAGAAACAACAGGTATACTATTATCTTTCATGTCATCATTCAAGTCATCACAGTCTTTTTCTTCTGAAGAGACAACTTCAGGGTTTTTCAAGGGCTTAATATTCAACTTTGTTACTTTAGGTACATCATCTATACTAGAGTCTAATTCATTATCTTTAGGTTTCATTATTGGTTTTATATTTAATTTTGAAACTACAGGAACTTTATTATCCAAATTATCTGATGTTTCACCTCCATCTGTAGGTTTCAAAATGGGTTTAATATTCAACTTTGTAATTTTTGGCTCTGGGCTGTTACATAACCCACTTGATTTCTTATTAGGTTTCAAATCAGAATCTGTTTTTGTAACAGGTTTTATTGTTATTTTAGGCACATGAGCATTTTCATCATGAACTGTTGAAATTTGTTTACATGTAAGTTTTGGAGTGTCAGAAACATTACTTTCTTTATTGAGAGTATCTGGGGGTTTTAATGGTTTTATGGTCAACTTAGGACTAAGAGGCTGACTTTCAGATTTAGATACTGTTTTAATTGTTAGTTTAGGTACTTTTTCTGAATGTTTCTCTTCTGGTTGACTAATAACCAATGTCAACTTTGATGCAGATTCTGACTCCTCATTGTCATTATGTTGTAATCCTTTAATAGTAAGTTTAGGGATGTTTTTCTCAGCATAGAATTTACCTTCAGATGTAGTGCCTGGTTTTCCAAGCTTAATGGTTACCTTTGGGACAACATCAGATGGACCTTGATCAGATGCTGAAGCCTGATCAGAAGTGCTAGTGCTATCATCATTTTCAGAGCATTCTGATTCTGATATTTCACTACTGCTGGATTTACGATGTATATCATTTATTTTTTCAGCCGGTCTGGGAATAGGCTTGATATTCAGCTTTGTTATACAAGGAATTTGTTCACTACTATCAGCAGTAGTATCTGCCTTATCAGACGACTTTACACTACTTTCTACAGGTTTTATAATAGGTTTGATGTTCAATTTTGTTACATTTGGAAAAGGCTTAGTCTCCATTTGTTCATTCCTATCAGCATTACTGTCATTGACATGTTCTGACAGTTTTGATGGACTGGCAGTAATTTTCTCTGAAGGTTTGACAATAGGTTTGATATTTAATTTCGTTACATTTGGAATAGGCATACTTTCCTTAGCCTGGCTACTTTCAGCCTTAGATTCAATTGCATATTCCGTTGATTTCACAGGACTGTCAGTTACTTTTTCAGGTGGTTTGACAATAGGTTTGATATTTAACTTAGTTACAGTGGGAATAGGCATAGACTCTACCTGTTCCTTACTTTCAACATCAGTTTCACTGACATGTCCAGAAGAACTTTCAATACTTTCTTCTGCTGGCTTTACAATAGGCTTGATGTTTATTTTTGTTACATTTGGAATGGGCACATCAGTCATTATGTCAACATCTTCTAATGGAGGTTTTATTGGTTTTATAGTAAGCTTGGGTACAGGCGATTTCATTTCTTCACTTTGTTTATTCCCACCTATTTTGATAGTTAATTTGGGCACCTGTTTTGGAGATTCAGATTCATTTGTGCCACTAATAGTGTGTTCCTTGGATTTGATATCTAAACTTAATGATACTGACAAATCAGAAGTACTTGATTCCATCACAGGGGGTATTGTTTTATTTTCATTTTCTATACTATCCTCTTGTAATGGTGATGATGATTTTAGAATAGAACTAGTACTCTCCTCTGATTTTTGTACAGTATCTGTTATAGATTCACTCTTATCTTGTGCAGTTGGTAATTCAACATTTATGGATTCATTTATTGAGCTGATTTGTGTGTCAGGAATTGAATTAAGGATGTCTGATTTTGCCACATTGTTGATTGAATCTATTAACACAGAGCTGTCACTTGATGTAGACTGGCACTGTTCAGCTTCTGATTGAGAATTTTGATTATCTGGGGCATTATCTCTGCTAGATGTAGGAGTACTGACCCTTTGTCTAACAAGCTTAATTTTCTTAGGAGTCACAGACGTTTCTGCTTTGCAGACACTGATTTCGCTTACATTTCTAATCTCTTCAGGCTTTACATTACCATGTACAGAGGACACTGCATCGGATGAACTGGAGACATCCTTAGCAAGGCTTTCACAGGTCATCTGTTGAGTAGAGTGGATTTCCACTGTAGAAGACACTGTTGAGTCTGGCCGACGATCAATAGGCGCGGGACGCACTAACCGCCGCTTCAAGGGCGACCGGGTAGATTGTTCTGCACCAGTCACTTTTTCTTCACTTAAACTAATGTCACTTGATGTTGACTGCGCACTTTCTATTGTCACATCATTCCGAGAGTCACTGGATGACACACATTTCAATGTCCGTTCATGTCCCTCAGACTCGTTAACATCCGAAACACTTTGTACACTTTCTACTATACTGCTGGAAGGAATATTAACCAGCGGAAATTCACTAGTTGCCTCAGGTTCCCTGCTGGTCTCCTGCTGGCAATCACTTGTTGCTTCAGACTCCCCACTAAGTTCTTGTTGGTAATCACTAGTTGCAACAGACTCCACATGTCCCTGTTGGCACTCACTTGTAGTTGCAGACTCCTCACTCGACTTTCGGTGACATTCACTAGTAACTACAGGCTCCTCACTGTGTTCCTTCTGATTTTCACTTGTCACCAATGGCTCAACACTAGGTTCCTGTTGGAATTCACTTGTTACCACAGACTCCTCAGTGTCCTTCTCCTGACATTCAATAGTTGCCTCAGGCTCCCTACTGGGTTCTTGCTGATGCTCATTGGGAGCTTCAAATATCTCTCTAGACTCCGCGGGACACTCAATTACTGATTCCTCTCCACTTGGTTCTGGGGTACTTTTACTAGATGGTTCAGCTTCTACAGAAGGTTTCAAACTGTTGTCTGGTCTTGAAGACTCTTCATTTGTATCACATACAGATGCAGTATGGTCTTGTTGTGGTTCAACAAAACCAGTGTTTACAACATCAGGTAAAACATTGCTATGTGAAATGCATTCTGGCGACGCGCCACTCTCGCCCACTTGAGGCTCGGAGTCTTCAGTTTTGGCACTTGCAGCGGGGGACGCGGTCGTTGGAGGCGGCGGGTTTTCTGTCACATCACTAGGCACTTGCGTGCTCGTTTGGTCACTGAGTAGCGCAGGTTCACATTGAGGAGCGTCGTCTGCGGGGGCAAGCGGAAGTCGTTTCCGTGCACCCGGCCCGTCGACGAACTCGTCGATCATGTCCAAGATCGCTTCGGTGCTTGTGTTGACATCCTGTGTCGACGGCGACGGTACGCTGTCGCCGTCAAAGTTGTCCTCCGACATCGAGGGTGTTCCGCACGACGCCCGGGCTTCGGCGGATTCATGCACGGCACTACCAGTTGCGTTGTCGTCCTCAACCTGACCGACATCCTTTTCCCGCGCCGATGCACGGCGGGAAGCGGTCGTCGCGGTGCCCGCATCATCTTCTGAGCTCTCCATTATCTACTATTTTGCGACGCTGTCATATCTGAAATATAAAACGCTTGCTAGGTGTATTTACGTTACGAAAGGGTAACCTGACGACGTGCGAGATTGACAAGCCACAGGCACCATTCTAATTCACCATAACGCTACAAAAATCTGTTCACGGGGTCCACAGTGTTGATTATATACCTACACATGTAGTTAAATTTCATATTCACAACGTTTACGACTCGATTGAGTACGCGCGAGGTCTTGAAAAGCGTTCAACAGCGTAAACCGGCAAACAAAAAGCTTGTATACGCCATTTTTAAAACCAAAGACATGGCAGGTTGGGATGTATGGGCCAATAAAAAATATCCTATACGGACAATTCGGCCATTGTCGTGTTGGTAAACTGCAAGAAGCCCATAGATCGCTCCACTTGAGCTTTTAGCTTGTAAAAGAGTAATAAATATGCTTTTCGACATGTGTTAAAACGAGTAGGATGATATTTCTAGCATGAAAACTATTATTTCATCTGGCAAACATTTTTAAATTAAAATAAATGTTACCAGATGATAACGTTCAAAAAACAAACATTGCAGTATGTAATAAAATTATTTAATTAATAAATATGTACGTATTTGTCTTTAAAATATATTTGTTTTACTTAATATTTACTAAGTAACACAAAAAATTACTACCTCCACTAGTGATTTACAAATCTCTTATATTATAATACATAGTGTTAATAATAAAATTATGCAGATTAATAGACTTTTTTGTAAAGAGCTAAACTTATGAAATCTTTGTAAAAAACTTTGAGTAGTAGAACCCAAAAAAATGATGGAATGTGAAATCACTGAGCAAGTAAAAAGAATGGAATCAAATGGAATGGGTGGAGAGAAAAAAAAAGGAATAGAAATTATATTCCGCTTGATGACCGCAAGCCTTGCGCCTTGCGAGTTTTCAATAACTTACATTAATTAGAAACTACTACTAGTTTCTAAAACTAGTAGTACTTCTAGTTACTCAATAACTTACATTTAGAAACTAGTAGTAGGTACTACTAGTTATTAAATTAAAAGATAGAAATTTCTATATCTTTTTTTAGCCTTTACTTCACCAAACAAAAATATGCTGTATAAATATTATTTATACTATAAATATTAAAAAGGGTTTTAATACACTTAAATAATAATTATTGTAATCAATGATATAAAATAATATATCAATGATTGTACTCGTAAGTCAATGATTATCATATCGTTTCGTTTATCATCATTATCATAATTTTGTTAAAAGGCCGCTCTACACTTAGCCCGCGGATCGCGCGCGATGGCTGCGAAAGGGCGCGAACGCTAAGTGTGGAGCCGTTTCGCATAAAATAAGAGACGGCTCCACACTTAGCGTTCGCGCCCTTTCGCAGCCATCGCGCGCGATCCGCGGGCTAAGTGTAGAGCGGGCTTAAGTCTTAGAGTGTGTTCTACTCTAAGGCTTAAGTTAAGAATTAAGAATGACATATGTAGTTTTTTTTGGCGGGAAGTTAAAAAGGGCGGTCTTGCTTTTATTAAATTTAATTATAATTTAGTTATTATTGTGTATATATCATATAGTGATTTGTAATTTCGTGTTTAGAGTATATATTGTTCATTTCTGGTAAGTTACTTTCATTTATTCTTGTATCCTCCACTACTAAGCAGTTCCATTATGGACCTGCTAGATCCAGACCCTCCTCCTGACCCTCCCCCAGACCCTCCTACCCCTCCAAATCCTCTTCTTACACTGTTGGAAGCAGATTCGTGGATAACAGCCACTAATAAAAAGAAAAAGAGTCAACCTTCTAAAAAGAAACTCAACATAAATAATACCATTTTATTTAAAAGCAAACCAAAAATTGGGTCACGTAAAGTGATTGACCCCAGTAAAAACATCAGAAGCCCCCCAAGTTTTGAGAAGACATTATTCTGATTCAGATTCTGGTCCTTTTATAGTACATGTACAATACAAAGAGTCTTCCCCCAATGCCGGCTCCACTCTCCATCCTATCAAATTCGGGAACTTCTTATATCGAAACAAGTTAAGAAATGTTATGGAAGACGGGGTAAAGCGCATTGGAAGAAACCGCCTTGCTGTGCAATTTGGGACTCCAGCTGCTGCTAACAACTTTATTAACAATGAAAAAGTTAAATTAATATATAATATAACAATTCCCTCATACAACATTTGCAGAATGGGCATCGTGAAGGGCATTCCCTCTGAATGGTCTCACGAAGAGATTGTGGAAAACCTCAGGGTCCCTGAAGGCTCAGGGCCTATTATAAAAACTCGTAGGCTTAGTCGGAAGACTACAACCCCACAAGGTATTACCTGGACCCCCACTCAAACTGTAGTAATCACTTTCGATGGCCAAACTCTTCCCTCAAAAGTTTATTCATTCTTTTCTTCCATGTCTGTTGAACCATATATATTCCCAACAGTACTATGTTACAACTGTTGCCGATATGGTCACACTCGGTTGCAGTGTAGGAGTAAAGCAAGGTGTTATAAGTGTGCTCAGGATCATTATGGCAATGACTGTGAGGAGACTCATGACTTCCATTGTGTTAACTGCACTGGTAGTCATCAGGCCACTGACAAGAAATGCCCTGAATATAATAGGCAATATAACATCAAACAATTAATGTCCAAAAATTCTATTTCCTATCAAGAAGCAGCATCAAAATTTCCTTTTAAAAAGTCCTTCTCTCAAGTGACCACTTCTACTCCATCCACACCAGTTCTCTCCTCCTCCTCCTCCTCCTCTGTGGGGCCTGCACCTAAATCATATAAAAAAACAATAACTATCAATAAAAAATCCCATCAATCATTAAATACTGGTTATGATCTTAAAGCACACAATAATTTGATATCAGAATATGCTATTCCTACTCCCCCTAATGGGTGTGCACTAAAATCAAATGCTTCTGACAGTGAGTCAGTTTCCCAATCTGATCTTAACAAGTTGCTTTCAGCTTTGATAAATGTTATTATAAGTTCCTCAGTACCGTACAACGTTGCCATATCTTTGATAAATAACTTGTCTGTTTCTATATACCAACTCTTCAATAAACAATATGGATCTAGTCCTTCAGTGGAACAGTAGGAGTGTTTCGTCTAAATTACATGATTTATTTTACCTTATTAACAAACATGAACCTTTCGCACTTGCTATTTCTGAGACTTGGCTGAAACCTGGCCTCAACTTTAGAGTGCCAGGCTATTCTGTCCTTAGGGATGACAGACATGATGGGTGGGGTGGAGCAGCCCTTATTATTAGAAAGAATTGCACCTTCTCGCGCATTCAGCTCCCAACCTACAATAACAGTCATCTGAATGCAGTTGCTGCTAAGGTAGGTGACATATCAATCTTATCATTGTACATTTCACGAAAAGATTTATCACTAATTCCAATCTTGAGGGATATCATATCCACTCTCCCGGGCCCGAAAATTGTATTAGGTGACTTCAACGCTCACCATTCCCTGTGGGGTGCTCCGATTAATGACACTTTTGGCAATAGCCTTGTTGATCTTTTTCATGATTTAAATCTCTGTGTTTTAAATGATGGTTCCGCAACGAGACGTGCTTGTCCGGGGCAATCCTCAAGTTTTGTTGATATTTCGTTATGTTCCCCATCTATCGCTTCTTGCCTCACTTGGAAATGCCTCGACCTTTCGCATGGTAGCGACCATTTTCCTATTCTTGTTTCTCTTCCTGCTAAAAACCATTCCATTCCCCCTTTACCACCGTTACTTCAATACAATTTATCTAACTGTGATTGGTTGTCCTTCAGCGAAAAAGTAGAAGATATAATCACTTCATTGCCGGCAGTTGATAAAAACAACCTCATTCCTTCGTATGAAAGTTTGATAGCGGCGATTCAGTCCTCAGCTGACGCTTCTTTCAAACCTAAAAATGTTGCCAGGGGTAAAACTCCTTCTCCCCCGTGGTGGGATAATGAGTGCACTTTAGCAATTAAAAAAAGAAATGCTGCAGAGAAACAGTGCAAGGATAGTTTGGATTTACATAATTATATTAATTATAAAAACATTACAGCAGCGACAAAGCGCCTGTTAAAGAAAAAAAAGAAAGCTGGTTGGGAGAGTTTTTGTTCTTCTTTGTCTCCCGACACCCCATTGACTAAAGTTTGGAACAATATAAAACGTTTTAGCTGTGCCCTTAAAAACAACAATTTAGACAGCAACAATTCTGACTGGGCGACTTCCTTTTTTAATAAACTTGCACCTGATTTTGTACCAAATATTAATGACATTCCGTCCCCTTCAGATAACGATTCCTGTGTTAACAACTCTGGTGATCTGGGTCTCCCTTTCACAATGTCGGAACTCAGGCTTGTTTTAAAACGCGTCTCAGATTCGTCACCTGGTATTGATGGTATTCCCTACTCGTTTGTTTCTCACCTGAAACCACAGTCTTTGTCATTCTTACTTAACATCATAAATCTTGTCATAAGTACTGGTCAAATTCCATCCTCTTGGAAACATCATATTATTATTCCGATTCTTAAACCTTCCAAAGACCCCAGTGACTCTGCTTCCTATCGGCCCATTGCTTTAGCTTCTGTTTTTGCCAAAATCACAGAACACTTAATAAAAAATCGTCTAGAATGTTTTCTTGAAAAAAATGGTCTGCTTGGTAAATCGCAATTCGGATTTAGAAAAGGTAAAAGTACTGCGGATAACCTCAGCATCTTTTCTAGTGATCTTCATTTAGCTTTATCAAAAAAAGAATATACAGTAGCAGCTTTTCTAGATATTACCGCTGCTTATGATAATGTTGATTTAACCATTTTAAAGACTAAGCTGCAGATGTTAAATATTCCCGTGATCTTTTCAAATTTTATTTTTAATCTCTTTATGGAAAGATCTGTCAGTTTACGTATTGCTGGTGCAGATAATAATCCTCGATATATATGGAAGGGCGTTCCGCAAGGATCTGTCTTAAGTCCCCTTTTATACGACGTTTATACGAGTGATCTTGAATCAATCACTGATTCTTCATGTTCCATTCTTCAATATGCTGATGATGTTTTATTATATTCTTCGAACAAGTCAATCGACTTAGCTTCTGACGCCTTGGAAAAGTCGTTAAGCAAGTTATCAAAATGGTTATTAGAACATAACTTGTCTTTATCCACGTCTAAAAGCACTGTGGTAGTTTTTACCAGGAAAAATATTATTCCCAATGTCCGCATTGCTGTTAATGACTCTATTCTTCCTGTTTCTAACGAAGCCATGTTCCTGGGGATAAAATTTGATAGTAAATTAACCAGCTTACCACATGTCAGTTATATTACTAACAAGGCTGAAAAAAATTTAAATGTAATGAGAGCTTTATCGGGTGTTTGGTGGGGTGCCCATCCGTCCTCTTTAAGATTGATACACAACGCATTGATTAGAAGCTTATTCGATTATGGCTCATTTACCTTTAGTATTGCTAGCAAAACTGCTATGAATAAGTTGAACACTACTCATTCTAAAAGTTTAAGAATTATTATAGGAGCTATGAAAAGTACGCCTATAAATGCTCTGCAAGTAGAGTGTGCTGACCCACCTTTGGATTTGAGGCGACAATATCTTTCAGATAGATACATTTTCAAAGTCTGCCAACAAGAAAATCACCCCCTTTTTTCAAAACTTGAAATGCTTAACGTCCTATTGGAAGGAAATAATGGTTTTTGGTCTAATAAGCCGGTCCCTTATTTAATATCCAGTTTCAGAAAATTTAAAAACCTTGAATGTGACGTCATAAAATTTCCATGTTTTCCTCTGTTCCATTATAATTATAGTGACATTATTTTCCAACCGGACATTTTACTCTCAATAGGTATTAGTAAGGACACTCGTGACCCAAATTCAAAACTTTTACCCTCTTATTACAAAAAACATCGCTAAAACAGGTTTAAAACTGTACTACTTAGTACAGGTTTAGGTCCGGACTATTTTTTAAAACTTTCCTTATTACAAAACAAATACCAACATAAGAATAATTTACTGGTACTAACTCGTTTAGTGCGTTTCATTTTACAAGACTATGTTTTATGACATGTTTTAAAATCTTTAAATAGGATAGTAAAAATAATAATTCTTTATTTATAAATGTGTTTTAGTAATGTGAGAAAAAGTAACATTTATTTTTAATTTTCTGTTCACAAATTAAGTAATTCTTTTCAAAATTTGTCTTTCTATACGTAGAACGGAGCGAAATTTTTAAAGTGTTATCGTTTTGACGTTTGAAAGTTAGTCCATAGTAAAACTAGGGGCACCGGCGGACTTTCTTAGGTCTAACTTTAGTACTCGAAATGAAGTAAAACTTCGTTTTGTAATAGCATTTGACTTTAGTCAGGAGTTTAGTCAGGACTAAGCTCGGTTTAATTTTTAAACCACGTTCTGTAATAAGAGGGATAGAGTTCATTAAAAATAATGTTTCAGAGTTCCAAATTTTCTATACAGATGCATCTAAAACTACCTCTGAAGACCTTTCTTCTGACTCCTCTAATTGTGTGGGTGCTGCGTTTTTGCAACACTCGACTGGTCTTTTTAAATTATTTAAGTATCCTTCTCTTACAACAAATTTTAGTAGCGAAGGTTTGGCCATTTTAGAATGTATTAAACATATATTATGCTCAAATATTAAACAGTCAATAATATTTTCGGACTCATTAAGTTTTCTACAATCTCTTCTTTCTAATCCATTCGATCGTAACTCTATTAGCCCTCTAGCCTTAGAAGTAAAATCAAAACTAAAGGAATGCTCTGATTTAAATATGACTGTCAAATTGTCTTGGATTCCTGCACATTCAGGAATTCAAGGCAATGAATTGGTAGATGAATTAGCTAAATTGGCAGCAAGACAGGGCCACACAGGTTTCCAAAAAATTTACAGTCAAGATCTCTCATCAATCCCTCGCAATTTCTTGCTGGAGAAATGGAGTCGGGATTGGAAAAACTCTAGTCAAAGTAAAGGCAGATTTTATAGTCAATTTCAACCAAATGTATCTCTCAAGCCTTGGTTTTCTAAATTGCATTTTAAAAAAATTATTTCGTCAACTCTATCTCGGCTTCGACTTGGTCATTGTTCTACTCCAGTTCACCTTTCCAAACTACATGTCAAAGATTCGTCACTATGTGAATGTGGTCTGGAAGAAGGTACAATTGAGCACATCTTATTTAAATGTCCGTTTTATGACTCATTCTCACTACATGATATTTTAATTAAGTATAAAGCCCCCCTTCCATATGACTTGTCTTCTATACTATCTCTCAGCAATAACAAATATATTTATTCCATTGTTAAATACCTTTCCCATCATAACATTAAGTTATAGTTACTCCATTTTCCTATTATGTGTATGTACTATATCTGACTGCCCAAAAATCCTATCCCTTACCCGCCTACCTACACCAAACCGTACCCAAACAAAACTCATCACTCGAAAATGGCAGTAGTAATCCTTATTAAAAGGAGTGGGTTGCCAGTCATAAAATAAGAAGAAGAAGAAGAAGAAGAATGACATATTAAAAAAAAACCAAATACTCTTTGGTACAGATTCGCCCGCTGACCAATGGATTTTTTATATAGTAATTTAAAAACTAGGATATTTCCAAAAAAAATTGAGGATTTGACAAAATGACGACAATCAGGCCATTTACTTGCGAAGATATGTTAAAATTTAACAACGTGTAAGTTTTGATAAAATAGTATTACTGAAAAAGTGTCAATACAAAATGTTTTGGTTAGTTTTATTGTTTCAAGTTTACTTTCAGGAACTTGGATCCCCTTACGGAAACTTATGGGTTGTCGTTTTATACGCAATATTTGGCTCATTGGCCGGAATATTTTCAAGTAGCCGAAGCGCCCAGTGGAGAAATAATGGGTTATAGTATGTACTGTTTATCATGTACATATAAATAATAAAAAAAATGCGTTGCTTAAATCATACATATTCAATGTTGTACGCATATTTTGTAGAAACCAGGCCGGTACAACTAAGTACAAAATTAAATAATAATAAGAATACATACTTTTATAAACTTTACTCACCTTGCTCGTTATCTCTATTTAGTAAGTGTTCAGGATTTTCAGGAACTAAAAGTCCAATTTTAAATACAATCAGGTTATAGGTTCAAGTTTTCCATTTAACATTATACTTTTGCAGGAGTGAAATGCATTGGATAATGTTTTGAAAATATTTAAATAATAGTTTGCTGCAGTATTATACCTACATTTTAATGATTAAACATTTCAGTAATGGGTAAGGCTGAAGGGCCAGGAGAGAATTGGCATGGGCATGTGACAGCACTGACAGTGAGCCCTGACTACAGGCGACTCGGCCTTGCTGCAACCCTGATGAATATCTTAGAAGATGTTTCTGAAAAGTTGGTAAAACAGTGTTGATTATGATAAACTAAAACTTAAAAACACAAGTTTTGAATTAATGACCTCTTTCAAATAACATGTACACAATCGCTAAATTATATCAGTGGTAGTATTTTTGCAATTTTACGTTTGGACTGCTATAAGTGATAAAAACCTCATTTTGATAGGTACTAATCAATATCCATAATCAATCACAAATTATTCTCATTTGAGAGATAAAGGTACATAAGAATTAACCATAATGTTGTCTATTTTTACAGAAAAAAGGCTTACTTTGTGGACTTGTTTGTAAGAGTAAGCAATAAGGTAGCCATCAACATGTACAAGAATTTGGGATACATTGTGTATCGGACAGTATTAGAATATTACTCTGGGGATCCTGACGAAGATGCTTATGGTAATGCACCTTAATACCTGCTTATTTACTAACCCATCTCAGCTTCTAAGTAACAACAAAAATTAATTATCTACATTATGCATGTACCCACTGTACACACGTACACAAGTATCATACTGAACTGGCCTGAAGTTAGGTCTAAAATATGTTTACACAGGTTCAGTTGTACCCCCTTAATCCCCATATCTCCATGAGATATTAAATGTATGATGGCAATTTTTTTTCAGATATGAGAAAAGCCTGCTCGAGAGATGTAGAGAAAAAATCCGTAGTTCCTGTGACTCATCCTGTAAGACCTGAAGAAGTGGACTAAGAATAATATGTATATCTATTTTATCAAATAAATTATAACTAATTTCAAAATGTTTTGTTTCTTGAAGCTGGAATTTTTTTAATTATGCCTTTATGGTAAAACAGTATTTCAAGGTTTTGGGCACTTGGGCAGGAATTTTTATTGTTGGTTATTTTGTGGTAAAGGCAATTTTAATTTTTATTATTATTCTTACTCATGATTAAAATATTTAGTCGGCGACAAAAAATTAATAATAAAACATTTTGCATATATTATTTTTAACCTTCGAAAGGGTTTTCAAGCCGTAATTTCTTTTTCAAATATTCCCCCTTCCCCCCACATTTCCAGGATCAAAAGTACCCTATGTTCACCGGGGATAGTGTAGCTATCCAACAGTGAAAGAATTATTCAAATTGGTTTAGTAGTTTCGGAGCCTATTCAATTCAAACAAACAATCAAATCTTTCCCCTTTATAATAATATATTAGATTAGATCAAACTTAAAAACACAATCACCTATTGATCAAATCAAATGTCTGTTGTTTCTGGTGGCATTGCATGGGGTGGGGTGGGAGGGGAAAGCACAGAACGCGAATTTTGAGATGCGCGCGCGCTATTGGTCAGATGTATGCCGGCGATAGGAGATACGCGCGCGCTATTGGTCATGCGCAAGTGCACATGCGCGAACTTTCCCCCACTCCGTCGAACGAATTTAATGTTTGCCGGACTGTGTACAGTGTTTTAGTCGGCGCGGCGTATGTTCGACCGAGCCGACAATGGGCCACACAGTCACCTCCGTGACATGGCCCCCCTCCACGCCCGGCCACCCGATGCGTCGGGGCGAGCCCTGCCCCGCGAGCTCCTGCTCGCCAGTGACGCGACAGAGAGAGCCGCACACGCCACTACACACCGACACACCCCGCCACAGCTACACTCGACACCACACTCCCACCCACAGCCCACCCGACCCCTTCCCGTTGTACCCGTGATCCGCGTCTTGCCCGGCGCATCCCGTCCGCCATGTTTCTCGTCCCTAGACCCGACGAGACACGAAATGAGGGCACAGACAGACGGACACAGACAGGCAGATTAGCAACAATCCTCCCGCCCCCCTCAGGCAACTGTTTAACTAAATAGTTAATGTAGTTGCCTTCCCCTGGTCCCTGCATTCCATCCCTGTCTCCCACCCCTCCCTGTCAGATCACGCGGTAAGCCGTCCCCCGTTTGCTGGTAAGCTCGCTGGGCCTCCCGCAAGGGTCTCACCTGGTGTGCCCATCCGCACAGGGGAACGCAGCGTTATAGGGAGGGGCAAAGATCGGCCTCGTTATGAGGCCGGACACACCTCCACCGGGCACCGCAAGGTGCTTGAGAAGCAGCCCGGGTAATGAGCGTAAGCTCGAGGCCCGCAGATGCCCCTCATAAGGGCGAATAACCACAGAGAGTGTTTTAGTAAATCTGGATGAAGTGTTTCCTTCTACTTACTGTTATATATTTGGTACATACTATTTATCTGCAGCATTAGATACTTATTATTATTATAATCGATTCTATCGATCGATATCATAGTCAAGTCAATATAACATATTTATTGACTGAATTTTAAGCGTCTATTCCCATTCATCACCACTGGCTTTGTCACCACTGGGGACAAATGGGAAAAATATTCCCGATTGTTGCCAGTGGTGACGTATAACACTTACTTTCCCAGTTGTAGCCACTGGTTTGTCACCACTGGTGACAAATGAGAAAAATACGTCCCAATTATCGCCAGTGGGGACGAACAGCACAAATATTGTCGCAAATGTCACCATGCATAAAAACACAAATAAAATGTTAAGTAAGACCAGATCAATCCCTACAGTCTTACTAGTAGAACTTCTGGGAACTTACCGATGGTAGGGCTACGCTTGTGTTGCTTTTTCCCATTAGTTTTACTATAACAATATTAAGGCATATCATTTTAATTAGGTTTACCTTTAATTAATAAGTAGGTAAAAAACTTAATTTGCAATCTATGCGCCAGGGATCGTGGTTTCGAATACCACCCAGGACAGGACAAACACTTATGTGATAAACATTTGTGTTTGTTCTGTGTCTAGATGTTTATTTGCATTTAAGTATTTTTGTGGTACCTTCGTTGTTTCTGATACCCATGACACAAGTGCTTTACAAACAATACTTACTCACGGTTCCGAACAATGTATGTGATGTTGTTCAATAAATATTTATCTAATAAAAATAGTGATACTTGATTACATACTTGATAGTGATTACTTTTTGATTGAAGCCACATGCAAAACGGCGAGGGCTAAGATCTACCCATGTTTTGCTAGTTGTATTTCCATATAATAAAAGGCATTTGGATGATTACAATTAGTTTTATTTCATATTTATAATCAAAATGCAATATGTTACGATGACTCATCGTCGTCATCATCGTCATCGTTACTGTCGTCCTTATCAATATTCTCATTATCATTAGATTCAGATTGACTGCTTGAAGTAACTTGGTCTTCACTTGTTGGACTCTTATTTGTTGCTGGAACTGTATCTTCTGACTCTTTCTCCTTTCGCCATTGTTTGGCCATCGCCAGTAGTTTAAGGTTCGGCCTTACCATTTCATCTTCAGGGAAAATGTAATCAAATACTTCCTCCCATCCCTCTTCCACACCATCCTCACTAACAATCTTTTGTCTCTTTTTAACTCTTCTAGGCATCTTAGCCAACACCTTTTCTAGTTTTACTTCATCACCAATTTCAGTTTCAAATTCCTTCCAGGCTTCTAGTAGAAGCACCCTAGCTTCTTTTTCCCCAGCACTCCTCAAGCTGGCATTAGCGCGCTCGTACACCCGTCTGGCTAATTCGATATTGATGTTATCAGGGTTTTCAGCATTTAATTCAAATTTAGCATAAGATAACCAGACTTTGACATGTACTGTTCTTTCAAGAAGTCTTTCATACAATTGTCGTGCCTTCTCAGTCTCACCTTGAGCCACTTCAAAATCTATGTAACTCTTCCATAGAAGTTCAGGCATATCCAATCTTGGTTGACCAACAGCTATTTCATAAATGGCTCTGGCTCTATCAATGTCACCTAGAAGTGTTTCTAATTCGGCAAATTTAATCCATGTTATGCAATTTTCTGGCCCATACTCTAGAAACTTTTGGTAAAGAATTCTGCACCTGTCAAACTCCCTTAGTTGGATTTCTAAGTCTATGTATCCTCTGTATAGTTTGTCGCGAGGGCACATTCCTAACGCCATACCCAATGTTTTCCTAGCTTGCTTCAAATCTTTGCACCTCACTTCAAATTGAGCATACATCAACCATATTTTAGAAAATGTAAATATTTTATGTGGTATTAGTTCTAAACATGTCCTATAAACTTGTCTAGTGCGCTCTATATCTTCAGCTTCAAGTTCTTCATATAATGCATAGTTTATCCATAGATAAATGTATCTCCTCCAAAACTGTTTATCTTTTGATGGAGGTACATTTGCTATAGCTCTCTCATAAGTGTCTCTAACATCATCAAGATTTCCTTCATTTTCAACAAGTCTTATATAATCAAACCAAGCATCATAGTTTGTAGGATTCTCAATTACTTCTTGCTCATACATGTACTTTCTCTTATTGACTATAACATCTTCAATGCCTGATCTATCTCCATACTTCTTTTCATGGATTGTGTATGCCTTATAAAGTTCTTTATTTCTGTCTTTAGGGATGTGATCCAGAGCATACTTGTAAATGACACGGGCCCTGTCATGTTCTTTCTGGTTTTCTTCAAATTTAGCAAAGGCAATAAACAATCTTTCGTCAAGTTCTTCATCACCGAAGAATTCTACTGCTCTTTCAAAGACTCTTCTAGCGCCATTGATGAAGCCATGGTTTTCTTCAAATTTTGCATATTTGATCCAATTTTTTACATCAGGATGGACCATGACAAATCTTTCGTATATTTGGCGAGCTCTATCCAACTCCTTGTATCTTAGTTCAAAATTAATGTAAGTCTGCCATGCTTGTTCATCTGGTTGCCACTCCATCCAGCGCTCGAACACCTACAATATTTTAATCAATTATTATAATAAATTTCAAAATTGGATGACAATACATACATTAAAAAAAAAGGGAGATCTTTTCTAATTCACCTTTATAAATCTACATTTCTGTTCTTAAAACTTCTAGAAACGAAAATATATTGTTTATTTTTGTCAGTAACAAGGAACTCAAAATAAAATGTTAGTATGCCACCAAAATAAAATATAATAATATGTACCTGTCTGGCCCCAGCTACGTTTTCCAGCATCTCCTCCATGTATGTGTACTTGTACCAGAACTGGGAGACGCGCGGCAGTATCGTCACTGCTCTGTCCCAGAGGTTTCGGGCGTGGTTCACCTGTCTGTTCCTCATCTCCATTTCAGTATATTTCAGCCTGGAACATGGAAATAGTAATTTAAGCTTGAAGAAAGCATTTTTTTTTCCTGAACTAGTCAGGGTATGCTTACACCATGATGTAGGATTTGGCAAAGCCAGTTATTATGTTGGAGCGACTGCCATCTGACCTCTGTAACCCTGAATACAGACCTGACCTGAATCAGACCAATAGGATCTAGATGTTTTTCGTCACCGCCAAGCTAGACAAAGCTCATCCATCATAAAAAAAAGTTGTATTATGATCAATTTGTTGGATATAACATTCGTTCTATAATACAAATGGAAAAATAACTATATGTTATGCTTTCATACCATAAGCTACAGGTCCTACCTTGGAACTTTTTATATTCCTGGTAACGTAATAATGTATATTTAATGGAGGATAATAATATTATGTAGACAGTAGGTTTAGTAAAATTACCATAAGGTGACATTTCTGTGGTCAACATCCAAAGCCCGTTCATATATTGAGCGGGCCCTTTGCACTTGCTTCTGTGACTCTTCCCACTGAGCATATTTCAGCCAGTTACCTATTACCTGAAATAATATAAAAAACAATAGTTACATTCCATGAAACACAAATCATTGAATTTAAAACATCACAGCCTTCATTAAACCAATACTGACAGCCATTTATACAGGACAAACTGTAATAACAAAAAGCATTTATTATTGAGTACATAAATTTTTAAAGGACGTGTCTAATGATTTGTACTATCCGGTTCAGATGCTATTAGGTTAATAACGTCAACTGGGCTTGTCTGTAGCATTAGCAACACAAACTAATATCTGTGTGGGTGACGTAGTTTTACGGTCAATTCCAAAAGGTATTATCCTAATATAATTTGAATAAACATTTAGAGTAATAAACATTGAATCCCAAAATTTTTTTACACAATCCAGCATTAGGTCCAATTTGACCTGACGGTAAGTGAGATATATGTGTTTAGTTGGATCTAGTAAATGACATACCATACGATTTTTCCTGATATTGTCTTCAAAAGCTTTTCTCTTGCGATGCTGGTAATCTCTTAGCTCTTCAGGATCCGATATCTTCTGCTTAGGAGGTGGTGGTAGAATTTCCAGGTCCCTTTCCTTGGCTTCTCTTAGCAGCTGTTCTGCTGTTATTTGTATCTCTGCTGGAGCTTTGTTTTTTACCTACAAGGAAATCAATACATAAATTTAATAATATTATACTGTATAATATTAACCTAAAAGAAATAATATAATCACCCAACGTACCTTTGCCACTTTGGGCATCTTTGTTGTTTTTCCTTCCATAATGATATTATCCTGTTTTCTTTTAAGTCAAACTCTTATCAAATAGTAGATCACAGCAAAAAATCCTGGTATTTAGAATTGAGCATAGCTTGCGTTGTTCACACCACACAAACAAAATAGTTCAACGAAGAGCGAGCAAAGGCGAAGCGAAGCAAAACGAAAATCCTCGAAAATCCTTGTCTTGTCGGACTGTCACATGTCACTTTTCTTACTGCGTTCCACTTGGCTGGAACAGGACGACCACGAGGACGACTGTGATCAATATACTCTATGACTGTGATCTACAAAATCCATAGACTAGTAAATAATTTGCATATTAATTCCATGATAATTTGGTAAAATGACATTTCTGGACTGACGAAGTATGTCAAGTATGCGAAAAGTAAAAAAAATGATGATTGATTGACACATGTCATGTCATACAATACAATCATGTTCTGATAATTTTTAAATGTTTATCCTTTCCAGGATTATATAAAAATGATATCTTCACTGTCTAAATTAATACTTTCATCGCAAAACCCATGTAAGTTTTAGATATCCACATAAACAATGTAATAGTTTTGAGGTTATAAATTTATAAATTAAACTTTGCAGGTTTTCGGCTAACTTCGAGATTTCTTCACAATCCAGCTCCTATGGCTAAAAAAAAGTACGGATGTAATCAGTTAGAATATTTGAGATCAGTAATATCAGGCAATAATAATTTAGAATGGGACACAGTAAAAAAGGACACCTTAGAAATTCCAGGTTCTGTAAATCCTAAAAATATTGACGCAGTCTTATTAAAGGTGATTGTTGCAAGCAAAAAATTTGACGCTGCTCTCTCATATGCGGAATATTTGAGAAAAACCTCCAAAGAACTGAATATGGGGGCTTTGAATGGTTTATTCTTAGTTTATTATGAAATGAGTAAGGAAAAAGAGTTGTCTGAAGAACAGAAAACTTTTATACTAGATTCATATAAACAATTGTACAGTAAATATAAAGTGCTGGATTCTTCAACTAGCGAGCGGTTGCTGCATGCACTGTGTGTAATTAATGAATGGAAAAAAGCTTTAAAAGTATTAGATGATATTAACTTGAGTAGCAAACCTTCTCATTCTGCATACAGTACAATTATTGCCACATTGTTAAAATTAAATAAAAAGACTGAGGCTATGAAGTTAATACAAACAAGTGTAAATAACAATAGACCTTTGCAGTATAATGCCTATGCTGCCTGGATAAACTATATTTTAAGGAAGTACAAGGAAAAGAAAACAATTCTGAAGTATTTAGATGAAATAAGTATGCATATTTTAAATAATTGTGTCATTGTAACTGAAGAAACTGCAAAGTTATTACAAGAAACTTATAATAGCTTGAATTGGAATGCACAGTTTACTAGAATTAGAAAAAAAGAGTAAGTATAAGTTTGCTAGCTGCATAGCTACATTAAATGTTTGTTAGAGATATCTTACCTTATTGTAAGTAACCTTGTTGTGTATTTGAAACAAGAAAAGAAGATATGGAGTAAAGGTTTTCATTTAAAAAACTTAATATTTTTTATGTTTTTAGTGGTCTGTGTTTGAGTTGTGAGCAGCATTTGGATTGTTTAAAAGTAACTGATGAAGAATTTGTAAGTCTACAGAGCAACATAAAGGAGAAATTGATTGTTGGTTCAGACCTCTTCCTAAAGACATCTCCGGAAGAATTAGATAGATTTCTAAAGTTTATTGATCAAACTGCCCCGTATGATGTGGTTTTAGATGCATTAAACATTGCATTCATAGCTAGAAATGGGGATCTACAACGGGTTAATGTTCTAAGTTTTGTTGTTGACTATTTTAAGAGTAAAAATAAAAAGATACTGCTTTTGGGCCGGAAGCACATGCTGCATTGGCCGAGGAAACAAATGCAAGAAATAATGGGTAAAAGTAGCTGTTTCTTCACTGAAAACTTGTAAGTTATGGAACACTTTTATCACAAGCCACTCTAAGAATGTTTTCAATCTGCATTTAAAATGTATGAATTTTGATATTTAAATCAGGACTAGAAAAAGTAAGAAGATTAATATTTTGAATCTTTAAGGAACTAAAATGTTATATTCTGAGTGGCATAGTTAAATGTACCTTTTCTGGTCATGGAACAAAACTAAATACCTAAATTACTAATTTCAGGTCACAAGACGATCCATTCTTTATAACAGCGGCGATCGTAAGCGGAGTGCACACTGACATAGTGTCCAAAGATTTGCTGAGGGGACACATGTTCCTGCTGAAAGACCCGCGGCTGCAGCTCGTCTTCCGGCGGTGGCAGTGGCAGCATCAGTGGATGGTGTTCATCAACAAGAAGAGGAAAATTATGGTGCAGGTTAGTTAGTGCAATAATAAGGATAGTAAATATCATTTGATATAATTAATTGGCTTGTCTGAACATTGTGCGAGAACCTGCGCTGAACACAAATGACGGTGTCAGAGCGACGCAGCCGCGCCCCGCGCCTGCGCAGACGACGCGACCAGCTAACTGAGTACAAGCCAATTAAGTTAACGCGGACTATATTATTCAAACGATCGGGATCGAACTTCGGTGTAAAAGCCGACTTTTCAACCATTACGCCTATCAAACCGCGTGGTTTCATACAAACATGATCCGCGGCACAGGAGATTTCCTACAAAATTATTTTCAATTGACATGACTACAAGAATAAGTCCAAGGGCGTCGCCAGCTTATGATTAAGGGGGGGGGGGGCAATGGGGCAATATTATTTAAGAAAAAAAAATATGAACCCCGAGAGCATGAAGCATTACCACTTTGCGGCTAGCTACATTGATCTCTAGGGGGGGGGGGGCAGCTGCCCCCCCTGCCCCCCTTGGCGACGCCCTTGAGAATAACGTTGAAAACACTGCACAGAGAGCCCCGCTACGGTGCACTGCGTGGGTACCCGCGTAACGCAGTTTCAGCCATAGAGTTGCGATGCGTTTTCGCTTTTATACATATGTATAGGAATAAAACTTAATTTATATTTGTTTCTGTCCAGCCGCCTCTGGCATTCACTCCGTGCGCTCAGGCGAAGGGCGGGGCACTACACCTGCCGTACCAGAAGCAGGACGAAGAAGCCGGCCCCGCACTGATCAACGACGGCACGCCCGACCTCACCAGCTGGCTGTGCTTGCGGCCGAAGCTCGATCTTACCTGATAAATAAATCATTGATAAGAAAAAGGATTAATTCATTTCACTCCTAATGTACAGTCGACAGCACATCAGACTACCCTTATCTGTCAAATTTCTACAACAAATTTTCAGCTTTATTTGCTTTACATAGAGTTCTCTTTTAATTGAGAATATTTGACAGATTAGGGTAGGTTGATCTGCTGCCGTCCGTATAATACGATTCAACTTAACTGGCCCGTCCGAAGTTAGCTGGTCGCGTCGTTTGCGCAGGTGCGGGGCGCGGCTGCACCCCTCTGACACCTACATTTGTGTTCAGCGCAGGTTCTCGCACGATGTTCGGACGGGCCAGTTAAGTTGAATCGTATTATACTTTAATACAAAATTATAATAAAGTCGGTAAAAGAGGTTTCAGATTAGCATATTTTTCGTTTGTCGTTTCGGCATGCGCGCTTGTACGTGCACTACATTTCGTGCTTCAAAAAACCGGACTCACGTTATGGCATATTTCGGCGTGTTCGCTCGAACCGGTAGTAGTACCAAAAACAACATGGATTCGCGTTTAGAAGAGATTATAAGCGCGCTCGTTCAAGTCACCACGGCAATATATTAGAATGGAAAGAAAAATGAAAAATCGCACCACTAAGTAATGAACGATAAACAGCAATTTCTAAATTCAGGACTGCGACTGAGAATTTCCTACCCGGTGGCTTCTAAAAAAACATTCTACTGACAAAACAAAACCTCATCACATCAGTTTCTGAAGATAATCACTCATAACAATAAGATAACTGAACAATCATTTTGCGTCTAACAAGTTGAAATTAAGTCATTGCTACTACAATGATAGTCCACACCAAGCTTGTTAATGCGGATTGGTGATCACAAACATGAACTGTGTCCGAAAAAATCGACACAAATTTTCTCGACCCGGGAATTGAACCTAGTACACCCGAGTCATGGCCGGTACTTAAACCACTAGACCATCGAGGCATATAACAAGTTGGAAACTCTTTTGTAGGCAAAAAAAAAACATCTTTGACTGTTATTGTCATAACCATCAGGAATGTAGTAAAAATTGTCAGTTTTGGTTGTGGTGTTTAAAATTTTAAGTGTTTATTTTCCACAATGCCTAAGGGCGGGAAGAAAGTAGAGGAGTCCCCCTCTAAGATGGACAAGGCTGACAAGCCGAAGGCAAGGGGATCTAAGGCAGATCTCGCTGCACAGTCAGACCAAAATGTGAAAGTTATGAGAAACAATTCAGGCGTTGGTGAGTGAAATAAATAAATCTAAATAAATCAATATTAAACCTAGAGCTTTTATTACCACTACATCATACACCTTGGCAGCCTCCGTGAAACAGTGGCTAAGCCGCTCGGGTATAAAACCCGCAGGTCGTGGGTTCGATTCCCGCCTAGGGTCTGGTTGGTGGTAGGGCTTTTTCAGAGTCCGACTGGCTAGCAACCACAGGTGAAATCTGCCGCCATAATAGCTCTGGCTATGTTCCGTTCCGGCAGTATTAATGTGGAAGCCAGTACACTTGAACAAACTGCCCTTTACCGTAACGTTTCGCCAGTACCTATCGCAATAATCACTCACTACCGCTCATAAAGGTGGAGTGATCACTTCCAATTAGGTTTCACACTTGTGTTTGTAAATGTAAATTAGACACCTTTATTGTTAAATTAAAGATAAATTGCCTAAAATACTTTTTTTTCCTAACATACCTACATAGAATAACTAATAACTTATTCTATGCATACCTACCTACCTACCTACTACGAATAATAAGCGCTTGGTCACGTTGAACGTGCGGACGCGGTGGCGGGCGCGGGCGCGAAATATCAAACATAATATGGCTTGGTATCGAAGTTCACGTAAGGAGCCAAAGACTTAATTTGGGGTCGTTGCGTAAGTAAGTAGTAAGTTAGTAAGAAAGTACTTACTATTGATGTAACTCCTGCGCAGGCGACGTGGGCAAAATGTCGCCGCGCCTGCGCCGCAACATGGAGCGCGTGGAAATGCTCGCTCGTCCCACTGCTCGACGTCTGCGCTCGCTCTGGGACGAGAAGTGCGCCATCCTGCCGAAGGAGAGGCGGGACAAGATCAAGAGTGCTTTGGAGGAAGAGTACTTCTTGAGTCCTGAGTTAGTATGTCAAAACTTAAAGCTGTGAAACGAGGGTTTGAGCAGTAACCACAGCAATTCGGAAGTAGGTGCATGGGCGTACCCAGCTTCTGGCCTAGGGGGGGGCAAGGCCCCTTGACACCCGACCGGGACGAGCCGGTGCCCGGGGGGGGGGGGGGGGGGTGTTTGCGAGCCCGCGGAATGCAGAATCAGTTTAAAATGCACTTATGTCATTGCAATTCTAAACATTCCAACTTGTAACAGCTCTCCATTAATAACGTTAGGTAAATGTCGCTTTTAGAGGGTAGGCGGTTGACGAGCGGTCTGAAGAGTAGGTATGGTGGGTGAGGTAAAACTTCTACGCTCAATTCGGTTAATTTTTGGATTTCGGCGTTGTCGTGGAGCAGGGCAGCGTTTGGAAAACTACGTCGAGTCTTCTCATCGCCGATTCCACAATGCCTAAAGACGAACGTCTTCAATCAGTGCGTCCTACCCGTCATGACATACGGAGCCGAAAAGTGGACTCTTACGGCACGACTGGTTCAGAAGTTTAAAGTCGCTCAGCGGGCTATGGAAAGAGCTATGCTCGGCGTTTCTCTGTGGAATCGTATCAGAAATGAGGTGATCCGGCAGAGAACCGAAGTCACCGACATAGCTCGAGGGATTAGCTAGCTGAAGTGGCAGTGGGCTGGCCATATCAGCCGTAGAACCGATAACCGCTGGGGTAACCGGGTTCTAGAGTGGAGACCGCGTCTCGGTAAACGTTGTGTAGGACGCCCTCAGACCAGGTGGAGCTATAATCTGCGCAAGATGGCTGTCAGGAGCTGGATGGGAGTGGCTGAGGATCGATCAGCGTGGCGAGCATTTGGAGACTTTTTCGAGCAGTGGACTCTTACGGCCTGATAATGATGATGATGATGAGGATCAGATCTTTTCTGTTGACCAGTGCCGGCTGCTTTTGATGTAAGTTGCGGTGATTGTCTGACCAAAGTAGTTTTTTGGTGGGTTTTTACCTTTGGAAAGTGTCTGGGAGGCTCGTCGTCGTTTAACCACTGTCATGAACGTTTCCGGTTATCGTAAATAATCCATTTTTCATCGAACGCCATGATTCGATCCAAATATTCCAAAAAAGGTCGTTTTGATGTCACAGAATCAAAGAAGAATACACCTCAAAACGTGATAATTTCTGTCGATTGTTCAAATCGTGGGGCAACCACATTTTCAGGTTTTTCACCTTTCCAATGCGTTTTGAACCATCTAAGATCGCATGGTGACTGACTTATTGTTCTTGTGCAATCCCTCGAGCCGTTTGCGATGGGTCAGCTTCCATCAGGGTCCTCAATTCGTCGTCCTGAAGTACTCTAGGTCGACCACTACGAAGTGCAATTTCAACGCTGATACCTCCGAAACGAAATTTCATTGTTGAATGGTGCTTTCTTCAACGCTATTATTGCCCCACACTTGGTTTATATGGCGAGCTGTCTTGGCAGCGGATTGTCCCAATTTGAAGTTAAAATAAAAAAAATTGTAAAAAAAGATGTCAAAATGCGAAATACGCTGAATGTTTTATCCAAAATTTAAAAGATGGAGCTTATGGCCCCGATTACACGTTGATTAGTAGTAATGAGGCGAGTTAATACATGTTCTGCGAGATTTCCAGGGGGGGGCAGCTGCCCCCCCCTGCCCCCCCCTCGGTACGCCCATGAGTAGGTGGGTGCAATTGAGAAAAAAAATAGGTAGTTGTTTTCTCTGGTACGAATAGGAAGTTAAAGTCAACGTGGGGGACTAAGAGAATATTATTTACTGGGAGTTATCGCGTGGATATTATTGGCGCCTCGGGTTCATTTTTGATGTATTTTTTTCATGTTTCTTATTTTAATTGGCGGACCAGCACAAAGCGGCCTCTTCAGCATATTGACGACACTTCATCTTCTTAATCAAGAAGCATCGCTTAATGTGCTACCCTACAGTACGCTCCTCGGATTCTCTAACGAAATTTAGAGGAGAGGTTCAATTTTGCTAATAGAATTTTATCAGGGTGGCTTGGATCCGCTTTATCGACTTTAACTCTGACACTGTACTCTTGTAATAAAATAAACTTATAGAGTACCTTACCGTTTCTTTGCTTAGACAAACAGAGCAATACTTCCAAGCGTTGAACGAGTCTTCCCGACGCTGGGCCGGCCCGGGAGGCATGGTGTCCCGCAAGGAGCACGGAGAGAAGTCGAAGGATCTGCGGTTAAGGCAAAAGTGGCTTGTCAACTTTAGTGCTCAGGTCTAGATTCATTATACCTATAATTATATCAGATAACGGTTGCTAATGTAAGATACATTAGTTAATCCCAGAGTAGGTAAATAAATTTTATTAAGCACTTGTCCTAAGTACAAGGAAGTACTTATACTGAAATAATTTTGATCTACCTGATAAAGAAGAGATACAAAGTTTGTCACAAGAGTAGGTATTATTAGGATTTACGATCCGGGACACGAGTATCAGTCTATTAATGTCCCACAGTAGGGCAATGGCCTTCCTTGAAATCAAGTTATCGTTACATCGTTATCGTCGTTTTCCTAAGCAAGCGCGCTCCATCGTAGACCGCATAGTTGTTTAACATCAGGCAACTTTGTGGTCAAGTGCTGGCCTAGTTAGTCCAAATACTTATATAAAAAAACAAAAACATAAAATAAGATTTGTTAATAAAATGATTCGTTCACAGGTGGCGTATCGTCTTTGTGATTACATAGCAAAAGGGCAGAAGGAGATGCTCGTGTCCAACCGACTCCGGAGTATCGCCGACGTCGTTCTTGAAAGGGTTGCTGAAATATTAGGTACGAGTACATTATCATAATCATCGGTGTTATCCCTAAAAATAAAATATTTGAAACCCTAAAGTAATGTCTGCTGTTTAACATTTTCTTTAAGACCGATACTGCAACTTTTTCTTTGTCGCGCATATCGTCCGTAAAGCTAAAAATATGGCCTTTGTAGAAGCTTATACAGCGCATACTATTCCAGGTGAACCGAAACCATCCCGCACTCACCCCGGCCGCCTCGCGCGGTTCATGGTGGCCATATCTGACCGCATCGCCGTGTGGATCGAAAACGCGGTCTACCGCGCCGATGCTCTGGAGCCGAGGGAGTCCCGCGGCGACGAACACATCCGGCTCGACGCTGAGAAACCGATCTGCTGAAGGGGTAAATTAATGATAAAAGTCCAAAAAGTTTCTTTATTTTTGTTAGCTATTTATTCATATTCATATTCATATTCATATTCATTTAATCACATAAATTTGTATTCGTATTACAAATAGGCATACAAATCACCTTTTGAAGGCATTAGTGTAAAAAGAGAAAGAAAACATACATAAAACATTAATGAAGGTAAAAAAAAATATATATAAAAAGTTGAATAATAGGCATATTGTACATAATTAAAACGAAAGTTGGACTACAAAAATTTGTCACCAAAATATTCCGCCAACGAATAATATGCTTTACTTAGTAACATATTTTTTAAAGCCTTATCAAATTTATTTCCTTGGAGGCTCCATAAAGAACTCGGCAAGTGGTTGTATATTTTGACGGCCATATAGTACGCCTGTTTTCTGCACATCGTAAGACGGGTTGTTGGTACGACAAGACTATTTTCGCGGCGCGGCGCATAGCGGCTAGGCAAGTCGCTTATTTTTTGAAAGTGAGTCGGGTGCTGCCTAATCAGCCGGCACTGTTCATAAATGTATAAGCCACTAACAGTAAGAATATTGAGCTTTGGAAATAATAATCTACATGATTCTCTACGCGCCGAATGAGTAATAATTCTTAGGCAACGTTTTTGAAGAATCAAAATAGCTTCTACGTCCGTAGCATTGCCCCAGAGTACAATACCGTATCGAATCCAGGAAGCAGCATGACCATGATAAGCAATAAGACAGCATTCTTCATTTGTGCTTTTTCGTAGCTCACGCAGTGCATACGAGAATTGGTTCAACCTGCCCACCACTGCATCTATGTGGTTTTTCCATGACAGGGATGAGTCTACAGTAATACCAAGCAATGAGAATTTATCGACTTCCTTAATCCTATGTCATTTTCCGCTGCTGGGCAAAGGAGGACCTTTTGTCCTGACAGCTCTTTGCAGTGCGCCATGTTTCCACTCGGCAGTATAGGTGACTGCTCTGCTGGCGTCAGATTTCATTTGTGGAGATTGCATAACATAATAAGTTCTACCACCAACAAGATCCAAGGGGAATCGAACACGCAACCTACGGGTCTTTATCCAAACGGCTTAGTCACTGTTCCACGGGAACGATAAAACGTAATAATGGTTGAGAAATAATTTTATAAAATTATAGAAAATATTTGTAAAATGATATTCATTGCTTCTATGCCTTGTCGTGATGCATAATGCATAGGTAATGTGGCACACCCACTTTTAATCCAGTTTTTAATTATTCTCATTGCCACTTAGGTAAATCGTACATTATGAATAGGTATCTAAGCTGCATAAAGGTATATAGGCAGCCGTTGCTAATTGAAATGTTCCTGGGAACTTCTTTCTTGCTGTTTAGCCTTCTAATAAAAACGTTTAAGTAAAGGTTCTTGAAAAACGGTACAATTATGGGCGTATTCAAAACATTATACAAGTCCAAGGAATGGAAAATGTACAAATAAAATTAGTTTAGTACATTTTAGATTATCTCTAAGAACATTATTCCGCTTGTCAGAATATGGGCCCGTAGCAATATTTTATGTGCGAGTCAGTGGATATAAAATCAAAGGCTCTAAGATCAGAAGAGTCTACCGTGTGGCAGAACATTGAGCGACGCTTCCTTGTTATGTGGGATAGTGTACGTTTGCCATCCAGGAGGACTGCCTGCATGTCTGCTGAAATTGCAGAAAAAATCCGGAAGGCGATCATACTTCCTAGAAATTGTAGTAGAATGATTGTGATCATCAATTTTTCAGAGTGTATCAAAAATCCTTTTATGTACCCAAATATTATTGGTCTTTTCCACTTTGATCACCTGGGTGTTCTCACCCAGGTGACCACCGGCGACAGTTTGAGTATCCTCTGGTCACCCGCGAAAATGATCACCTAGGTGATTCCAATTCAAATTATTATTTCGTATCCGTTATTTACATGTTGTAGTCCTACTTCTAGCTGACATCATTATATGCTGATTGACAACTCGTCATAACGAGTAGAAACAATTTCATATTCATATATTCAAATTCCAATTTATCTGGCTCGTTCATATCTATGGAGGAATTTTCTTAATTGAATATATTTCATATAGGAAGTGATGTAATTGCCTTTAAGTATAATAATGGCCGTAATATTCTTTCAATTTATTTCCAACAATTACACAAAGTGATTGCTCCCCGTGGGATTCGAACCCACGACCACTGGGTTTTAGAGCCCAACGCTCTAACCACTGTACCACGGAGGCGTTATACCACGGAGGCAGTTAGTTTGCTTTAGGAAATATTGCCTTATCTAATCACTAGCGATGCAGTTGATATCTGCCTACGATATAGGGCCTTGGTTCTATATTTCTTATGAATATGAATAAGTTACCTATATTGGTTCTTTGTGTTAGAAGCAGATCAGGAAACTAGACCGATTAATAGATTTATTAACTACCTAGAAAGCTTTGTTGGAATTGAAGGTGGAAATTTAGACCTTAGATACAAAAAGGATGAAAGATTATTATTTTGAAACTCTCTGGGAAATAGTTGTTTAGCCAATGTGGTTTGAATCCGAGGGTCGTTAGACGGATTCCCACATTTTCTGGATAATGGCAGGATTTCTGAGGTTTTTTTGGCGAAGAAGGCACATAAAATAAAAGCTCGAAGCTTCTAGTTCATCACATTCGACAGATGAAGCTTTCTGGTCGTGTCACTTAATTGAATACGTCATATTGGTCTTATCATAAGGAGAATTCAACAGTGTGCTTGTTTAGCACTTGAAGTTGTATAGTTTTCCAATGTTATTTGGTACTTAGCAGGTAGTATAAAGTCGGAAGCTAGTATTTTCAGAAAAAAATACTGCTTTAGTCCTTGCACGACCAGTACTCTCATTATGAACTCGATAGAATTCTGACAGCAATCAATTTCGACACAGTCAGATACCGTAGCACAAACCTTTTTTTATCGATTGAAAATTTTTATTATTAAAAAATAAATTAATAAAACTTTAAAGATTAATTTAAAAATGTTATCAGTTCAAGTTATCTTAATCTGTTTGAGGTTGGCAGATATTGTAGGCACTTTATGGAGTAGCAAGGAACAACATGACCATAATCAGTGGTCCATTGCGATTCAATTTAATGCATATCTCATGAATTTCCATGCGATAGTTGCGTAACTAACGCGCATGACAAAGTATTATTATACTTGATTTAGTGATTTTATTGATCTAGTTTTTATGAGGTGAAGAGGTGTTTTTGTTGAATTTATTTTGGCTGACAGTTAATTGTTGACTTATTTCACTTGACTGCAACAAACAACAACATTCAATGGCTTTGGCTGTGTTCCGGAATACCTAGTTGTAAGATCAGAGAAGCTTACTGTTTGGTGAAGTGTCTGATAAATCCTTTGAGGGATTTCTCTACAGTGGCCGCTTGCATGCGTGTCTTTGCTAACTGGAATCACATAAAAAGCCTTCCTTGCTTATTAAAGTACGAGTATTTTTGACATTGTCACTAAAACCAAACAAATTGTCTTTAAAACCAAAATAGCACCTGAATTTAAGATAACTTTAGAAAAGTCATACATTTTAAAATTAGACACTATCAAAATATCCGATTTTCCTGTGGATTTTCCGAAAATAATCTACTAACCTTATCCCTAAGTACTTGGTCGAATAAGCCGCATCAGTCGGATCGTTTTCATCGCGTGCCCATCCAAGCACTTGATTTTTATATAAATAGCTTAGTGTTACTAGTAACAAAGTAGCTTTGTGCCAGCCACCGGCTGTCCTATCAATGCATAATGGCTGCAACGCCATATCCAGTCTGAATAATTATCACCTACTCAATTTTTTCTCGGCGACAGGAATTTTCATTAGTTATTCAGACGACCTTTGGAGCTTCTAGGCACGCCTAGGGTTAGATGCATAGGTCTAGATCTTGTTGACGACCTTCTAGGGCAGTATATATGCAATGGGCTTCCGTAGGACGGTACAGTTTGCACTAAGAAGGCATCTGAGCAGTTCTTGTGAGAAACCAACCAACAAACCCTCAAAAATGAAATACTTCGTAAGTTCTTTAAATAGTTTTTGTTTAATAAATTTAAAAATATTTATTCTTTTAGTAACTTTACATTTATCGCAGCTCATAAATAGTATCTTTTTTCTTACTCGCATCGATGATCATTGTGTTTCGTTTTCCGACATTTTTTTTAACTCGAGAGAGAAACTCTCAAATTAATATTTTTGAAACATTTTCCAGAGTCATTATGCCCGCAGATCTCCTGCTATTTTTGTAAAAAAAAAGAAAGAAACTAGTTTTATTTGGCTCCTTAGTCTCTTTACATTGTAAGTTAATTAATACATAGTTGTAAGCTGTCTGCCAGTCGAAATAAAATAACGACTATCTTCTTTAAAAAAAATCCGTCAGGAACATCATTATCTCTAACTTTTTACCTCAATAGGCAGTCACCCTAGGCTCCAGGGGTCGTGAGTCCGAATCCCACCCAGGACATTTATGACTCATTTGTCTTTGTCCTATGTCTATACATTTGTGGTACCTCCGTTGTTTCTAATACGCTTAAGACAAGTGCTCTATATGTTCTCTGTATTGTCCAGGTGATCTTCCTCCTCTGCTGCGTGGCGTTCGCTGCCGCCGCCCCGCAGTTCCTCACGTACCCCGGCTACTACGGCGGCGTGATCTCCCCCGCGGCGGTGCCAGTGGCTAGGGTGAGTAATACCTTCCAAACCACCTGGTAGAAGCATCATCACTGACCACGTCCAGTAACAGAATACAAGAGGATGGGCTGGTCAATCGCTAAAAGGCGGGCACCTTTGAAAGCTGGGGGAATTTATGGTACCAGCCTAGAGATACACGGGTTATTCCACAAATCCCCATCGGAAATCCCCATCAATGGGGATTTCGGAACTTTAAGTTCACAAATCCCCATTGATCTCATGATGGGGATTTGTGAACACGCACTTATGGTACTTTATTGCCACTCCACTACCAAAGAAAGGATCAGAATGCCACTATTTCTGCCTTGTGGTTATTATTATTATACTTAGGATAAGTTAACTTTACCAATTATTAAAAATGCTCATAACGGGGAGTACCTAATAAGTTCGTGCAGATAGTTTTAGTTCTTACACGCTGACTATAAGAGGATTTGTATTGCTATTTAGAATACTTAGACAAAATATTACGTTTTAAAAAGACATTAATTAGCGAAAGGCAACACACATTATCTAGTACCTACTCTACACCTCTGCAATTCAGTCTCATTATTTGTTTTTACTGGTCTCCTAAAGCTTTCTTTAGAGCTAACGGAATATTAAAGGAAAAAGAAGTTAATATTTTTGCTTAGCTTAAGTAGTCTGGGACATAATGTCCAGGATATTTTTTTTCTTTATATTTATCTCCAAAAGTATGAATATGATTGAAATGACTTGTTTGTTTCCAGACCGTGGTGGCAGGCCCGACCGTGGTGAACGGGTTCGGAACTCGGTTCTACCCCGGCTTCTACTAATTTTCACTTCATCACTGATTGGACACTCAGCATATATACTCCCGCTCTGTAAATAATGACCTTTGTACAAAATTAAAATGCATCCGTTCTATTTATTGGTTTTCTTTCTTGACTAACGTAACTGTTGAGTTTCTCGCGGCACTTCTTCTCAGCAGCAGGCCATTCATTCACGTCGAAGTGCTGGTAGGAAATAAAGTTTATGACGTGCAAAAGAATATCTTGGTAAATCAAATTGCAAAATAAATACTTTGACTTTGACTTTGACAACTAATGCACTTATAAAGATACATAATAGAATCACTGTTATAAAATGAAATGAAATAATTTATTCTGCAAATAGATTTTTAAAAAATACTATTGCACGTCAATCTTTTTTCCCTAACAGTTAAACCGTGAACCCAGTTGTAGGTCGACTCATTAGCTGGTAATACATACCCATATCTTTATTTTTATTTTTATACAACATCATTAAGCAGGCACGCGGCCTACCTGATGGTAAGCGGCCAGGCGGCCACTGCAGCCTATTCTATTGAGGAACTCTTAAATAGAAAAAAACGCGGAATGTGCTGTCAATCTATATAGGCTTCTCTGATCTACGAACCTTTGATTTCAAGTGACCTCTTGTTGAATTCTGCATAGGGGCTGCTTAATTTTGGTTCTTCTAAAAAGTATCACGTAGTCAATTTGACGTGACATTACCAACATAACAACTGTTGTTTGGTTTAAAAAATGTTGGGGATGAGCCAAATTACCTAACATTTAAATGTGTAAACAGCTGAGAAAGTAAATTTCGGCGTGGAAACTTCTCATTGCGGCGACATCGTGCGATCTGTCGCATACATTAACTTACGTCTGATATGCAGGGCCGGCTTTAGGGGGCCCAAAATGGATGCGTCATTGGGGGCAATATCTTATGATAAAGGGGTTCTAAAGAGAGAATTAGAAACAATGTCTGACTGACAATGATGTATAAGAATTTCTTAAAGGAAAGGAAAGAAATCTTATAACTAAATGAGGTATAGATATAAGTATTTAAGTAAATTGGAAAGAGCGGTTGGAACTATTTTAGCAACCAAGTAATCTTTTCGCAAAAGGCATAAGCTATGACTTAAAACTGCCTGCAATAAAGTTAATGATATTTTTAATTCATAATGATTTTCTCACTTCCTAAAACATAATATGTTATTTTATTCAAATACACATAACGTTGAGTACCTACTTATGTAATAATTGCAGTATTTGTCACGTATTTCCTAGTTATTACTTTGGTATATCCATGTACCGTTAAAAGGCTAATCAAATTTTATTAAACCAAATACCTATATTTGAACCCAGTTCAAATCAAATGATAATGTAAATGGTACAAAACTTTAACTAAAGGCCATATCATCAGAAGGGCTCCCAATAAAGGACCCCCCGGGGTGCATAGTTACTTGCCGAAAACCGGCTCTGTAGGCATAAGTTATATGTGAACATTTACTTATGTAACGGTACCTAAAGTAGTAAGTTGTCGTTACACTTTGATTTATTTCACGTCAAAACCTTCGTTTTACATAATGGCAATTTAAACAGCGCGGACAGGTTAATGAATATGGTAAAAATGGGGTTTATGTGGCTTAACAGTACTTATCTTTGTTCAATGCGTTACTTTTATCATAAAAATGCTCATGTTTTATAGATTTGCTCATTATTTTTTTATTCAATATTTTATTGAATCAAATATTATAAATTTATTTATTCAATCAGCAATGGATTACGCTTGGCTAGAAAATACCTGTCAACCACTGAACTCCAATTCCAATTCTGTTAAGGAGCAAAACAGCGTTAACATTAACTGTTTTGTTCCAGGAATAAAAATATTTCCGGCTAATAATAATAACTAGATAATTCGTCCTACGCAGCATATTTTATTAATAGTCCAAAAGTGCGCATATGCTATGCCAATTGAAATATTGGTACACATAACTATGAGTGGCCTATGATGCGACCTATAAGCGGCCTATTGATAAACGTTCCATCAAGAAGTATGAAATTGGTCGAAGTCCTGCTACTCTGGAGCTCTCAAAGATCAGAGTTGCCTGCAGTGAGGCCAATGGTTTCGAATGAACAGGCTTCCACATTAATATTGACGGAACACAGCTTATGTGATTGTAAAACTAATTATCTGGTGGTGTTGTGGAGTCTCTTTTAATCTAGGTATACCTCAAAGGTGACTGACTGACTGACCGACTTGGTATGCAGGTAGATGTTACGACGTAGGCATCCGCTAAGAAAGGATTTTGATCAATTCCCACGGGAACCACGCGGGTGAAACCGCGGGCGGCCGCTAGTAGAGTACCTATATAAGTATAATATAATATAGAGCGCATTTTTCTTAAAGGCCGGTAGCCTATTTGTGATTCCTCCTGTGTTGCAGATGTCTATGGGTGGCGGTAGTCACTTACCATCAGCTATCCGCAGGCTCGTCTGCTCGCTTCTTATCCAACCCAGCGTATTCCCGATTGCATCCAGTATAGAGCTCAGGGTCCGCTTCCACTATGATCCTAGATTTGACAAGCCTAGTAATTACAATGGAGCGATTGCTATCTGACCTTCGTAACCCTTACAAGAGAAACCAGACCTACTTGGAACATAGTCGAGACCAACGGCTTAACGTGCTTTCCGAAGCACGAAATAATTCTTTTCAGACATTCAGGTGATTCAAGCCTGCATTGTCCTAACTAAACTGGAAACAATCACACAAAGTGATGTTCCCCGTGGGATTCGAACTCACGAACTCCGGGTTTAAGAGCGCGCTCTGACACTGCACGCACAGCTCGTCTGCTCGCTATTTTATAAAAAAAAAAGTTTTAAATTATCGATTAAGACGCGTCAGTTGCTTTAATTGGACTGTGTATGTTTACAAGATGTTAACGTTCTACTTATCGGACAAGTTTAAAATAAATCATTTAGTAAAAGGAAGCTCGTGCACCACTTTCGATGACCCCAGCGTGCGATCTGAAGTGTTGCTAATGCGAAGAATGTTGCGCGGCAACATTGCTTGTTTACCACCTATGCATTTGTCTTGGTCGAAAGTAGATCTTTGGGAATTGCGGAAGTGTTTTTATCTCAGTTCGTAATTAAGATCGTTAAGATATAAATCTAATGAGTTTCGTAAAATTGTATTATCCTTTTTATATGTTTTGTCTATTGTGTATCTATTTAAACTTATTATTTAATCTATTATCTTTGGGTATCAGGGTTTTCAAACTTTGTACAAATCGTTCACGATAAGAAGTTCCCTAGCCGCTATATTGGCAGCATTGCCTACGCTTTGTAAATCTGTCAAAAAAAGCAAAAAACCTGAAAAAACCTAACAGATTGAAAGTATTGAAAACAATAGTACCAATATAGCGGCTTGAGGACTTCTTATCGTGAACGATCTGTACTTATGCAACTGGCTTGTATAAAATGGTCACAATAGTATTAGACCTCGGTGACATAATTTTGGGCACCCATTCATCTATTGAATGCAAGAGAGTTGCTTAGTTTTGCGATAGTTGCAAAGAATGCCAAACTACTGCACAATCGACCTCCTTGGTGTTCTAATAATAATATAAACTCGAAAGTAACTACATATTTATAACGGTTCTCTTTACACTAAAAAGTATTTAGATAAATAAAAGCGTAAAGTACCTATAGTCATTATGATCATTTATTTTGACTAAGCTACTGCTTAAGCCCTTGTGTTAATCCTGTCGCATAGGACAGGAATTACTACTAAGGGGCCGTCCATTAATCACGTGAGGCTCAAAAGGGGGGGGAGGGGGTACGGAAAACATCACGAAACATCACGAGGGGGGAGGGGGGGTCTCGTTAGACATCACGTGTATTAATTTTATTTATTTTACTGCCCACGACACTGAAACTGTTCGGCCCACGCGTATCCTCACGCTACGAGGGAGGGAGGTTCTCTGCGTAGTGCGCGAGGATGATGGTGCCGAGTGGCTTGACGAAACCGAAGTTAATATGTCACAAACCTCTCAGCCAATAACAACTGCCAGTGAAGAAGAAGCTTTACCAGTTGTAACCTTAAATGAAAGTCTCGCCACTCCGGGGACGAAGACAACATTAATTAATTATTCATTAATTTTATTACAAATACATATAATATAAATGTTTTTCGAATCAAAACGCCATTTTTTTAATATTTTTTTCCAGTCAAAAATAGCCTTTACATAGACTTCCAAAAAAATACACGTGATCCAGAGGGGGGGAGGAGGGGGTGGTCCCAAACCTCACCAAATATCCCCAGGGGTAGGGGGGGGTCAAAAAATGAGAAAAACGACCTCACGTGATTAATGGACGGCCCCTAAGCTGCCGGTGGGTTGGTCCGATCTCCCAAGACACCACCACCAGGCAAGGCGGAGCACCCTGGGGTTAAGTGGGTAAACTCCGCTCTCTCTAGGGAGGAGGAAGTCCCACGCCCCACCTTCCGCCCGGACGGAAGGTATTCTCCGGGTCAAAAAAAAAAAGGATTACAACTAAATACGCCATCGACTCAGTCAGTTATTATGACAGTATTGTCCCTTTGTAAAGGGCAAAGTTGCGGACGGAAAGCTGTCCACTCACAGAGATAATCTACACTCTAGGATGTTACACCAACCATCGTCACGTAGACTTCCGTACAATTGTTACACAGCAAAATATATATCAAACACATACCCTGTAACAGCAATATCGGTTCACTTCCGATATACAATACCTTTCCAATCGGCCTTTCTCGATCGCCCAGTCCCTCTGTTATCTAACTGGATAATACCTAAACCCCACAGTATTCTTAACTAGATCGCTTTGTTCAGATTTTAAAGTCGAGTTTCGTGTAACACAGTTGGCATAGCTCTAGTTTAGGTCTTTTTTCGGAATACTTTTACTATCACTTGCTTCTACACATCGGCAACAGGTTGCGGTGACATAATCGTTACGCTATAAATAACCTCAGTAGGTTAAACGATTTTTAAAGGTTCGATAAGTGTGCATTCTTTGATTACATGACGAACTTTTTGGGTGAAGAATTGCAGTTACATTTCCCTAGGCATTTGGGAGCATCTCGGTTTTGTGTAATCAAAGAATTCACACTTATGTGTGCATTCTTTGATTACATGACGAACTTTTTGGGTGAAGAATTGCAGTTACATTTCCCTAGGCATTTGGGAGCATCTCGGTTTTACGGGGCTCTACATTGAGTTACAAGTACATTGTAGTTCAATGGGGCTCTACCATTAACTTGATTTGACTAGCCCGATGACGCATTTGGTAGTGACCATAGAGTATAATGAATAACCAGAAAGTAGTGACCATGTGCCTGGGGAAGTGAGCTCGAATCCCACGCAGAACCAGCAGTTGTGTGATGAGCATTTGTGTTTGTTCTGTGTCTGGATATTTATTTGTATTTAGTTTATTTATGGTACCTACATACATTGTTTCTGACACCCATTATGCTAGTGCTCAAGCTATTTAATTTGGGGCTAACTACTTATAAATTAATATTGGACAACATTGATCACATCAGTGTTGTTCAATATTAATTTATACTTATATTATTATTATTTGGAGTGGAATCAACGACGGTAAAATTAATTAAGTATGTATGACGAATAATAATGTGCGCTCACCTGTACTTACGTTAGTAACTATTTAGTAATCTGTGCCTGTACTTCATAATTATGTTTTGTTTCGTTACATATTTGTTCAGATTAGCGTCTGTAACCAGTTTTCCGCTTACAACCATTACCAAAGACTGTTTTGGTAAACTTCGCCCTTGTTTTGAGGGCAGTTACCAAAGACTACTAAAGAAATCTAAAAGAAAAAGAACTAGAGTGCAACAGTAATCCCATTCAAGATTTTCAAATTACTGTCGCAGACCGAGCGAAAGTGAGACTGAAAGCACGTACTGATGAATGACACAATAATGCGACCACAATGATCGCGGTCGAGTGGTCACGCTGGTTTGTGCATCACAATGGACCAGGCAACTATCTGGTCAAGTGTGCCTAAGTTGGGATTAGTACGCACTAGGCAAATAGGGTTGTGTACTAGTGACAACCTGATGGTCGGCAGTGCCACTACCACACCACTCGGGCTGAAATTTGGCATGCAGGTAGATGTTATGACGTAGGCATCCGCTAAGAAAGGATTTTGATAAATTCAACCCCTAAGGGGATAAAATAAGGGATGAAAGTTTGTATAAATCTTCTTAGATTTTCGACTGATTGAATTGAAAGTATCACATTCCCGCGGAATAACGTCGTGTAGTCCACGCTAACAACTAAAGAAGAAAATTGAAGAAAGGACAAGTAATAAAAAACTTTTGCTTTGCTTTAGCGTTTGAATTGATTTAGATTTTTTGGTGTCTATAGGTACGTTCTATACAATTACTATTACTTAAGTTACTTTGAAAAAAAAAATGTGATCACAGGAAGTACAAGATTCCATAATAAATAAGTAAGAGTAACACACCTTTTTTCTTTCCTTTAAACTATTAAGTATGTACTTTCTGAACAGTCTACATAAGAGAAAAAAATTGCTACTTGGCTACATAGCAATTATAGTTCGCCACTTAGTTACGCATTAGTCTGTCTAAATCAAAGCAAATTTATCTACCGAAGAAAAATGGACAACATAATAGCTATGATGAAATGTAGCTTACGCGTATGTTGCTTTTACTCAACGAAAGTTGGTTACAAGTTGATTGACCAACGCAGTACCTAATTATAATTAACTAGTTGCGAAATATAATTATGTAGGCTGTTTGTGTATAATTAATAAGGGCCATAAAAATGATCTGTTTTGAAGGCACGAAGATCAGAGTAGCCTAAAGAATGACAACACCCTAAGCGATTCTTCCTGCATTCTTGGACACAATTCACATAGCGCCATACAATCCAAACTAAGCATAACTTGTATTATGTTATGAGTGTCACACAATGGATAAAAAATACTTACATAATTATTATACTCTAGCGCTCGCCTCCGCGGTTTCACCCGCGCGTAATTCTTTTTGTCAATTAACTCTACCTTCCCCCCACTTTCCCGGGATAAAAAGTACCCTATGTCAGCCGGGGATAGTGTGGCTACCCAACAGAGAAATAATTTTTCAAATCGGTTCAGTGTTTCGGAGCCTAATCAAACAAACAAACAAATCTTTCTTCTTTATAATATTGATATAGATAGAAACACCTCGACCGATATTTCAGACAAGTTTATGCATGCAAAGGTTTGTACCGTGCAGGGATTGCACTCGAGACCTTCAGAACCTACAGGCGGAACAATAGACTCACCATTGGATCAAACCTGTCGTTAAATCTATTCAAATACCTAACACCTATTTACTTGTCACCCGAAGGCCGCAAGAAATAAATTAGTAGAGTCGACTCTATTAATTATGAAGTCGGTTAATTATAGATACAACTTTTCGCTTCTTATTAATGTTATTTTAAGGCGAACTTTTATTAATAGATATGTCTAAAATAAAGAGTGTGCTAATCAAACAGACGTACATACCTACACGCTTATTCCTCTGTCAGTTTGTGCGAGTTATATGGTTGATTCGGTTAAAGGAGAGTAAGTTCTATTGAGAACAAGTTATGGCACAATTCTGAATTAAATACATAGTTTATCTAAGCTTACGTTTCGACCGATGCGGCATTTTAATTTACACAGTATTTCCATCCCTTCAAAATATTAACCCACACATTGTCGCAGGTTATTCATCATCATCTCAGCGTATTCCCGATTGCATCCAGTACGGAGCTAAGGATTCGCTTTGACTATGATACTAGATTTAACAAGCCTGGTTATTACAATTGCCGCAGGTAACAGGTTATTTATTCTTCTACTTTTAATCTCTTTAAGTACGAGTAGGTTTAAAGCTTCAAACCCTTCAATTCTTTACGCCGCATAATTTAAAAAGGCCATTTGGCAACTTTAAGTATGACTGATGGGAACGTAATGTAACGTGATTGTGGTGACAGATCCGACGGGCAGATTTAGGCTGCAAAAAGTTGTTTGATAACCGTCTGTTCCGGTTACCGGGTTTGACGGCATGCCGATGTGTAAAAAGTGATTCGTCAATATCGGGCGTAGGTTGAAGCATGTTAGATACAGTTTTGTAATCGCGGAGAGCAAAAAACATCTTTTGTCGTGGTTGATTTGGCGAGTTTCATTTGTTTCTTGTCACAAGTTATCGGCGAAAGATCAGTTCGGTTTGTCCACAGAAAAATACCAAATAGAGATGCCGTATCAATCTTTATAGAGATAATCTTGAGAAGTCAGTGTCTCAGTGAGCGGATGCGGATAGCGTTATGTTGTACGGTCAACAGCACATCAAGCATTTGCATTAGGTTGTGTATTTAATTAAGACTGAAAGTGGTGTTGCCGTTTAACAGACTTATTTAATGAGGTAGTAGTAGTTCACACTACATATTGACTTTTATCTTTTGAAGCATATTGTCAAGAGGGAGCTGAGGGAGTAGCAATATCGTTTATTTAGCTTGATAAGAATCTTTGTAAAGCTGCCTGGGAACCGCGTTACTAGCAGGCATGATCTAAATCTAAACAACTGGTATCTTTAAATCCGTCCAAATAATTCACACATCACTCAAAATCTTATTAGATGTTTTACTAGTACATAATTATAACATATTTGATAATTGCACATAATATCGTTACGGTCAGTTAGGTAAATATGCTATAATATCATACTTACATACATAACTCTTTATTAACGAGTTCTGATGAGCGATAGCCTGTGAAAATGAACACATACCTACTTATTATGAATCTTTCGTTACCTCATTTAAGTAACAGGATAATCTTGGACTTGGATTGTGATGGTTCAGGTTACAGTTTGACATATTTACGTCAGATACCTGCTGGCTGCATTCATGCAAACTGAATTTGAATAAACACCTTTTCAGTTTGTTACGTTTTTTCGGTACAAGTAACTTTGAGAAGTTACATTCAATCAAGTCAAAACTTGTTTGACTTTTATTTATTTATTCAATAACAATAGTTGGCTTATAATAAAAATAACAAAAATTTTATTTTGATCAAAAACTAAATATTTTGAGCACAGAACAATAATTATACTTCTTCAACCTTTTTCTAGCAACCGCTTCATTGGATTATTTGAACTTTATATTACATGCTAATTTTTTTAATCAAACGGCGCCATTTGAAATCTGTATACCTAGGCTTGAGAACAAGATCTGGACGAGTTATGAGAACGTTGTTAGTAAAATAAAAACAAAAGTCACAATATCGTTAAGCTGTAAGCAGATTAAAGATAATTTGACCTAGTTTAAGCGTTTTTAAAATAGGCATGTCTTTTATGATAAATAATTTGTTCAGTCTACATGCAAATTGTAACACAACACCAATATGCTACTTTATGCACGACATACGGCAGAGTAGTAAATCTGAATATTTTCACTTCATAATCAATGAATCAGTAATCATTATGAATCACGTATGACGGCAATATCTCGTAACCTCTGAATCACACAGCCGTGAGATTTCACATGCCTTTGCCTCTTTCTTTATGTAGTTCAATTACTCATTACAACTACATATTCAGATGTGGGAGACTGCCAATGTTGGCGAAATGTGGGTCAGACAGGGCCCTGTGTTTAATTTCCGGAATTCGCAGCGATAATTTTAAAAGAGTAAATGCAAAAAAGCAAGTAGTTGTGTGACACCTGATGGTACCTATATTTATTAAAATTTACATATAACTTTAAAGATGCTACTGTAAAAATCAAAAAGGCCATCCGTTGAGTTTCTTGCGGTATTTCCTGTCAACAGGCCATTCACATCGCAGTGCTAGAAGGATTAAAATGTTTTGATCTGCAAAATAAATGAAATTAAAAAATTAAGATGCAAAATAATTACCTAGATTTTCACCTTCGACTTTGAGTGGTTATGCTTCTATTGAATAATTTTAACTGGTGAATATGTTGACAGGGTTTTATCAGCTGAAAAGAGATCAAACTCAGCAACCACACTAGAACTTCTAGACTCTACACTAAACTTTCTACCTTACCCGGGAACCGAACTTAGTAGTGTTGATGTGACTAAACTAGAGATAGTCGGTTGCATAACCCACTAGAGACGCGTTTGTAGGACGCTCTACTTTCCGAGGTGATACAATCGTTCAATTTGGACTTGTTCGATAATAGATAAATCGAGTGGAGATACTGTAATAACATAATTAAGGTGCGATTGTGCTGTGCTCGGAAGTCACTTATGTTAACTTACTTCCGGATTGATAATAACGATGCTTTAGGCATTGTTGCAGCGCTAAATTTCTTACCAACCCATTACTTGACTCTACTAGAAAGAAATATTACAATGAATAGAAAAACCTAATCACTCGGTCCAACCTGGAACTTAAATCTAGGACTCTGGCGCAGCGATTGGAAATAGCTTGGTATTAGAACCTGAATCATCATCATCCAAGCGTATTCCATTGCCATCTGACCTCCGTAACCCTTACGAGGATTCAGGCGACTGGGACCACTACATAGCTGGGACCGCGGTCCCAGTTGCCTGATTAATTTTTATTTATTTATTTCGTCAGGCGAGTGGGACCACCCGTAATTTTAATCACAAATCCATTGTTGAAATACAAGATTTAGTACAGTTAGCACAAAAGGTGTCATAAATAAAACAAAGTTATGGTCCCAGTCGACCGATTCAAAAATGTTAACAGGTAACTGGGACCGCGGTCCCAGTTTCATATGGTCCCAGTCGCCTGAATCCTCACCCTTACATGGAAAACCAGACATACTTGGAAAATAGTCGGGACCAACGGCTTAACGTGCCTTTCGAAGCACGGAATCATCATTCCTTTCAGACATTCAGGTGATTCAAGCCTGAAATGTCCTAACCAAACTGAAAACAATCGCACAAAGTGATGCTCCCCGTGGGATTCGAACCACTGTACCACGGAGGCAGTTAGTATTAGAACCTGAATATTCAGTGAATTTAGTAAATGTAGAGCATAGCGGATACTCAACTTGAATGAGCCTTTTGTTTGGGATAGTACCTCGACCTTACAGAAGATGGAGTCACAGTGGAGTAGCATTTCTTGTTGTTGTACTGTTTTCGTAGGTCTTGTTGCTGCCAAAATTACGTCTCTCTTCAAATAACAGCAGGATTGGCGATGCATGTTTGATGCCTAATGTTACAAGCGTGCATATTGCATAGGCAACGACGGTAATAGCTTACCAAGTTACCATCAGGTGTAGGCTTGAGCGCCGCATATTTTGTGTTATGAAAAAAGATTAGGCCGTATTACAATTGTAAAATGCCTTGCATCATTTGATTAATAGATTAAATTAGTCACCGTACCCGGAATTTAGTTAAAAACATAAATCAAGTAAGTTATATTATAATCACTCCTTTTCTACTATAACTTCGGTGTTTACATACAATATTGATTGATGGTAAATGTGATTAGGTCAAATAAAAATACGTTTATTAATTCACCTTTGATTAATAGATGGATAACGTAGTTAAGATGTTGAAAGCACTTGCAAGTCATTCGCCGTTTTAAGATCTTGGCCTGTGTCTTGTACCTTTCCAAATTATAAATGGAAGAATTGGCACAGTATGAGAGGACATTACACCTAATAAGCAGAAATATTACATTGATGTAACGGAGGTAAATTCATCGGAACCGAAGTCGGAATCGGAGTTTGAAATATCTTTGAATTGGTCTCTAGTCAGTTGCGGGTTTTATCTTTGTTGGAACTGCTGTGCAGTGTTTTCACTAGGTGCCCTCCAATGAGGGTTAGGGAGTGCACATGAGCTGGCATACATGACAACATAAACTATATCCTGCGTATTTGTTTGATCTTACAGATTGGCCGCCGTTGCCGAAACTGGGAAGATATTTTTTTAGTGAAGCATTTCTAACACACGTATTTTTTACTTAAAAGAGATGTTTCTAACCAAAACTATAAACTTAAAGCATTTTTAATTTTTAATTTATTTATACCCACTATATTAATATTCGAGCTAATTATGACATACAATAACGAGCTGAAAGCAGAATCTCTTATACGAGTAAAGTCAAAACGAAAAAAGTTTTTGAAGGGGCCTTAAACGTACTAAAATTTACATCATAGGCCGTATATAAATGTATTTTTTACTTACACAAACCGCTATATTATGCGCGGTTATATGTAAATAAGACTAATTAGCTCTACGTAACGAAGTCACGCGTGGTTATAATTGCGATTATTTATGAACCACTCAAATTGTTATGCATCCTGCTCACTGATTCATGGGACCGATCTAACTGTCACACTGTGGAAAAGTGGTGAAATTATCAAAATGCCTTCTTACTTGTTATAAATGGTAAATGAGTAGGTATTTTTTATGAAAAAGGGAGGAAAACGGGCAAGTGTAATACCTTATGGTAAGTGATTACTAACAATTACCGCCTGGGCCCCACGATGGGTAAGGAATTGAGGATATTGTCTCAGAAACAATGCCCACCTTTGAGAATTAAAAAAATAAAAAGATATTTTTTTATTTGAACGCGTTTTCACGTCATTAGGCTAGCGACTACTGCGGCCGTGTGTGAGGCTCGGGACTTGAGGCGTTCGTCCCACTATCCACTAAACTCCCCCAGTTTCCCTTTTTCACGCGATTAGGACGCGCCGGTGCCAGCCCTGTTGCTATTGACCAGCCCATCCCCGACTTGAGAAGCCTCAAGTCAGTGTGGTGCCTAGGGAGGGTCACCCAAGAATCTAGATGACCTAACATTACTAGTTAGTGATATAGGAAACGGTTAGTTGTAGATAAACGAGTAATTAAAACAAAATAAATCCTCAGCTTGAAGCTTTGCCAGACTTCGGTCTCATCACCCATTTTTTTACGGTACGTGAGATTTTTACGCACGTTCAAAGGTGCAACATTGACACTCTGAAATAGTTATGTAATGTAATAATTGAAGCAGATATAGTCAACTGTTTCATTTATTCTCTATTGTATTTCAAACAATAACTTCACATCTTTATTTATTTTTAAGATACAATTTCCTTGTCGTATTGAATCAGGAAAATATGTATATTACGTACACTTGTTCTTGTTCATCCCACATTTGTCGACACTCATTCAGTTAAGATATATTGATATCGTGGGACGAAAGAGACAATAATATCTTTACTTATGTTTTGTCCCACGGTGTTAATGTTGAGTTTGAAGTCGCCACCTCTAGTAGACAATTTCCCATTGCGTTAAACAGGTCGTCAAAACCGGAAAGATAATTCCGGATTATCCAGAGCATTACAATTGGTTAATTCTACTATTTTTAATGGAACAATGTACTGACAGTCAGACAAAATAAAAACTAATCGAAAATGTGAAACAATAGAAGGCGTTCCAGTTACTACATTATAGGAATGCACAGTGTGCGATCAATGTCACGAGACAATGGTAGCTTTATGTAATCTTTGTTATGTTGGGCTATGACGGGCAGCGTAATTATCTAATATACCAAAGGTGTAGTTATATGAACGACTAGCCTTCCGCCCGCGGTTTCACCCGCGTGTAATTTACTTTTCAAATTCAAATTCAGGGGGGATCCTCCTTCCCCCACATTTCCGGGATCAAAAGTACCCTATGTTCACCGGGGATGGTGTAAGTTTCCAACAGAGAAAGAATTATTCAAATCGGTTCAGTAGTTTCGGAGCCTATTCAATACAAACAAACAATCAAATTTTCCTCTTTATAATATTAGTATAGATTCGTTGCAAAAAATCTATGACTAGATATGATTTTAATCTCTGAGTCATCTATTTTCTAAACACTACATACACACTTACAACATGGTCTTAGATTTGGCAAGACCAATTATAATTAACAAATTGGAGCGATTGTCGTCTGGCCTCCTTAAAACTTGATAGCAACCAACGGATTATGGCTACTCGTACATCTGTATTATGTGACTGCGAGTTCGCCTACATTATTTCCCTCACCACTTAAGCAGTGGAAAAATCCATAGGTGTGTCCATAATAGATATTGAACAACACCTCCAAATCTTTGGATTAACAGACTCGTTTGCATGACTAAGATGAGGTCACAATCCTCAGACTAGACGAGGCAGGAAACTTTGGTTTTAATAGTAAATTAAAATGCATAGGTTAGGGGGCAATCACTTTGACACGATCGATGAGAAATCTGGCGCAGGACTAAACTTTAACTTTCTGAGGCAATTGCTGTCAACTACGGAACTGTACCTAATTAACTTTTCCAAATAGAAAACCTAATAACCAATTTTCTGTCCAACCCGGGACTTGAACCCGATCTATTTGCCATTTCGCCACTTTTTTTTTATACTATGTCAGTTGGCACGCAGCCCACTTGATGGCAAGCGGTCACTGCGGCCTATTCCATTGAGGGACATTTCACCAGGAAGCTCAAGTTGCTCAATGTGCTGCCAGACTGTAGGCTAATCTGATCTTCGAGGCTTTGATTTCAAGTGTACTGGCTCCCACATTAGTACCTACTGCTGGAACACAGCCAGAGCTGTTATGGCGGCAAATTTCACCTGTGGGGGTGGTAGCTAGACAGTTGGTTTTTGTTTCGAAGGAGAATGCGTTAAGGCACCATAAACGAAGGCAAGCTAGCTGCGTCCGTGCGTGGGATTCGAGACGAGAAGCGTCCCACTACCCACTAAACTCCCCTGGGTTCCCCGTCACACCCGATTGGGACGAGCTGGTTCCAGCCTTCACGATGCAGCAGACAGCTGTATGTGAACACGGCATTAGAATAGGTTCAACAATGGTTCTATTAGAGATCACTGCATTATTGTATTCGCCTCACGGAATACTGCATTGCTTTCACGCCGAATCGAAGGAAAATAAACAAAATGCAACGCCACCTATTACTTAGTGACACATCATGAGTTAGACATTTATGTAACAGAAGGCGGAAGAAGAACTAATCTAGAATACTGATTCGTAGTATGCTTTGGTACGATTGATACAAGATGTTGCGTTGACTATTCATGAGCCACGATGCTTTAATGGAATAGGCCGCAGTGACCGCTTGCCATCAGGTGGGCTGCGTGTCTGTCTGCCAACTGATGTGGTATAAAAAAAAGTAGATGTAAACTCGAATGTAATAGACTAAATTATTTATCGTAGAATTTTGTTGTAATAAATATGCGACGATATTTCCGCAAGAATGTAATATTTTTATTATATAAATATTGATAACACATTTACCTACCTTACTCTCGAGCTCCCAAACTATCAGATATCCTTTGTTGAGCCATGAAAGGAGCACTAAGCTTTATCCTAGGATAAAAAGTATCATATCATATGGTCTTTTTAAAAGTTCTAAATTTCATTAAAATCGGTTCATTGTTTAAGGCATGAAAGCGTAACAGACAGACAGAGTTACTCTATTTTGTATATTAAAAGTTTGAATGATAAGGCCGTGGGTTTTTTGCAACTTGCTTTGAAAGTTACGTTGATACCGGATGCTTTCGGTGAATGACATTTATACAAACAACACAGAGACGAATTCATTGCTTGGTTTCACACAAGATCAACCTAGTTAAATCATAGGATAGAAGAACAATAAGTACGAGGATTGCAAATAATCTCCGGCCTGACTAGTTAATTCAGGTCAAAAGGTCATTGGCTGGTCAATCGACACATGGCGGGTACCAGCCAGGGTTGCCAGGTGTTCGATATTCTACTGAACCGTTCGATATTTTAGCACCGTGTTCGTTTTCTCAAAAATACCGAATTATGTGCGGTTCGGTATTTTTTTTTGATTAATTTTTCTCCCTAAATGTTAAATTTATTTGAAAACACTTTTAAAAGATAAAATTAATATCCCATGACCAAAGCCGTACGAAAATGAAGTCATCGCGGCATCGTTTACAAAGGAGCTTTAAACAACTTGGAGACCGCGTGATCTACTAAAGACTGAAGACCAAGATATTGGAATTATTTTTACCCTACATCTCTTTTTAGCAGGGGGATTCAACATATGTTTATTTTCAGTTAAGATTTTATTGCATTGCCTGATAGTGTAGTAATAAATTATCCAAAAAAATTGAAAAGCTTATGAATAAAAACAATATTATCTTGCAAAACATCAAGAAAATCATAAACTAAGACTGTCTTGATGTTTGCATAAATTATTTTTTAATTCTCGTACTATTTACTGTAGTCATACCCGTGACACTCTCTGTACGTGAGAGTTCGAGCGCCAGCGACCTTGAGCCAGAGCCGTTAACGCTAGGGTTGATGATACCGAAATGCCTACAAATCTAAGCCGAAATAGAATTTAGATTTGTGGCAAAGGAAATTACATAGTATGTTTAAGAAATACAAACTTGTGCAAGGACATGGGTTTGATTTATAATAAGTTTTTGTAATCTATAAATTACTTAATTATATTAGGTAGGTAGGTAGATCATAAATTGCAACTCATAAACTATATTTACTGTTATCTATAATTAGTTTTTTAATCTGGAAATAAGGGAAAGGTTTGATTTTTTTTTATTTATTGTAAATTCTACCTACTTGCGAGTTTACGAGTTTAATCGTCTGAAATCAATGTTTTCAGAGCTTTTTTTTATAATTAAAATTGCGTATTTTTTAAATATTAAAATAGGTAGGTAGTTGATAAATATATATTTTATTTAAAATTCAAACAGCCATAAACACAACAATTAAATAACGCCCGTCCGGCATAATTTTGCGTCGCGTAGTCACTAGTCAGTCCGTGCAATCAATATCCGACAAGCGAGCGGCGAGCGAAGACCCTTAGCCGGTGCAGTCCGGAGACTGAAGGCTGCACTCCCCGACCGCCGCGCGCACCCCCGCGCGCGTCTATGTCACGCACACAGCGCCCCGAGCGATTTTACGAGCACACATGCTTGAGTGTCGCTTCTTTACTTTAGTATTTATTCTGTGCTGTAGTGAATGTGGTGTTCGATTTTTGAAATTTGTATACTTGTGGTTGTAGGGAGACTGAAACCCTTCAAGGTCATGAAACATGTCTTCAATTTGATGTTCGACGTGCGGCCTCTAAGTGGCTTACAAGCCCCATGATAATATGTAAGGCGATTGCACTTGCACTTTCATCCAAATGACGTAATTAGCAGGCTGCGGGCGCGCGGGCGCAGCGTGAATAATTACACCTCGCCTAGGGCTACCAGGTGTCACGTGTTCAGTGAGACGTTCTATATTGAACCACGACTTTGAAGTTTTTTTATATCGCTCTTAGCAAAATACTAACGGAAATCGGAAATCAAACTCTTTAATTCTAATTGTTTGGTTTTAAATTTATACTACTGAATATAAGTAGTGCAAAGCAATATATTTTTTACTCACTTTCGGACCAGACCAGACTGGACCGGACCAGATTCGGCCCCACGACCCCTGGCGCATAGAGCAGAGACACTAACAAATACGCCATCAGGGCAGTGGTTTTAGTTGACTCTCCTTTTCACGTTCAATGTCCTCTTTTGGTTTCACAGTGTATAAATAACTAAGTACTTAGCCCGGCACTAGGCTGGGAAATCGCTAGGACGAAGAAGAAGAAGTAAGTTAAGTATAAATAAAATATTGTTCTGGTTTTATTTTACAGATAAACAATTTAAGAAACAAAAAAATATAATTTACTTTACAATTCTAAGGTAGATGTCCTATAAAGTGATTAATCCTGGTAACCCTAATCACACCTCGCCCCTACGCTACCGGCAACATAATGCAATTGATAGCACATCACAATGTCGTGTGTGCATTGTTTATGTTGATCCAAGATTGTGCTTTGTGTACGACGAAATGCAATCTAGTAATCAGTCGCAGTAATTATGGACTTGCTAACTTCACGCTTAAGATGTGAAGTGTTTTCATAATTTTTCCAACTTGCTATACATTGAGATATAGTCTTAAATCTTTAAAGAGGAATAAAACATAAAATAGAATAACGCTAAAACCGAGGATCCGAGTTCAATTCAAGCAAGCTCGGGTTTGTGATCAACAATCCGCATTTGGCAAGCGTGGTGATAAAGCCAATACGTTTTTATAATACTGTGCCAATACCTATCATTGTACCGATAACTTGATTTCAAGGATGGAGGCCTTTGCCCTGCAGTGTGACATAGTGTACTTTTTATACGCCTTCGTGGTAATTCGGCCTTGTAACGATGACTTGATTTTAATGATAAAGGCTGACGTGAGTGATGGAGTCATTAATAGGTTGATACTTTACTATTTACTTAGTTCATATGAATTCATAAGTCGCATTTATAATAAAAACAATCAATAAAATATCTTCAAAAGACAATTATTTATGTGCTGAAGTAAATCAATCCCTTGTCGTTTAGAATATGTTAAAAAGTAACAATTGTACCACAAATATAAAAGAAAAAGTCAATAAACATTAAGACACTTAGCAAACACAAATGTTCATTTTGGCCTGGCCAGGATTTGAACCTACGACTTTTGGCGCTTAGGGTTCATTCCCAAATACGCCATCGAACCAGTCAATCAAAATCAAAATCAATCAAAATCAAAATACACTTTATTCACTTAGGTAGGCTTCAAAGAAGCACTTATAAATCGTCATACATTAATGTTACAGACTGACTCTACCGTACTAGTTGAAATAAATACAATACTCGTTTATATGTATTGAAAACCCATTGTAATAGACGTTATTTCTGATACACGATGTATTTATGTAATAATATAAAATTATTATATGCGATTATGCGCATGAATTGATGAAATTTAATATTAGCGAAGCACCGAGGGATTCTGAAATTATCAGTCATCTAAAGCTTTATTTGGCAGACAGATACGTATACCAAGATGGTAAGTTTCTTCTGTGCTAAAGTACGGTATGCGAAGTGTGCTTTGCCGGATTAGAATTTTGTATGACCAATTTAATAATTTCTGTATCGAAGAGAACAAAGCGCATGAAAATGAGTTTTTGTGAAGGTGATCGTAAAATTAACTGCTTATCAAATCTCATAGTATCTGATCTAATTATGAACGCATTATGTTTTAAAGGTTGAAAAACACCACCTTACTATATCATCTGAAAGAACAAAATAAAAAGCTAAATATTGGTCAAATATGCGGGTTGAACTGCAAGAAAAGTGCGAAATTCTTAAGATTCTTGCAAAAACATTAAGTTACATAAATGGTCAGAGTTAATTGCAGCTTGTCAGAAGTGCAATTAAAAATGCATTTAGATCATCTACATTGAGCTCGTGGGTCGCTGATGGCAGATTATTTGTCATACATAAGACAGTATGCAAAAGTTGTAGTGCATTTTTTTGGCCACTTCCTTACAACAATGGTTTACCACTCGTACATGAGAACCCGGTCGTGGATCATTTGGGTTCGCATTGGTTCTAGTTGGTGATAGGGTTTTAAATTGTTAAAGTCCTTTGACAGAAGATGCTGCAGTGAGAAATTTTTCAATGTTGGATCATGTTCCACGCAAACCCGTATTACAAAGATTTTAAGTTCCTTTGTAATATTTCATTCATATCCATGTGTTGGTCATTGATAAAATTTCAATCTTATATCATAAATCATAATATCTACTATAGTATAAATTGGAAAAAAACAATAAAAATACCAGTTTTTCAACTTTTGGCGCGCGATGACCGCAGCATATGTCACTATGCTTCGAAAGAACTTGACATTGTATAATAAATGCAAAACAGTGAAATCGATGATGGGATCCCGCCGTGATCGCAGATGACATGCGAATACTATCGATTTCTTTTAAATTTCATTATATTTTGAAATCCCTCATAACAACTCATTCATTACCCTATTATTCACCATATTTATACTAATAGGTACAATAGTTCACTACTTTTTCACTATTAATCACTATAATTTGCATAATAATGTATTAAAAGGAAGCAATACATTTGCACTAGAAAACTAACTAGTAAACTGTAGTATTACTAAACCACTATTTAATACTGTTCAAACATTAATCTACCACTAGTTTCATCTGAAAAATCTTCTCGGTGATGGAAAACGACATCAACAAGATCTAAGATTAAAGTCAGGGTTTATTTTTAAATGAATCTGTTCTAAATAATGTTTGGATTATTTGAAAGGAATTATAATTCAAACAGTTACAACACACTCACAAAAAATAATAAAACCGTTCCTCAATTAAATATAAAAAAAATAAATATTCCCCAGCAAATTTTCAAAATAATTTGTCATACCTGACGTTCATACAGGATTAAATCCGAATCAATGTCGTAAACCGTGTACGAGTATTTCCGTAAACGCAAAGGTCATTCACACGCAAAACAAATACCGTAGCACGGAGCGCAGTCTACGAAGGGTGCATTACGCTGTCACTTCGGCTGCATCTGCGTTAACAGTGATGCAACGCTTCCGGCCTTGCCTCACCGACAACCCGACCCAGCCCGGCGCTCGATCCCATTCTTTCAGCCAGTGAAAGGGTCCTCCGATACACTTTTACCCTCCCTGCGATGCCCGGGTGCTCTGCTACTCGCTCACTTATAAATTCGGTGAAAACACTGCGACGACACATTACGAATTCGGCGGCTGTACGAAGCAGCCGACCGATCACTTTATCTTGTTTCATAGCAAACCCCCGCGAGTGGTTCAGACTCCTCGACGCTTCCGGCATTCCTAATAAGCATCCGAAATGAAATTCACGGTGAGTGCGTGCCCAGTGCTGTGTTGAGTGCTAAGTGATCCCAGGATAGTTAACAGTTTCAGTGATAATTACTCGATTACGGATATCTAGATCGTGATTTGTGTTAGGAATGCGAGACTTTAAAATGTTTACAGTTACAAGTGTCGGCGTCGGCACATGCTGATCTAAATAATTGTTTCGAAACAGTGATTACAATCACGTGCCTCGGACGAAGTTACACATGTCTCCGAGCGAAGTAAAAGTAGTAAAAGTGAAATCAAACTTATAATGTGGGCTGTAATCTTGAACATTGCGATGCGGGACGCACCGGTGCAGTGTTTCCGTTTTTTCCGAAAACCTGTTTTGTGTCCTCATAAAAACTTTTGCATCAACAATAACAAAGAGCGACTCGCATTTTTTACAACATAACTTATATTCTTTTAGTTTTAATTTATACATTTTAGAGTCTAAAAATAAATAGGAAAAGTCGTTCTTGCACTGCAAGATAATTAAATTGTGTTTTAATTTCAGGTCGTACTCATTGCCGCTTTAAGCGTTTCGGCGTCGTGGGGTATCAAGGTAAAGAAAGAGGATGAGCCTAAGGATAAAAGAGAGGCAGCTATTGGATACCCGTCACACTCGTCGCAATACCAAGGATCATCTCTCGGACATGGAGACGCGAACGCCATCAGCGTCGGAGCAGGGTACAGCGTGGGCGGCGCCAAGCCCAGCTACAGCCTAGGCGGCCACGGCGGCGACGGCGGCTACCAGCTCGCCTCAGAAGGCCTTCCTGCCAGTGGCCATGCCACCATCCAACTCGCGCCCATCACTCTTCAGTCGGGCCATGGATATGAATCATCCGACTTGTCCCAGCTTATGTCTCAGATTTCACATGGTTTAAACTCTGGAGCCATCACACTGCAAACCGGTGAATCATACCAACCAGCTGCCCAGGGATACCAGCAGGCAGGTCAGGGAGAACACGGCGCTCAAGAACTGTCTCTTCCCCAATTCACTTATGGAGCCCAAAAAATTCAGCAGTACGCCGCTGAGCAGCCCAGTGTACCATCATATGCCGCCGGTACTAAAGGCCTCGGTTCGTACTCAACCGGGCCCGTTCTTTTTTCACCATCTGACTCCCAGGGTAACGCACCTTCTTTGACTTATGGCTCTCCCAGCTCTGGCCATTCTTTCGGCGGTGCATCAAGCAGCGGACACTCTTTTGCTGGCGCATCCAACGGTGGACACTCTTTCGGCTACCTTCCTCCTAGCTCCGGTCACTCATTCGGCGGCCTTTCCAGCGGTGGTCACTCTTTCGGAGGAGGTGCTCTTCAGCTAGGCAGTTCTGGACACTCCCTGCCCCCGATCACTCTGGGCGATGCTGGTCACTCCTTTGGAGGAGGTATCAAGAGCTTTGGCTCCAGCTACGGTGCACCAGCGAAACACGGGTCTTTCAAGCCTTCAGCTTTTCTAGGCGCTTCATCTGTACAAAGTGACGGCCACGGTTTGTCCAGCCTTTCTGGTTCCTACGGCTCCCCATCTTTCGGCTCCTTCGGCGGCGGCAGCCATGGTGGCTTATCTCTCAGTTCTGGAGGACACGGACACGGGCCTAGCTTTGGAGGCTCCTTCGGCGGCTTCGGCGGTGGTTCATCGAAATTCATTGCGCCGTCGTACCTGTCCCCTAAATCTGAAGGATTTGGTTCATCTTTAGAGTCTGTTGCTTCTTTCGCGTCCGACGGCCATTTATCATCTTCTCTTGGATCATCGCACGGCTTCCCATCATTCTCACAGTTGTCATCTAACAACGCTCACGCTGCCTCCTCAGCTAACCCACAGTACTATCTTCCGTCAAAGTCTCCAAGCTCTTTTGGGAGCGGTAGCTCATCTTTCAAAGCGCCGTACTCTGGTCATTCGGTAAGCTCGTTTTCTTCTGGACCTAAACATAGTTTCGGAGGTCACAGTCACGGCCCTCGGTACGGATCCCCCAAGGACATTCAAGGCGCGCACAGTGAAAACACCTACAACACCATTAAGTACAGCGAGGAGCTAAAACCACGCATGCACTGAATAGTTAGAAGTTCATACTCGTATGTACAAAGTTGTAAATATAGTCATTACGTGTGGAGGCTGTATAGTGGAGGAGCGATAGCGGCGCGTGGCGAAAGTATTGCCTTTGTTGTTATTTATTTACGTACGTTCCGCTAATTAAGTGCGCGAGAGCCGCTTTGATTCTTGCCGTCGGTCCAGCGTGGATGCCTCGGATACTTGAGGGAGTGCTTTCATTTCGTGTGTCGTAATAATTAGCTTGTTATGTTGTGCATGGTTCGGAACAGGTTTCCCCCATAAATTATGAATTAAATTATGACTTTGTTATAATTTTAAATACCTGTCATGTCACTTTCGTCTGAGCAAAGTTGTCGCACCGTGAATTGTACATAATAGGTTAAGGTAGCTTATTTATTACCTGAAGCTGATAGTATTGTAAGATTGTTGTTGTTTTCAATAAACGTTGTAATGTGATAATGGTTGTTTTGTTTACTGACGTTGTTGTTTCGCGTGCCGCCAATCAATGGTGCGTGAGATTTTACATAATTTCTTATATGATTCAGGATTGATAAATAGAACCAATAGAACATTGAAGAAATAGACAGTGAAGTAATCGATCGTTCAGACATGATTTCAGTTTATTTTTCGCAACCTTTGTAATTTCCCGTTGATGATCAAATGAAATCACATTATCGCCACAATCATGTGGAAAAAGATTTGTGAGCACAAACCCGAGCAATGTTTAAATAGATTTTGCCATACTCGGGAATGGAACCCAGATTCCCGAGATCACGGCCCGTTAATACACAAAACTATTAGATCATTAAATATGTTTTTGATATAAACTGGAATAAAACCAAATAAAGTTTTTGTTGTCGTATTTAATAGGCTACATAAATTCAGAAAGAAGATTTAAATATACAACTAGGTAGGTAAATTATAAATTATTATGAAATTTATAAGGGTCTATACCCAGATGTCACAGTCCACTGCTGAATATAGGCCTGGACTGCTGTTGGACGACCCCCTCGCTGCTCCCCTCCGGCGCAGACGGCCAGGCCGGAGAAGGCGAGCTCACTTAGCACGCCTCCTCCGGCCTGAGGGTTGACCTGCGGGCGGGGGTAGCCCCCCAACGTCCGCATTGCACAGGTCGCTCGAGCCAAGTCTGAGGGTCACCTTGTTTCCGGGTGGCCCTCCCTAGGCGCCACCTCGACTTGAGGCCTCTCAAGTCGGGGTACCCGGGGATGGGCTGGTCAATAGCTAACGCTGGCACCGGCTCGTCCCAATCGGGTGTGAAGGGGAACCGGGGGAGTTTAGTGGGTAGTGGACGCTTTAGTCTCGAGTCCCACACACGGCCGCAGGTTTAGCTACCCTGCGGTTATGGTGCATAAAAGCATTCTCCTCCGAAAAAAAAAAAAAAAAAAAAAAAAAAAAAAAAAAAAAAAAAAAAAAAAAAAAAAGGCCTGGACTGCTGTTGATGATAACGATGATGATACCAAGGTGGATAAATTAGGTCAGCAGGTTAGATATTCTAGGTTGCTCAAAAAGTATATCAAAATATTGTAATAATGTCGTTAGTTTTGCGCCTAATATCAGTCGTGACAGAATTACCCTATTATGCAACCTGAGTAAGGACATTATATGGCTCACTTGTATTCTGTTCCACCAATATTAATTTGATGGATAGTATTTACAAGTCAACGGCTTGACCATCTCGGGCTGTCAACTAAAACTACATAATATTAAAAATATATTATACTAACCTAACATAGATTGCTAAAGTTCATTCAGATTACCAGTTTCCGGAATCTGCTAGACGTTAGGCAATGAACTCATTGTGACAGGAAAAACACTCATATAACGTGTTACGCAATAAAATTGCAATATAACAGAGCACTGGACAAAAAGTGTACTTTTTGATAACGTAACTTCGTCTCAGTAGACGACCACTGGAATTACTAATTAGTTTGTTTTCTGGTTTGTGGGCGTACTGGGGCGTACCGAATGAAAATAAATACAAAATGGTTAGGTATTAAGCTAACTGCCTCCTTGGCGAAGTGGCTAGTTTACACTTTTTTGTTGATAATTCGCTCATGATCCTGGGTTTTTCAGAGACTGATGATTTGACTTGATTGAGCGATGATTCTTAGATAAGTATTTTTCAATGGGATTACACTGCTATTTCCTTTTAAATACTAGTTGCTTATTAAAAAAACCTGTCTATACTGAGCAAAGTAATTGATGAACTTACATAAAATCTGAGTCATAAAATTTCATCCGTGATATAAGATTACGAATAAATTAAAAAACATTTTTTTTTATTTTAGACAAGGACAATTTGTTTCTAAGTGTAAAAAAAATTTGAGGTGGATTTGGCAAAGATTCACCGCTCCCCAATGGCTAAAGATAAAACAAAATGAATGATTGGTAAAGTTAAATAAAGCTCTACGAACACTGTAGCGCTATTTACTTTTAATTAATAATTACGTTTCCTTATTATACGTAGACTGTTGTTCAATTGCTAATCGAGTTAGGGTTTTGATCAAATCAAAACTAATTGATGGTGTAATCGATTACCTTAGGTTTGTTTTCTCCAAGTAATTCCATATTATGACCAATAAAGAGACTTGCTCACGTCATACAATATAGTTCCTTACACTTATTAGTAATAGTGACGTTATTTGAATGTCTCAATCATCGAAGGTAATTTAAGATTATGGCGGTAACTAGCATCCTCAGGAAACTTGATATTAGTCGGGCGGTCCACACATCGCCGATGACAATTTCACTCGGATGAAAGTGAAGGAAATTCTAAACACAAATGCCTAGAAATAGCATTTCTTATTTTAATGTATAAAATATGTTCATTTGAATAATATTGTTCAAATAATAAAAAAAGCCACCAACTCTCATTACAATAACATGACTTATTAGTATGTCAAAATCTATGCACCTATTTGTTTACTAGGCACAATGTTTGTATGATCCAAATTTTAATATGTGCAATATTCTGTAAACCTTGTAGGAAACTATTTATTTCAATCTGTATAATATGTTTTGGTTATTTTAATTTTTTTATTCAAAAAATTATAAATAGAAGTAACTGCGTAGCCGATTATCGACAGTACTTCTCGTAGGTACTCTATTAAAAATATATAAAACATGTTAGAGTACTGTTCCACAGTATGACTGTTCTATTCGTTGGACATGCGGAAAGTGCAAGTGCTGTTATTGCGAACATCAACACATAAATGGTTACGTTATTTTACGTGTTTAGTCAATGTAAATTATAGAAAATACACCGTTTGGCAACGCATCGGGGACCGCGGAGAAACTCCCACGTGCGGCGAATACGCGGTGATACACAAAATATCTAGCTTCAGATCTCTGCATGCTAAACGGGTACGCGGTTTTACTACTCGTACTTTATAAGAATTCATTAATGTTCCTTTTAAATCTCTGTGGGGGATAGAGGACACTGGCAATTTTTTATTTCATATTCATTGATGCACCAAATTGTAACGATTCATATCTAATTATATACATAAAACACGTGACGCCTACCTATAATTTTCATTTATGTTACTATGATTTAAATAGTAAAATGAGTGTTTAATCTACTCGAAACTTCTACGGAATCGTTTATTTGCTCAAATAGATCTTTTTAGAGTCTAATTGATAAGTTAGTTAAAATCTACAACGGAAATTGCTGTAATTTTTTTATATCAGGTCGTAGAACCATAAGCGACATTACAAGACCCGCATCAGTAATGTCGATGAACCTAGCTGACGAGTTTGTAAAATTAAAAGTAATTATATCACATTAATCTACAGGAACCTGAAAATTTTACGGGATAAAAAGTAGTCTATGACATTATCCAGTTCACAAACGATTGCCAAACTACAACAACTACAACACAACAACTACAACTGATGGTGGAAGACGGCAAAGAGGCAGGCCAAATAAACGGTGGAGGGACGAACTCGACTCCTTTTGCCGGGATTGGCAGGATCTAGCTTTGGACAGGGTCAAATGGAAAAGTATGGGGGAGGCCTTTGCTCAGCAGAGGGACAATTTATGGGCTATATATAATATAATAATTTAATTAACTATTGCCAAAAATTACGTCGACCCGTTGATCCGATGCGACGTGAAAAAGAACAAACACACTTTCGTATTTATTATTATACTAGCGGGCGCCCGCGGTTTCACCCGCGTGGTTCCCGTTCCCATGGGAATTGATCAAAATCCTTTCTTAGCGGATGCCTACGTCATAACATCTACCTGCATGCCAAATGTCAGCCCGATCCGTCCAGTGGTTTGGGCTGTGCGTTTGTAGTGTATGTGAATGAAGAACGATCGTCTCATGCCCACACGCCGCTTACCTGGGTAGCGGCGAGTGGGGGCCTCTCCCTATAAAAGGGCATACAGCCCGCCCGCCGGGGGACTTCATTGGTGGACACGGAGCAGGACGGACGTGCGAGTGACGTCAGAGCAGTGAGCCGATATCACGTAATAAGCAAACAGTACATTTTGGCAACGAGTCCGTGAGTACCCAGTGTTTATGTTATTACTGAAAAATATTAAAACAGAAATACCCGTTAAAAAAAAAAAAAAAAAAAAAAAAAGTCATAGCGAATGCTCATTAAATAAAAACAACTTTAAACGGATGAAAACTCGCGTATATGAGTAGTAACCGTGTAAATATCAGAAATCACTACATAGCAAATGCTATTATTTTATTTGTTATAAGGTCATAAAATATTAAAGTAAATATGATTATTTAATTATTCTCAAGAATTGATAGAAAAATATATGATTAATGTTTCTGATCTTAAAATATTTTTGTAATGGCGGCTATTTCCGGTACGGAGTAAATATATTCTTCAATGTTTGAGTAATCTGAAACTATAATAGATGTTCGATAAAAAATTAATAAATATACAGAATATAATCTATTATAATGCAATTTATATAATAATAATTTTTTTTGTAAAATAATTTATTAACTAAAACGTACCTGAAGTACATTTTGTTTTGTATACTTTCCCGCCCGATAAGCGGTATTTAAACCAAGGGAATAAGTTGCGAATTCACTCTCGATTTGTGTGTGGCGTGTAATTACTCTCCGTTTACAATATATCGGTATCAAAGTTGCATAAATAATTAATTATCACATAGAATTGGAAGCGCAAGTTGTATAAAACATAAACGTAGTTATTTCTATGTTGCATAATTATGACGTATAAAAGTAATGAAAAACTGGAACACAATTTCAATTTTGTAGTTTGTGAGTAATCGATTAAGATTGGCTTCACGTATGTAAAAATAATTGGGTGTACAATTATAAAGAAGTACTAAATAACGAAGAAAGTTACAGTTACTGTTCAACTCCAGTCTCAATGCGCCGGTTTGAAAGACGGAATATTACAAAGTTATGTAAGCATAAACTGCGGGAGAGATCAAAGTCATGTAAACAAAAAGTTGCTGAAGCTTCCCCTGTCAACTTTCACTTCGTTTTGATCTAAACTGAACCTAACTCTTATCCCGAATAGGCCACCAACCTGCTAATTACTATGATATGGAACAAACTGTCGGTTGTCCATTGACTAAAATACATAATGGGAACTAGAACAATAAATAGTTCGAATTCCGTGTTTATTGCGGGTAAAGAAAAAATTATACCACTGAATTTATTAAAATGTAATTATTGCTTTGTAATTTAACAGTAAAATTACTATTACTACAAGTAAACCAGTATATTAATTTCTGGGGCGCGGCCCGGATTCGTTCAACTTTTAATAATACGGAATTGAAAAAAAAAAAAAAAAACATCAGTCATAGCATAGATGATGCCCGTGTTATGGCTAGATGTTGTCGGGTGACGCCCGTTGAAGTGTCATAACACGGATGATGCCCGTGTTGTGGTTTGATGTTGTCGGGTGACGCCCGTTGAAGTGTCATAACACGGATGATGCCCGTGTTGTGGTTTGATGTTGTCGGGTGACGCCCGTTGAAGTGTCATAACACGGATGATGCCCGTGTTGTGATTTGATGTTGCCGGGTGACGCCCGTTGAAGTGTCATAACACGAATGACGCCCGTTAAAGCGGCATAACGCGGGTGATACCCGGTTATGACTGCAAGTTCCGGGTGACGCCCGTTGAAATGTCATAACACGAATGACGCCCGTTAAAGCGGCATAACGCGGGTAGTACCCGGTTATGACTGCAAGTTCCGGGTGACGCCCGTTGAAATGTCATAACACGAATGACGCCCGTTAAAGCGGCATAACGCGGGTAATACCCGGTTATGACTGCAAGTTCCGGGTGACGCCCGTTGAAATGTCATAACACGAATGACGCCCGTTAAAGCGGCATAACGCGGGTAATACCCGGTTATGACTGCAAGTTCCGGGTGACGCCCGTTGAAATGTCATAACACGAATGACGCCCGTTAAAGCGGCATAACGCGGGTAATACCCGGTTATGACTGCAAGTTCCGGGTGACGCCCGTTGAAATGTCATAACACGAATGACGCCCGTTAAAGCGGCATAACGCGGGTAATACCCGGTTATGACTGCAAGTTCCGGGTGACGCCCGTTGAAATGTCATAACACGAATGACGCCCGTTAAAGCGGCATAACGCGGATAATACCCGGTTATGACTGCAAGTTCCGGGTGACGCCCGTTGATTAACCATTGATATTTTATTTACAGGTGCCCGTTTTGTGGTTAGATGTTTTGCGATAGCGAAATTCAAGCTGTATCGCTGCGGAAAGTGAAGGGATGGGTGGCCATCCTGACCGCATTTAGTGACATTTGTTTTGAGTGTCTCCGTGTTTCGGAGGACACGTTGGGCTGTTGGTCCCAGCTAATATTTGATATATGTATGTACATAGATGTTGATCGTCGGGCTTGGGCGGAGGTCGTCGTTTGGCGTTTGGTCATTTGCGAAAGTGAATGTTGTTAAATACCTGTCAAGTTCAAGACTTTTGTGATAGTGGTTTAGTTTTGATAGACACAGATGTTTCCCCCGATGTAAGACCTCAACTTGATGCTATTACAGATAAATTTAACACCACTTTGCTTCCGGTATCCCTAATCACCGTGGCTAGACTAAACCTATGCAGATTGAATTAAGGGATCCAAATAAAACCGTTTGTCGACTGAAGAACGGAGTGTGGTACGCGAACGTATTGATGCCGCAGGCCGGTGTAGTTCGCCTCAGTTTATCGCCGTTGCGAGCCCCATTCTCCTTGTAAAGGAAAATAATGGAAGTGATAGACTCTGTGTCGATTATCGAAAACTCAACGATAACACAGTTCCCGATAGGTTTCCGCTGTCCTTAATTTCCGATCAGATAGCTCGTTTGCATGGTGGGCTACTTCACTACTGTGTTAGTGCTGGCCACGACCGCTGAAGAAGCTCTTGAGGGTCTTTCAACTGTTCTTTCGATTCCTACTGAGAGGAAGTGTTCCTTCTTAAAACGGGAGGTAGAATACTTAGGATACGTTATCAGTAGTGGAGAGATAAGACCAAGATGATGTTCTTTTTCATGTTTTTCTGGACAAATACTTACGACAATATTATGTTCGATTATTGACATTTTCATTTTACTATCATTGATAGTTAACTTTTGTGTTACTTCTAGCTCTAGTATAATTGATTTTAATAAGATAGGCACGGGTGTTCCCATAGAGTCCAAGCCTAAACTTGTGAACCTACTAAAGGAGTTTTAGGAATATTCGTCTCTGGAACACCTTATGGTCATGCTTACGTGAACCCGTTAGAGATTCGACTAGTAGATACAAATAAGACCGTGTATCGTATGCCGTATAAGTGGAGTCCACAAGTACATGAAGTCGTTAGGAAAAATCACCCTTTTTTATTTGGTGCCCCTAAGCGTATCATTGCCGATCAGGGCCGGTGTTTTGCGAGTACTGTTTTCAAGGAGTTTTGTAAGTCTTATGGTATCACCTTGCATTTCATTGCTAGTGGTAACTCTTGTGCGAAAGGTCAGGTCAAACGGGTCATGAGCCCTCTGAAAAAAAAAAAAACGCCGACCGCTGTCGAGTCCAGCAAAGAGCGTCATGGCAAGATGCTCTCCCTGATGTTCAGCTTGCGTGGAGTTAGTGTACCATCAACAGGGTCACTAAGTCAAGTCCCCTTGAACTGTTTATAGGAAAAGTTGCTAGGCCTTTAGAACTTCTTAACGATGAGCCTATCGTAGACACCGATGCTGTTCGCGAACAAGCTGTTACTAGCATGGATAAAAACTCTAGCTATGACAAGTCTCATATTGACAGCACAAAGGCGAAAGTTCAACGTTTTGCTGTAGGTGATTTTGTTCTTCTGCAGTATTTATCCACTGCCCGAGCCAGCGTGGCTGAGATCCAGTCCCAGAGAGAGGGAGACCATGGTTAACAGTGTTGGTAAACGGAGTACTTTACACTTAACTCTGAATTTTCGAGGTGTGTCTGTACCGGTTAGTGACCCCCTGAAGCTGCTGAGCGTAAGGAGCTTAATGCCTAATGTCAAAATTATTTGTCCCTTTCTTCAACCTGGTTTCATAACCTCTAGCTGCATATGTTGGTGTGTAGTCGTAGCTCCGGTACAAACGAAGAGTGTGCGGCGCACATCCACTATGCAATCGATCTGTTTGCAGATAGTTTAGGACATCTCCTTTATCAATTTTGGAAAATATTAAATGACAATTATTGACTATTATATACTTTTGACATATTTATTTGTATGACATGAAAATTGATTGAAATGATTTAGATTGACATTGTGCCTAAGTATTATATTTTATTCTATTTTAATTTCAATTGTAATGTAATTTATACTTTTGACATATTTATTTGTATAACATGAAATTAATTGAAATGATTTTGATTTTAATTGACATTGTACCTATTATATTTTATTTTAATTTCAATTGTAATATACGTTCTAATTTGATTTAATTTAATTTGTTAATTTAATTCAATTTAATTTAATTTGTAATGTCATTTATCTTTAAGCGTTTTGGAATTAATTCTGTTAGCTTTAAGATGTTTGATAAATAAATAAATAAATAAGTCCAACAATACAACCTATTACTGGTTATGTGGTATCGCTGGTCAAGTGTAGTTTTTAAAATAATCGCTGATTAAGAGACTACAAGATCTTGCGGAACGTCACGGCCGCCACCAACACCATCGTGCAGTGGGCCTCCGTAGAGGAGTTGCGGCTTCGTACCACGGACAACGAAGTCCGTAAGCTGAATGCGGCTCCAGAGGGAGTATCAGAAGTTTTGCCGCGAAGTCGAGGCCTTTAAGGCCATCCGGTCAGAGGTTCCGTCCGGGCACATGCCCATGGATGTCAACGTGTCTGAGGCGCCCACGGAGCAGTCCAGCATTGTGTCCCAGATCGGGGCCATGCTCGACGTCCGGTTCGAGGTGCTGGAGAAGGACGAGAGACTGCTCCCGCCAGTCCGGCCAGCGAGCCGCCGTCCACCTCTGCAGCGCGGCAGGCTGGGGATGACCTCGGAGGACACATATGCCCCGTTCCTGACGAGGCCAAAGAGAAAGGCCGCTGCCCGAGCTGCGGTAGCGCAGCAGTCCGTCGCTGCATGGCAGGGAGGTTGTTGTTTATTCAGATTGAACACCAACGCGAGGACGCGTGACGCTGTCAGAATGGCCGTGTCGGAGAACGTCCACCTTGATGATTACGAGACCCAATGACGTTCAATTAAAAAATTAGACTCACAATCACGCTCAAATATTGTCCGACGCAAAAGTCTGCCCACCCGACTATTGGGCAGAGTTTTCGTTTAGTTGTATACAATTGACATTAAACACTAAATGCCACCAGATAAGGTGTTAATTTGAACGAATGTGTTATTGTCATCAGTGTCAAAGCCACTCGGACGTTTTTTGAGGAATTTTTCTTAGAGATTGGGTGTCTAGTTGTTATTGAACGTCATTGACGAGACCGTTAAAATTTCAATCCTATAATCGATTTGATTTCTTATTTTAGTTCCAACTGGATTGTAAAGATGGCGTGATCATCGTTACTTTTAATTCTTTTTAACTGACAGTAACCGGAAGCCAGTGTGATTCCCTTTTAACTTCATGGTGGCAGCACTAGTACTAACTAGTAGTCACTAACCTAAAGTTTAAATTCTTTTTAATGGTAGTATTGGCTTGCCGGACGTCGTTAAAATTAATTAAAATAAGAAAGAGGACGTCCGTTCATTTTTGATTTTAATTTGAGGGGCGACACTATTGCATATCTAAACGGAAGTCAGTTTAGTTTTTTTTTTTGAGAATATAACCCATTTTGCGGACATTCTATTTCCAATCACCGACGAGTGAATACATCCAGCGATATCACGCTCATCCCCATATATTTTGTTTGAAACGGAATTAGAACGAGAGATCTCCTGTTTAAACCACAAACTCATGCAATTAATTCAAATTCATTAAAATAAGGAAGAGATGTAGTGTATGTGAATGAAGAACGATCGTCTCATGCCCACACGCCGCTTACCTGGGTAGCGGCGAGTGGGGGCCTCTCCCTATAAAAGGGCATACAGCCCGCCCGCCGGGGGACTTCATTGGTGGACACGGAGCAGGACGGACGTGCGAGTGACGTCAGAGCAGTGAGCCGATATCACGTAATAAGCAAACAGTACAGCGTTGATATCTATCTATGTCAGTCAGTCAGTCAGTCACTTTTGAGTTTTATATATACAGATTTGAACTATTATTATGGATTATTGACCATTTAAGTAAAATAATTAGCTACGTAGAGTTATAAAGGCCTCGAAACACTAAAATTTAAAAGGTTGTATGGCGGATTATCATTTAGAAAGCCATTAGATAGCCTAATCGTTACATAGGCTATTCGAAAACAATGATCAATGTATCGATTGGATAGTTGAGATTTAGCGCATACGAATTTGGGCTTTTACTGAAACGAATAGAGAACAAATTGGCTTGCAGTAATTGCAAATAGAGTATGAATGATATTCTTTTTATTTAAATTACCACAATGACTCATGTTCGTCTCCAAAACATGTGTCATTATAGCCTCATTGAAAAAGACAATATGTTACAGATTACCATAGACTTAGAGTATTTATCTATATGAGTTACTCTATTCTCTTATATATTAAGTTTATTTATTTATTTATTTAAGCTTCATTGCACAAATCAAGTACAAAAGGCGGAATTAATGCCTTATGGCATTCTCTCCCAGTCAACCTTTAGGCCAAGCAGAAAGAAACAGGTGGGCAGTGCCAATAAACAAAACTTGAAAACAAAATCAACAGATATAAACGAAATAATATATCATAAATAAATATATAATATAAAATTACATAAATGTACATACATATTACATAATATAAATATATAAAATATATATTTATCTATATTAGTTACTCTCCTTACCTAAGTTGTATGTACGATTTTTATGCCTTCGTAAGTTTTGTAACGCAATGGCTTTGTTATTATGCACAGTAGGGTTATTGTAATACTATGCTAGTAGGTCGCACTTTACGTTCGCTGGTGGTCCTAGGTTCAAATCCTGGGTTGAACCAATATTTGTGGGATTGCGTTTTACTATCAGTAATACCAGCCACAGTCCGGAATCTGGAGGTTGGCGGTGTAAATATCCCCGTGCCTCGGACAACACGTTAAGCCGTTTGGTCCTGCGCCTGCCCCCCTAGACAAGCGGCATTTATGACGTTCGTTATAGCTCAATTTGCGATACCGAATGTCAAATCCCATACTTTAAACACGTGACTTTTCTATGGCATCTGTCAAATCCATACAAATTGGACTTAGCGAAATTCGCCAGCTATGAAGCGATGTCATCTTGTCTAAGCCCCCAGATCTCTCTTCGCTCGTGACAGACTACTGTCCCACCGGGTAATGAGTGTCAGGGAGTAGAAAAGAGAGTGGGATAACTTCGTATAGTAGTACAAGGTACCGGCAAACTTGTTGAACATCGGTCGACGGAGAGGGGGAAAGTTCGCGCATGTGCACTTGCGCGTCACCAATAGCGCGCGCGAATCTCCCGAACGCCCCCGCGCGCGATAATGGTCAGAGGTATGCTTCTGACCAATAGCGCGCAGGCGTGTCAAAATTCGTGTTCTGCGCAATCCCCACCCGATATTCAAGAAGTTTGCCGGTGACTGTACTAATTGTTTTCTTTGGTATAGTCTAATCAGACGAAGCCGCGGGCCGAAAGCTAATAAGAAATAATTATATATAATATAGAAATATTAGCTTAGTCATTGCATGTATGTAAAGTAATATTACTTTGTTTATGTTTATTTTTGTTAGATGTAGCAAACTAGAAGATTGAATTGCTATATGAAAGAAACATTTTTAATTTAAACAACATTAAAGTAGTAATTAACGAAAGTGTAGCTGATTACATCTTAATGAAATTAAAAAAAATATATGTTTAGTACTTACGTGTTAGCATGATGAAACTGTGATTTTTATCTTATTAAAATGTGTATAATATAATGTTACGTCATCCTCTTGAATCGTCGTTGGTAGGGTGCAGTAACCTATCGAATTTCTTAGATAACATTCAGCATTTCGATTCCGGTGGTATAGTCACATTGTAGGATTAATGTCTGAAGATTCATAAGTGCATCTTTGAAGCCTATATAAATATACAGGATGACATTGAAGTCGTTAGCATCGTTTTAAAATAAGAACATACTCATGATATAGAGTCCTTTCCCCAAATATGAGGCAAATCCAAGATATATAACATACAAGCCTGAAACTACTTCATTAGCCTCCCGACAAAGCTGGCTCTGCTATAACATGAATTTATTCAAGTTCGGGCGCGGAATTCACTAAACAAACAATGTCACCCATGCTTCATACCCGCTTTGCACGCGTCCCTGCGCCCGCGCTGACGCCGGGCACCACCCCTTTTCACGTAAAAACATACCTTTACATGAGTACATTAATGGGCCAAATGGATGCCAATGACTTCAAAATCACCCTGTATAAATGCAGTTATTCATTCATAACTTCATAAGTTATTCCCCTCCCTTTACATATTAGAGATAACTTTGTTCGTCAAAGCAAATCCAAATCTGTTCAAAAAAATGATTGACGTTACTGATAAAAGTCGGCGTGACAGAAATAGGCTTGTAACCCGAGGTGCCAAAACCACGCTTATGCTCAAAAGTGTCTTTTGGCTTTTGGCTCCAACTATATATAATAAATTACCGAAATCACTAAAAGAATTAAATTTTAACCAATTTAAAAAAAGAATGAGATATCTTCTAGGAGAAAAATGCTATTATAGTGTCAATGAGTATTTGTTAGATAAATTTTGACTAATGTGTTTCTGTTGTTTTTTTTGTGTGTATGTGTTTGACATTCTCAATTATTAAATATTTATGTAATGTAATTTTAAAATGTCAGATATTTATGTAATTTTAAAATGCCGAAAATTTACATTATTGCCTAACAATGACTTAATTAATCTGACGTATTTTTTTTTGTTTATATTAATTTGACATTTTTTTTTTCGCTTCATGTAATGTACTTATGATCATTGTTTATTTTTCTTTTGACTGTAATCAATACTGCAATCGCCCAATGTATTTTGTATGCCCACACTCTTGAGGCAAAAACATGTTAGCTCTTCCTACCCTGTACCAACTGCATTATACCACTCATGTTTTTACAAAATAAATATATTATTATTATTATTATAATTATTAATATTCGCAAATGCATATTTTATCGACACAAACATATCTGCTTTGCAAACAGTAAGGCACCATTCCATTCTTGATGACTGTTGAGTAATAGGATTAAATCTAGCCTTCCGGCCTCTACATATGCAAGTCATCTCTTATTACTGTAACATCTTATGACTTGCTAGTCTAAATACTATCAACATTTAGAAATACAATACAATGTCGGCTATGTACGCCTCGATAGTCTAGTGCTTTCAGATTCCTGGGTTTTATTTCCGGGTCGGGAAAACATTGTGTCGTATTTTCTGAACACAGCTCAGGTTTGTGGTGGTGATTGATGATTATCCGTTATCAGTCATTATCCGTTATCTGTCAGTATCCGTTATCAGTCAGTATCCGTTATCAGTGAGTATCCGTTATCAGTCAGTATCCGTTACTGCGACATTGACTCGATTTCAATGATGGAGGCCTTTGCTCTGCTGTGAAACATTAAATAGGTTCAATTTTTTTGGTAAAAGCATATACACTTAACGGTTATCCAATTTCTTTCCTTTATCTAGTACACTGACGTTTACGCCATAGGACAGGATTTGGCAAGATCAGTTAATTTCAGCAATTGCCATTCGACTTCCGTAGCCCTAAACAGGGGAATCAGAGCGATTGGATCATGACCACACAGCTATTGTAATAAAACCGTGACCGTTTCCTTACGGTGTTTTGTCACCACCAAGCCAGAGGTAAATACGCCCATAAAAAAGTCAATGAACATTTTTCCTCACCCCAACCACTAAGGGAACTCATCATTGCCCGATTCTGTGGTTCCTATTGAGAACAATCTTACGGTCTTAAAGTTGCGAGTTAATAGGTACCTTCTAGGCAAGTATGTAACAGCTTAGGACGCATCAACGCTTTCCATCAGGTGTGATCGTAGTCAATTTCAAGCTTATAAATATATATTATATAAAAAAGGGGTGTTTCGTAAGAGTCAAAGGTGACGCCAACCTTGTCAGAAAGACTCATTTGGTGCTAAAGTGTTCCTTAACACATATCAAAGTTACATTCTAGATTTAAACATTGGTATATCGTTTTACTTTATCTGTTAACTGAGTGTAAAGTTACACTCAGTTAACAGATATTTTATAAACCGAATAAAGTACAAAAATATCAAAAAGTCCATCTTCAACTAGTCTTCGGCCTGAGATCCGAGTCACTAATAGCGGTAGTACAATCGTCAAAGCCGGTAGTGCTCAACAGTCACCTAGGTCATGGCACCAGTCACGGAACGGCGCTTGTAGACGAGTGTGGAGTCGCGATATCGCTCCGAACCGTTGTGCAACTGTCAAAACACCGGTGGATAAATATTAAGAAGTTCGTCTTCAACTAGTCTTCCACGTAAGATCCGAGTCACTAATACCGGTAGTATTCAACAGTCTCCTAGGTCATGGCACTAGTCCGTCACGGCCGACGGCGTATGTAGGCGAGCGTGGAGTCGCGATCGCTTCCGAACCGTTGTGCAACTCCAAACACCGGTGGATAAATGGGTTACGGGTGGAAACGAGGAAAAAGCAATTTTGGGGTTCCACATCGTTAACATATCGCTCGCAAAACAAATGCAAAGAACTGCTATTCATGTTATATATATATTTAGGTATTTTGTTTGAGAAGGCATATTCTTCAGTAACCTTTCTTAGCTTCTCTTGCTTTCACTATACGACTTTGATCCGCAGTGACGTGAAAGAAGGACAAACAAAAACACTTCTATTTCTGTTTTCCTTTGCGAGCGAATGTCCTTTCCCCCAAGGCAAACTTTTGTCCGTAAAGAACTAAAATATAATTTGGCATAATGACGCATCACAGTCGTATCGTGCCTATTCTGTCACATGACGCAACGTATGCGTCCATAAATCACCATTTTATTCGCGAAAATTTATACAGCAATATTGAAAGGTACCCTGTAAAGTCAAGTTGTTTCGCGCTTGACCAGTTTTTTGCGCGTGACGCAATTTTTTCGATCACGTTCGTGCGGTGTCGAAGGAAGCCACTGCGTGACATGTCCAGCTTGCATTTTATGCATGAATTGCGGCGTATCGTTATCCTTTTTTTACAATATTTCTTTTTTAAACCGGCCAGTACTGCTATTATTGGAACGTTCTTTCTTTTTATCATTGATAATACGATTACTTTTTTTATACTCCATCAGTTAGCAGGCAGACAGTCCACCCGATGGTAAAGGGCCACAGTAATCCATTGGGAGACACTTCACCCGGAAACGTGTTACTGAGCTGAGCCTTTCATTTCAAGTAGGTACACTGTTATTGTGATGTCTCATCTTTGTTATTTTATGTCACAACGAGATTTTAGTTAAGTGTCCTCTGATTTCAAAGGCTAATATTTCGTAGGCTTTTTAGGTTAGCCTTAAAAGATTAAGGGCCTGTATCTAAAACAAATACTGCAAACAACGCTAATATTAACTCTGGCTGTTTTCTGAGAATTTTAAAGCTAACAAACTTAAGAAATAAGCCTTCCAAAATCGATTAACCTACAATAGCAATTAAGCGATTCAGTGAAGGGTCTCTCAATAGCAATAAGTAATTGTGACTCCTCTCATCTCATCCGATCAAATCAATATTCAAAACAGGCCTAAGCATTCTACCTGTCAATATACACGCCAAACTAATAATATTGATTAGTGGCGATCATTATCGATCGTAATCGAAACAGTAGCGAGCGTTATTTATCATAAGATGTCTGACTGATACAAATGTCTATTAGAAGTATCTTCCACTATTTATCGTATCGATTTATATTGTCAAATTTCCATTATTCATAAGTTCATCTCTGAAGCTTTTAAGTATAAAGCATATTTTTTGGTTTTGATTGATCGGTAGTTCATGTGATAAATGTAATAATTACTTTTTCCAAAAGGCGGAAGTGAAAAAGAAAATGTATGCTCATTAACATGCAGAGCAAAGGGCTTAATTTGGTCAAAAACACGTGTTGCACCTGAGTGAATAATTGACGTCATTAAATATTTGACATTAAATACATGTGTTTTTTTTAGGTACCCAATATCTCCAGATGTTAATGATCTATGTATTTTAGAGGTTTCTTGATTATAATAGTATAAAAAATTATGCACGGAATGCATAACACAAGCCTGTGGCCGAGTGTTATGACGTGGCGCTCTTCTACACAGAGGATAGGTATACCCTTTTATTCCCTGTAAAACCTAAGTGCCTCTCTGACACGGTGTCAGAGAGTGACTTTACCCCTGTGGTGTCAGTGACACCACAGGGGTAAAGTCACCGGTCAAGAGAGTCAAGTCAATAGTGTCAAGTCTCCTAAGTCGGCATATCCTTTGCATTGTCGCATTCATTATCTTTTTTATGTTGGTCAACCGTAAAGATTGGCCACCGTAGCTGAAACGAATGTTTAAATAAATAAATAATAAATAAATAAATATCCCAGGACATTATTTACACAGCGCCATCTAGCCCCAAACTAAGCATAGCTTGTACTATGGGTGCTGGACAACGGATAAACATTACTTATATACTTTTTTTTTTGTAAATACATACATATTATACATAGAAACACCCAGACCGATACAAACAGACATGTTCATGCACACAAATGTTTGTACCGTGCGGGGATCGAACCCGCGACCTCTGGTGTAATAGCCGACTTCTCGACCATTACACCAAACGGCTCGTCAATTGATCAAAATTGATCAAAAAGTAGACTTGAAAACTAATTCAGCCCTCTCTCTTAGCAATTAATAGGAACTCTGTGCTCACATTACCTGGGTACCCTTGCTTCCTATCAGTGCAATAACATAAGCTTTAAGTCGATTAAGTCGCAAACCTTGTTACAGATAACTCAAATAATGTTTTTGCATTTAACGATGCAATTTACCGAAGCGGTGATAAAATCAGCTGGTTTGCTTACTTGAAAGTAGATGGCAGGACAAGGTAGGCAGTGAAAAGGTAGCTATATTATCTAGGGCAAAGCTAGATGTTTATTTATGCAAATATGAAGGTCAATGTAAACAGCTCTATAACTTACAAATATGTCTATTGTAGCCGTCTTGACCGCCTCCGTGGAATATTTATTTATTTATTTCTTTATTGCATTTACACGGTTACAATATTTAAAAATAAACATAGCAACACATGCACCCTGTAAGGGCACAACAATATTATTAAATCTTAGTTTTTAATAGATTATTTACGTTCTATGTATTGTATAATAACTATTATAATATGTACTATGCTTAAATTTATGTTTACCTTAATTGTATATAAAATTCATTTAATTTATAGTAACATTTGTTACTATATAATAGTGGCTAAGTTGCTCGGGCGTCAGGCTGCTCGTCTGTATGCCATCTGATCTAGTACAAAAAAATGTTTCAAATAAGTAAGCTGCTGTGTCAAGGATCAGTCGCTCCAATGTCATAACTGGACCAAATCCCGATTCATGATAAGCTTGCACCATGAATCGGGGTGAAGTTGACTTGATCGTAGACGCTCAGAAAAAGAATATACAGTTTAGTTTTATGACCGTATACTTGGTTGCAATAAATGATATTTAATTTAAAAAAATCGAAAGCTAATCCGAAGAATGGTTTTTAGAATTTTAGTTATAATAGTCATGCTGCTTTATTATATAATTATACAATGTGTATGCTTCTGTCAAACTGAGATTCAGTTTTCAACAAATCAACACTATAAAATCTTTTGAATAATTCCATCTATGTGAATAACGGTACACCTTCTCGGCTTACGCCAATACTAGCATTGATATAAACAGTGAAAGTAAACCACAAACGTACACACGTAGCAATTTCGTTGCAGTCTTGGCAGACAGATGGCGGTAGAATCACTGGTAGAATAGCAGCCTATCTTTTTTATACTAAGTAAAGTTTTGCATTGTACTTGGTGTTGTATTATCTGTAGAGTTGTAAATGCATCGATTAAAAGAACTGTATTGAGTTGTATTAGGCAAAAGGTTTGGTCCTTCGATCCGGATACAGTTTCCGGTAGTTTGAAGGATATAAGAAGGAAGATAGGGTATTTTATTTTACACTTGATATAAATTCTAACTTTGTCTCTTGACATTAGTCATAATACATGTTGTATGTACCATTACGGGCACAAAAATGTGTAGTCGATAATTTTCAGATTGCAATCTCTCCTTGGAAACACATGATCTGACGAAACTATTTTAATTACTGCCAATTAGAAATGAACATCTGCGCAACACGGGGCCTATTAGAGAGCCATTTATAACACATGTTACAGAATGCTTTGGCTACAATCAAGTCTTTGTTACAGCACCATTATGGTATTCCCATCACTCTATTAGGTACATACTAATTTAAAAAGGTTTTAAAATGGGTTTTTGCATTGATGATGATGACTTTAAGTAGGTTGCGAAGGTTAAGGTTGTTCTGGAGAAATAAAAAAACTAAGGCAAAATAACATTATTAACATCACCGTCATTTTAGTCAAAAGATATCCGCTGTTGGTATAGACCCTTCCAAGGGTTTCCATACCGATTGATACTGAGCGAGCTAGGACCAGTGGATTTGATCTTTGTAAAGTCATCTCATCAGTCTACCTTCCGAAGGGCTTATCAAGGTTGTGTATCATTTCAACTTACTGTCTACGTGACACTTCAACTTATATGCAATTATTTGGGATATGAGACCACAAGCATAGCTCTTTCCATTGTCTTACAATGATCTTGAGCCTTTAAAGGCAGTCCCTTGTATAATTACATTTAGTTAGCATAATTATTCGAAATGATTTTTATTAATAAATTCTATGTGTAGTCTTCATTCACTTAATATATAACAAGTAATCAAATTCTATTAAACGAAGCAATCAGCCGCTAGTTATTGCTTCCATTGTATAATAGCATAACATAATGTAACAGATATCAGTCATGAAGTTTCTAAATTAGTTACAGAGAGCATGCAAAGTGAATCACTGAGCAAACTCGGGCAAAAGCACTAGTTGATATTATAATTATGACTACTGACTGCCATTTAAATGAGGTTCGGTAAAGTTATAAAATTAGGTTTGCTTTCCACGGAGAAAGAGAAACGGATAACATAATAAAGAAAATGTTTGGATTTTAATAATATGGAATACGTGTAGTTAATTGCGCAAAACCAAAAATGATGTTTTTTTCGATTAAGAAATTTTATATTTACAAGAAATTTAAATACATTATATCCATCCGACATTACTAAAAGATGGTAAAATTATTGTATAGCTTTCCCAATGGCTTAGTGTGTCTGTAGATAAAAAATAGCATTTGTGTTTTTCTATATAATGTTTATGCCGTATTACTGTAATGTTTCTAACGGGCAGATTTACTGTTCAGTAGTTTTGCCTAAAACAGTAACAAACATTATATAGCCTGACCAAGAAAATTAAAAACCTGCTCTGGAGGCGACACATTAGCTCTGGTTATAGCAACACTTAGTACTCGTAGCTATGGTTATACTCACAAATAAATCACAATATCCAATAATAATAATAACAAGGCACGGTTGACAATTGACATCACACTTTGAGAGACAGCAATTATGAATGACATCTTATTGTTTTTTATTTGATTGGTGTCACTTGAAGAAATAGTTCCAATATTTTTCCGCCGGGGAGGTTTTGTATTTTAATGGACGGGCTACCTATTAGCAATATTTAAGAAGTTAGGTATTGCTATAATATAGTATCTGCAACGTGCGCGTTGATGTCTTATACACGGTGCATGCATAAAACGGGTTTCGAACCCGCAACTAATGAAGTAATAGCTGGTTTCTGAACCACTATACTAAATCGGTCTTAAGTATTTTAAAAGTAAAGTATCATTTTCTAAAGCCTTCGATCATAATAATCGAAGTCTAAAGCATAACTTTCAGTGGTCAGAGGGCCTAATGTAGTGATATTTGTCTGTATGTATGTAACATAAATGTAGGTACATAATTGCGCAAAAAAATATAATTTGCGAACTTAATAGCCAAGTGGAATGCGGACAAGTGAATTTAGAGAAAATCATTATAATTAATTAATAAATTGTTCTATCGGAGTGTTGTAAATTGATATTTTAAATTGTAGTACATTTTATATTTATGTGTTATGTTACTTATCGAATGCGCTTAGGGTCTTATTTGATTCTTAGGTAGTAGGTACCAAAAACAAAGTTAGATAAAACAATTATTTTCATCCGTGTATTGTGAACACAAATGCGACTAAAATGACGTATTTCTATCGAATTATAAATCAAATAACTTAATTCGTAATAACTACAGAACAAACACACCAATTTTTCATCTCAGTAATATTTGTGCTGGATAGGATTCGAACTCACGACCACACAGGGTCACTGCCAAACGCGCCATCAAGCCAGTCAACTATGAAATCAAACACAGCTTGAGTCCTCATTGTTTCACACACAAAGGCATACTCAGGCTACACATGACTCCCGCAATTGACACTAATGTCGGTTCTCAGGCGCGATCTAAATAATAGACAGCTGTACCCAGCGGGTAATCTAGCTAGATTAGACTCAGGCGCGGTCCGTCGTGAGATCACCGCATTAGGCTGTAATTAGGTGTAATTCTTACGGGTACAGAGGCGGCTTAAGATCAGAGAGAAGGTTTGCGACTGCGGTGCCTCCTCTCAAACAATGGCCCACCTCTTGTGTTGCTCCGCGTGCCCTGATACTTGCACAAGAGAAGAGTTGTTGCGCGCTGACCAAAATGCTGTTCGAGTCGCTGGATTCTGGGCCAATAAAATTAAGCCATCGACACGCTAAGAAGAAAAAGAGAGAATGTGTAGACATAATAGGGAATAGACCGTTATACATTCCGTATCCATGATGCAGGACTTGGAAGTGATCCTAGCTTATGTGCTAAGAGTCTTGCGGTCGTGGGTTAGAATTCCGGTCTGGGCAAACTTTCATGTGGTGAACATTTAACTTCTAACCATTTTTTTTATTTATATCGTTTTGGATAAATGTAATCTACCATTTTGAATAGTGGAAAAAGTCTGTTGCATCTACAACAGTTCCGGTAAAGGGTGGATTAAGGCTCCATAGGGGTTGCCTAAAAGGATCGTACAAACTCAACAACATTCTTAATCTTCAAAGTAAAGGTGCGGTTGTGTGAACCAAGATTCAAGATTTAGCAAGCAACATTGTAGCGATTGAGCCTCCGACCAGGTATTGTCGGAATGTAGTATTGAGCTAATATCCGGATTCTGCTCCACGTTCCAGGAGCCACGCGCATCTGCGTCGAGTATAAACTTGTCTAAGAGTCGTGGCAGTGTTTACTTGATTGATGGGAAAGTTTCTAACCTTTCATTAGGGATGCCTTCGGTGAAGTCTGAATCTAAATCTGTATCACGGAATAATGCTCAGTTGCCATGGGGGATAGAAACGGAAGCTTTTTATATGTATTTTCCCCCACCCCCTTTTTCTATTATCCCATGCACGAAATGTGTCGTTTTAATAGCACTGACTGCGTTTTAGATAATTGAAATAGGAAAAAGATTGCCCACACATCAGTTTAGCAGTTAAGGTAATATCTAAAAATATGTTTTATAAACAAAATGATGATGTAAAAAGACGTTGTTTGAGAGTGTTTTGTCAGTACGTTGCTATGTGACTTAGAATAAATGATATTCTGTGATGGGGCCTTTCCTGGTCGAGCTGGCACATTTCGACTGACAAACAGGAACTCTACTTACGTTAGTAACTATGGCTCTAACACATTTGGTTTTACATTAAGCACCATTATGGTACAAAGTAATGGAACTAGTGCGATTGAACCAAAATTACAAAGCCTGCTGGTTAAGTGTGGGAAAGCCTCAGAAAACCTAAACATAAACCTTACAATAAGAAACTAAACTATTTTTAAAGTTGTATTTTAAATTGCATGAAAGCCCTTCTTATTTACTACTATTAGCTTCTAGAAAGCCTGTGGTTCTATGGCGCCGCGTGTCTCTCGACCCTTTTCACAGCTGTTAATATATCAGTTCATTTCTCAAAGGGCTTGCGGCGGTGCCACTACCTACTAAAGGCCCATTGTATAACGTTTAGCTTTAATAGAATATAACCACAGTAAATGATTACGCCGCCTCCACTTATTGTTCTTAATAATACCGATGAAGAAATGATTTAGACATATTAGGTCACTTATTATGACGGACTTATATGCGACTTTGTATGACTCTAGCTAATATTATCAATGCGATGGTATCTGTTTCTTTTGTCTTTTATTGTTAATTGCTATGCGTTTGGGTTTTATCGCTCAATCGATATTAAGATAAGTATAGGGACAGCCTACTTCTGTCAATATTCACTATGATGTTTTTTTCTTATTTCTTTTTAGGCTTCTTTCGTTTGGTTTTGCCCCCGTGGGCTAAATAATGATGACTCACAGGAATATGCTGTTTTTAGGTAAGTCTGTGGAACGACTGCCGATGGCACATTTGGTAGTAACCCAGCCCTATGCGTCAGGGGTCGTAGGTTCGAATTTCATCTAAGATAAACATTTATGTGATGAACATTGTGTTTGGTGAGCTGGGTCTAGATGTTTTTTCTGGCTGTCTTACAATGAAATATGCTGCAGGTAATAGACCGTTTATCATTAGATGGGCTGCGTGCCAACTGATCTGGCATAAAAAAACCTTCGTCGTTTCCGATTCCCAGAACAAAAGTCATTACGCTTCTTAGATTGAGGTAAGATCAATGTGTTTGTATTTATACTTAGTTAGTTTTGTCAAGATCGTTTATTGTATCCAGTATTTCCTACTCAAATCGCGCCTTAATCAGTTCATGTTTGATTTAATAACAGTCACTCAGCCCAGCCGTGCCCAGTGAGGTAAGTGCGTAGTAACCAGCCGGTGCGGTGTGGCGAGCTCGCAATCTCGCATGTCACGCGAGGAAGCCCTGCGTATAGATACAGTTTTCTGTTACGTTTCCGCGCTCCGCCCTGTTAGGAAGCGGGATAGGGCTTGCACTGCCTGCCTGCATAATATGGTGTATTAGGCCTGTCGACCATATTTTGAAAAACGAATTAAATCGTTTCCTTAATTAAAACTACGTGTTATGCTGTTAATCCAAGTTGTTACAAGTATATTTTTTTATACAACTTCAGTTGGCAGATATGGTAAGCGGTCACTGCGGCCTATTCCATTGAGGTACACTTAACTTGGAAGATAGTTGGAATCTCAGCATATTTCTACCATTTTCCTCACGCTTGCAATATAACTCTCTACCATTGTCAATGAGTGGTAAATGTATTTTATAATGAGTGTTAAAATAAAGTTTATTGCCGGTTCTTTTCAATAGATAGAAACATTCCGAAGCCGGTGTTAGAGTCACTCTGGTACCTTGATTATCTATACTTCTATCTAACTATGTTCTATGTTTGTTTGTATTGAATAGGCTCCGAAACTACTGAACCGATTTGAATAATTATTTCACTGTTGGAAAGCTACACTATCCCCTGTTATACTTTTGATCCCGGAAATGAGAGCGGAAGGGGGTATATTTATTTGCAAAAAGAAATTACGCGCGGGTGAAACCGCGGGCGGAAGGCTAGTTGACTCAATGGGGTGAATAACACCATGGACCCCCATAATCTCGTGGCGACGGTGAGGAAGTACTGGGAGTTTAGTGGGTAGTTCCCCTGCCGGTGCCTCATCCAACCGAAGGCTGGATGGGGCAGCGCGAGAGACGGAGAGTCCCACATATCCTCACCCCAACCACCAACGGAGTGGGTAGTAATGTGTAAACGCCATTATCCCAGTATATAAAAAAAAGGCTAGTTGACTCAGAGGTGTATTAGCGAAGTCTCCAAGTTTCTCATTCATTTATTTCAATGAATTATTCAAGAAAAAGGTTGAGCTTTAGCTCAACTGTTTCTGAAAGTTAAGATATTGTTAGATGGAACTTATTTCGTTAGCCTCTTTCTTCTTGTTTTTTTTCAGTTTATTAAATCACGTGGCCATTGGATCCACAGCCCTGCTAAGGACAAAGACCTATAGATCGGTCACTTCCCGTCGAGATCTGGACGCAAGGAAAGTTGCCACGGCCGTCCATATAAATGCATGAACTTGATATACTCTTACCACTTTTCCGCGCGCCTCAAGCCAGAGCACTTTTCCTTCTAGTTTTCTCGATAATAAGTAATGTGAATATAATGTGCATTTGAGTATTCGGTCATTTGCATTTGTAATTATGACGAAGATTGAGCTTTTGGTGAGTTTAGTTTTAAAGGTTGATGTTATTAATGAGTCTTTAATTATGTGTTAGTGTAGATAATTTATTGTTTTCTAATGTTATTTGTTTATGTACAGATAATATAACTATATAAATATCAGATAAATAAAATTTTTGCATGATAAACAAAGATAAAGAATATTTTAACTTAGATATTAATATCTAGATTCTAGCACTTGCGTTTGGAGGAAATTGAAAGTACGACCGCTGGGTAGTAAGTACGGTTGCTATCTAAAGTGCCAACTACGACTGTCAAATGTCGTGCACTATATATAGATAATGACGTCTCGACTGTCACATAGTTTAATCTCAGGGTCCTCGGTTCAATAATTCCTGGGTCGGGAAATATTGTGTCGGATTTTGTAAACATATAATTTGGATTTGTGATCACCAATTCGCATTTCGCATTGAGGTAATTAACTCAGTACCGTACAGAAAAGATAAATAGGTAGTATGATATTTCTGTTATAAGTACAAATGTTTAAAGATGCAGTTCGTTTATACAATCAGTAAGGAACGATCTATTGATGCATTACAAATTAATTAAGTTAGTATGCATAACAAGTGTATGCTTCGTGCAACTCATTATTGTGCATATTGGACTTTCTTAAGTGGAGTTTAGTGGGTAGTGGACGCTTTAGTCTCGAGTCCCACACACGGCCGCGGGTCTAGCTAGCCTGCGGTTACGGTGCATAAACGCATCCTCTTCCGAAAAAAAAAGTCCTATACAAACACAAAAGACTGTCAGTGCGGTCAATGAACCCATCACCTCAAGCATTACACCATATCGGTTGTCAATCCTATCCAATATTGGCAAGAGTCCACCCTCATCCATCATAGTTAATAGTGGAACGGTAATAAATCATGCCTCGTTAACTGTTTGCTTACGTGAATTACAAACGATCATCCTAACTCAGTATAATTGGCAAATTGAAAGATGGGATGGGAGCCATTAATTATAACCAGGAAATATCTCTCGTCTGTGCAGTCGAACGGAGAAGTATCAACCTAATTAGTTGTTCGCTTATTAGTGTAGCGATCAGAAGAACAATATAAGGTATAGATAGCGTATTTAAGTGATGAAACAATTCTATTTAAATTATTCTCTTGAATCGCTTGTACAATTTCCATATACATATTTTTATTTTATTAATAATAATTATAAATACCGTACGCAAACTTTTAGGCCGTACTTATCTAGTTATTGATGTGTTTAATTAAAATAATAAAAAACGTATGTAATGTGATTTAATGAAAATAATAAAAACGATGATATACCAGAACCTTGCAACAAGTCGACAGTTATCTATATCTCGGGGTTTCAACTCCTGGGACTGGTTTTTGTCTCGATCAATCGAGCACTAATTTGCATTTTGTAAGCGTGATGATTTGGCAAGCAACCATAATATTAAACCAAATCTAATTATTCATTACAGGTGTTTATAGTTATTGCCGCGCTAGCCTGCGCAAGCGAAGAAGAAGGGGAGCAGAAGAAAAGAGGTGCTGGCAAAGCAACCAGTCTGAACGCCATCCCCACCGGCGCCCAGAAGCCGGACTACTCCTACAACCTCTACCAAACCCCTAGCACGCAGACCCAGAGCAGCCCCACCTACCAGTCCCATGTACCCAACTCCTTCTACCCCAGCCAAAACTCCCAGTACTACTCCCAATCCACCCAAACCGACCAATCGTCATACCAACCGCAGCAAAACTATCTCATCCCACCCACAACATCATCCCAATTCGTCCCGCTCAACTTCATACCAAACCCTGGCTACCAAGCGAAATACCAGCTCGTCCCAACCAAGTCTGCAAATGGGAACATCCAGCTAATTCTACAACAGCCTCAGCAGTACCAGGCTCCTATACTGCAGTACCCTCAAACGCTGCTCCATGCAAGTCCACACGGGCAGTACCAACAACAAAGTCCACTTTTGAACCCAATTTCTCAAGGACATTTCAATGTTGCTCCGAACTATCAGTCTCTACTCGGCGGGTATAACTTGGGTCAATCGCCTATTATGCTGGTAGCTCAGCCAAGTCCTTCGTTGTACAATAATTTTGTATACCCGAACCAAGGGCAGAGTCTTTATAACTACTACCCGTCGAATTCTCAGAAGTACGCTGCGTCGTATCCTTCTTCTCAGACTGTGGATTATGACAAGCCCCCGCAGCAGAGTGCGTCCAAAGAAGACAATGACGTAGGGCTGCATAGCGGCGAGTACGTGTCTGCTCCTAGTGACAATAGCTACAAGAGCTCGTATGCTACAAGTCGCAGCTCCTACGCCAAACTATAACGAGATAATATCACGTTACGTTCACACGATAGATTCTAAATTTCAAATTATTTCAATTACCGGGTCTACATTTGATCTGAACATAAATAAGGGTTTGTGGGTAACAACGTGGCAACAACCATCATTCGTCAAGCATAGTCATAGGCGACTTATGACTGAATGACTTTCAAAGATATGTAGAGTTCTTTGCCCTACATTGGGACACCTTGACTGATACTTTACTTTTATTGTGTTGCTTTACTTACTAATATTTTTTTAAGGATTCAGAATTTTGATTATAGTTATCTTAAGACTTTAACTGACACAAATAGTTGTACATTTTAAACTTATATGACTGATATTTTGTTTCCTTCCGCTAATGTTTATCCATGGTTTTGTGTGGTCGTTGCATACGTTAGTATGGAGATAGCATCAGCTTTCCTTGATAGTATCGCGGCCATTAGGAAGAATGGGGCTAATATTGTAATTTATTACTGTTATTAATGTTGTGATTGGAGCTGGATAAGGCTAATACAACTTGTAATGAATTTATTGAGGAACTGTCTATTAGGTTGTGACGAGAACTATAAACTTTTGTTTACAAGTATCTTTATAACTAATCATGATCACAATAGTTATTTGAATAGTCTAAGGGCCGGTATTTCAATATATACTTATCTTGATCTTAATCCGGGATTGATAATAAGTATGACTTAAGTGTATTTCATTATAGGATTAAAGTTAAGCGGCACTAAAGTCATACACTTTTACCTGTCAAAAGTAATACTTATCTTAAATGTTATACTTAACTTAAGCAATAAGATAAGGTTACATTGAAATACCGGCCCTTAATCAATTGTTTGCTATTAATATTATGAACAAAACAATTTTATTGTAATTTTGGAAATTACTTCTTGTAAGCTTTAATGTTTTTCACTATCGAAAGTTTTCTGACGGAATTGTATAGTTTGCTTTTAATAAAAACAGGTTTCACCTTAACTAGTTTCTTATGGGAATAAAATGTACCTATAAAGTCACTTCAGGAAAAAAAAATTATATTTGAAGCAATTTTTATTATTTCAAAGTTTTGTATTTTATATTTGTTATACGTCTATGATATTATTTTCTGTTCATGATTTACGTAATAAAATATAGTATTTGGTCTCAACAATACAACCATTGTTTATTGTATCTTATATAACTACTACTATTTGCATACGTGATTCGTTACACATAATATATTTTTAACTTTTTCAGGTTTTTGATTTCTTGTATTATGGTTTAAATAAATGTATCGTGTGAGCTTCGCCTTAGTATTAATACAACCATTAATAATGCTAGCTAGTAGTTGCCATTATATAATTAATGTTATTTATTACGAAGACTGTTCTTTAGGTTGTAAGAGGTTTTTGTTGATATGTTTATTGTTGTCAAATAAATTTAATGATGCATGGGTTGATGTGCTATTTTATTTTATTATCCACTTTCGCCTGTCTACTGTACCTACTAGAACGATTTTTTTTATACCACATCAGTTGGCAGACAGACACACAGCGCACCTGATGGTAAGTGTCCACTGCGGCCTATTCCGTTGAGGGACACTTAATTAACTATGTCATTACCTATGTCACTCTTTAGCACCCAAACTGTCTCGATACCAATATTACTTAATTTTTATTAATTACTTAAAATAAAGTACTTAACCCAGATATTACTGAAACTATTTTTCATGTCGGATTTTCATAATTTTTACATATGTTGTATAATTGTAAAGAAGAATCATAGGAAAAATATTAAAAAAATATTGATGGTCTGGAAAAGCCGGAAAATGAGTGGCGTTATAACACCCGGTAGTAAGATCGGCTACCAAAAAGTTTTGTTTGTAGATATTTTAAAATCAAGTAAAACATGGACATATCGAGCCTAATTGATTTAATTATCTAAAAACTCTATTATATTTATTCAAATATAATATTGCTTGTCCTTTATATAACTAGTTTTTCCTATAAAAATAGGACATTTAACAGTTTAGGGTGAAAATATAGGACATTTTCGGCACATGAGCTTGTTTTTTTTTGCAAATAGTACAACGACTTTGGGTAGCTATTTATTGGATCAGGTAGTCAATGCGATCATATATCGAAGTTTGACCATAGTTTCTGGATAAACAACCAGGTCCTCGTTTTACTTGGAGTAACAGTAGGACTCAGCAAAGAACTGCTTACAAAAATGATTTGAGGTAAAAGTTGTTAGGGTGAAGGTATAAGTTGATGGAGTGAAAGTAACAGTTTTTTGAAGATTCACATTATCTGGCAATTATCAGCAGTAGGTACATATTGTTTTAGCTAAATACTGACAATAATAAATCATCTTCAGAATCCTCATTATATAAAAATGTGTCATTATAAACAACCTCTGCTAGAGCTCTCAGCTGGGAACTTAAAAGCAATAAAACATTCTAAATTCTAAAACATTGTAATAAGTTGGTAGTCACCAGCACATAATCATCATCGTCATCAACATCGGCCTGTTTCAGTCCACAGCTGGACATTGTACGATTTTTGACAACTCGCATTCAGCTCCTGCCAGTCATCCTGCGCAAATCGTCACTCCACCAGGCCTTAGGGCGACCAGCACAGCAAGTCACCTTATTTATTGTTTTATATTGAGGACCATGACAATCGTGCGTCAATAGGTAGATTGATGTAAAGAATAAATTACGTAAAATTAATGCTAAAAAGGAGATAAGTGACAAATTCTTCAAAATTAAAGTATTCTTCCATTACTTTATTTGGATTTTCCGGTGGAAAATGCTTATTTTAGTAAGCAGAGCTTCATATAAATCTATAATTGTGTTATTCATCAACTATTTAAATGAAATTCAAAGCAAATTTTGACAATAGTGTAAACATAATAGAAATAATATGTAGACGTCCATTTTACTACCGGGTGTTATAACGCCACCCATTTTCAGATACGATAATCTTCATGAAAAACCAAGAAATTACAACTTATTTTTATCTTACATTATATAACAGTACCAATTCTTTATGGAATCCGACGTTTTAGTGTTCATAAATAGGTTTATGTACTTTAAAAAAATTGCTTTTTGAAGACAAGTCGCAAACCAATCTCACTGTTATATTTAAAACACGTATGAATTTCAGGAAACCGCGCACACGGTTACAAACAGTAGGTGCACACTAAGGCAAGACCTTCCAGATTACGATAATGTTAGGAGATCTTTATTTTTTTAACATTAAACACATAATATATATTTGGCCGGTGAATCAAACTCTAATTTCGTGGCGTTATAAAGGTCGGTAGTAACAAGTGGGTTAAAAAGATCTTCACAAAGAATCACTTGGATGTTTGCTCAATGCACATAATACTAAAATCAGCATTAGCACTTATTTAATGGGTATGAGAAATAACGAAGGTACCACAAATAACACTAAAAATATATCTTAAACAAAATCATCAAAAAAAATCCATAGTGAGGTGGAATGGCAGAATGGGTGTACCATCAGGCGGCAATAAAGTTGCATAAAACTCAAAATTGAACTTAGAACTAGACCAACGAGAAAGTCTGAAATAATAATTAGCAATCCATAATGATATTCTCGTACATATTATGTATTTTACAATGTATGTTCCATCAAAGATCAATCAATGTACTTACAAGAAATTTATAAATTTAATCAATTCTATTCCTGAATATTAGCTTTATTCGATAAAATATGTGTACACTGTACAAATCCATATATCAGCTTATGTAAATTTTAATTAACTTTGATGTATTTTAGCACCGAGAAATCTATTAAATCTATTAAAGAAAATTAATTGCAGTTTGTTAGTCTCGCTAAGACTCGAGAACGGTTGAACCGTGATTGACTAATTTCAGTCTTGACATATTCGTGGAAGTTCAGGGAAGGTTTAAACGATGAGAAAATACTTTTCTTCATCATCCATAGTAGATTGTTGGTACAAAAAAAAATTAATAAAATAAACATCGTTAAATAAATAATCTTGGATATTATTTACACATCACAATTAAGCCTAAAATTAAGCATAGCCTGTACTATGGCTGCTAGGAAACGATTAGACTTTTTAGACATATATAATCTTAATACATAAAAACAACCAGATCAATACAAACAGACATGAGTTCATGCACACAAATAAGAATAAGAATTTCCATTATTAGTTATGTCAATATCGAAGACAGGTCATTAGCATCAATGCGTGCCGGCCAACGAATCGTTGGTGCCGGCAGATGTTCTACAATATTGATTGATGTTCTAAATAGTTCCGACATGCGAGTGATACAGATACCGCAGCGCCTGTGTAGCCATTAATCAGTATTGGCAGTGATTGTGATAACTGATGTGGTTATTTTGCAATTTACATTAGATTCTAAATACTAAACTACTTATAACTACTAAAAATATATACAATAATAAAGTAAAAAAATAATATTTTTATATAGGTAGCCTTCCGCCCGCGATTTCACCCGCGCGTAATTTCTTTTTTTAAATATCACCACCTTCCCCCCACATTTCTGGGATCAAAAGTACCCTATGTCACCTGAAAGTGAAAGAATTATTCAAATCAGTTCAGTAGTTTTAGGAGCCTATTCAATACAAACAATCAAATCTTTCGTGTTTATAATATTAGTACAGATATGGATAAAGGAGGCAAACGAATAAACAGGTCATCTGGTGTAAGTGATCACCATCGCCCATGGGCATTTGTAACACTATGGGTATAGAGTGCACCGGCACTCTATTTGGATCCCATGGGAGCGAAGCATGGGAGCCAAGTGGACGGAGGGTATTTAAACCTAGGTCAAAAAAAGGTATACATAAACAATTAAAACAGTTTCTTTTGCTTATTAGCACTGTAAAACTTTGATGAAATGGTGATAATATCTTTGGCAATCGACTAAAACATCTCTCGTGCCAAATGCGAGGAATCAGATGGTTTGATGGAAAATCCGAAACAAAAATGTAAAACAATCATGGCGTCGGTTTCGTTCAAAAGACTTCAACGCGCTGTTGTACTAACCAAATGAAATAACTTATGAAAAAAAATGTTTTGCAGTATTAGGATATTATTTCTTGTTAGGTATCTATATGACTTAGTATATAGTTTTTATATCATAGGTATTGAATACTAGAAAAAAGTAAAGTTTTGCAAGCGCTGTTATTTAAACTAGAGCACATCTAAACTTGCATACAATTAATACAGCTTGCAGCCAAATGTATCATCTATGCAAATGTGCACTACCCGGCATCGAACTTTGGAACAATAGCAGCTTTCACTCGAGCTGATTGAATGAAGCAATCGCAACAAAGCGGGTATCTATAGAAAGATCAGATGTCCGCTGTTTTTGCTGCATTTCTAATTAGTGACCAAGGAACAATAGTCACTTATGTATTTACTAATTTTGCATACTGCTTGAAAGGAATTCTTGTAAATGCTTTTAAAGGCGGGACTCTTTGTGTTTGTCTCCTGACTAAAGTTGTATAAGATGTGTATAGATTAGCGTCAGGTAATAAGCGAAAGAATAGAGAATACCATTGTTTAGGTAAGTAAAATATATTTTTATATGTAAAAGGTCGGCAAAGGAGGATGTGTGATACCTAATGGTAAGTGATCACTATGGTCAATGGACACCTGTGATTAGGGTCTCATATGTTGCCCGCCTTTGATAAATGATGTTTTAGGGAGGGATGGGGAAGTGCTATGGGGATGAAGAGGAGACAGGGGAACGGGGTTTAGGCCTCTGGCAGGATCACACGCATGTCGTCAGACACTCTTTTTACTCACCGGACGTCGGTCTTCTGGGCCGTATGTTATACCACAAGCGCCTGCAACTTAGAACCGTACGCTAAAAAATGACGTCGATATTTTACTTTGCTATTAATTATTCTAAAGCTGACACGATCGGAGAGAGATCAGGCGCAGGACCAACGGCTTTTGCTTATCTATATAATACATACTTAGTAAGTATATTAATGTTCTAATACTACAATGATCTGTAAAATAGACGTTATTTATTACACATGAATCTAATGAAACCATTATAATTTAAGTAGGTAATATACAATAATGATTTCTCACGACAAGATATTATCAGTATTATTTTTATCTAGGCTAGACCAAATGACGCAACTAGGTATGAAGACTACTATAAATAAGCTGCTTTCTCTTGATTATGTTAGATTTATTACGAACTGAAATGTTTACTGCCATAGCGACTGATGTCAACTATGTATCCAGTAGTTTAACTGATAAGAAGAGCAATAAATTTTCCGACTGCGCAGTGTATGAAGGTTTAGCGTTTGATTCTTGTTTAGGTTAATTTAGATAACATCACTTTTATTTAGCTTGAAACTCTTAAAAGAGCAGTCTATACAAGTCATAAATAAACTATATCGGACAGATACTCAGGCCACCTTATGACGAGCGATTTGGTGTAATGGTTAAGAAGTCGGCTATTAGGTACACCAAGAGGTCGAGGGTTCGATTCCCGCACAGTACCAACATTTGATGTCTTTTTGTAATGGTCTGGGTGTTTTTATGTATAATAAATGTATGTGTTTATAAAAAAAGTAAACAAGTAACGTTTAACCGTTGTCTGGTACCCATAGCACAAGCTAATGCTTAGTTTGGGGCTAGATGGCGCTGTGTGAATAATTTCCAGAGATATTTTAGCGAATATAGTAAGTGGCAATTCATTGTAATAACCAGGCTTGTCAAATCTAGGATCATAGTCGAAGCGGACGCTGAGCTCCATACTGGATGCAATCGGGAATAAGCTGGGATGACGAAGGAGGATTGCAAATACGGCCTATTATTCTTACTTGACCAAAAAGCGGTGGCTCGATAAGCTACCACACTGTAGGCCCCTGCTATTTATCTTATATCTAATACCATTGGGCGATTAGAGCTCTTGGGCGATTCGCACCGCGCGGGTCGAATAACTTGTGGTGCGAAACGCCCCAAGACCCCTTATACCGTCTTATATCGTACAAACACTTTGTTAGTATCCCTAAACACTTAACTCGCTACAAGTAAAAGGGCCTAACGAGGAGAAAGCACTAATCAATGGAACAACTTTTACTATCGAGCGACATGGAAACGGTTTAACATAAACACTGTGTTCCATGGGATAATACATAAACTTCACCTGACATGTTAGTAAGTGCAACTACTGTTGGCAACACCAACAAATTATTTTAATATTTTTTACGTTGGCAACAATTGCCCACATTATGTCTCTCTTCTTGCACGACCGCTAACGCGGCAAAACGTATTTTTCAAGTGTGCCATTAAAACAGTGTTTCAAGCAAAAAGACTTTAATTTGTCCACCAAGGAACCTCGCCACTTGCTACCAGCAATAATAAAATACAGTCCACACTCCAACAAATGGTCCATTCGATCCATCGCAACAAGCAAGTCAATTCGGCGTGGTGTGGGCAAGTACAAGTTTGAAAGCAACGAGCATCGAGGAATATACCTCTTGTACTGTGAGGTATTTCATGCAAATTTCAAAAATCAAGCCTATCAAGTAAGAAAAATACTTCGGCCATTCGTCATTCAACAAGCATCATTGTCAGCGTATGTGTATCGCATTTCATTTTGCCGCCATTTTTCGTTGTTGAGCCATCACCCCTCCAAGAGAGAGCGAGTCGGCCAACGACCAATCAGCGGAGACATCATATTGCGCGCGCGTGCCTGCGAAAAGAAGACGACAACAGCCAAGTGTTCGAGTGCGAAGAGAAGAAAGATAGGTTAGGTTGGCGCTGTTGGCATCACTGCATAAATACTAAGTTTATGATTGGTTTATTTTTGACAGTTCGTAACTTTTGACTAACTTCATAGTGAAGCGTTTCAAAACCACTGTGTATTTATTTTGTAGCATATTATCGCCATTTTGTCGAGATTGAAAGTTATAGTCTTTGTAAAACTTAGTTTAAAAGTTTCTATTTGTGTATATGCGTATAAAACGCAGCGAAAAATTTGTATAATTGTACCGTGTGACAAGTTTTCCGTCATAATAAGTGTTCATCTTCAACTATTTGTCTTAAAAAATGAGTGAATTAAAGGTGGCAGTAGCCTCAAGAGGCTATGCTAAAGGTGCAATATCGCGACTCTGTGCTTTAGATTATCAGGAGGACACTTTGCAAATTCTTAACGCCAAGAAGGATAGGTTAATAAAGGCATTTACAGATTACGAAAAGTATAATTTAAAAATATCGATGCTTGATCCCGGCGATCAGGAAAATATTATTGAAGTTGAGGGCAAGTATTTCACGTGCCTGGGTGAAATTAACACCTATATAGATAAATTAATGCCCCAACAGCAAACAGTAACAACAATGCCTGCTTCAGAGCACACGAAAAATAGGATTAATTTGCCTCCTATAGATATCAACCAATTCCATGGTAAGTACAAAGATTATACACCTTTCATAAGCCTATTCCGATCTGTAATTCACAAAGATAAGAATCTGGACGACGTAGCGAGGTTATACTATTTACGCTCATTTTTAAAAGGTGAACCTTACGATCTCATAAAAAATTTACCCTTAACAAGTGACAGTTACCATGAATCATTAAAGTTATTAGACGAACGTTACAACAATAAATATAAAATTGTTAGTGATCATATAAACAGTTTATTAGATTTACAGTCTTTTTCTAAATCAACTCCACAAAACATTAGAGAGTTTGTGTCTTCTGTCAAACAAAGTTTAGCTGCATTAAAGAATTTGGGTTCTAAAGTTGATGCCTGGGATGACATTGTTATATGTATTTTAATACGTAAATTAGATCAATACACTGCGAGAGCCTACCAACTGGAAAGAGATGTTGCTGTATCACCTTCAGTGAAGCAATTCCTGGAGTTCTTGGAAAAGAGGGCATTGGCTATGGAAAATGCTGAGCCTCCGCCTGCAGCCTCCAGAAGGGCAGTGGTCAATTTAACTACGTCATCATCATCATCACCCGCAAGCACTTCATGTCATTACTGTAAGTTGACCAATCATAAATTATTTAATTGTAATAAATTTAAACTTTTGCCTGCAAAGGAACGATTCAACTTTGTAACAAACAAAAAGTTATGTACAATTTGTCTTAACCAGCATGATAAGAAGTGTAGATTTCATTTTAAGTGTGCTGAGTGCAAACAAAATCACAATTCACTCATCCACTACGAGCCTAGCAAATCACCTTCACAAGTTTCATTATTATCTGGTAATTCAAATAACCATGTACTTCTCCCCACAGCACAAGTCAAGCTTGTAGGAGACAATGGGCGTGAGGTTCAAGTGAGGGCAATATTGGATTCTGCTTCTCAAACTTCACTGATCACAAGCAAAACTGTTCAAAAATTGAATTTGTCACCAATACCAAGTTGTATCGAGTTAATAGGGGTGACTAATTCCAAAAACAGTTCAAATTATTCAGTTCCTGTTAATGTTTACTCACTGACATCATCATTTAGTACTCCTCTTAATTGTCAGGTTGTTGATAAAATTACATGTAAATTACCCCAAACAAAGATTGACATTTCAGCGATTAAAATCCCCAAAAATATTGTCTTAGCGGATGAGCAGTACCACACGCCATCTGAAATAGATGTTTTAATAGGGGCTGATGTGTTTTTCCAGGTGCTGTTACCGTCTGAGGGGCCTGGCAGTAGCCAAGGTGCATTACACCTGGTAAATACAAAGTTTGGCTACATTATCTCCGGAGTTTTGCCTGAGCAACCTACAACAACAAATAAGGTTTTATCTTTGCTTTGTACTGAATGCGATTCTGATGTCTCTAATACATTAACACAATTTTGGAAAACTGAACAAGTCCCAGGGACATACAATGAAAAATTAAATGAGCATGATCTAGCGGAAAATATTTTTCAAAATTCAGTTCGACTTGAAAATAAAAAGTTTCATGTTGATTTGCCATTGAAATTGCCATTAGAGGACATAAATAAGGTTCTTGGCAATTCATTTGATTTAGCATATCATAGATTTATAAACTTAGAGAAAAAATTACAAAAAAGTCCGAATTTATTAACTGAATATAGCAAATTCATAAATGAGTTTGAAATTTTAGGTCATGCCGAGCAAGTTGATCTCCAATCATACAATTTTAACAGAGATCCTATATATTTCTTGCCACATCATGCTGTCATTAATGAGAACAGCACAAGTACTAAAGTGAGAGCAGTATTTGACGCCTCCATGCAAACCAAAAATAAAATTTCACTTAATGACATTATGTTAAATGGCCCTCAGGTTCAAAGGGATTTATTCGATATTATTCTTTTATTTCGATTTGGTGATCATACCATCTCATCAGACATTCAGAATATGTATAGGTGTGTTATGCTTAATCCACAATTTACTCCGCTTCAAAATATTTTATTTCGAAACACTCCCTGTGAGGAAATAAAATGTTTATGCTTAAAAACTGTAATATATGGATTAAAAAGCTCTGCATTCTTGGCTACTCGCTGTCTGACAGAACTTACTAAGAGATTTGGCGACACTTATCCTTTGGGGTCATTTATATTAAATAATTGTTGTTATGTGGACGATGTGCTTTATGCAGATTCAGATATAAATAATATTGTAAAGGCTAAAAACGAGCTGCGTGATTTGCTTTCTTTAGGGGGCTTCAGCTTGCATAAATGGGCTTCAAATGCACCAACCATTTTAAATGATATTCCTAAGTCACAATTGCAATTTGATGAGCTTGATTTTCAAAAACAGGAATGTAATATGAAAGTCCTAGGTTTGACTGTAAATATAAATAAAGATTGTTTTGCATTTAACTGTCCGGATTTGTGTGATACAACAAATATAACAAAAAAATCTATTTTAAGCTACATTGCACGGTTTTATGATCCAATGGGATTTATTAGTCCTATAATTGTGATTGCTAAATCTATTATGCAAAAATTGTGGTCAGCAAAGGTAGGTTGGAATGAAGCTGTGCCTGAAAGCATAAAATTTGAATGGCTTAAGTTTATTAATTCTTTGTCTGAAATGGCACCTCTACAGTTAAGCAGAAATATTCCTGTGAGGCAAACGGCTGTATCTGTGCAGCTCATTGGGTTTGCTGATGCCTCCAGTGCTGTCGGCTATGGCTGTTGTGTATACCTCAGAGTACAGGACATAAACGAGAACGTCAAGGTATTCCTTCTCTGTTCTAAATCGCGTATTAATCCAATTAGTAAAAAACTGACAGTGCCGCGGTTAGAACTTAATGCTGCACTTTTGCTCTCCGCGTTAATACGCAGAGTTCATAATGTACTTACTATAAAAATTAAAATTGACAATGTCTTTCTGTATTCAGATTCACAAATTGTTTTGGCTTGGCTTAAAACAGAAGTTGCAAAATTATTACCATATGTTGCGAACAGAGTAAAAGTAATACAAGAGAATACAGAGGGGTGGTCATGGCTGTATGTAAATACAGAGGATAATCCTGCCGATTTGATAAGCAGAGGGGTTGACGCACGTCAATTGCCTGGTAACACTTTATGGTGGGAAGGGCCATCCTTTTTGCAAAATAGCGATTACATATTTGCAAACAATTTGGACACCATTCCTTCGATTGATTTACCTGATCTAAAGGCAAATTCAGCCTCCCCTCATGCAGTGATATCCTTGAGTACACAAAAAGAAAATACAGGTTTTAGTTTCTTGTCAAAGTTTTCTAACATTAACAAAAGCGTCCGAATAATGGCATACGTATTAAGATTCATAAACAATGTCAAAAATCCAGGTGACAAAGTACAAAGTTCTTTTTTGCAAAGTTCTGAACTGAAACAGGCATTGTTGGTGATAATTAGACATGAACAATCTATTTATTTCAAAGATGAAATAAATGCAATAAAATCTAATTGTAATGTAAAAGGTACATTAAAAGCCTTACATCCATTCATAGATAGTAGTGGTTTAGTTAAGGTTGGAGGAAGGCTTCAGAATTCAGATTTTCCTTATGCACAGAAGCATCCCATTATTTTACCTAAAGAATCTTATATTACTAAGCTTATAATTGAAAATGAACACTTAAGACTGCTGCATGCAGCACCTAAATTATTACTGTCACATTTAAACGAAAAATATTGGATTGTACATGGTATACGAGAAATAAAAAAGGTAACACATAAATGTATAACCTGTTTCAGATTAAAGGCTGATACAGCAAAGCAGCTAATGGGTTCCCTGCCTGAAGCGCGAGTCACAGCTTCACAAACATTTCAAAAGGTTGCAATAGATTTCGCCGGTCCTGTCCTTGTAAAGAATTCGAGAGTGAGACGAGCCATAACAAGCAAAGGATATGTTTGTGTTTTTGTCTGCTTTGTCACTAAAGCAATTCATTTAGAAGTGACCTCAGACATATCAACAGCAGCGTTTTTGGCTTGCTTTAAGAGATTTATTGCTCGACGTGGATTGCCCGCCGAAGTCTATTGTGACAACGGTGGATGCTTCAGGGGTGCATCGAACCTATTGGCTGATTTGTACAAGCTAAATGCTTCTGCAAGCCATCAGACCTTGGTGCAAGAATATAGTACTAAGCAAGGCATTAAATTTAATTTTACACCAAGTTATTCACCTGTGTTTGCAGGACTTGCAGAAGCAGCTGTTAAGAGTATGAAATTTCATCTTAAGAGAATTGTTTTAAATGCCATATTAACTTATGAGCAATTGAATAGTGTATTAACCCAAATCGAGGCGGTATTAAATTCGCGACCTCTATTACCGATGTCAACCGACAGTTCTGATTATTGTTACCTCACTCCAGGTCATTTTTTAATAGGTAGATCTTTAGTTTCATATCCAGAGCCCAATGTTAGTGAAGAGCCTGCTAACAGACTCGATTATTGGAAAATGTGTAATAAACTCACTCAACAATTTTGGAAAGTGTGGTACAAATATTATTTAAACACATTACAGTGTAGACCTAAATGGCGTAATGACATGCCTAACATAAAAGAGGGAATGCTGGGAAGCTAATGCGCCTCCATTGGTATGGCCAATGGCAAGAATAGTAAAGGTTTTTCCAGGAAGGGATGGAAAGGTACGAGCCTTCAATGTCAAAACTCCCACTGGAAAAATCTATACTCGTTCATTATCAAGTATTTGTATATTGCCTATCAATTGATTTGGTGACTAATTAATTTTAATATTTTCTGAACTTTAAGCAAAATGTATGTATGTATTACTTCAGATAACATGTAAAGTAAGAGTGGTTAAAGATATCATAATATATATAATATATAATGTTTAATTTACTTTAAACAGATACCTAGTTTAAATTTAAGATATACCTTTCTCTCATGTGTTTATAATAAGTCGAACTTGTATTAACTGTTAGTTACTAATGATAGATGTTAATATAGTTAAATGTGCATTAGGCACAAATATTCTGTTTTCGCCCTGCGCAGCATGTTGGCAACACCAACAAATTATTTTAATATTTTTTACGTTGGCAACAATTGCCCACATTATGTCTCTCTTCTTGCACGACCGCTAACGCGGCAAAACGTATTTTTCAAGTGTGCCATTAAAACAGTGTTTCAAGCAAAAAGACTTTAATTTGTCCACCAAGGAACCTCGCCACTTGCTACCAGCAATAATAAAATACAGTCCACACTCCAACAACTACATTGTAGTTTTGCGTTGACGTTTGATATAACAATATATTTTTTTGAAGTGAAAACTTCTTTAGCGGCGCCTACACTATTTTTGTATGGGGAAAAAATGTTAAACTCGCGTCAGGATCTCGTGACGTGTCGAATCTGCTACGTAATTTTGCCAGTGTATGTAGTATGCGGCAGCGTGGCCGAGTGGTCTAAGGCGCAGGTTTTATAGGCACCAGTCCGAAAGGGTGTGGGTTCGAATCCCACCGCTGTCTGATCTCTTTTTGCAAATTCTTCTTAGCTATTTCTGTTTTATTCTTTTTAAATTATTTCGAGGTTTAATGTACATATCTTTTTTTGAAGTGAAAACTTCTTTAGGTTTTTACTTCTGCCGGCACTCCCAGTTTTGCTTTGGATCATCATCAACATCTCAGCGTATTCCCGATTGCATCCAGTATGGAGCTCAGGGTCCGCTTTGACTATGATCCTAGATTTGACAAGCCTGGTTATTACAATGGAGCGATTGTCATCTGACCTCTGTAATCCTTACAAGGGAAACCAGACCTACTTGGAACATAGTCGGGACCAACGACTTAACGTGCCTTCCGAAGCACGGAATCATCATTCTTTTTAGACATTCAAGTGATTTAAGCCTGCAATGTCCTAACCAAAATGGATACAATCACACAAAGTGATGCTCCCCGCGAGATTCGAACCCACGACCTCCAGGTTTTAGAGCGCAACGCTCTAACTACTGCACCACGGAGGCACCCGATAAGAAATAATGACATGCTTAAATACCATATCATATAGAAACTAGTGTAAGTTCTGTAGTGCAGTCATTGAAGCATTATAGCTCCGAATTTTTTTACTGTGAACCGAATTGCATACAATTTTGGAATTAGGTTCATCTTACCCTTAACTTCAAAAGTGAAAATGATTTGAACTCCGCAACCACCATGGGGGTGGTTGCCACCCCTTCTCGGGGGTGAATTATTTTTTTATCAAAATAACCTCGGATATCGATAGAAGGCCTAATTTTAAGCAAAAAATCATCTATACAGTTTTTTAAAAAATTCAATACTTTTCAAGTTATTGGCAATTGAAAATTCGCAATTTTTTCACGTATTTCATCGGTTTTTTGCAAATATCTCCAAAAATATACGTTTTATCGAAAATTTTATAAAGACCAAAATTGTAGCAGGTAAAACAATGAACAATTTGAATTTTTATAAAGTATCCTAAGTGCAATATTAAGCTAGATATTAAAGATCAAAGCCGTTTTTAGTTTGTCTGAAATTTAATCGATGTGGTCAATGCCATCTAGCGGCGAGCAGATGCATTTTATGCATTCTAATACAAAAGGGTTTTGTAGTGCTTGAAATAAGCTTTAAAATAAACACTATTAAAAGTATTTTGCACGTAAAATAAGTGAGCTGTATTGCAAATAAGGGGAGCATCTAATGTTTTTTCTTTAAAATCAATGGGTTTCTTATGTGCCATTTCCACCAAAATTAAAATTAATCGTATTCCGCCTAGAAATAACTTTATTATAAAGAGTTTGATAGATAGTATCAGTTTGGCTGCTTCAGGACACATATTTTTCAAAAAAGTCACGATTTAATAAAAAGTTAAAATTTCAAATTTTTAAAAAACCCACTTTCTTTTCATAATATCTCAAAAATGACGACAGATACGTATAAAAGTGTACGGATTAAAAATTTTGGTATTTTTCTGACAAACAATTTGGTTTTTTTGTTTTTTCTGTCAAACAAAAATTGACGGAGATATGATTGTTTAAAGAGCGCGTGGCAGCGCAATCACAGCCTCTCTTAAGCCCTTTAACCCTTCACCGTTTTAGAAAAAGGTTTTTTACTATATATTGCAATATAGGATGTTGTAGCTCTCTTAATTACCTTTACAATGGTTTTTTTATAAATTGTGATAGCATGAAAATTGAAGTAGTTATGGTCCAAAAACTTATCATTTTCTAGCGATAAAATGGCTCAATGTAAATTTATCCATTAAGGGGTTGTTTACAACCCTTAAAAATAATAGGCGGAGTTCAGATCATTTTCACTTTTGAAGTTAAGGGTAAGATGAGCCTAATTCCAAAATTTCATGCAAATCGGTTCACAGTAAAAAAAATCGGAGGTAAGACCGTATTTTTCGCTTCAATGACTGCACTACTGCGCTTACCCAACAGTCTAATAGGGCTATAAACGCGAAGTGGAACATGTGGGCAAAGAAAATAGTTGATGTTAATAGACCTGAGAATTCACCCGCGTGACGTAACGATATCATACCTACGCTAAGCGTATTAGTGCGGTGATGCGCCACCAGTCACAGTGTAAAGACCAGCAGGTTTATATTTATTCAACGACTAGCCTTACGCCCGCGGTTTCAGTTACGTGGCATTTCTTTTTTCAATTATCTCCTCCTTCACCCTATCTCATCCGGGGATAGTGTAGCTTTCCAACAGTGAAAGAATTATTCAAATCGGTTCAGCAGTTTTGTATTCAATACAAACAAACAAACAAAAAATCAAATCTTTCCTCTTTATAATATTAGGTATTATAGATATTTAAAGCACCAATGCTTAAAATATCGTCTGTCATAATAATAACGCCTTCTTGGTTTACTAGGTATACCAATAGTGGTTTTGACAACTCGCTGTGATCTCCGGGCCCTGGTTTCAATTTCCAGGTGAAGCTTTTGTGACGGATTATTCGAATATTGTTTGGGTTTGTGATACGTATTTAACCAGCTGGCTGAAGTTTGTTCCCATAATTGTGACGATGACGTGATTTAAATGATGAAGACCTTTGCCATGTAGTGGGAGACTAAGTAGGATGATACCACTTTGCTTATATACAACATTTTGAATAACCAGATATAACGAATTGTTTTGTTATAATTTTGAGACTTTGTTTAACGTTTTGTATACTTAAAATAAGTCATCAAGGTAAACTTGGTCTAATTTAGACAAAAAAAAACAATCAATAATTTTACATAAGTTTACAACAATTGCTAAAATATTGAAAACAAATAACTAAGCATAGTTTTTTATCCATTAATTCATACATTATACGTAAAATACTTTTTTAACTTACAAAATTAAAAATAAGCCAATATACTACCTAAATTAAAATGCAGCTTACTGAATGTCACGCAAACTGTGGCGTGCGCTGTAGTGAAAGGAAACAGCATGCATTTAATTGCGTCGTATTATTCGTATCATTGCGCCGCACTCGGACGCACCTGCCGCGCTATACAGGGTGATTCAAACCAATAACAACCACTTTGGACTTTCATTGCTTGTTGACCGATTCCGGGAAATAGTGGGTGGATCTTAGATCTGTTGGGGAGACTTTATCACAGGCTTATTGGTTGACTACTACTTCCAGATTTCACATCTACCACCATAATAGGTCTGGCTGAGTTCAAAATTAGAGAATGGGAGGCAGTACATTAAAAACTAACGTTTAAAAATCAGGGGATACTACATAATGGCAGCATATTGAGCGATGCTTCTTGCTGAAGTTTGCCAATTAAAGCAGTATAAACAAATGTAAAGTTAAAGTCAACTATTATCCTGGTCCCATAATCCCAGTGCAGAAAAAAAATTACGTCATTGAAACTAAGTAATGATCCCAACGATGTGCGCCAACTTAATTACAACGCTTACCAAAACTAGCGTAGTGATGAATCTAATAACTTGCCTTACCTGGGAAATGAACCTAGGACTTCAAAGCTAGGTTTTTAAGTCACAAGACCAACAAGGTGTTACGTATAGTGGGAAAACGCACTCGTCAAATTGACGCATCGCAACCCATGCTTTGATTGGCTGCCAATCATATCGCATCAGATGGATTAGTAACTATAGGAACAGAATAATAATTATGGATTATGTTTGATTATTATCATTCGATTAATTTTATTGTACGAGCAACGTGGGATGAGATTAGATCGAATTTTGGGTTGTTAGATTAGAATACAATTCGCCTGTCTTTCAAAGAATGTACTGATATTAATTTAAAATATGAAATTGTATTCGTCTGAAACTGTAATTAAAAAAAAAGAAAGAAATTTGTCAGGACAAAGAAAGATCTTTGTCCATTTGATTTGTAACTTTCTCATGACGAGAAAGATCTTAAGGACTAATTAATTTTTATTACTAGCACTATTTTATTCTCAAGAACATAACGTCACAACTTTGTATAGGTATTATACATACACGTATCATGATTTGAACACATCTATTCGATTTTAAGTGCGTAGCTTTGGTTTTTGGTATCGGTGAAAAATGGAATATGTTAAAAAAGTAATTCATAGAAGTAGAAGTAGTAACTCATAGCACATGATAAAAAAATGCTAAGCGAAATGCATAGAACCACTACAACATCCAAAATAGAGTCAGATATACTGACTACGTGCCCTGCCCCATCCACCAGGGGCATATAGAATCATATTCTCTTACTGGAAATATAAATCTAGGTTTCAATAACGTCACTGTTCACATTCACATGCTTAAGATTTATTCGCAACCCATACTCAAAGATTTATATCCAGTTCGACGCAATACTTCCTAAGAGCTAATTGTGGTATCCGCTGTGTCACAAGATATCTCATGGAACAGGTCTGCTCATCCCAGACACGTAATGGTCATTAATTGTATTACCTCATAACCAGTCGGAGTACTGTTATTGCTGTCCGATAATATTAAGGTGAAGTATAGTGTCGGATGGTATTGGTCTTGAATTAGTAACGTGTGAAAATAATTATTTTGTAGTATGGCTATCAATTATTTGACTTTATGTGCGCATTTGGTAGACAGGCACGTATTCATAATTCGTTTGATAGCAAGTGGTCAGAGTACAGGTTACTTAACGGGAAAGCATCTTAAAATGTGCTATCATACTCTAGTGCTTGTTTGCTTTAAGTTTCGCCTAATTTCATTCAAATTTAGTCAACTGTCACTACGTTTAAGAATCTAAATAAAGGTGAAAAAGCTTTCTGTCTATTGTATCCTTTAACACATCATGCCATAATATTGGACAACGTTAACAAAGTAGGTGTATATTAGGTAGCGTGAGCCACATCGAAATGCGCTTACGGGCTAGTTGAAGATGAATGACCGAAGAACACTATCAAAAATAACACAGCGTTAAGGAAACAAAAGGGGCCAGACAGTTTTTTTGGGAAGACAATGCGTTAAACCTCCTTAATCGTAGGCTAGCGAGACTGACCGTGTGAGGGACGAGGGACAAAAGCGTCCTACTATCCTCTCAACTTCCTCGGTTTTCCCTTCACATCTGAAGACGGACAAGGTGGTCCGAGGAGGCCCGCCTTGTTGAGTTTAACCGGGCCAACTTAATTGCAAGCGTTACGATATTAGATTGCAAATGCGATTGATCGAACTGGTTCTTTTACTTCCTCAGGCTAGATAAGATTAGATTATATCGATACTGTGACTATCAGCTTATCACAATTCACACAGCGCAGCGGAACTCTAGGCGGAAACATTTGTCGCCGAGTAAGTCATGTACTGTTTGTTAAAACTCGTTGGTATACTGTGGTTATTGCTAAATTGTTAGTATAACGCTTGCGCTTGTAGGGTTGTCATTGTAAAGCTTTACATTTTTTTATAATTTAGTGGAAAGTCATTTTTTTTTTTTTTTTTTTTTTTTTTTTTTGTGGAGGGGAATGCATTTACGCACCATGACTCGCCTGGGGAAGACGAGCCGTGTGTGGGACTCACGAGAATACCCACTAAACCCCCCCGCGCTCCTGCATCGCCATCGGCAGCGTCCCTGGGCCTTGCATCAGCCTACTACCAGGGACACTGCAGGGCGACCTGCCCACCTCTTACAAAGCGGGCCCCGCTTGCCTCCCCCCGGCGGAGGGAGAAGGCTGGACAGCAACGGCCGGGAGCGCCTGGTCGTTGCCGCCCGTCGGGAGCGGTGGCCTGTGCAATGCAGGAGGAGGTGTCCCCACACCTCCGTCCTGCAGGCCATTGCTAGGGAGGAAAGTCGATTGGTCGTAGACTCGTCTTCTCCTCCCTCTCCGACTTCTTCGGAGCAAGGGAGCGAGAGGGTCATTTTCTCGCTCCCGCTCCGCCGCCTCTTTCTGTGTCATCACGCCCTCACAGAAAAAGACGACCGCCTTCCAGGCCCTCTCGCTTCCGAGCATGGAGGTGACTAACTCCGGAAGCGACAAGTCCTGGCCAACGACCGCACAGAGTTCACGGCGCTGCTCGTCCCAGCTGGGACACACCGCCAAAGTGTGCTGCGCCGTGTCCTCCATCGCGCCACAATGGTGGCATGATGGCGATTCCTCTCGTCCAATGCGGTACAGGTATGACCCGAAGCACCCATGCCCGGTCAACAGCTGCACCAAATGGTACGAGAGGAAACCGTGCGGTCGTTCCACCCATTCGTCCACTACGGGACCAATCGCGTCTAGCGCGCGGCGCCCGAAAGGAGCGAGGGTCATGTCCTCCTTCCACTGCAGGAACATGACATCTCGGGCGCTGCGCCTCATGTCAGCGCGCTCAGCAGGTGCCGGGCGTACATCATGTGCTCTCATGTCCGCCGTCCACTCAAAGACGGCAGCCAGCACTTGGGCTTCAAGCTCCCAGGGGGGAGTTCCGGCAATTGCGCATGCAGCCGCTCCCGCCACGGTCCGGTAAGCACGGGACACCCTCTGTGCAATTGCCCTCTGGGGCCGGCGCAACAGAGCTGAATTTTCCCTCTTTTTGAGGGAGTCAACCCAAATAGGCGCCCCGTATAATGCCATGGACTTTAAAACGCCGGCATATAGTTCACGGCATTTGGAATTTGGTCCTCTTAAATTAGGGAGGAGCCATGAAAAGGCATTAGCAGCCTTTAGAAGTCGTTCCGACAACCCCTTGAAATGAGGGGTGAAGGTCCATTTCGGGTCGAGGACAAGGCCCAGATACTTTATCTGGGTCTTAACTCTAACTTCAACGCCGTCGATTTGGATGCTTGCTCCAGGGGGAACACGCATACGAGGCCCTGGGAAGAACAGGGCCTCGGTCTTCTCCAAGGAGACTTTTAGGCCAAGCAATTGGATACGCTTAGCCACTAAAGTCCCCCCTACTGCTGCTAGACTAGCTGCTTCTCTATATGTCCCCCCCTTTGCTGTTACAAGGGTGTCGTCTGCGTAGCAGATGACACCCATACCAGCCAGAAGGACTCCGCGGAGCAGCCAGTCATAGCCTATGTTCCACAGGATTGGCCCAATTATTGACCCCTGTGGAACGCCCGACTCCGCAACATACCTCTGAAGGTGACCCTCTTTATTATAGAAGACAATTTCCCTATTCCGGAGATAGTCCTCTATTAGAACCAGCAGATATTGTGGCACCTGATGGAAGGCCAGCGCCTCCATAATGGTGGAGTGGGGCAGGACGTTGAATGCGTTGGCAATATCGAAGGATACCGCAAAAACCCCCTCCCCGTTTCCCACCGCCTCCGACACCACACTCTTAAGTCGACCGAGGGCGTCAATGGTCGACCTGCCCTCTCTAAATCCATACTGGAAGTCGGACAGGTTCGGCCCTAGCTCCCCCAGGTGCTCCTTTAGCCGAGTGGCAATGACCCGTTCAAAGAGCTTTCCGACCTCATCGAGGAGAACGATGGGTCGGTACCCTGAAGGAGAGTCGGCTGGGCGGCCATCCTTGCGAATCAAGCAAAGCTGGCCCGGCCCTCCTTCCAAATGCGAGGGAAGCTTCCAACTGCCAAGCAACGGTTGAAGAGACCCCTAAATTTTCCCTCCATTTGGGAAAGAGCAATTGCGACTATTCTAGCCGGGACCCCATCTGGTCCCGGTGCCGTCTTTTTTGCGCGCAGGCATGATGCTGCGTCAGCAAGTTCGTCCTCCGAAATGGGATTGAGCTCATTTTCTGAACGGACCCTTTCCCATGGAGGGACCATGTCTGGAGGAGTGAAAGTTGGATCCTTAGGAGGAAAAAGTGCTCTCACGACCCCGTCCAATAAGCTGGGCTGGAGAACCTCGGTTAGTGGAGGGCCATTGGGGCGCAATTTCTTACGCACCATCTTATATGGCCTCCCCCACGGATCGCTGTTGAGGCTCTCCAGCATTTCAGCTCGGGCCTCGTCTTTAGCGGCAGCTATTGCCGCTTTAAAATCCTCTCGTTTTATCTTGTAGATGGAGTTTAGTTCCTCCTCCTCTCCGGGTTGTCTTCTACGACGTCGCCTGCACCGCTGTAATGCTCTCAGCGCTGCAATACAGGCCGCCTTCAGCTCCGCGAGCTCCACCGACCACCAGTATACGGCGCGTCGGGGCGGCGGTCGGCGAGATCGTGGCATGCTAGTATTGCACACCTCGGTCAATGATTGGCGCAAATCCAGCGCGGCGGCATCGACGTCGTCAGTGTTGGTTTCAGAGCTAAACCAGTCCTGCACAAAAGCTGCCTCTACGGCCAAACCCCGGTCTAGGCGTGTTAAAGACCACCGGGGGAATGACGACTGCCCCGAGCGGAGCGTGTCTGGGCGGTTGTGCGAGGAGAACTCTATGCGGATATGACGGTGGTCCGACAGAGTCTCCCCCAGGTCGACTTGCCATTTTGACACCTGTGCGGCTAAAGCAGGGGTGGCGAATGTGATATCCACCACTGACCCTCCCTGCTGTCGCACACACGTGTAGGTCGTCCCTCTATTAAGGAGAGTCAGGCCAGCCGACACCGCCCAGAGCTCCAGGTTCCTTCCTTTGGCGTTGGTGGCACGGTTTCCCCAGGCCACCGATTTCGCATTGAAGTCCCCTAATACGGCGACTTCGCCTGACGCACGTGCCACAACTGCAGTCAGCTCGTCGAGAAAATGCTTAAATTCGTCGAGCGGACAATTGGGGGAAAAATATACACCTATTAGTGGAAAGTCATGCACTCTAACGCCAACATGCATCGTTGTTATTAAAATCATTTACACTTGTTTTATTTTTGTGCTATTTTACATTATCTTATCTGTTACCTGTCATATTCGACCTTATATTTATTTTATTATTGCTTATCATTAATCATTTTCGAATTTTCAGATTTTATCTTTATTTATAATTGTGTTACAATAAATCAACTTCCTAGGGTTTAGTTCCCAGGTCGGGCAAAATTTATGCCGAATTTATAAACATAGCTCGGGTTTGTGATTACTTGCGGTGATTAGGCCAGTACCCGTCAATGTGACGAATGAAGTTATTTCAATGATGAAGTTCAAAGGCCTAGATTAAGCTATTGTTTAGGCTGACGCTCTAACTGTTTGTGCCAGTGAGAGTGAGATGAAAAAAAATACAATAAATCGAAACATCGGGGCAACCCTAGTAGGGCATATCCACTTGTTCCTCTCAATTTTATAGCGTGGGAAGATGCGACTCGGTTATTAAATAATAACTTGTTTACTTCATTTACGAGATATATTTGTGTCGCGTAAGTAATATGTGGTCTGGTTATATCGCTTCGGACCTTAATGTGGTTTTACGTAATTAATAATGTCAGAGCTTGATTGAACATTAAAGCTTCTTCATCTATAAAATACATTTAATTTTCTTTTGCTAAGACTTAATAGAAAGAGAACTATAATAGTAGTAGAAGACTACTTGATGGTAGAGTCTTAATAAGAATTCTTTTTTATTCGCAATTTATACTAATTATTATTTTTACACGTGGTTATGCGCTAGAGTATGTACCAGGGTAATATTTATTTTAAGAACATATTCTGCATTTGTATAACACATGTTTCGAACCAATAAATTTGTCTTCCTTTGTTCCTTTCGTATAACTAAAAAAATGACAATATAGGTAATTTTCATTACGATTACCGAATCTAATATTGCAAGAAAACTTTTCAGCCCACGGGCAAGATTTACTCATAGGTACATGCTTCTTCAAACCCTTAATAGAAAAAAAAAAATGATATCATGATAATTATGTCAACGGCTATACTAGCTAAGTACTTGGGAAACTTTTGCCTATGCTCTATGATTCAAGATTGAGTGCCCAAAACATTTTATTTTAGTGGAATTACTGGGTATATGAGACCTAATAACTGTCGTCTCTCGGTGTTGCTACACCGGTACGCGGGCGCAGGGCGGTGCCAGACGGTAACTGCTTAGTTACTGTTTAGCACTGAACTGTCTAAGGCAGGCGCTTACCATCAGGTGTACGATCTGCTCGTCTTGTAACACATTGCAATTAAAAAAATCGCAAGGTAGCGCGTCAAGCTTACGTACCCGTGAGCGAATTAACCAAACCACCTATTAAGAGGGTTAATCAAAAATGCGTCGCGTCGAGTTTTCGAATTTCGGGTTTCGCGCATGCGCGCCAGGTCAAGATAAGCAATGTCTTGCTGTAGTCAAAGTAATCACTTTGATCCTTTTCAAATAATATTTCAAATAATATACCAAATAGTGTGTAGTTTTTATATTATATCCTTACATAATCATAACAGGGCATAAGTAAGTGTGTGTTGTTATATAATGGGTAAAATATTTATCAATGTAGTAAACATTGACAATATCTTACTGTTTACATGAAGTACCTAGATTTTTTAAGAGTAGCCAATTAATACTAATAAAGTAATCCTTCCCAAATGTGTGTGTAAATACTTACTTACCTAATGAAAATTGTTGACATATTATGTATGTAAGTCTTTTAAGTATGACCATTCGATACGTAATTTAGAAATAAAATACCGATTTCAGAATACCATTTTTATAACAATCTGATTTACACCTATAGACCGTTTAAAGTCAAATGTTAACATCCCATTTGAATAAAGCACATCACATTTTAAGTGTGCCTACTATGTATTACAAAATTGTTCTGTTCAAATTTCGTTTACAAAATAAAAGTAAATATTTTAATCAAGTAACAACTATGTATTACAAATTACATTATGTACACTAATCAAAATGTGTGTTACCTGTTTATATGAATAGAATTACATTTTAATTTAAAATGAATAACTTTTATTCAGTTTAGGCTGATACAGCACTTGTGAATGTCAAAGAAGCTATGCCACCGGTTTGCAAACCCTAAGCCGGGAGGGTTTACTATTGTCTGACAAAAAACGTATGACAAAAGATCATTTTACAAACAACGTTTGAAAAACTAATCATTTGACAAACTTTCATTTCGCAAACATATTACTTTAAAAACAATAACACAGGTCTGCAATGGTTTTCCTCTTTGAAATCTGAGTAACGTTTTCTATAGTTTCTGATGTGCTGATTACGAGAAAAATAATAAAAAAAATCCATCACGTCAGGATATTTTGATATTGAATATTTAAGATTTTGCTTAAAAATGTCTGAGCGCCTACATTTTAAAATTTATAAAACGTCATTAAATTACTTCAGCTTAATTTTTATTGCATTTAATTAGTGTAAGGGGACATAGAAATTAATGCAAATCAGTAATTTGTTAATTACCACATAATGAGTATAAGTAATTCGCATTAAACATGTCGAAAAAGGGGTATTTTGGCTTAATTTAGTAATGAGCTCATTCATACACAATGATTAGGTAATATTACCTAATTGCTGTAAATATTATTGATAAAGGGTGTAATAAAGATAAACCAAAGGGTTTTTGTATAAGTACCCGCACTGAATTAGAAAATTAACAGTTGAACTGAGCATCTTGCAACATTTTACTTAAGTCATCGCGAGGTTGCTTAAATTCTACGAATAGTTTCTGTAATATTTGCGGGATATTTATGGTGATAAAACAACGAAACAGCATTACAGGCTTTGTAAAAAATATTTACAAAAGTTATTTTGCATACGTTTTAAGTAACCAAGACAAAACTTGGACTCTTCATAAAAATTGTACGACTTGTTTATTAGAACTTCGCAAGTAGTCAAAAGGACAGAAAAATAGCTTCAAAATCGTTTCGCCTATGCTATGGAGAGAGCCTAAAGACCATGTTAAAGAAATAGTGGCTAAAATGATTATAAATTTTGGTGTAATGGGTTGTAATATGAGCATTAAACTTCATTTCCTTAATTCGCTCATTGATTACTACCCAGAAGATCTAGGAGCCGTTAGCGAAGAACAAGGCTAAAGATTTCACCAATATTTGAAAGAGCTTGAAGTCCGGTATCAAGAAAGATGGAATACTAGCATGATGGCGGACTATTGTTGGTTCTTGTAGCGCGACGATCCAAACCGGAAATTTAAGCGAAAATCGCACAACCGAAGCTTCCAGGAAAAAGGACCAGGTTCCACAAATAAAATTTACTTGTAATTTAGACTAGTAATAAGTATTTATTATATTTTAGGAGTTTTTTATGCTAAAAGTAATGTACTTCTTTAAATATATATTTTTTTATGTGAGAACTTGTGATTTTTTTTCTATTTTCTATCTGGACCTTTTTTGAAAAATCTGGAGGTGATGGAGAAAAACTGAGTACATATTCGTAATCAGCGCGCCAAAATACCCTAGAATCAGCTATCAAATTCCAGAGAGGAAGTTATGACCCTCATTTTGCAGGCCTGTGTAATTTGACATAATACAGGTTTCGCAAATGTTAAACTTAGAAAATTATTTAACTGTTAAAATTATATTTTAAAAATAATCACATGACTAAATAATTCGTTTGCCAAATTGGTGATTGTACAAAAAGTTAGAAAATCAATGATTAGTTTAACTATTTTCTAACCAATACTTACCTGCGATCAAATTTTGAAAATATTAAATAGACATTTATCGTATGAATGAAGATAAAGTAATGTATGTGACTGTACATAATTAGGCATTAAAATACTCATGTGATCCTTTTATGAAACTCACTTCGTTCGTTTCATAAAACCACATTCGTATTTTAATGACCTTCATTATGCAACAGTCACATAAATAACTATTTAAATACAGTAGAATCCGTTTTTTTATGACTCCGCCTATATTGACCAACCCACGGGACCAATCGGTTATTATGACGTAATTACACTAAGAAGTTTGGTTTTCATATAAAATCTTTGTTAAAATGTCGGATATAATGACTTTGGTTACAGTGACATGTCGCTTATTATGACCTATTTTTAATAAATTGTCCGGTTTTAATGACCGACATGAATCGTATTGTTCGTTGATTTCCGACGACGTTTGGCACGCGGCTCGTTTTTGTTTTAAATCCAAGTGAGTAGTTGACACTTGAAGGTCATGCATTGTTTTTAGTGATATCCTGTGAAAAAAATGTCATCTCAACGCTGTAAAACATTTACAATTGAGGGGGAAAAATGGAGAATCATACTCATACAACCGCATCAAGGAATCGTTCAATTGAACCCTTTTGGTTTTAAAACATTTAAATTTAACGATTCGAAAACCGCGACAAGAAATTAACGCATTAATTCTTAAAATATGTAGTTTTAAAATCATGAGAAACAAAAAAATAAACTTTGTTTTTTACAAAACGCTTTGTATGACGTCCACTTATTATGACGCGTTTGTCAATTCCCATCGATGTCATTATAAACGGATTCCACTGTAGTTTAGCTTTATTTCCCACTAGCGGTTGCCCTCGCGGTTTCACCCGCGCGTAATTTCCTTTTTTAACTCCCCCCCCCCTTCCCCCTCCTATCCCCCTACCCCCTCATATCCCCCTACCCCATCATATTCCCCTTCCCCCTCCTATCCCCTTACCCCCTCATATCCCCCTACCCCATCATATCACCCTTCCCCCTCCTATCGCCCTTCCCCCTACTATCCCCCTCCCCCCTCCTATCGCCCCTCCCCCTCCTGTTCCCCTAACCCCTCATATCCCCCTTCCCCCTACTGGCTCCCTTCCCCCTCCTATCCCCCTTTCCATCATATTCCCCTTCCCCCTCCTATCCCCCTTCCCCCTAGTATCCCCTTCCCCATTTCATCAAACTTCCCCCTCCTATCCCCCTTCCCCGTCCTATCCCCCCTTCCCCCTCCTATCCCCATTCCTCCTCCTATCCCCCCTTCCCAATCCTATCCCCCTACCCCCTCATATCAGCCTACCCCTACTATCCCCCTTCCCCCTCCTATCGCCCCTCCCCCTCCTATTCCCCTACCCCCTCATATCCCCCTTCCCCCTCCTATCCCCCTTCCCCATCCCATCCACCTTCCCCCTCCTATCCCCCTTCCCCATCATATCCCCCTTCCCCCTCCTATCCCCCTTCCCCCTACTGTCCCCCTTCCCCATCCCATCCAACTTCCCCCTCCTATCCCCCTTCCCCGTCCTATCCCCCCTTCCCAATCCTATCCCCCTTCCCCCTCCTATCCCCCTTCCCCCATTAAAGTATCCTATGTCAGTCTCCTGGGTCTAAGCTACCCCTCCACTTATTTTCAGCCAAATCGGTTCATCCTTTCTTGAGTTATAAATAGTGTAACTAACCCCACTTTCTTTTATATAATATAAGATGTTTATTATATTATATAGATATAGATATTACATTTTTTATCCAATTAATGTAGTGTATATTATTATAATATTATCATAAATTCATAACCATAGTATTATAAAATATTTACTCAACAAAGTACTAAGAAGTGTCGGTTGCGCTTTAAACTGTACCACGCTACGTAAATCAGCGATGTTTGCGGCACAGCCGTTTCTGGGTACGAGCGACATACGTCCTGCCTCTGAAGAGCCCGGCGGCTGACTAATTTGAAATGTTTTGCGCGGAGTGTTTTATAGCAGTTTAAAAAAATGTCTATAAAATAAATTGTGCATCATTATATAGGTTTTATGTATTCAAACTTAAGATAATATGTTCTTCTTTTAAGTTAGACTAAAAACTTTTTGTAAACTAAAGAAATTAATGGTAAATTTTGCATGTTTACAACAGTGATTTCTTTGTAATTTCGCTGTAAATGGATTTGAATTTCGTATGAAAATAATCTCAAATTTAACTCATACCCCATCTAACTATTTGCGTAATGATATGTAGACTTGCATAATAAAGTAAAATGTCCTATTTTTACAATGGTATTAAAACAATTGAGCTTCGAAATCGATGTTAAAAGTGAAGTTTATAAAACACTGCTCGGGTAAATTGTCAGTATTCACAAATACTCCATAGAAAGAAAAGTGGTATGGGCTACGATTTTAGACAAAGATACTGTTTATAATAATTTGTGAGTCGCATGTTTCTTAGATCACGTTTTCATAGAAAATATCTCGTTGAAAACTGCCTATTTTGAGTCAAAACGGCAATCGAATCGTTCAACAGTCTTAAAGGTTACATTCCATGAGCTCCTAATTGCATCGTTTAGACGCAGCCACCGGCGGCGATCAGATCCAGCTTCCTAGCATTAAGCATTAGCTGTTGCGCAAGCGCCCGTTGTAGTGCAACATTGGAACACCTTTTCCTGTGAAAGCTGCATTTCTAGGGCTTATATCTGTAATGTCGCATTGCTCGGTTGAGGAAGATTTTTTAAGTTGTAGAAACGTGAAGGGAAACTGCCATATATAAGTATACACAAAGGTTCAACAAAGTTGTTGTTTTGATTTATTTAATTCCAAAAGGAGCTTTAGTCTTTCAGCTTTTTGTTTTAATTGTAATCAGTTAACAGTGAAGATATTTCATTTAATAAAAATAAATGATTTCGAGTTTAGGGCTCGAATCCCACCTAGAGATAACATTTAATGATGAATATTTATGTCTTTTTATGGTTCATTTGTGATTTGTAATTATTTGTGGTATCTTAGTTGTTTCTGATACTCATAATAAAACACCCTAAACTACCCTATTTTGTATGTACGTTTATTACTTTTTTGATTTTAGTATCGACGTAACGTCGCCATTCACAATATAATTATATAAGCTGTTCATTATTTGGACCAGATCACTGTATGTAATGTTGCCTTAATTAAGGTACAAATATTATTATTTTTCATTTACAAACCCGCATATGGGAAACGCGACGATTAATCCAGTTATCCATAACTGTAGAGATGGCTTAATTTTAAATGATAGATGACTGTGCATATTTGCTTTCCTTTCCTTTTACTAGTACTTATATACATATTTCTATATAGGTATGTGTGTGTGTTAAAATATGGATGCTGCTCTCATTCCTCAATGTGCATTAGAGAGGGTGGAGTTTTAAAATAGACGTAGGTATGTCATATTATAGATTTGCATTTTGTTATGAATTATTTTTTAGTGTTATTGTTAGTTTATTTTATATCTTTTGACACATAAAATAAGTACTATTATATATTCTGTGTCATTAGGTTAGCCCTAAGCATTGCTACTAATTCATCACGTTTCAGTTTAACGATTGTGAAGAAATTGCTTATACCTAAAATTTTATTAGTTTCAGTCTTTCAGGCCGAACTGCTTGCTATCAAACGCGCAGTCAGATGGATCCGTAAATCTGGGACTTTCCGAGCTGCCATCCTTTCGGACAGCTACTCGGCCCTTCAATAACTAGCAAACGGAGAAACTACCAACTCCATCGCTACTTCTACTCACCGCATCCTGAAACTTCTTCCAGAACCAATAACGTTCGTGTGGGTCAAAGCCCACGTAGGCCTTAGGCCTTAGTAACGAGGCAGCTGATGCGGCTGCCAAAAGCGCCGCTTTAGCCCACCGTTCGCCCGATTTCATATCCGATTAGTTTCATTAAAAGGACTACTCGAGATCTGCACAGGGCCACTCATAACAACACCTACAGATGTGCTGCTACTGGCGCCTTCACGCGTCAATGGTTGCCAGATCTGAAGCAGAAATTAAATTATCTTTCCACAACACGCAAATAATCACTGGACACGGTTACCATCGACAATATCTCCACCGATTTAAAATCTCCGACACTGATAAGTCCCGTCCTCCCCTTTCCACTCCCGAACAACACGCGCCGGACTGCGTTGCCATCCCCATACCATCCAGACACTGGTGGCCCGTACCAAGAGGTATAGTTCCTCTTTTTTGCCCTGTGCCATTAGGGCATGGAATGCCCTTCCGGCTCACGTGTTTCCTTCCTCCTATAATCCTGGGCTTTTCAGGCGGGGCGTGAAGCGGCATCTATGCAGGCCTTCGGGGTGAGGGTGACTGGCTCAATTGGTATGATCTATTGAGCCAGTCAACCTTACATTTGGACCTCACTTCCGCTTACCATCAGGTGGAGTGAGGTCATCCTGACTGCCTCTTTATAAAAAAAAAAATTAAAAAAAAAAGTGCAACTGTGACCCTACAGCTGTTCAGTCTATTGAACATCTGCTCAAGCACTGTCCAAGATACGCACGTCAGCGAGCGGAGCATGAGCGGCTTTGTGCACATCTCGATATTTCACCCTACATCATCCAGGAGCTAATTCAGAAACAGGAAACCATTATCTCATTTGACAACTTGTGTAAATATATTATTGGTACTGTCAAAGACTTCAACAACACCCCAAGAGGATCAAACCTGTAAATAATTTCATCATCTGTAAATATTATTATATTATTCACCATGTCTGTTTATTGCTCAATAAAGAATTTTTGTATTTTGTATTTTGTATTTTTGAATTTTTGTATGTCTTAATTCATCAAAATATGCATTTCATACACATGTAAATATTCTCATTAAAATTAATCGCTTTTCCGCCGATTCGTATCCATTATCGAACTGCTATCCCCTATTTATCTTAAAAAAAACAGAACGCATCTTTAAAAAAAAAAAGTCTGATCTGCCGTACTCTGGGCGGCAATAGCCAGAGAACAAAAAAAAAGTCATTAAGCAAAATATGCAACTAAATTCAGCCAGAGCTTTCATTAATGAATTCATGTTGAGATTTCGTAGTTAAAATAACTTCACTTCTTAGAATATAAGTCAATATTCTAAGCTTAACTATTAAGCTTAACTTCTAAGCTTAACTTAGCTTGACGAGCCATTTGGTGTAATGGTCGAGAAGTCGGCTATTACACCAGAGGTCGCGGGTTCGATCCCCGCACGGTACAAACATTTGTGTGCATGAACATGTCTGTTTGTATCGGTCTGGGTGTTTCTATGTATAATATGTATGTATTTACAAAAAAAAAAAAAAAGTATATAAGTAATGTTTATCCGTTGTCCGGCACCCATAGCACAAGCTAATGCTTAGTTTGGGGTTAGATGGCGCTGTGTGATTATTGTCCAGAGGTATTTGTCCAGAGGTATTTAACTCTCTTTCAAATCTTACTATCCCGTTTTTTGCTTGCTTCATTTACTACATCAGTTCAACAATCATGGTATTTGAAAGTGATATCGAAATAAGTCATATTAACATGCAACGATGGGTAACCAGTAATTAGTATATAGTAGGTGTGGTTCTAATGAAAGAACACGGTCTTCAACTGTTTGAGCTAAATTACATCCTTTCGCCACCCTGAGCGATAATTGTATGTTAACGAGTCGATTGCGAATTACGCACCGCCATATCCCAGGTTAGAATTGTTTCGTACTATTATATATCCAGTACACAGTAGTAACATTACTATTAGGTATATATTCTGTGTCCCAGGTTTGCTCGATGGTTCATTTGGTAGTGACGCTGCCCTAGCGTCGTGTAAAGGTCGTGAATTCGAATCCCACCCAGAAGGAACATGTATTAAGATTGTACATTTGGTGTTCTGCAGTTGTGGATGTTCTTTGATTATGATACCCTTAGCGCTTAAACTACTTTGGGATTAGATAAATGCTGATAAATGGACTTATAAGTCCAATATTTTACTTGTTTATTTTTTTACCAGACATAGTTGGCTGACAGTCATGAAATCCATGAGCGGCCATTGCAGCTTTTCTATTGGGAGACATTTCAACAGGATCCATCGCTTCATTTGCCATACTGTTACCCGTTGTCCTAGGTGGGCGACGCGACGCGACGCGACGCGACGCGACGCAAAGCGACGTAATGCGACCAATACTTCACGCGACGTGTGTCCTATGTCCGTGCGCGCAAACGCGGCAGTAGTGTTTTTAACCATGGGCAAATATACTGCTTTATTACTAGAAAATTCATATTTTAAATACTTAGCCCTACAGAAACTTCGTAAACATAGAAGAAAGTCAACAAATATTATATATTTAGAGCGAAATAAAGGAGAATGACCGGTTCTGGACCAAATGCTGCCCAAGCATGGGAACACTTTAATTTGTTTCCTTACATGAATAGATATAAAAAAAATATATAATAAAAAAAATCCTGCCACGGATTTATAAATAAATAAATGAATAAATCCTGGACCACTCACACCAATTATTTAGTCCTATAATACAGAGCATTGCTCGTATTACAGGGATCTAAATAACGGATTAGTGCCTAGTTTGGTTTTTGGGGTGGGCTAGGCACCAAGACGTTGTGAGACGCTCTGAATTATTTTTAGATACAATAATCTTAGACTTACTTAGACGACATTTTAGTGCCTACATGAGGTATTATAACATAGAGTAATTATCATTTTTTTGTTATGTTTATCATCTCTGTAAATCAATTTTTTTTTTCAAATAAATCCATTGTTTATATTATACACTCTTTTATTTTCAAAATAAGCTGTTGGTTATAATTTTTGTTAATGTAAGACCTCTACAATCAATATTTTTTTTCTTAAAACTCCTGGGATAGATTTGGAAACGCTTTGAGTTATAGACTAGTATTAGTCTAAGGAACATTGTGCACTATGTCTCAATGTTGGGCGGCACTTGGTCCAACGTCCATACATAGATGGTCAATGTCCTTTGGAGAGTTTCAATCTGTCAAAAGTGTATTCATACTCCTTCCTTCAATTCAAAAATTCCTTTGCAAATGTCAAGCCGTCGCGCGTCGTCGCGTCTTGTCGCGCAAAAAACAAGTCCGCATTACGTCGCGTGTCGTCGCGCACTGACTAACGCGACAACGTAGGCCACTATCATACACAACGACCATTTGACATTTACGCGTCGCGTCGCGTCGCGTCGCGTTGCCGCGTTTGTCGTTCACCTAGGACAACGGGTTAGCTCCTTTGATTTAAACCCTGACTAAATAAACGCTTGAACCATGATTAAGAATGTTGCAAGTCCAGTTATTACACAGGAGCGATGTTATTACATTAGAACATAATAAATGCCGGCACATCTGATAATAACAGGCTACTTACTTACCAGGTATGTCTGTCTGCCTACTGAGAAGGAGCTCACGATAAGGTCAAAGTTGCGCTCGACATGTAGTTCATACAGTAATGAGAGGGCGCGAGATTGATTGAGTGGCTAACTGTAGCAGACGAGATTGCGTGACAGCCTACGTCATAATCACGAGACCACATATTATACAGCTAAGTACGTCAGTTTATGATGTGTGTACTTTATGATCATTTGTACCGGATGTTAAGTACACCGAATTTTTAGTTTAAAAACGTGATGTAGATGTTTAAGCCCCTTCGTACACAAGGCGACGCAAGTCTCCGATACTCGGCGACTTGCGTCGCCTTGCGACTACCGCCATACAAATCCATTGAGGCTCGTACACTAGTCGACGCGACTCGCGTCGCCGACATTCGTCGCGCGACTCGCGTCGCGCCACTCCTACGATACCTGCCTGCCGAAGTCGTCGCTACTTAAGTCGCGGCGATTTTCAAGATGGCGGAGCAGTTATTGAATATTAAATTTGTTTCTGAGGTGGAGAAATATCCTTGTTTATATAACTATATTGAACTAGCTTACCCAGTGAACTTCGTATCACATACCTCTTAATATAAACCATATTTATTGAAACCCTATCTTTTTTCCATATTTTCTCATCGTTTAAACCTTCCCTGGACTTCCACGAATATTTCAAGACTAAAATTACTCAAATCGGTTCAGCCGTTCTCGAGTTTTAGCGAGACTAAAAAACAGCAATTCATTTATAAATAATATATAGATTGGCAATTCACGTCGCCGTGTGTACGGACCGTGCGCTACTCGATACTCGCGACTGGATACTAAAGTAGTATACAACATTAGTATCGGAGACTTGCGTAGCGTTGTGTACGAAGGGCCTAAAAAGAAATGAAAACCGTCGTAGTTTAGTAGGAAGTGGGACATACGACTTTAGTCCGTGTGCTGAAAAACCGTTATGGTGTTTAAAAGCATTCTTTATTATTTAAGCATTAATTTTAGGGGAAATGGAATGGAATGGAATCCGTGTTACGATTTCGTACTTCTCCCACGGTTCGTGTGTTTACCCCAAGAAAAACATTGGTGTGTTTGGTGAACATTTATATGAGTCCAGGCTGTTTATTATGTTTACATAGAAATAATATAATTATATTCGTAATAGCTTTAATGCTGACACCCAAAACACAAGTCCTGCTACTTTTTGGGGTTATAAATAAATAAATAAATAAATATCTCAGGACATTATTCACACAGCGCCGTCTAGCCCCAAACTAAGCATTAGCTTGTGCTATGGGTGCCAGACAACGGATAAGCATTACTTATACACTTTTTTTTTTGTAAATACATACATATTATACATAGAAACACCCAGACCGATACAAACAAACATGTTCATGCACACAAATGTTTGTACCGTGCGGGGATCGAAAAAAATAAAAATGATAAATGTATGTGATGCCGTTCGACAGCTTTTAGATTAAAAATAAACTGTTACATAAATAGCTAGCAAATCAGCGAGAGTAGTTGCAAATAAAGTGTCAAGTATGTAAATTCGTAACTCGAACTCAAGTGTCCATTTTATAAAAAGTAAATCTTCAAAGTATGCCATAGTTACGCAAGAGAAAACACGCACTACTAATTATAATAAGCCTATTATAGAGCAAGTAATAACGTTAAACGATTGCCGGAGTTTATATTTGCATAATTGTGGGATTAGCGTCCATGTTGAATGTATGAATCGTCTAAATTAATTGTTCACGCTTTGGACCAATGATTAAGGCGATGTAATCAAAATTGCTTTTTTTACGACTGAGTCGTCAAGAGTCTGATCATAAGCAGGCAATTAGCCCACATTAATGAGGATAGACACGAGACGTATTGTTTTTTGGAATACTGTGTAGAGTCATGCAGACAGCTTTCCGTAGATTTTGAAAATAGACTACAGTAGACTTAGTTGGTCGCGCATTTCGTTGTAAGCCTGCTCTGTGCGCAAGATTAGAAGTCGTCAGTTTGAATCCCACCCAGAACAAACAGTTTTGTAATGAACATTTGTGTTTTTTCTGTGTCTAGATGTTTTTAAGTATGTTGTTTCTGTGTCCATAAAAAATCAAAGTATGTGATGTTGTCCAATATTTACTCACGAGCTTTAATTCCCTAGTTTAGTAGTTCTAGTCTAGTCAACCGGGGAAGTACCACCTTGTCACAGAAGATCAACGTATGAGTAGTAAGCGTTGTTTCCGTAATGGCCTCACAATTTCTTCGCAGACGTTGGCAATCTTCGCCTTAATTCCTCTTCTAAATATTTATACTTGTCTGATGCGTCGATCTCATCGTTAAAGCTAATTAATGTCTGCATTAGTTACCACGCAAAGGTTCGGCACAAGTATTATACAGCAAGTAAAAGTAGCCCCATGATGACCGCGCATCGTAACTCGAAATCATCTCGACGAGTGAGTGATTGCAACTCTTTATCTTGTTATAAAATCGTTCGTCGATTAGATACATTTTCAAATACGTGAATATTACACTTTAATACAGCGTGCTGCGTTCAATCTGTTTATTTGGACCTCAGTTAGCGCGCACGTGATCTGAAGAGCACGCTTGTAACTAGAAATGACTATTTATTTTTGTAAAAATAGAATTTCTGTTTGAGATTATCGGCTTAGTTCTGCGATTTTGTTTATAAAATAGGTGATTCTATATATAAGAAATTATTTGTTGTTAATCTATATATTAAATATCATAAATTCGAAAGTAGGTAACTGTTTCGTGCCCTAAACCACTCAACTGATTTTGAATTTTGATGATATTTGGCACAGACATATTAGATTTTAGGAAAGACATAGACTTCTTTTTGGCGCGGGATAATGTTTAATCCCAAGGGGATAACAGAAATAGAAATAGTTTTGTTTGTTCAACGTTATTTTTGGTATAAAGATAATTTGGGAGCTAGAAATGGCGGAATAATTTTCTATAATTCCACGCGGAAGAAGCTGAAGATCAAGGGCTAGTATTTTATATTTAAGAATTTCTTTAGTACCTATTGTATTTCTTGAGAGACGCCACATTATAGGATATCGTTATTTTTTCAGATAGCAGGAATACACGATTAAAAAAAACTCAACCGTACACCCTGTATATTATTGCAAAACATAAAAATGTAGATAGCAATATTAAAGATTTATTACAAATGACACGAGTCGCGTAAAAGTGGAATGTAAGTACGAGATGAGACCATTTCGCCCGAGGCAGTGAGCTGCTACATTAGCTCATCATAAACAACATTATAAGACATTTTCACGCTTACGTTATGTTTTGCAATTGATCTGGTTACATTAATTATTATGCCCACCTTTGTTCTAATTCCTTCATCAAATTAATAGTTTATAGTCATTGAGTAATCTCTATTCCTTGACTCAATAAAATTATGTTGGTAATAAATTATTGGGTTGTACGATTATTTAACTATAAAGGTTTTATGTAAGAAGGACTTTACAATGAAATTAAAACAATAATATTTTATTACCTTTTTGGTTTAAAGATTTTGTAAACGATTGCTACGATTAGCATGGTTTTATTACTTTTCCAGACAAATTATATTTTGCTCAACTGTTATAGGAATTAAAACTCCCAATAACACAAAACAGAAGCATAAAATTTACAATCGTGTAAGATACATTAGACCTAAATCATTATCCACAGTATAGTGGAAAGAAGTGATAAATATATTTTACTTTTGAGTCTTCAAATCTAAGTATGAAACTTACATTTCAAGACGACAATTTAATGAATAGAATGACTTCGCTAAAAGCTATTGACCCTACAATACTCTATTAATTGTAATTGACAAGCAATAATAGTTTATTTCCAACTCATGTCGTGATTCTGAAATCTTAATTGAAATCAGTTTACGTTTTTTTGGCGTAATTTGTAAAAGTTGTCAGCGATAGGACACGTTTTTCCATTAGAAAAGAGAAATAGGGCGAATGGTTCATTGTTTTTGACTGTAATGCATGACTATTGGGTCTATGATCTGTCGAATCGTTGCATAGAAAGCGATGGTCATCATTGCTATAATTTAGTTCTTTTGTTTCCTTTCCGATCATTGCGTAATGAAGTGCGCGGGGCAACAGATGTTTTCTCTTAATGTTATTAGACGTAAATATGGCAGGCGTGTTGATTAAGTTAGATACCTGTCATGCTCTTTTGTTTTATTAATCTTATGCATAATTTAGATTATCTTTGTTTGTTATTAGATAAGGTATTATCTAAGCTGATGAATAAGCTTTTACTAACGCGGTTAATCCGTCTATGGGGAAGGATAGAGCCGTGAACTTGTTGTGACGTCCCGACAGAGGTTTTAAAAAGTCACTACTGCGCTTTCTAATAAGAGGTGTTACCTAGATTCAAATAAATCTTTCATATAAAATCGATAACTCATACGAAGAAATTTCGAGATAAAGAGGCGCGGTGTTTCAATTCCAGTTTAAACATTACATAACCTCACATGTTGCTAAGATGTGTAACAATCAACACTTATGGTTGGATAACGTGTTCCGCTTTGCATGTAAATTTGGGGAACCGTTACTACGTGAAGAACATTTAAAGTTTCAGTTTCTCCCTTTTGACTGCGTTCATCGAGCGGATCCTCGGCATTATAAGTCTTGCCGGTTGCTCAAAACTACGCTGGAGTTGTGTGAACTGTCGTATCATTGAGCATCCTTTACCGGTGTTACCGTGTGAAATGGTCGAAAGAATTTTGTAGACTTTATTTCGGAGGAGAATTCGTTTTGGTACCATAACCTGTAGCCGTGAGTGGGATTGGACGCTAAAGCAAACCACTACTCACTTAAATCCCTCGGTTTCCCCTTCACTCCCGAAAAAGGACGAGTCAGTGCTCGCCGTGTGCGCAGCGATGGAGGGGGGGGGGCGGTCCGCCCCGGACGGCACTTTTTAGGGGGCGGCAAAATTTCCTAGAGGAGGAGGAGGATGAGAAAAAATAGGGGCGACAGAATTGTCTTCTACCCTGGGCGGGTGGGCTGCTTTGCCATCTGGAGGAGCAAAAAAAAAGGGCGGCACAATTGTCTTCCGCCTCGGGCGGCTGACACCCACGGTACGCCACTGTCGCCGTGTGGCGACTATTACGACCTAAGTTCCTTCAAAAAGCGAGCGCAGATGAGCAACGAGAGTATGAACCACGAAACGTCGCCATCCGCATATCTCAAGAGTTTTTACACATTTCATATAAACTCACCGCACATAGTTGACGCCGGTGGCCGTTACAAGCATTTAGCTTCAGGTGGTAGTGGTTGAGGCTGTGGCATGTTATCCGCTCTGTAATAAATAAAATAATCTTTATCAGTATTCGTCGCATCGTAAACGCCCAGTTACCTCACAGCCACTTCAGGGCACGGCTATAATTCAGGTCTCCGGTCCGATCTTGATTACAATGGTTAGTTTATCTATAAACGCTCAGACTCCCTTAAACAGCGCCATCTATTACTAAACCCATGTAGCCATACTTATGACTCATGTGTTCGGGTTTTGCGTTTGTCCTAATTGACTGGCTCGTTTGGTAGTGACCATGCCTTATTTGCCAGGGGGCGTGGACAAACCAAGATGGGCACGTTCACTTTCAAACGTTAATGTGACGAACTTTTATGTTTGTATGAGCTCAAAATTAAAGAGCCTCACTCTGTAAACAGATCTATATAGGTACCTACAAGATGTTCAATAAATAAAATAATTAAAATTAATCAGAGAAATATAAATTTATGTGCACGCATACTAATAATAGATTTGTCCTTTGTTTAGTTGTGCATTTCTTATTTTATCGTTTGGGCTGTCACTGCTATTTTTGACAGAATTATTCTCAAACAAATTATGAATCTTTCCCTCTAAGTAGTTGTATTAGCGTGGTATTAGCTCCGCGATAGGCACAAAGATTTAGTAGAAACAAAACCTGTTGGTTGGCATATACATAGTCGTAATCCCTTTTCAAACATCCGATCACGAGTTTGTTCAATTTATTCTATGTCTAGTCTAGCTTCCGGCAAAGTGATATTCATATTATTGTACGGCACTTAGTTATTCAGTAATTCTCGCCTGGCCTCGGTCCACTGTGTTAATAGGCCAATGAAAACAAAAACATTAGCTTCGCCGGTGCCTAATGAGCTGCACCGGTGGAGGGCTCAATTACAAAGGAGTTCTCCACTTACGTAGAAAGCACTTAGTGAAACCTGCGCGGGCGAGATTCACTTGCACTTCATTGTACTATTAATTCTTTGTTAAGGAGAAATTTTAGTAATGATAATACCTATGCTGCAGTTGTCTCAGTTCTTCTGTAAATGATTTCGGAGGTCCCCTTTAATATTGGAACCAGACCGATTGGATCAAAGCTACACATCAATTTGTCTATGCAAGTTTCTACGATACGGTACTGCCGCGCCAACCTATACAGCGTGCAATTTAAGTCGTTGTTTTCCCGCAGTAAAATGATTCTATCTTAGTAGTAAAATAGATTAATAAAGTTATTTTTTAAGTGAAATCAATAGTTTTACGATTTATAATAGACGAAACTCGAACCAATAGTACTAGCTGCGTCACGGACGGTCAACGGTCGGGGTCATTGCCCTTCGCGTTTATCAAAAAAATGATTATTTACTATTTACTTACATTTAGTTTGCATTTTCCCATCAAACTTTTAAAAAAAATCAAAAAAAGTTTTAAAGAAATTTCAAAAAAAATAATTCAAAAACAAAATTACATGCATAAATAGATAGTTCTACTAAAGGTGAAGCATTCTGCTGCGGGAAAACAACGACTAAAATAACACGCAGTAAATACGCACATAGAAAAATCCATAGGAGTACCGCCGAGATTTAATCAACACTGTTTATGACATTTGTTGATAACGAAATATCTCTGCGTCGCAACAGATAATCCCATAAAATAGATAACATAGCTATTAGGAACGTATTTTACAAGAAAATGCATAATAATTTGAATAAACACCTTTGATGGTATTGCGTTGTTTATTTCTAGACTAGACTTTTGTGTTGTAATAATTATCTAAATATATTTCGTGTTAATAGAATTCAGCAACAATAGCCGAATTCGGAGATGGTAATGAAATATGTATTACATAAGTACGTTATGAAATATTATAGGTAATATGTAATAATAATTTTATCATTATCTTTTTCAATTTCGCATTATGTGTTTTAAATCTACACATTTTAATATTTGAAAATATTCTAAATTATAATATTTATTTGTAAGCATTTCTTAAGCTTGTTCAGGAGCTATCTCAGTTAGCCGTTTGTGTTTTGGGTAGGTTACCTACATATTTGGGGTTTCAACGCTCCGGTAAGATAGGATTATAATAGGTACATTTAGATAGGGAGTTTTAGGGATGTATCGACATAATTCAGGTCATAGTAAATCCATAAAACAATGAAGATGTAGACGAATGGTTTCAAGCATTGCTTAACATGCGTCAACGGCTATTAGGAAAATTAATTCATTTAGTTTAATCTATTAGCATTTTTTTACTAATATTATTATGAATTTTATTATGTCATTATGGATATCTGTGTGCATTTAAACTGTTTATTATCATCCAGCGCCGCATCCTTCTGATATAATATTACATTTTTATAATGATTTCGATCTTGAACTAATAACTAGTTGATAATAGGTATTTAGGAGAGGATTGCAATACTTGCTTGCTATAAGGTTTTAACTTATAGACATGAAGTATACCTAACAAAAAAGTATCAAGCAAAAGCTGTTTTCTCATGTGTCTGCTTTTTGTTTCCCATCGAGTCACTTCTTGAGTGAAGAAAAGAGACTTAGTTTCCCTCCCTACACCTGTGCTCGCGCAGTGCGTACTCACTTGTGCACTATAATAATGTTCTGCATAGTTGCTTTATTGTTTATATTGGCGGCTCTAGAAAAAGTTGCGAAGCATCACTATGTACACCCCCGGGTGACAGTGGGACATATTTGCAAAAGTTGTGTCACTGTCCACCAGCGGGTGCAGAGCTGGGGGTAGACAGCGGGAATGAACCATGAGAAGAAGTCCATTAGCGAGTCGGTTGCCATTTTGAGAATTATAGCTCTTATGCGTCTAAACCACTTTTTTTCATGTCAGTACAAGACGTAAAATATATCAGCGGGATGAGTTGTCCGATTCAAAAATTAAACTAGGACAACTCACCCCGCGGGATGAGATTGAGTGGGCTGAGTTGACCAAAGCCTGACTAAAATAAACTTTTGACTATTTACACAGCGTCATCCAGCCCTAAAATAAGTAATAGCAAGCGGACTAGGAGTGCCAGGCAACGGATAAACATTACGTCATACTAGCTGACCCGTTGAACTTCGAACAGTTTGTATGGGAAAATTGAATTGTCCTTATTTAGTATTTTCCTCGCAATATTTCCATATTTTCTGGACTTCCACGAATATTTCAAGACTAAAATTAGTTAAATCGGTTCAGCCGTTCTCGAGTTTTAGCGAGAACAACGAACAGCAATTCATTTTTATTTATAAAGATATATTATATTTTTTGCAGTTACATACATTTATACATAGAGATACCCAGACCAACACAAACAGTTTTTTTTACACACAATAATATTTGCACCGTGCGGGGATCGAAGCCCCGACCTCTTGGAGACAGATTTGGTGTAATAGGTTGAGAAGTCGGCTATTAGACTTCTCAACCTATTACACCAAATCTGTCTTCAGACTTACTTTATGTGTCACTATGTGCATACATATGTCGCATTCTTTAATTATATTATTATTAGACATACTCGTACATATTGTGAGACATGCTGTTAGGTATTTAGGCAAGATTACGACACTGTCGATATTGCAAAATATAAACGAATGATGGGCAAGTTATGACGAGATATAGATTTTTAGACTAGTTCAACGAACGATGAGTTTTTATTATCATTATGTAATACTAATAGGATGAAAAGATTAAGGATTTATTTTATTACTTGCGCGCTCGTGCCTGCTGTTACGCTTTATTTGGTTTTGTATAGAATAAAGAATGATAAATGGTCTTAGTACTAGTTTAGTGTACCTATATTAGTTTTAATCTATGGAGTTACTGCTTTGTGTTCCGGATAACATTTTGCCGAGGATCTATAATACGTGGCGACTTGGCGAGCTAATGCTCTGCCAGCTAATGCCAGACATAGGCCTCTCCATTAGGAGAGGCCTATGTCTGGCAGTGGACTGTTACAGGCTGTGATGATGACACATTATTGTCTTAATAAAACCGCTATGGTACAAGAGGGACATAAAAAAAGTGAAGCAACACGGCTGATAGCAGTGCTTTGATAGATTTTTTCTTTGCAAGAAAAAAAAATGTTGCTCCGACCCTACTCAGTTTGGGATAAGGACAGAAATTATGTTTCAATGTGTGATGTTATCTAATTGATTAGTAAAGCGATCTATCTTTTCAGTTGCCATATTGTACTTATTTCGGCGTACAACATAGCATTAATTTAAAGATAATCATTGACTTCCTTCACACGCAATATAGTTATAGAGCTGACAGTGCCTACTTAAGTTGTCAGACGTGTACCATTGTTAGGGGTCCAGGTGTAAATGCAACGCAATCACCATTCAATTGCTTCGTAACTGCGATTCCCAAAGCGGTGAAAGGACCCGAAAACAATTGAATCCGTGCTAATATTATAAATCCGGAAGTAAATCTGGCTGTTTGTTGCCGTTTTAAGTATCTACTGCTAGTGGATAGTGTTTTTGACCGGAAGATAAATACTGAGAAGTATTCCCTAGCTAAGCGTGACCAGCGGTCATGTATAGGATTAAATTTCAACTACCCACTTAAAAAAACTCGGTTTTCCTTGCAAATTTTTTTTACTAGATCAGTTTGCAGACAGGCACGCAGCCGACCTGATGGTAAGCGGTCACTGCGGCCTATACCATTGAGGGACACTGCACCAGGAAGCGTCGCTCAATGTGCTGCCAGACTGTAGGCTCACATGATCTTCGAGCCTATGATTTACAGTGTACTGGCTCCCACATGAATACTGCCGGAACACAGCCAGAACTGTTATGGCGGCAGTTTTCTCCTGTGGGAGTGGTAGCTAGCCAGTCGGACTCTAAAAAAGCCCTACCACCAACCAAATATCAGGAGAAAGACTAGTCGGTGCCTGACTTGAAGCCTTGGGAGTTTGTTCCCTAGGAAGGTTGTAAAGACTTAACTAGAAAACTAAACTTGACACACAAAAAGAGCTTCTTGGGATTGTTATAATAAATTATGCTAGATTTAATTTAAGGTTTTCCATAGAATACATATTTATATCCAAGTCAAACGACATACTTGGAATGATAAGGCTAAAAATTGATGACATAACAAACACAGTTATTAACTGACATGCTTTGTTCCATCGGTACATGAACAATTTGAAATTGTTATTAATTATAATAATTGTTTTCGGAGTTAATTCAAGCTTCCGAAGCCTTAGCTTGTTGCTAATTAAGATTAACAGAAGCTCTTTTATTAGACTTTTACTACATCAGAACAATATCGGATTGTTAGTTACATAATCAAAGTCCTATTGCGAAGGCAGAAGGCTCATTATCATGACGATCGGAATGCGAAGCGTGAGTGTAAAAAAAAGGAGCAACAGAGAGCATCGTAATGGAAGTCTTGCGCGTGGCCGCTTGATGTGTTGTTAGGGCTGACAAAAAAAAAAAACGCGCGTCCCACGACTGAAACAAAGCCTGTATAAAACTATTTATAACATATCTTCATTAATTAAATTAATAGGTATCTATGATGGCTTAGTCATATTTTGTTTTCTTGTAATAAATTCGATAGCCAGATTTTTGTGCTTAATTCTTGTAAATTTTCGTCTGATCTGATTAAAATTCTTTAGCTTTATACAGTGCGGAGCTGAATAGTCGGTGATCATACATAAAATAACATGCCGGTGAATTGTGAAAGTCCTTCGAACTATAGTGTACTTTTATAGAAGTCGTTTTAAAAACGTAATCTTTTCTACCATTTAATTGTAGTTCAATGTTTTCTACATAATATTTTTATTTTGAGTTTTGAGTTTGAGGGCCGATATTTAAATTTTATTACAGTAGTGAAGTTATGAACTTGCACATACATGTAGATATATTACATTCAGTAAATTTTATATTTTGAATTCAAACTGTAGTAACAGCTAAGACTTACGCCGTAAAAATGTACTTTAAATTGTAGATTCATTATAAGTGGCAACCCTAGCCAGATTAAACTTAAATTAGTTTTTTTTTCATTTGTTTATGTAATGAATGAAATGAAACAAGTGAATTTGTTCAGGTTATCATTGGTCATCAAAAATGTGATAGTGGACGAAGGAATGATGGCAATATGGCTTTCAAGAATCGTTACGGTGTTACATTTGGTGAGAGGTACATATTCCAAGAAAAAATATCTATTTCCACACAAGACGATACCGGTTTGCATAACGGCAAGTACAATGAATTTATATAAAATCGTAATTATGTTTTTTTTTGCATCTTTAGTTGGAAGATCGGTCGTTCAATCACTACAAGGCGGCCACCGGCTCGTCTGTTTTGGTTGTGGTGCTTTGAATGTAAACTTCTGTTCGACGATTGCAAACGATCTCTTAAGTCTTATTTGTCCATTTCTACTGTGTTTATTATTATTCTCAATTTTATTATAAAAATTAAATATTTTTAGGTATGTTTATCAGTCGCCTGGCACTCAGTACAAAGGTTCAGGGTATTTTATTTGATATTATGTTATAAATATAGTTCACACTTATTTTTCAATAGACGATCGTCCATTTATTTCGTGCACTTGAAAACGTAAACACATTTCTTAAGTAAATGACAAGCTACCATTGTCTGATACACATCAAGCCTAGGTATCAAGTCTCAACGATCACCAGTGTGCGATCAATCAATCTTGATCATCAATGTTGTTTGCAAAATGTATCTGGATCCGTTCCCTTTTGTTCTCAATAATATGTATGTTACTTCGAAAATATCTTCAACGGTCTTCAACAAATGATTGACTAGCACGCGTGGGTTTGGAATGAGAAGAGGTATTCGATTTGATACGCACCCATTTGAACGTTAAGAAATTGTGCAATAGACATCGGATCAATAATTTTATAGAATGTCACGGTATAACAAATTCGACAAGGGCATTAAAAGCTTTTTACCTTTTTACACATTTACTAAGACAGAGGTTATGATTTTGATTCTGTGGTGCATCTTGGTTCTAACGAAAAATTGCAAAATTATATTTATTTTATTTGTTTTGGAGGAGTATTTTCTTCAGGGACTATTTAGAGTCTGAAAGTCAGCGGTATATCCTCAAGAATTTCACCTCACCGCTTGATTTCTATACGGTCCTATCATGTTTTGAACTATGACAGTAAGACAAATGGATGTAGTGCTTGCGCATTAGCTGCTGTAGCCGAAACTCAGCTGAAAGAACATATTTCGTTATCTTTTGTAGCTAAGCAAAGTGTATGAACAGGAAAATATCTAAAATTAATTCGATGTTTAAAGATATACATATTTCAAAATGAGCTTTAACCTAATCGATCAATCTTAGCACAAACATAACGACTACATAAATAGACTTTAACCAATGTCAATGACATTAAAACACGAGCTTAAACTGTCTGCCAAACTGGCATAAAATTTAAAAAGGTCGAAAGATGAAACATTTCGAATAAAAGAATTAAGTATTTTGCAATCAATCAATTGGCACGATTGTGGATTGCTTCACCTATAATAATAGGAAAGTGGTTTAAAATTAGCTAAAAGGTAGTAGAATGAATCGTAAACTGCTAAAAAAACCTACATATACCATCTGCAAGAAATGCACAATGTGCACAATATATATGGGCGGCGGTAGTCACTATCCATCAGGTATGCCACATGCTCGTCTGCCCGCTATACCATAAAAAATTAAAAACTAATAATTGTAACTAATTACTGTAAACAATCATGGCGAAGCAGAAGAGTAACTGCAGAGCTTCTTGCCGGTGCCTTCTCGGTAGAAGCAACATTACGAAACAGTGGTAGAGCCACATCACATTACAATATGTATTTATATTTATTAGTATATCTTACATACCATAATATATGTAATTGATGCTAACTATTATTTTAAAATTTTCTAGGTAATGACGATTCGAATGCCTATTAAATATATTTTATATAATGTCCCCAACGATATAGTGTATTTAACCCAATCGTTAAATATACACTCTGTGGTATTTCTGCGACAAGCCGAGAAATGATGATTCCTGATTAAGTGTTCCTTAATGGAATAGGCTGCAGTAGTCGCATTCCGTCGACAAATGGGAAAGTCGAAAATTAGACCCATTCATAATATCAAGATGACAGTCAAATGATTGGTATGGTATGAAAACATTCAATTTCACGATTCATTTCACGATATAAAATTTTTAATACGGCTTAACGCATCTAAGTGAAAGGTTGTGATTTCAATTGTTACAAAATGTCTTGAAGCAATTGTATTTTGACAGCTGTTAAAAGTGTCTTGATTATAAAATTATTATAAAGTTTACGGGATTTGCTTAATAACGGTGATATTTAGCTTTTTGATTTATTTAGGATTCTTTTTTGCATAGATTCTGTTATAACAAGGTTGGTATGGTAATGTCAAACTCTAGGAATAAAGAAATATTAAAGCTTTAATACGGAAGACGTTTATTTTAATAGTTGCATTAACCTTTAATCAACAAATAATTAAAGATTAACGCTGAACAGCTCATAGGTAAGTTTCTGAGTTTATCATGTTTAGACATCGCTGAGTAAATAAAATCTGTTATATTTTTATTTACTATGACTTACTATTTACGATGTCAGAATTATACACATATACAAATACCTTAAGACAAAAATTATTCAAAAGAGTTAAGCATGTTTGAATAATTTGACATCACTCTATTTCTTTCTTGCAAAAACTTCGATGTAATAATATTGACAAATGGCCGATAATTTCGTACGATTTTACAAATGATCGCAATTAGAATGTTTACTAAATCATGGCAATAAAAAATGCGATCATCGTGAGAACTTAGCGGTTTGAAAATATATCTCTTATTGCGTAACCGTGAAACAGTGTTGTAAAATGATCGTAACGTCGAAAATAGTAATTATACTTAAATTAGGCTGCTTGTAGCGGAAAATATCTGTGATTTAGTTAAGTATACTATCAACTGAAAGCAAATTCTATTTTTTTCAAATTACAGAAATCTTTTTTGCAGTTAATAATACGTCTAGACTATTTTCTAAAGAACAACCCAAAGAACAACCAGAAAAATTCGTTCCTTGAGCTGGCGTACTAATTTTAAGTAACTATTGATTTATTCTGTGTGATTTCATAGAATTAGTACGTATGCCAGAATCTAAAAGCCAAAACGATGCACTAAAAAACGAATTAGCTTACGCTGGCACCGGCTCGTCCCAATCAGGTGTGAAGGCTTTAGTCTCGAGTCCCACACACGGCCGCAGGTTTAGCTACCCTGCGGTTATGGTGCATAAATGCATTCTCCACAGAAAAAAAAGGTAATTCCTTGTGTTAAAATAATGGTTCGTTGGCTAGGCTTTACTTTTTTTTCATTAATTAATGAAAATTCGGTAACTACTAGTCTGTGGACAATGTGCGAACATCCATCGTTTCTCACATTTTTTTTTGCATTTATAATTTTAATTCAATTTAATACTAGTTTCAGAAGTAACATAGTAAAAAGTAAAAGAATTACCAATTAATCAACTAAATATTCGTAAAAAGTAGTAATTAGTGAAGTTGAGAAATTATTGCGCCAAAAATTAGACTAGAAGATGCTGATACCCCGTCATTAAACTAAGTCGATCGATTCGTGCTTTGATTTCGCAATGGAAGACGTAAATATTCCGGCGATTATTTTATGATACGAGAAATCACTGCCGTCTACCTAATGATACGTTTGTGTAAGATGGCTTTTACGGAATATTCAAGTTTGACATTCAAAGGATTTTATTTTTTATTTCTTTTGGCTATACTGAGAATGCTTCGTCATTGCAAATCACTTTCTGTAAGTTGAAACTTTTTGATAGCGCTTTGATAATCCGGGATTTGGCTTTATTTATCACACAGAAGCGACTTCCATTTCATATCCGTAGCCCTTAATAGAGGAAGTAGACCAATTGGATGTCCATTCAGGCATTCAATGGTGCGCACCCAGATGCTAACAATTTTCTAGGTGTACGTTTTTTAAGATGCAAAGTGTCACTCTACAAATGGAAATTTATTACAGTTAGCAATCAAATCATCGGGTTGTTTTATTTTTGGTGAATTATCGAGTATAATCGGGAAATATTATGCTCGATAAGGCCAACGTAGTTTTATGTAAAAGAGGCTTTTGTTGAACTCCAATGTGTTGCTAGAGTTGTAACCTGTTGCTATTTGATACAACGAGGAAATCATTGGGTTGCATCGTAAGGAAATCTATCAATCGTTGTAGTGGAAAGCAAACGTCTATGCCACATGGAGTATGTCTACCATACATGCTCGTTATCCATGTGGCATAGACAAATAAACAAATACCTGTTGGTAAAAATCCTTCCTCGCAATTATGAACAGATCGCTACGGAATACATAAAATTACGAATCGTTTTTACTTCTTTGATTCGTCTATACGGCTGCGTAAACTCGATAAACAGTACCATAACTGGGGCAGTCGGGCACAAAAACATATATTGTCCGAAAACCGTTGCACCATAAAGATTCAATTTAGCAGAGGTGCCGAAAAATGCATCGTAACGCAACCTGTACCGCTTACATCTGCCGACGTAACGCATAATTCTATTGTTGCAAAAATGCGGACTTTACGGTGCCCGCGCATCGATGGAAGACGGTGAGATAGCGAGAACCGCGCTAATTCACACCATTACCATACGGTGGGTGTAACTGGGTTGGGTTTTCTTGGTCAAATAACAAGGGATTATTGAATTAGATCACTTACAAAGCTATGATCAGAGAGGTCTCGTTTTTGCTATTGCCATAAGCTGGCGCCATTCTGATCCATTTTTCGCACAGGGCAACCATTTTCTGAATAGGCAAACATTTTTGTTAGTAGGTTTTTGTGCTCCAAAAATGTGTGTGTGTACTTGGTGTGTACCTATATTCCTTAGGAATTAATTTTGGGATGACTATTATATCGGGTGTTTATATTGGCAACACTGGTTCTCAGTGAAAAGCCTTAAGGGTCTCATTTCAGTATTCCACCTTGCGACTGATCGGTTGTTTGATTTTGAGTTGAGAAAGGTAACTTCTGGAAAAGTCCTAAAATAATTAGGTTGCATAAGATATATAAGTATACGAAATATAAGTCAAACATTGCCCAATTTATTTTTAAAAAACTTTGATTGTTGCTACAATAATGCTTGCTAAACTTGAAATCATTACAATGCATAGTACACATCACATTATGGTGACTATAATCTGTTCATCTTTGTCTTATTTGTAAACATTGATTTAGAGATAGGTAAAGTTTTTGCGTCATTACTGTCACTAAACTATGGCTGGTAAGTGCGTTACCATTTCGGCTAACTGCCTCTGTGGTGCAGTAGGTACAATTCCCGGTTTAGTCGCGAAATTGTAATTGGGTATTTCCAATCCAAAAATACTCAGTTACAAACTGGAGTCTGGAACTGAGGTGCAACATAAACCATGCCTATGGGAACAAAAACTAGCTTTCCTAGGCCCGAGAGTGTTTTACACCGCCGCGTCTTCAAGACTCTGTTTTTTTTATACTAAGTCAGTTGGCAGACAGACACGCAGCCCACCTGATGGTAAGCGGCCCCTGTGGCCTATTTCCATTGAGGGACACTTCACCAGGAAGCGTCGCTCAATGTGCTGCTAGACTGTAGACTCATCTGATCTTCGAGCCTCTGATTTCAAGTGTACTGGCTCCCACATTAATATTGCCGGAACACAGCCAGAGCTGTTACGGCGGAGGATTTCACCTGAGGGGGTAGCTAGCCAGTCGGACTATGAAAAAGGCCTACCACCAACCAGACCCAAAGCGGGAATCGGACTCACGACCTTCGTGTTTTATACCCCAGCAGCTTAGCCACTAAAATATTAAATAATGTAATTTTTACGTATCATTTTGTCTCATGTACATTTTTAAAGCCGACATAAAAAAACTTAATAGTAATTTCACTACGAAAAAAAACGAACTGATGTCGGTGAGAGCTTCGCCAATTTACGCTACCACATTAAGTGTTCGACGAAAGCCTTTTTTGGCGGGTAATTACCGAAGATAATTATTAAATAACTCTGAATATCGGAAACGTAGCTCTATTTCCACGCATATTTAAATAACTAGCAGTTAAGACGCCCTACGGCAATTCTGAGCGTAAACTCGACGATTTACTAATTGTTTAGGTGTTGTTATTGGATGATTGTCAGTCCAATCACATTGATTTTTAGGGCCAGTTTCTCCGCTGGTCTTATTTTATCTTGCGCTGGGGTCTGATGACTAACAGAAGCACGACGTACCTCTGGGTCATTTACAACAGGAATAAAATTTATAAAAGTAAGAGATAAAAGGTACCTTCCAAAAATAATCTAGTCTATTTTTGATTAAAATTTTATCACATCAGTTACTGAACTGATTTAGGTGTGAAAGCGTAACAGACAGACGTACAGAGTTTACAATGTAGAGATTTGCTTTATTACCCGTAAATAGTAAAATAGTAATAACCGAGTTTATTAATAAAAAAAAATATTTATTTTATATTAAATAAACTTGAAATATCGGCACAAAAATCCGCTATGATTTTATTATCGCTTTACATTATAAGAATAAAAAACACTCGGCCGCCATAGAGATTGCTTATTTAAATTAATGTAACAAATCAACGAAGGCTATCACGTTATCTATTTCACGGTACTCTTACTCTCATCCTATACGCATCACGCTAACGCAAGTTCCAGAGCAGTGATACTACAATCACCATCCGCCGATATGTAGAGCCGTATTTAACAACAAACAGCTGATACGCGCGACCACTCTCACACCGGCCACTCGGCCGCACGCATTGGCGCTAAACGCGAATATTCAAAAAGTTCGTATTTCTAATTTCAATCCTTTTTGGTTGCTTCCATTTTGTTTTTGACAGCTGAAAAAGAATAATTAAAAAATCAAGTGTCAGTTTTCGCGCGTAAAGTTTTTTTTTTACATAGAGTTGTAACTCTTCTTTTCGAAAGTGATCGATTATACTTAAAATTTTTAAATTCAGATAATTTGTAACAGGAATAAAACAATTATATTTAGAAATATATAGAAAAGAAACTAGTAACCGCGATGTTCGTTTTCGAAATGTCAATTTTCCCGCGCGAAAAGTTACGCATTGTCGCGGCCGGTCAATTATCGGGTGTAATCGGCGAAGTAAGTTTTTCTTTTTAACCTGTGGTTTGTTCAAATTATAGGATTTCCTTCGGGCTTGGTTGGTCAGTCGTTGCAAGAGCGGACATGTGGAAAGAGACTTGAAGACTTGGAGGCGAGATGCGGTGATTTGTCGGCGATCGGTGTTAGTGACAACGCGTTGACAATTAGTGATTGTTTGTGTGTTAATAAGACTTTACTGGACTCTCAGTGTGACGTCATAATGCTTGTGATTAAGGTGAGGTTTTATGTTAAACTCTTGGTGATGGTGTCCTTACAAACAAAATAAGAAGTCTTTGGAAGCAAAGGAACTGATAACGTATCCATTGCGTATGAAGGGCATTATTTTTGCGGTTAAAAAAAGGAAATTTTGAAATTTCATTTGATGCATACATATTGTTTGATTATAATTAAAAACAGAATTTTTTGTAACTTAATATTTCACTCTTATAACAATTATATAACAATTATATAAATATGAAACAAATTGAACATACAATATAACAAGTTCTTATTGTAGTCTTTATGAATTTACAACTAGCAGTGAAAATTAAAAATAAGAATTTTTCCCTATTCATAATTATTCCGAGTCCATAATTAACTGCTTAAAGTTATTTCTACATAATGCTTGTGCAATCTTATAAGATTTATAAAATTCATCACAACAAAAGACTAGACCAGAAAAAGACTCGAGCTCTGAAAAAGTCTCGAAATCGATCGAGCTCTCGAGCTCTCGAGAACTTTGAGCTCTAGACAAAAGTACTCGGATGACTCGAGCTTTGTACATCACTAATTGCCTATAGGAGCAAGTCTTATTAAGCAAAATGCGATCTATGCATGAGTGAAACAGTAGAACATTTTTGTACAAAACTAGAGTCGATCCGTGGCGTCACTAATTCACTAACCATAAAAAAAAACTCCAAGCCCGTAAATCACCGATCCACTAAATGCTTACACTTACCGGCCGCATTATCACGTCATTTACATAACCACCGCAACGAGCAAGAAGCGATGTTCTACATTTTATTACATACTGCGGTTAGCATAATTTCATGTTCTGGTGAGGCGGTTTTGTTTTTTTTTTCTTTTTATATTTCTTGGTGGTTGTGGAACATAATGCTTTAGCCGTTATAGTTTTAGGGATACACTGCTAAGAAGTATCGTTTTTTTTTTACTGATGTGTTGTAGGTTCTTTTGGACGTTCGAGTTTTGATGTCAAGTGTACTGGTTTTTTTTGGAAACACAGCTAGATATTCTTAAGACTGTCGATAGCTCATTTGGTAGTTATTCCTCCAAAAGCCAATGTTAAAATCATTACATTCCAGGGGGATTTCTTACTTAGAGCCTGCTGTGCGTAACCGTTTGCGGAAAGCTGGTAATAACATACTCAAAGACATAGTATAAGTTTGAACGATGTTTAAGCCGTAGTAAACTACAATACTTCATATATTTTTTTAGTTGCGCAATTATTTTTAGGAAGGTTATGCTCAAGAAAGGCTCCCAAAAACAAAGGACAAAACAACGTAACACTCCCAAAATACGTAATACTAATATTTGAGCCCCATACTAAAATTTCATGCTGCGACAAAGTGTATTTGACTGTGCAACAATGCATAAATTATACAAATACTATTTAGGAAACCTAACCTCTTGAACTCTGTCTTTCAAAAATTCATTATCATAAATTGTTATACAGTTATGTCTTAGTTCTTCGCTGCTAGTGTTTAAATGAATTTGTAATACGGTTGCAAACATCGTATAAGGTGTTGCAAATTGTTTGCAAAATTAAGATCTTATGTCATGTCTGCATTCATGTGCAGTAAGGAGCACCTTGATCAGCCCAAATAAATTAAAATTAAACTCTTTGCGATGCACATGAGGCTGATACTTGCTTGTGCGATTAAAAGTAAGGGTATTGATCAGGTTTCGTCCGTCCCTCATGACATCACCATAAGGCAAGAAGGAGTGCTCTGAGGCTTAGGGGGAAAACACCGCCCTTTCTATGATGTGGAAGTCCCACGCAACGCACCATATCGGATCCTTATCGCACAAATCTTAGTATTATATTAATGGTGGCCTGCGTACCTGTTTTCAACTGAAGTGATATATAATAATATATTATCTACATGCAAATAAAATCCTTATAAGACTAAACGGTTTTGATGCTATAAATGCAGGTAATCTGCAATAAAAAACATTCAGATTAATGGTCGTCTATACGACTTCTAATTGGCTAAAATATGTGCATCGAGATATTTAAAAATAGTCAATCGTAGAATGAGGATCTGTCGCGATGTGCGAATAATAGACTGAATAGAATTCCCGGTTATAATGTATTGTACAACTGTGGTTACAACAACGAGTAAAATCTAAGATTACAACAGTGTCCGCCATTAGAGTTCTCTCGTCTAGAAGAGAGTGAGACGGCACTAGGACGTGCTAGTGCCGCCCCACCAAAATAGTGACGTGACATAAACACGAGAATCGACCGATTGTGCGACGATGTCGCCACAGATCTATTTAAAATCAAACATACACTCGTTATTTTTTTAGTATTAGGTAGGAACGAGAGAATACCACAAAATGTCATGCCTATTATTAAGTATTCCTACTTGGCCCAAAATCAAAATTGATTTTGACGAGCAGCCATAAGGCTAGCACCGGCTCGTCCTAATCGGGTGTGAAGGAGAAACCGGGGGAGTTTAGTGGGAAGTGGACGCTACTGTCTCGAGTCCCACACACGGCCGCGGGTCTAGCTAGCCTGGGGTTTTGGTGCATAAACGCATTCTCCTCCGAGAAAAAAAAAGACATGTTCATGCATACTATAATATATATGTGCTTACAAAAGAAGCTTAAGACGGCGCTGTGTGAATCCATGTCCAAGAATATTTATATATTTTATTTTGCAAATTGAGCACTAGGTGTCATAGAAGCCGATCACTCGAATAAATAACTGATTGATGAAGACAATAATAGCCTTGGGGTTTGTAGTAATACAAAGTTTGAAAGAATTCGATTCTTCGATTCGGCTACATAGGATAAGCTGCCGATTTAATAACGTAGTCTAGCATTATTATAATGTCTAGTTATCGATTTACGATATCATAAAATTTAAATGTGACGGTTTCTTAGTTTTTATTTTAGTTAAGTACCTATTTCGAAGATATATTGAACGTGACATTAATACCTTAAGTTATAGAACGAATCCACACGAACTTGCCATCCAAAAGAGATATAATGCATTGGCGACAAAACATTATAATATTAAGTAAACACGATTAAGTTGTAAGAAGTAAGTAGCTAGTAGTAATTTTCGCTACTACATGCGTAAGAACGTCATAATATCTAAAGTTATCATCATTCCAAATTATACGGAGATAATAGACATAACAGCGCTCATTATCGATAATAATGACGTTTCTCAAATTTAAAACTTTACGGAACGAAACAATCTTACATAAGAACCACATATATCAAAAATATGCTCGTATGATGAAGCCCTCTAGACACAAAACGTTCTTGTCGTTTGGATCTGTTGTTACGTGTTTTTATGAAGTAAAATTTAGTATATAGTTTAAAGTATTTTGTAGTAATCCGACCGAGGTTATAGGAGGTTAGTAGGAGTCTGGTAGCTCCAATTTATTACAATAACATGCAGTCATATTTCTATTAAAATTTTCCACCCACATAATTTTTGATAGACGAATACTTTTAAGGAAGATTTTGGCACATATTTTAGATTTTGTAAAGAGGTTCATGCCTAAAACTCAACACTATTGAAAAATAGAGACGATTCTCAAACTGTAGGTAAATCAATAAAAATGTCCTCGTTAATGCAAAATGATTTCTTAAGAATCCAACAATGCCTTTTATAGCTTTATCAATATTATGCTTAAGTCAACCAACATAGTTATTGAAGTACAAATATAGAGGTTGAAAGGTTATTTAATAAAGAACATTTCCCATTCTAAATACCAAGTGTGGGATGTGTCCATGTGTTTTAAGTGTTCTTATATTTTTCCATAGATGTATGCTTCAAGTTTAAGTAAACGACATTCAACTGGTACAATGGGCATCAAAAAGCGAAAATATAAAGTTTGATAGCAAATAATAAAACCAAATAAAACTGAAAGAATACAAAAATGTACTTAAAAACCAAACGTAAATGATAAAAATGAGAATGAACTTATCATTTCGTTAAAGCTGTTGGTTCTTTTCCGAAATAGAAAACATATTAGTTTTGTCTGATTCTTAATTGCTAATATTTATAAAATACTTGCTGACCCGGTGAACTTCGTATCACCATATTAATTTAAACCCTATTTTTTAATTTCTCATTGTTTAAACCTTTCCTGGACTTCCTTTCCACAAATCTTTCAAAACTAAAATTAGTCAAATCGGTTCAGCCATTCTCGAGTTTTAGCGAGACTAACGAACAGCAATTCATTTTTATTTATATAGATGTAACAAAAAAAATTACAAATTACCTAACTAAACCGAGCTGTTTTCTCTTAATTCGGTCACAAAAGATGCAAAGTTGTTTCGATATCTTATCGAGCCCCATAAAAAAAAAAGTTGTAAGCTATAATCAAGTTGAAGATCAGATAAATCGAATCCATTCAGATCGTAATCTGAAATCATTACTATTTTGTCTCCGAAAGCAGTCTACTGAGATCCACGATTAGCGATTAACTAAGTCAGTCATAATATTTTTCACTACCCGTCATACTAATCAAAATCGATGAGTTCAAAGTGGTACAACCACAGATCAAAAACTAAATAGAGTTGGCTTATCGGTATTTTCTTTAAATAATCATGTGAGCAGGATTACCGCGAGGTGTTACGCAATGCTACTGCTAATTATTCTAGGTACCTAACTATGAAGTAAAATGTGGATTTTTTTCTTTTTATTTGTGTCACATAGGTAGCTTGTATACTTAGATGGATAAAGAATATTGTTAAATAAAAATTCTCCGGAATGACGTTGTGACTACATTGAAGGAAGGTAGACTTTTTAATTCCTTAGAGTTAGGTCCCGAACTAGTTCGGGTACGCGTGCACCACGAACCAGGTTGGGCAAGTCCAGTTATTAAATTGGAGTACTATCTAACCTTCGTAACTTTTAACAGGGGAACCAGATCAATTGGATCATTGCTACGCAGCCATTCGACTGTGCAGGTAGAAGGGGGAAAGTAGACTTTATTGCATACATAAACACTCTACTTAGTATAATGCTCTGTGGGTACAACTAAGCAACAGACAGCCACTGCACTTCGTTGCCTTTCTCTAATATCAGTTGACCTCATACTAAATACTTATTATCCAATTTAATTTGAAGATCTCCTTCACTTAGATGTGGCAACATTGATAGTTTTGCTAATCTGCTTTCAATCAGGTCAGGTTATACGTTGTTTATGTAATAAGTCGCATGCTAAAATTTAGTGGACATTATAACCTAATGAAACAACCCTTTTATTAGCCAGTATTTGTATATGTAAAAAGTTGATCCAGTTCAAGGTTTGAATACAGTATTCTGCTTGGGGAGAAGCATGTAAATATTAAATTAGATAAGATAGTTTATAATTTAAAATACGTTTATATTTCACGCAAAATTATCAAAAAATGATTGTATATTGTATTACTTAAAGTTGAGTACAGTCGTGGACTAGACCTTTTGAAACGGACAACGACTCTTTTTATCCGGGAATAAAGCTCAGTTATCATTAGAGCTTGTAATCAAGACTCGTTCAGAAGAGTCTAGAGTGTTAGTGTTAGTGACTAGGTTATGTTTTCCTCGATAGAATACGCTGCAGTACTTACCAACTCTGATTGCAAGCCTTTTTGTCTACATAATTAAATAAAAGCTGCCTTTCATTTGTAAAAAAATATCTTTACTTAATGAAATGTCGCATCGTATAACAAATCCTGCAAATTAACATCGTATGATGTTATTTATGATGATCAGATAATGAAAACCAAGTAATTATCATCTTGCCTCGTTCATAATTATGGGATCGTATACTTGAATTTGGTTCTTACGATTACTACCCAGTAATTCGGCAATGAGCTTATGCAAACAGTTTCATATATATGAGTTTCAAGTTAACTTTCACCGAAATATATGATAATCGATTTTGTCGTGACTTCGAAGTATTTTTTGCGTTTTTTATACCTTTAATGTACATTCTTTCTGGTATTGCTCGAAAACAATCATGTAAGAAGGGTATTGATAATTTTATTTTGTTCATTATTGTGTTATGAATAAAACGAATGAAAAGAGCGCTGAGAACCTATGTTAATGTCTGGTTTCTTTGTTTAAGCCTCACAGTTAATATAAACATACATAAATGGTTGTCTGAAGAGTCCTGTATTTTTCATGCGGGGAATGCTTTACAAACCCAAACTCTATCCTGGGGTGGCCCAGAGCCGTGGGGCTTCCGATACTCCGTAAAGAGCACTGCTCTTGGAAGGATGCCAAATGGGTTTACCCTCTAAGCTCTGCGGTATTCCCCTTTGAACGTTCGTCCCACTTCCCACTTAACTTCCCCTTGTCACCCGAATGGGACGAGCCGGTATCCGCTTTATGGCGATTGTAAAAGGAGTCATTTCTATTAATTATGCACGTATCATTTCCTTTATCATTAGTATAATAGAAGAAACATCATCAACAGTATATTTGATATCCGGAACATGGATTCGCGATGCTATGAAAGTCTGAATCACCAGTGTTCGCGGACCGTGTAAAAAGCAAGACTAATTTCTACATCCGTATCGTAGCTCAAATAGTACTTTTCGACGTTAACAATAGCGGCAAGAGCATGTTAAGTTTTACGCCGAATTAAATCGGAATGAGAAAAAACATTATTTTCGCGATATATCACATAAGGATAATAGGTAAGGATATATCATGTGCAGCAAAATAACAAAATGAATTGTAATTTGGCAAAGTCATTAGCCTTAATATAATATATTTTTCATATTATATTAATGATGTAATTTTGGATATACTCTATTTTCTTATAAGTAATTTTCATACTATTTTTCTTTTAAATACAAATAAATAAATTATCTGTCAAACTTGAGGTTATTATTGAGTTAAATTAATTAGTTTGACGTCAGTTACGTCTAAAAAAAACACTGTGTCACTTGTTATCAAATTACCTGTATCCAGAATGCGATACAATGCGGTTTAGACAATGAAAAAACCTACAGAAAACTTTACAAGCTAACAGATTAACATACAACGCATAGATAAAGATATGTAAATTTAGATATTGTTAAAAGTTATCTCGGTAAGAGCAAATTAAAAACAAAAACCTAAGTCTACAATTAATTATCAGATATTCATATAAATCAAGTAATAAACTATTACAGAATATACACATTATAAAACATAACATCATTGAGGCTAACAAGTTCTGAAAATTACAAATTGTATGACGTAATAATGACGTGTGAGGTCGAAAAGTAAAAAACAAATGCTTTGCGTCGAAAGCGGTGCTGATAATAACAGGCCGAGCTTAACATGAACTGATACAATAAAAAAAAACCTTAGGAATACAAACAGGGTCAGGGATAACGAATAAACCTTTAAAAACGTCTACATAATATAATTAAATAAGTATTGGACATTACATACATTGTATTGAGGGTATCAGAAACATCGAAGGCACCACAAATATATACATAATTTGACACAAATAAACATCAAGACAGGACAAACACAAGTGTTCAACTCATAAATATGACTCCTGAGTGGGATCCACGTCCTCCAAGGCGAAGTAAGAGCAGCGTGTAATCGCTTATGATCTCAAAGTGGCTGACCAACGCTACCTAGGGATGCCAACCAAAGTAAGCCTAAGGTTTTTTTTTAGTTTTCTTTAATCTCATACAAATTCAGAATCCTTGATCCCTGTATGTTTCTTTCGCGCTAGTTTATTAGTATCATATCTTACGATCGTCTATTTTATAATAAACTTCTATTATAGGTATTGCGCAAAATTATACTGGGGGTTATTAAGTGTTGTTAGTTATCATAACTTAGAAAACGGTGTTAACTAATTCACTCGGAATTAAAAAAAAATCAAAACCGCAAGATAATACCTAGTCCATTACGAGATGACGACTACCAGGCATAATAATTTCTCAATATAATAAATACTATACTTTGTATAAAAATGTTTTTAGAGAGGCCGCTATGATTTTGACAAGTGACATAACATGCAATTATATTAACTTTCTTCGATAGGTACCTGCATGGACACTGTCTGAGTTAAACCCGGGGAATACGTTACGTACTGTCATCTTCTGTCGGTGATGAAGGGGTGGTATGTGGGATTTTCATACCCTAGAAAGAGCGGAGTTTATCCCCTTGCCCGAGGGGTGCTCCTAGTTTGATAGTGGAAAAGGATGCCCCTATGCATACATCCAAAATACCATAAGCAAGAGAATTGAAGCGCCCTGAAATGAAAATAGCAGAGAGCACCGAGCACCGAGCCATTTCAGACTATGACAGAAATTCGTGCAATGCAAGTGGTGGTGACCCCGCATCCCCAACCAATTGATTCTCGTCTGGAAGAGCCAAGTTAGCATCGAGCCCCGCTGGTCATTTATTTTAACTTGCTAGTATAGCCCAACCAATAAAATAAAAGACCTCACCATATTGCGGATAAATATTGGAACTAATTTCTTCAAGTGGCAACAATGAAATAAAAAAACAATAGGATGTCATTCATTATTATTCATTAAGTGTGATTTCAATTGTCAACCGTGCCTTGTTACTATTGGATATTGTTAGTTATTTGTGAGTATCACCATAGCAACCAAGTGTTGCTAACCATAGCTAATGTGGCGCCTCCAGAGCAGGTTTTTTATTTTCCTGGTCAGGCTATAAAATAGCATTTGTTTACTACGCTAAAATAACTCTTCCTTCAATTTGTGGAAATTCAATTGTTTTCATTCTGCTAATGTACTTTCGACTAATTACAGCGAGATTGGCTGTTTAATTTTCCCAGTAATTAGTCTAATGGTTTCTCGGTAGTAAGTTTAGATTAACCTCCGGTACTTCATGGGTCGAAAGGGCCGCTTTATGGCTATTCACGGAAGTCTTAGTTTATTATATCTTCTTCCGTTATAAAGCCGCATCTTCAGAAGTAACATAAACGTACTAAATGAAAAATAATCAGATGTTTTTTATATTTTTTTTGAATCATTCTATTTGTGGAGTTAGATCTTTTGGAACATCTTTTTTGTGGTGAAGGTGTGTAATTACCTGCCTGGCGTACAATAAAAAAAACGAATTGAGAACCTCCTCCTTTCAAAAATTTGGTTACTAAATGAATAAAGTAGGTTAGGATATAAACCATGTTAAAGCTGACGGAAACATTATAAGGTAGTTACTACACTGTTTACAAAAACAAAAGGCATATAAAAGCACTTCACTTCATTCAGCGATCGTTTACGATGTGAAATTTAAAAACAAAGGGCGATCCAGTTTCACAATACCATCTCGTTATTTTTCTCTGACGGACGTGAATGTTTCGCACATCAATCTGTTTTATGATAAGAATTTGTAATTCAAAAATACGAATAGTGATAATGTAATGTTTTTGTACGAGAACTTGCTTCTGCCCGCGGCTTTACCCAAGATGGACTTTACGATGTAATCACGCATAATATAACGTCCTCCTAAACTGTCCCTGTGCCAATTACCTTGATTTGATGTTCCGTAGTTAGAAACAATTACATTTCTGTTATTTATTATGTCTTTTTAATTTAGAACTTCTGTTAACCGCATGCTGAATAAATGATCATTATAATATGCTATTTTAATTTCGCAAAACCATCTCAGACATATCCATTTATTAGCTATTTATATAGCTATGCCGGTGGATTGTAAATTATATTATGTAATATGCATGTTAATCCTGTGCTGACATTCTTTTAGCTACAAAAGTAATTATTAAATGTGTAAATTTTATACAACAATCCTAGTATTTTCAATCGCTTCATAGGTTTTGGATGAATGTGACCTACATGTTGGATGAAGTCATCAAAGTAGTACTAGAAAAACGCAACCGGAACTTACGAGTAAGCCTCCATTTCACAAGCCGTAACCACCTAATAGACGTCTACATTTTGTAATGGAAAAAAATGATGATATGTTAGCTTCATCGCGCGTAATACGCTACGAAAGTGTTGACGTCTAACCACATGCATTACGGGTAAAAGCTAGCACTCCCGTATCAATCCGACCGGTTTCGTAATAAGAGCAGGTCTATTTTTTATAGACCACCTGTTCAGGCGCAGCTAGCCTCATCACGCCTAATAGAGCCGCCGCGTACAACCACCCCGAACTCACCTGGCCGCTTTTACTTTCAGATAGCACCAGTTTTACTCCTCGCCCTCGCCGTGGGAGCGGAAAAGAAGATCGAGCTCCAGGACATCGAGGAAGACAATCTTAAAAGCGAAAAGGAAAAGGACCTGGACAAATCGGATCCACAAGGGCCCGGCTTGCTCCCGCTCGAGTTTCTTAAGAATGGACTTCTTAGGTATTTTGAAAGTCCCACGCATACGCAGCAGCCTCAACAGCCGAGATATGTACAACAGTATGCTGTTACTGAGCCTCCGGAGAGACCTACACAGCCTCAGCCGACAGCTCAGCCTAAGCCACAGTATGGACCTCCAGCAGCCCAACAGGCGATGGTAGGATACCTGTCAAATGTCCCCATGCAGATATATCTAGTCCCGCAGTATTATAACGATCAGTCGGAGCAAGTCAATTCACAGCCTGGAGTGCAGTACACATCTCCAGGAGTCTCTCGCGTGGCTTACCCCAGCGCACCTGAAGCAGTACAAACTCAAACTAATTACATTGAAGTCCCAGCGTACATCCCACCGACTGCGAAGACGTTTGTTCAGCAGTCGTATTCTCAACCAGTTGCATACTTCAGTTACTCTCAACCTACTGTTCCTACACACACGACAGCGACTGTTGCTTATCAAATGCCAGTGCAAGTGCAGTATCCGACAGCAATCGTGGCACCACCAGTATCGAAAGGATACTATCAAAACGTCCAATACACAGATACTAACACAGTTGATGATGGTCAGGAAAATGAAGAAGAAGCTCCAAAGTATGCTGCACAAACAGATGCGCCGTATACCAAAAACGCAGACTACACGCGATACTACAACTCGCGTCATCCCGTAAGAGAAGAATATAGACAAAGTTCAGTGTCTGAGCTGCCTCCGCCTAACCCTTTGCTTCTGAAACCTCAATCTCCTCACTTAGCTCATATTCCTAAGGCATTACCCATGTATCGGCCTTTGAATAAGCCAGTTTACGGTGCGAGTGGTTTCGCCCCAAATTACACGCCTCGACCTCATTCACCTCATGATTCTTTTATCTCGCCATTCAAGCGTAGACCGACATCATTACTGGACTCGTACATACCGTCCAGCCTTCAAATTGAATACCTCAAGAGAGGTTACAGCAAGGATCCTATAATGCTCTACGACGCGTTAGCAAGTGGCCGTCTCCAGCATCTGCACCCATCAGTAGCTCCCAGACATTATGAAAGAGGCTTCCTTCCGAATCAAATGTATCACACAGCGAACGGTGGTATCACATTTGGACACTACAAAAGATCACCACCTAAAGTAGATAAGACAAACTGAACAGCAATGAAAGTCAATACTCTGTAGTGCACTATTAATAGAACCATCTTAATCGTAATCGGTTTCTAGTTAACGTACTATCAAGATGTATCTGGTCTGATCACTTTCGCTAAAAGAAAAACTATATAATAATGTCGTCGGCTAACATTCGTTTTAGCTGGAGATTTTTGCAGAGAAGAATCGATTATGAAGAAATAAGTAATTTATGTTAAGATAGATCTATTAACAAGTGCTTAAATTAGGTAACAAAATAGATTTTATTATTTTTATTTATATATTATTGGTTAAGATGATGATATTTTGTACGCCTTATACCAACGATTATAAATATAGGATTGTGAGTCTCAAACAAATAAAAATCAAAAGAGAATGAACCTGAAATGTGTACATATTAAGAAAAATATGAACAAAGAACTTTTAACGAGTCTATGATATTTTATAAGGCTAGTAACTTCGGAATTATGTAAGTGCGACTACGCGAGCATAATAACTTGCATTCTTTAAAACTGTCATGTTTTAGAAAAAGTCTGTAATTTATATAAGTTATAAAAACGTGCTTGACAAATCAGGAACACAAAATTAATTAAAAACAATGTTCCTTAGAAGACTGCAAGCTTTGTGGCCTTATTTCTTTACAACAGAGAGGAATTATCACTGGTAACCCTTTGTGGGGCTTGAAGAAAGTATTTTGAATGGTTTTTAATGTGAGCAATGGATTTTATACATTTAAAATTACCGTAGAATATTGGGTTTTGTAAATTATCGACATTCTTGTTTGTTGTTATGATTTGGGACGACATAAATGCTCATTAAACGCACAATAATAATTTGTTATGGTCAGTATTTTAATAATGTGAATAGAATAGTTGTTATTTATAATAAACATGTTGATTATGACTACTTATTATTTGATAATCCTCCTATACTTGTAACATCTATATGTCGATATTGGTAAGAACGAAGGTTTGTATATTTTTACTACAGAATGTTGAATATTGATCTGATTGGGCTTTATTATTGTTTCATCAACACCGAAATGGTTTCTGTACATGTAAATTGTTGTCTAATAAAAAAAAACAAATCGTGTACCTATTTGGTATACTACCAAATTTTTGAAGTCAACCACTGTATACCAGGTCCAATAACCAAGAGGTCGCGGGTTCGATCCCTGCACAGAATCAACATAACTGTGCATCAACATTTTATCTGTTTGCATTTGGTCTGAGTGTTTTCATCGTATTATTAGTAGGTATTATCAAATAATTGTTTTTAAGTATTCTTATAACATCCATTATTCGGGGATATGTGAATGATGTGGGACTGTGTGAAGATAGAAGTGCCAAAGATATTTATTTTTAAAGGATTGGTGGTAGTTATGAAACAAAATCATTTAGCCATTACTTTTAGAATACATTCACCGCGGCAACGAGTTAACCGGATCTAAGTTTGAACCGAAACTTTCATCAATCATCTTGTTATGCCGCTGGTTTTCTTAAAAAATAAATTATCCAGAAGTATTGATGGCAGCTGTAGTTAAATGCATTACTTCCAAGCCTCAGTAGCATTCATCTCTATGAGGCTTAGATTGCACTGAGTCATTACTAAATTATAAGATGCTATTGTCATCTCTGCAGCAGAATAAAAGAGAATCAAGTGCCTACTTGATTTAGTACACTTGCAATAATTGTACATTTTAGTAAATATTAATAATTGTAGTTCAATGATACTTATTAACAAAAAAAAGCAAAATAATTTTTTCAAAAGAAAAGCAAGTTGAATGACTGAATGAACTGATACATGTAATAACATCGAAAAAAGACACTTTTTTATTCTGATATAAATCCAATCATTATAACCATTTAAAGTATAAAGTAAAAGTTAAAGTAAATTACTCTGAAAGCATCTGACGATCAATGAACTACGAGTAGACAGGTAATTTAAGATTGGATACCTAAAATTCCTATGAGATTTAAAACAAAAATAAAATTTCACGCAAACTATGGGCGTAAGTTAGTTAAGATGATGATGCAAAAAAAATCTTTAAGATAATAAGTAATCTCAAAAGTAAAATTAGTACTAGCAATTGTAAATAATGACATAATCAAAATACAAACAAAACAACTTTACAGTACTGCCTTAACAAACACGTTTCATGTTTGGAAGATATTATTACGGCCTTCTTTCATAAATCGTCGGACATCCGGTCAGTGACATAACTTGCGTTCACGTACTTGTAATATAGTTATGGCTGCGGAGAAGCTTTAGCCTTAACTACCCAATTAGAGACACAATAGAAAAAAAGACTGTTTATGAGACTAGTTTTTGCTTGCGCGTTTGGTTGTAGTCTTTTCTTATCCGCGGAAGGTGTTACGTACTGTGGTACTATCACCCTAGACAGAAAAACCCTAGAAAGAGCGGTGTTTACCAGCAAATCCCCGAAGTGTTCCTTCTTGCCTGATATTGGTGTCACAACACATACATATTGAAATCAAAGGCTCGAAGATCAGATGAGCCTCCAGTCTGGCAGCACATTGAGCTACGCTTTCCTCAATGGAATAGGCCGCAGTGACCGCTTACCATCAGGTGGGCTGCGTGCCTGTCTGCCAACTGAACTAGTAAAAAAAACAAGAAACGGTTGATACTTGGCATCTACAACAGCCCCGGCAAGCGCGTAGGTGCGCCTTACCAGACTCTCTATGTTTTGATACTGGCCCTACTTTATACCAACTAAAGGTTTGGGTTTGGGTCTTTAGGAACAGTACAAACATAATTATGTACATTTAGGAACATTTGGATAAGCTTGGTCATTATAAGATGCTTTGTGTCCAAGTGTCTCACAGGTCGCAATGATCTTTTACCATCAGGCAGGCTGCTTGCTTATTTAAAAGCTGTATGTAGGTATATGCTTAGTTTGGTTGCTCCAAGATATATTCATAATAGTTAACTATATGAATATATCTTGGTGCCAGACAACGGATAAATATAACTTACATCCTTTTTTCTGTGAATACACATATTGTAAGTAAAAACACCCAGACTGTTACAAACAGTATGTTAATGCACACAAATGTTTGTATCGTGCAGGAATCGAACCCGCGACCTCTTGGTGTAATACTCGTAGCCGAATTCTCAACAATTACACCCAATCGGTCGTCAATAATAAAAATAATGGACCACTTTATTTATTTATAACTATAATCAAGACAGATTACTTGTTCAAAATATGCGTGAAGGGTATTTTCTAGTGTTTCTCGATCGGTGAAAGTAGAAGTACCTACAGTAACTGTTGCTCTCGAATCAGATAGAAATAATTCTTGTTAGATTGAATAATGCACCTGTTTTATTGTTTCCTGATACTAAGTAATACAATTGGAGCATTACTAAAGTACAAGCTGTTAAATTAATTTATATTTTCCTGCGTGATGTAAGACAGGATCCGGCAGTTTGAAATGGGGACCTCGGGCATATTATTTTAATGGTGTTTCTGAGCGGGATTTGCCTACGGGTAATCTCAACAATTAACCAACTTTGCAAGACATATGTCAGTAAATAATGAAGTCGCAATTAGGACTTCTAATCTGTTCGCATTCTATCATAAAAGCTCAGTAGGACAGCAATCGCTTAGAAAGAGACGATACGCTGGACGATTGACAATATTTCCATCTCTTTGGATCATTATAGAACTGCAGTTGCGTATTTTCCAGGCAACATGCATATTCAGGGGATGTCACGGAGGTAAATTTATCGGAACCGAAGTCGGAATCGGAGTTTGTAAATTTGATTTGTCGGAATCGGAACCGGAATCGGAATCGGACGCAGAGGCAGATTTAGTGGCAATTTTTATTGAAGGACAAACAAAAACATCCTTCAGTATTTTTTTTTTTCATTTTAATTACAAGAACAAATTAACACAGGCAATGAAAAAATCAACATGTTTCTTTCTAACTAAACAACAAATTAAATCAAGTGCATTGACTCCTAATAAAGTAGTGTATTACAATGCTTCAACCTCCGATTAAAACCTCTGATTTAAAAGTTTCGGAGCCGGAATCGGAGCCGAAAGTGTAATAATAATTTCCGACTTAACGGAATCGGAATCAAAGCTCCGTAACATCCCTGTTTTCAACTTTAGTCCTGATTTCCCACCATACACACGGCCACAGGTCACGCTTGCATTCAACTGTATACTCCTCCATAAAAAAGATAACATCCAGATTTTTCTTATTTTACCGTCACCTCTATCTAAATCGGAGTGACGTCAAAAAAGGTCTGAATATGAAAATACCAAGTACGTGTAAATTCGCTTCGAAATAGTTTCATACTCCCGGATCTGTGCAGCTGTAGAGTTAAAAGGCGTGCTCTACAAAATGCAGAAAGGCTATTTAAAGAAGCATGAATTGTTTGACTAGAAAATACTACTAATAAGTTATGAATGAAGTCTAAGCGACTTTTACTAACTTGTGGAAAGCCACAATTTAAATAAATTACATTTCCATAGTGGGTTGATAAATAGACTCGATTCCTTTGAAATTGCAGCAGGTCGTTAGTGTCATTTATTTTATTACTGCGACTATTAAGTTCAGCTACCATTTATTATAATAGCGTGCAACAAAATAAGAATAATAAAACATATTAAAATTACATTATCTATTTTCCTAATAAGCTTACCTATGATAAAGGTTCGTTTCAATCCATTCAGTGGTTTTTATTTAAAAAAGGTAACCGACTGTCATCCTACTAATAATATTAGTTAGATGAGATTTTAACAAATATCTGTAAACAATGAATCTTAAGTAACATGCTTAATACACAACAGGTGGTACGAGTATCTTCCTTGCTAATATTTGATTTTCTACTCGTATTGTGTGTAATGACGCTGAATCAATGTGTGCTCCCTTCCCATGTGTCATGGCGATTCTGTCGTAGTAAGTGACAGCAAAGGCTTATGTCACAAACTCTACATGACTCAGCACATTTTTGTTCAATAATGGACATCAATTATATTTTTTATTCCTCTCAAATTGGAGATTTAATCAGCTTACCTATTATGGTCTTGATAGCGGAACCAATTTAGTACTTCATTAATAAAAGGCTGGGCAATTTTATGAAATCTATGAAAACAGAAAGTTAGCATTAGTATAATAATGAATAGGGCTAGTCTGTGCCGATATTATATCAGTGTATTTATTTTCGACGATAGAATAATTATAATAAACTAGCGGTCGCCTCCACGGTTTCACCCGCGCGTATTTGTTTTTTTATCCCACCCTTCCCCCAACATAAATACATTCGATGAAATGAACCATCGACGTAACAACTTTCGGGTAAATAACGCATCGTTAAAACAATAATAATCGACTAGCTCCTGCGGAGCCGACGTACAGGATATCCGCCATATACTCATCGAATGCCCAGAGACGCGATACACGGCTGGACCCCCCAAGGACCTGATCATCCTTACCGACGAAGCCACTAAGTAACACTATAACCGTAACCATACGCCATACGAATAAATAAAAAATAAAATCGACTAGTTGTCATCGATGAATTATAATTCGACGAAACGTTTTTCGAAATGGAAGAAGTAGTGAACACCATTTACGGAATCAGTAATCTATGTCACCCCGGGATAGTGTAGCTTTCCAACAGTCAAATATTTTTTTCAAATCGGTGCAGTATTTTCGGAACCCATACAATACAAACAAATCTTTCCTCTTTAAATATTAGTATAGAATATTGTAGTATAGAGTATAGAGGCAATCGTGCTGATTAAGCCAGTACCCATCATTAAAGCGATAACTTAATATCAATGGAGGCCTGCAGTGAGAAAACTTTACTTTTTACAATTCTTATCACCACCATCAATTGTCATAATTTCGCGCAATGATTTGACAGCTAAAACACCGATACGAATCGTATTAATTGAATGTTGCAATAATTAAAGGTTCCTCAGCACTTTAATTTTAAAGTGCTGAGAAACCTATAATGAATAGTTCAGCCGACGGATAACAGACGGGCTGTGAATCTTGTGTACATTCAGTTGTTTTTCTTGGACCCCCGCGGAAAAAAATAATTAACTATCCAATGTAGGTTATTATTGCAGCAATTAAGAATAATGAGAATAAAAATATAACTGAACTTGGTGTACTAACCTACTAATAATCTTTCTCATGATCCAAGTATCAAACATTTAAAGGCAAAAGTTCCCAACTTCCCAGGTTTGGTATTTTTCAACAAAGTCCCAAAACAAACAGAATATCTACAGTCGCTGCATATAGTTGCTGTTATTGTTCGTTCTATTTATATGAAAATGTATATGTTTATGTCATTGGAATATTTGCTGACAAAGTAAAGCTTCCACATACGATAGCGTCAGTTCTCGCTTGGGTCTATAAATCAGCAGCTTGCCTTCCAGTTTTTATTTTAATTTTGATTTCAAAATAAGTGTTAATTAAAAAAAAAGGTTTTTAAAAACATGTCCATGGGTCTAACTATGGACTGGATGGGGACTGACAAAAACATGATAGAATAGTTTAGGCCGAATTTGGTCTCACGCATGTTTGATTTTTTCTTAAATATGCTCTGGTGCCCTCAATGAATGAAACTAGCGAAAGTAAGATGTACCTAATATTATTACAGAGTGTCATATGACTTGTAAATCATAAGTATCTCTACTAGACGTGACATGTCAACTCTTCACATCATCGTTACTAAGATAAGCATCTGTTCTCATACATCTGTTATATTTTTTGCGTAAATTATTTCATCATCTGCCAGTCAAAAGTGGATTACGAATGTTGATGTAGATACATACTTCAAAATACGATTACTTTTTTGATTAAAAAATTTGTCTGCATCACTTCGATTGAAACGATTTTGATTGGTACAAGTATATTGATTTCGATCGATTGATAAATATAGCGTCAGTAAGATCATTGATTTGGACAAATTCAAATATTACATATTCAAGATGGTTGATCCTAGTGGAATCTTATCCACTTTAGAAAATGATATTTATAAATGAAAATAAATTAACTTGTAATGTTGCTGTGTTTCGTAAACTTTAGTTATTTTATTTTGATTATTGTATCTTGTATAAAACCACAAAAGACCGGGAGAAAGAACTTTTCACATTTTGAAATATGGACTATTTATAATCCTGTATTACAAAAAACTAATAAAAAAAATGTTTATACTAGGTCAGTTGGCAGACAGACGCAGCATGTTAGGCAACCACTGCGGCCTATTCCATTGAGGGACGCTTCACCAAAAAGTGTCGCTCCATGTGCTGCCAGACTGGTAGACGCATCTGATCTTCGAGCCTCTGATTTCAAGTGTACTAGCTCTCACATTAGTATTTCCAGAACACAGCCAGAGCTGTTATTTCGGCAGATTTTACCCGGTAGCTAGCCAGTCGGACTCTGAAAAAGCCCTACCATCTACAAATCCCTTGTCCATAAAAATACGTTATGCTATACTGATGACGCCATAGAGTAAAATTCGAATTTGACTACTACCTATTATTTTTATACTTGCATAACAAATGTCCTAGATCGCAGAATGATGTTATTCTTTTCCGTTCTCTGCATGTTCTGTTTACCTGTAAATTTTTGTGCATTGTGTCGTTTCTCTTGAAAGTCTAGTGTGAATGTTTTTATATGTAACAATCGGTAGTAAATATGTTAAATAAAAAAGCAATCAAGTTGAGGTCGGATTCGCATGCAGTTCCGTACCTTCCAGTAAATTTCTAATAACACATATAAATTTCTAGTAACACTCTTCGATTATTTATATTTCGTTAGCATGAGAAATACCGGATATTCTACCTAGGTGGAATAAGTGGAATAGTCGAGAAATACATACTTTTTAATAAACTAGGAAAAAACCGCATTAGTGGTTTGGTTATGTTTGTGTTATATGCCTTGTCCAGGCATAACCATCTTGGTGCAAATAATTGATCATCTAAGGATGTAGGAGACCAAAATTGGATTTTAATTTTAAAGAACGAATGAAATCTTGTTGGTATTTTTTTGTACGGAATTTTAAGTTGAGTGCTTTTCTATAACACCATTGAACGCCTTGACAAAACAATGAACTGTTTGCTTAAGTGATGGTCAGTCTTGAAAAAATATTGGAGTGAAGGTTGGAAACCAGGTCGCGATTGGAAAATATTCCTAATATGACACAATTGTTGGATAGAGTTTATCTATATAAATAAAAAATGAATTGCTGTTCGTTAGTCTCGCTAAAACTCGAGAACGGCTGAACCGATTTGACTTTTAGTCGAAATTTTAGTCTTGAAATATTCGTGGAAAAGCCAGGAAAGATTTTAACGATGTGATTGATACGAAGCTCAGCTAGTTATCAATATTATTGCTCGTATAGTTTCCAAGTGTTTTCTAATAGTTTAGATTTCAATGACGATTTCAACTCTCAAAATGATGTTTCGTCTTCACCACGGATAGGGCTCTGTGATTCTAGTTTAATCTTCTGGGGAATCGCTCGATTAGTTGCATAGTTATATTAAGAAAGAAACAAACAGTATACTTAACGTTACTATGCCTTTTTGGATATAAGGAAGTAATAAAATCTAACATAATATATAAAAAACTAAAATAAAAACAAGTAATTACAAAAAAAGTGAAAACACTAAATCGATTAGTTGATTTTTGATTAGTTATCCATCAAAAGCAAAGCGTAATAAAATCATTAAAAGAACCGTAAGTATATTATTGTAGGCGTTACATTAAAGGCACATTCATCACTGGTCATTGCGTCTGTAAGTCACACGATTGATTTATTAGTCATCATTTAGTGATATATTGACTCTCAGGTTTGGTCTAATTTGTCTATATATGTAACCAATGCCGTAGTAATTTCTGTAAGGATTTTTTCCATCGATCACTATAGAACAGTAGTCAGTAGCAATTATGATGGTTAGAAGACGTTAGCTTTTTATAAATTACAGTTATTATTAAGATAACTATTTTGATTTCGTAAACTTATTCGCCTTTTTTGACAGGGTTATGACCTGGTGCTTGAGTAGCGTGAAGATGATGGTAGGAATTTTAGCACCCACCTATGGATTACTACATTTAGCTCAGCGGGGACGGTCAACATCGTAAGTAAACCTGCACAGTCAAATGGCAGTGTAGCCATAATCCACTTGATTTAGTTCCCTTGTTAAGGGTTACAGACACAGAGTACTTTTTAATATTCTTCTTCTTCTCAGCATATCTGCGTCCACTGCTGGACATATGCCTCTTGCATGGATTTCCAGTGTGCGTGATGCGGCATATCTTGTCCAGGTCGGCCCTGCCGTCTTCCTTAAATCGTCCGACCATCTGGCTGCTGGTCTGCCCACGCTTCGTCTTCCTGTCCGGGGTACCCAGTGCATGGCTATGTGGCTCCATCTATTATCATCACTGCGGCAGATATGTCCGGCCCATTGCCATTTCAGTTTCGCAACCCTTACCCCGATATCGGTGACTTTAGTGCATTGGCGTATGTCTTTGTTCCGAACTCTATCTCGCAAAGAGACTCCCAGCATAGCCCTTTCCATTGCTCTCTGCGCTACCCCGAGTTTATGTATAACCCCAGCAGTAAGCGTCCACTTTAATATTGCCAATTGTAAATAAATCGTAACTCGCAATTAGAATAGTAACTACCGCCAGCCACCAGCTTCTCAGACTGCTTCCTGGATATCATTAATCTGAAGTTATTTTTTTATTTATTTATTTAAGCTTCATTGCACAAATAAAGTACAAAAGGCGGACTTAATGCCTCATGGCATTCTCTCCCAGTCAACCTTTAGGCTAAGCAGAAAGAAACAGTGGGCAGTGCCTATAATACATAAAACTTAAAAAAACAACAGAAATAAACGAAATAATCGTTAGAAGTTAAGTCTAAAAGACTGATTAAATTTCTGAACTATGATGAAGTCAATAACTTAATACATAAAATATAAGTTCTTTGCTTTATACAGTTCATACTAGAAGCGCCCTCTAGCGAGTGTTTCCAATAGCAAATCATCAACACGACCACGCACGGGAGTGCTTGGTAGACTGACTATCATGTAAAGTGAAAGTATACGAAGGCTTATACGCTTCTCGCTAAACTATATAGATGGCATGACTAGCAAAAGACATGCTTAAGCATCTGCACTCTGCAGTGGTTTGGAGTCTTAGCGACTTTCACAAAAACTTAATTCGTGTATGTGTTCCCAGAGCGCGGTAGTGAGTGCACACAAAAATATCTTAGAAGCTGCGCGGTCGCAGACACTTCAATCAGGAAATTCGTTAGTCTCAGTCCAGAGTTTAGCAGATCATGCGTGAAAATACCGGCTAACACTTGGTAATAACTCAGAACCATATAACCAAGATCTTTGACCATCTTCTTTCAATGATCTTTGACCGATTGACATAATAATGCAGTACAAATTCTAGAAAAATAAATCGGTAAAATGGAAGTCAAAATTTCTTAGTACCTTTGTATAAGTAATAAATTAATAATGTTTTATAACAAATCGGCTGTGGTGGTATTAAGGAGTACCACACAAGTTGGCGCTGAGTAGTGTGTACACAACTATATCCAGGCTATTATGATCTATCGACTAGCGGTCGCCTCCGCGCCCGTCCGTTAACTATTCCCCCCTGCCCCTCATATTTCTGAATATCTGATGAAAAGTACTCTGTGTCACCCGGGGATAGTGTAGCTTTCCAACAGTGAAAGAATTTTCACTCCGGTTCGATCGGTTCAGTAGGTTCGGAGCCTATTCAATACAAACAAACAAACAATCAAATCTTTCCTCTTTATAATATTAGTATAGACAAAAGAGATACACTTTCCAAATACTCCTCGTCACGCAGAAGTTTTTATTTATTTTAATTACTAAATACATTAGGCATTTATTGATGACGATTAAAATATTCATTATAAATTACGATGAATTGATATGCATGATTGCAGATAAAAGTAAAACTCTTGCGTTCTTGTGATTTATGTAATGTCGTTCTATGTCCTTACTATTTCGGAGGCGTGTAATGAATGTTGTTTAACGTAAAATATTTGTTCATTAAAATTGACAATATAATAACATTGCATGCGTTCGCTGAACACGAAGAGGTTTTTTTTTTATTGATTGGTTCGTTGTACGAACTCTTCTTAATTGAGATCTAGATGGGGCTGTAATTGTGGCAGTAAGCTGCGAGACACTCCGTTAATTATAAGTACTACTTAACGATTTGCATGATTTTAAATTGGATTAACTCATAACCTACATTAAACTACTAACATTTTTAATTCCACGTTGGAGGAAGCAAATAATAGTAGGTATATCTTTTTCTTATTTCTTTTTAGCTTTCTTTTACCTAATGCGTTTGAGGCAAGTTGCGAATGGAACTATGTATAAAAAACTGATTTGGACAAGGCTATTTAGAATATAGATGACATTGCGTAAGGTCGGGGACATGACATCACAGCTGACGGCTGTCAGCTCGAGTTCATAATAGTTCGGTCATCACAATAACAACGCCAGTCCCAAACACAATCTTTGGATTCATTGATTTCTGATAATAAGGTGTTCCTTTTAGAGAACTAGAAGCCTGAAAGTTGTGTAAAGTAACCGTGCTCCAGAAAGCACGTGAAGCCACTGGCGCGAGCCATGATAGCACAGATAATACATGGTTGTTAGAGAATAGGTAGTACACTTGTGACTTGTGTATTATTATAGGTACCTAACCTTGATGTAGCTATGTGGTGTAGCTCTCCACTAGAACCAAAACTCGCAAGAGAGGATTCTAGTGGGTTTAATCATTTATTAACAGGTAGTGGTTAAAAAATCAAAATCCAAATATTCTTTATTCATGTAGGCCTCAGTGATGCATAAGTGCATCGTCAATTATCAAGGTAATATATTGACTCAACCACTGGATTCGGAATGTACGAGTATTTATCTAGCGAAAAAATACATACCTACATAATCGGAGAATTCATGTTGTATGAACGAAATCGAAAGGTCGAATACAATATAAAACTTATGGACGAGTATAGGAACAATTTATTTTATTAGACTACAGAAGGAACTGTTTTCGATATTGTTGTGAATGTAAAGAATATTATGGAGGAAAATGAGATCAGCATTATTGGACAACAGCACATATTGTAAAATGCGGGGGTTCCGCAGAAAAGTAATTTAAAAAAGCATAATCATCATCATAAAGCTTGAAGCTAAAGATGATGATTTGGGCATCGTTAATTGAAAGACGCGACATTGCGTAAGGTCGCGCGGCAAGTGAGATCGCAGATGGGGCGGTTCATGCATAATGCAGCACTCTCGCGCAGGTTGTTACACCCGAATTCACGCATGCAACCGACTGCTGAGAAAAATACGGCTTAAGTTGTTTTGTTACGGTTCCGTATAGTACCTATATATTCGAGAAGTTTATGTAGGTACTTTATTTAGAAATAAGTAATAATATAAAAATCTGTACTGAATGAAAAATACCCTTACCAAACCTAATCACCTATACAAGAAGTAAATATCATACTTTTAATACCTTTATAATTATGATAAATGTTTTAAAAACTTGAACCACTCATTACTATTTTTTCATTTAAGTGTTATTAATATTTTGTCCTTTCAGTTTACTGAAACTTAGTGCCTATATACTTTTATTATTTTATGATTTCTCGATCACACCTCGGGTTTGTAAACTCCATTAAATTTTGGTTAAGCGTGTTGATTTTGCCAATGAAATGCTATGTATGCTACTTATTAGTTGGCTGTTTACCTCGCGCAAACTTAATACTTTACGGAACCCGAATAAAGTGAAAATCATAAGCGTGAGTAACGCAGTGGACCACGTGCGTTCAACCCCACGAGGTGCGTTCATCTGGATCCATTACACACAGACTCCTCTTAGACCACGCAATATATACAGTGAATCAGAGGAGACAAGAAGCAAAAGAAGGCTCAAAATCGCTCAAAGGGCAATGGATAAGGCTAGTTTAGGGTCTGCGTGATCGCATCAGAAATGATAAGATCCGGTACAATTGTGAGCTTTAAGTGGTAGTGAGCAAGAAACATTGCGAGGAGGACTGACGACGGTTGGGGCGGCCGAAAGTGGTGGACACGAACTGGGAGGCGCAGCCGTGGTAGGCCTACCACAAGTTGGGCCAATGATTAATAAACATTAATATGTGAGTTTCATAGGTGGATCTCTGAAACCAGAGATGCACTTATGAATCGTTAATTTATTATTATCAATTTTGCCAACTTCAGGCTTCTGGGGTGTGAAATGGGTCCACTTCAATGAAGATAATATCTTTAAATCTTCTTTGGGTAAATTCAAACATTACTAGCAAACAAACAATCTTTATGTAATAGTCCATACTGAATAAATCGTAACACATGTATTCGTAAGACTTAATCTGTGGCTGACCTGTGTCTGCCAGCTCATTGTTTTTCAAGTGAATAGATAATTAATTTCAAGTCGCAACATGTAACTAGTGTTTCAGAAAACGTTCCTAACACGGGTTTAATTAAAGAAATTGTGCGCATTCAGTGATGTAACTTGGTAATTAAGCTCTAATGTTTTGGCTATGAAAACGTTCCGAGGGAGATTAATTTGACGCTTATGTAAACCGAGAAGCAGGTAGTAGCTATTATTTAATTTATGCTGATACGGATATTAATCACTGTGAAATATTCCAAACGGCCGCGTTACTGCGTTACTGGTCTCATTGACGAAGTGTTTGAGGATTCGACCACAATGTTACTAGGTCGTCAGTTCGATCCGTTGTGATTTGTCTTGCATAAACGTGCTTAAGATGGTACTGTGTACTGTAAAGAGCTCAAAATCTGCCCTTACCCCAATCTGTCTCTAAGTAATAGGATTGAAATACCTTTTAAAATCGTCTAGAGAAAGGCACTTCTTACAGTAAACACTTGCTGGATAAAAACCTCTTTAAAATTTGTGAAAAAAAAATCGAATAGACGAATGCTAATAAATTATTATTAATAGTCAAGGGTCAAGACGATTTATAAATCTTGCGTTTCAAAGTGCTTGTATTGACACTCGAGATGAGTGATTGAAGGTAATTATCAGGTATAATAATACTAATATTTTCCCATTTGTTTGAGAACTATGCAAATAAATTATCAAAACTGTCAATGAAGTCGTAACATTAATCGATAATAAAAAATAACATGTGTGACCTTTAGCCTCCCATTCATCATAATTTGGTTCCCTGTCTTTTAAATAGTAAAAATTAAAAGACAAGGGTAGGTTTGCGGGCATAACTTTAGAACGACTGCCAGGCATTTTTTTATGTCAATTTTCAGTTAGTATACAGGCACGAAGACCTTCTGACGGTAAGCTGCCACTGCGGCCTATTCCATTGATGGAAACTTCTCCTGGAATCATAGCTTAACGCTGCTCTGATGATCGAGTCTTTAATTTCTGTTCTGTAAGTAATAATGTTTATTTGTTGTGTGGCAACCAATAATACAAGCTATGCTTAGTTTTGGGGCAAACGGCGCTGTGTTCATAAAGTCAAAGGATTTACGAGTAACACACATTTTATTTGTATCCAATTGTCATTTTTGACACCAAGGCCAAGGACGACCTGTGTCTTAAAATAATCCTGTGGTCTTAAAAATAGCAGTCTAGATGTTATCAATAACTGTTCCGTTCCTGTATGATATTTCACACCTGGCCTTTCACTTGGCAATGACAATGGAATAACGTTATAATTTAGCCGTTTCGAATTACAGCAGGTTTCATAACGAGACGTATCGGTGTGTTATTATAACAGCTTTTTAATTGTTCTGATGGTTTTCGCTATAGTTTATGTTTGCGATGAGAACAGATTTGCGATAATCTTTTCCCCGTTATTCAATAACAGATTTCTATCGCGTTAGAAAGTTTTGATACAAACTATTCATTTAAATATGCTTTTTTAAAGCATCGTAATTATAATTTTAATTTTCGAATGTTATTATTATGTCTTAATAAAGATGAGTCAGCGCCAATATTAATTAACACTATCTAATAGTCCTATTTACAATTTCTCTTATAATTTGTACACCTAGATTGATATACGCTAGGGACCCACACAGCACAGTATTTTTTTTTGTAGTCATCAGTCATCAGTACAGCTGAATTAAGTAAGTCAACAGGATACAGACCTGCGCCCTAGAAACCTTGCCCTGAATGCTAAATGCGACCAGGTAACACACATTAAAAGATTCATTTATTTCAGTTTGATATTCTTTCTCACTCACTTTGTCCATTGTCCGTCTTCTATATTATAAGAGGTTGATACACGTCCCAGCAAACATATTGAGATCGGGTGGGGATTGCGCAGAACGCGAATTTTGAGCTGCGTGCGCTCTATTTGTCAGAAGAAAACCTCTGACCAATAGCGCGCGCGGGCGAAAGGAGATTCACGCGCGCCATTGGTCATCCGCAAGTGCACATGCACGAACTTTCGCCCACTCCGTCGACCGATGGTCAAGAAGTTTGCCGGCAATGGTACTTCTCCGGTTGAGCCGGCCCGTTTTGACTGACAGCCGGGAACTGTCTACAGGATAGCTCTACTACTGTGTTGACCAAAATACCATTAAGGCCATGGTGTCACCTGTCAATTTCTAGGGTTTTGCTGTTTTAGCCTTGGGTTTAGTTGTGGGCAAGATTCTTTCAGAGTTCAGTTGTTTCAAATTGCAACTTGTGAGCATAGGTATATTATGAGCATACTTAAGTGGTAATAAACTGTCTTAGTGCTAAGGGGAGTTATAAATTTTATTAGGTAACAACTTGTCGTATCCACTCGCATTACAGCTCTATGTATTTAATCTGTGGCCTGTGTACCTGCCTGATGAAGCTGCTCACATAATTCGTATCATTCATCATCATTCTCTGTTGTCATGATTAGAGAGGAATGCTACAAGCTGGAAGTCTTAGCGAACAATGGATTCACGTAACGTCTATACTTTTTCCAAGCATTGTCCAAGCAGAACGTACGAATTGGATCGTTACATATATTTTTGATGAAACAGTTTCAAATAACTCTTCTAATTACTAATAATGACTTTATTTCCTGTAAACATAATGACTGAAGGACATTAAATCATTTATTAAGCAAATTAATTTACGTAATTAATTAATTTGCACCTCATTTATTTACCTTACCCCAGCGCCTAGACATAAATGGAAGTAACGCTAACACATAAGCCCACAGGGGAGTAGCACTTCAGAATTGTTGTGCTATATTTCCGTGGATGAGTAACTTAGCCAATGAACATTGGGCAAGCTGTTGGTAGCGGGAAGACATCATCTGATCTTCGAGCCTTTAATTTCAAGTGTACTGGCTCCCACATTAATATTGCCGGAACACAGCCGGAGCTGTTATGGCGGCAGATTTTTGCCAAAGTTTGGTTTTTCCTTAAAGCGTCGTGTTTCCAACAGGCGTCCGTAACCGCTATGCGTATGCTTATGCGTCTTTACCATCAGCTTCCGAATGAGTCTATCCATCAAAACGAACCGGCAAGAATCTTGACAGTTGCCAAAATTTTACAACACTTATTTAAATTAGCCGAAGAATTAATAAAATCAATTACTAATAAGTTTAAATCAATAAATTCAACCGCTGATTGGATGATCATTCATCATCTCTAATTATATGAAGATACGCTGTTAAAATTAATTATTTTGATGTTTTAACAACGTAAGAAGTTTCTCAAGTATAAACTAGATTGGAACACGTTATTACTTAAATGATTGACGAGTAAACATTAGATTACGAAGTATATTTGGTGTATCATTTCGGAATCTTTAAAAGTAGCACTCTTTACGAAATATTTGATTTTCTACTCATTTGTACAAGGTTATGAATGGTTTATTAATATTTTATTCGATGAAATAATGTGACAATAAAATCCTAGCAAAATATCTAGTAATTATTGTTTCATTGTAAATTGCTCGTTTCTGATAAAAATCACATCTTCGAACGCCTATAGGCCTGGTGCTAGGTTCAGAGGTCAGATATTTATGACTAAACTCAGGCTTGTTATACCAATACGTATTACATGCCCATCATTATTGAAGGCCTTTACTCTGCAATGGCACGCTATGCCCCACAGTGGGGTATTATAAGGCTGATACCTTCGTTGGGGACGGGTCGGTCAATCGCCACAAGGCGGGCACCGGCTCGTCCCTCTTCGGGTGTGAATGGAAACCGGGGGAGTTAAGTGGGTAGTGGACGAGCAGTCCTGAGTCCCACACACGGCCGCAGGTCTCGCTAGCCTGCGGTTATGGTGCGTAAAAGCATTCTCCTCCGAGAAAAAAAAAGCTGATACCTTACTTTGAAGAATATATTATATAAACTAGAAGTCTTTAACATTCAGTGCCTGTTTCATATAACAGAGGAATAAATAAATATGCCATACCATAAATAGAGTGTCCATAAGATGACAGTAATGCTTGTTACATAACGCAGATCATAATATGCGCGCGAGCCGGTTACACACAGTTTACAGCTATGTTGTAAGCTCGCTAGTAACTCATCCTACAATCTAAGTCTGGGAGCGTGTGTATGTGAAACCAGGTCGGAGTGGCTGTAGCTTATAATTAATAATACACTTTGTAATCTAGTGTCGAATGGTAATTCTCAGATCCCACGGGAATCTAGTGGGGAATGGTTAAGTTTCAGATTTCTCGGGATAGAAACAGTGCTATATTTACACAACACTTCGGCTTATTTTATTGCCCCACTCCAGGGCAAAGGCAGCCATCATTGAAATCAGTCATCGCTACAATGAATTGTACTCTCGCTTGCCAAATGTGGATTGGTAATCTTGAATCCAAGATTTGTCCGAAAAAACCGACACTTTTGCTCGACTCGGGAATTGCACCTAAGACCCCGAGATCAGGGTCCGATATACTAGTATAATACCAGGGATAATCGAGCCATACAGCCTGCTGAGTGCTGTATTTAGAGAAATAGGAGAAATGTGAGAAAGTATGTCAATTCTCGCCAATAACTGGTACCTAAATAGATGAAGCTCCACTAACCTTTAATCTACCAATTCCCAGGAATGAGGATAGCTGCTAGCTTTTACGCACGGACACTAGAGCAATAGTACAGATTCACAGTCTATTATGGATTCTTGTACGAAAAAGATCACACAAACACAATTTCGACTTGGCCATGACACAAAATAACACATAAAACGTTCACGCAGTCACGTCATACTTAGGATATGGGACACGTTCTTTCTCCGAAGGCATAAGGCGACTGACTACACTATCATCCTAAACTTTGGTAGAGGTAAAAAATTATAGAAGAACAATATCACCCCAATCTACCCACCATAATGACAAGGATTGTTTATGCACGATACTTGTTTTTAAAGGATTTGTTTTGGATTCAAACATATTATCTACACTTCTTTAATCGGGTATCGGTGGGTATTTTAAAATTTTAAGTCCCAGCCAGAAGAATCACTCGAGCGATAAACTTATTTGTTTTATAATGTCAGGATAAATAAATCAACAATTTGCAAATTCTAATTACAACAATTACTAAATATGTATATTTATTTCGGTGCCTTCGGGGATTAAGTATCAGAATCAATAATGACGTTCCTTACTTTAATCATATTGAATATAAAATCATTTGTGACTAATGCTGGCCATACACCATCAAGCCTATCGTCAAATCGGCTTGATCCAATCGATTGGATCAAGCCAATTTGACCGTGTGTGGGCGTGCATTGGCTAGACAACTCGAGTTATCAAGCCAATCCACGCCCACACACCGTCAAATTGGCTTGATCCAATCGATTGGATCAACAAGCCGATTTGACGAGAGGCTTGATGGTGTATGGTCAGCATAATATTCTGTCTTCTAAAATGAATCGAAGGACACTACTGAGGTAATATGTAGAGATTTTGCCAAATTCACCTGACCGAGAAATGAACCCGGAAACTAATGCGCCGCAGGCGCAGGCGAGCATCTCAACCGTCGAGGTCACCTAGCTTTCATAATACATCGATAATCAATATATTAAGCTTCTTTTGATTGATTATTCTGGCGGGTATTTACTAACGTGCATTGCAAGGAAACAAATTGCATTGCATCAGTGAAAACTTAACTTTATCATGTATTTTAATAAGCCTTTCTCCTGGTCATGTAAATAAATATCTCTGGACATTATTCACACAGCGCCATCTAGCCCCAAACTAAGCATTAGCTTGTACTTGGGTGCCAGACAACGGATAAACATTACTTTTATACTTTTTTGTAAATACATACATATTATACATAAAACACCAACAAACATTTTAATGCACACAACTGTTTGTGCCGTGCGGGGATCGAACCCGCGACCTCTGGTGTAATAGCCGACTTCTCGACCATTATACCAAATGTATGGGCAACATAATTAAAACAACATTAATGTAAGATTCATGTCAAGACTGTACGAAAACTTCTAAATCTTTTGAGTTCCTTGTTCGAAGGATAATGCGGTATACTCATGGTAGCGAGTAGAGTGTCTTGTGGGACTCGGGCCTAAAAGTCCTACTACCCACTAAACTCCCCGGTTTTCACTGCACACTGGTACCTGCCTGCAATGGGCAACGGTGATCGCTTACGATTTTTAGGTTATCAGGTGGTCTCGGGGATGGGCTAGTTAATAGTCACAAGGCTGGCACCAGCTCGTCCCAATCGGGAAGGGGAACTGGGGGAGTTAAGTGAGTAGTGGACGCTTTAGTCTCGAGTCCCACACACGGCCGCGGTCTAGCCAGCTTACGGTTATGGTGCATAAACGCATTCCCCTCCGAATAAAAAAGGTTATCAGGTTTATCTCCCTCTTGCCTCTTACATAAAAAAGACACTTATTACCTAAATCTAACAGTTTAGAAGTTAAACTGTTACAATGAGTCATCTATTGCAGTCTCTCGTGTTGTTCAATTACTAAAAGATAAAAACCGTAACTAATTTGTATTTTTGCAAGACATGTTCACCTTCGTAAAACGTAAAAGTCCATTGAACAAAATCAAGATTAAAATACCAGAAAACCATAAATGGGCAGAGTTTGTTCATTGCCTCAATTCAAAAGTAGACGAGTTGCATTGAGCAACAATCCTAAAACAACCACAAGTGTCAATTAAATTTGATATATCCAGTAAGTAGCTAAAGGTAAGATGCTCCAAAATCACGCAAGAGCTCAATTACAACACGATGATTTATCGTAGCTATGATCATCGCTAAGTAGCTGTCGAAACCAGCGCAGATGACTTCGCTCATTCAACTCTGCCGCGGTATTTGGTAAAAAAGCGTACAAAGAGCGAGGACAAGATGCGTAGGTGATTCTTATTGCGTTTGTATATGGGAGATAATCGAGTGTTTGATCAGCTGTTGAGTAAAGCCTGCTGTCTACATTATAGTTACCATATCGAGTATTGCTTACTTAATTTCGTCTTTTTTTCTTCACAGCTTGCGATTCCAAGTCACTGTAAAGTTTGTCACGCTACCAATCTCCTAATATAATGAAACCCATCGGTGGCTAAGATGCTTAAAATAATAGTCAATGATTTTTTTTTTCAAGTATATAATGCACGTATACTATGAATATAGGCTAATGCCTATAGTCACTTGTAGTGAACTGAGTTTAAATTCCGGGTTCATATAAATAAAAGTTTGGAAATCAGTCACCTATTATTTAAAACTGTAATTACGGTATTTTACCAGTCTAGACATACATATCATACCTACATACTGCTTTCTACTGATGTTTCGCTGACTATATAAACACAAAGCATTAAGATGGCGGTAAAAATATTATTTCTCTACACGTGACTGGCGCGCACCGTATGTCTTACAACACAGCTTATGGTCTCTCCGTCTGAATAACAAACACCGTTCAGTTGGTTCAGTCGTAACTCCAGCTTCCAACGATACTTTGACGTAACTTACAACCAACTCATCAATTCACTGTCAGAATAAAATGTGTTATTTGTGTTTCAGAGCATTTTCTTCTAGTGAACTATTGTACAAATAATGTAGCATGTAAAATTTTTTTTTTGTAGTACTAACATTAAATTGTCGTCTTAACTAATGGTATTTTCAAAAAAAGGAGGAAGAATTTCACAAATTAATTTGACCTCAAAAAAAGTAATTTAATGAACACTTAATGTTATTTTTGGAGTCGGTGTCATCCATCCATGTCGTCGTCGGGTTTTCTAGTTTCAAATTGCATTTTTTACAATTCGATTTCTTTTACTTTATACGTACTGTTATCATCATCATCTCAGCGTATTCCCGATTGCATCTAGTATGGCGCTCAGGGTCCGCTTCGACTATGATCCTAGATTTGACAAGCCTGGTTATGACAATCGAGTGATTGTCTTCTCCGTAGCTCCGTAACCCTTACAAGGGAAACCAATCCTACTTGGAACATAGTCGGGACCATGTGCCTTCCGAAGCACGGAATCATCATTTTTTTCAGTGATTCAAGCCTAGAAATAATTACACAAGATGATGCTCCCCGCGGGATTCGACCCACGACCTCCGGGTTTTAGTGCCCAACGCTTTAACCACTGTACCACGGAGGCAGTCATTTATGCCTACTATTATAATATTCTTTAATGTTTTGAACAATAAAAAACTACTTTAACTATTCATCAATACTCTTGTTTCTGTAACATTTTCTAATCTACGATTAGCTAAGGGCAACTTGCCCACACTAAAAGGCTAATGACCTCTCCGACCTTCCGTAATCAAAGCTATCAGTATGACATAACCTAACATTCGTACGCATAGCAAATTACAGTTCTCATTACCTACTACATTTCGATTTCTAGCACAGATGAGAAATCAGACCAGTTGTAGTACAGGAGGTGATAAAATAACAGACAAATTAATGTAGGTAATATAAAAAAAATCATATAGCTACAATTTTAAAGTATATGTAGTACATTTACTGCTTGATGAATATAGGTATATATTTAAATGCCTAAATTAAACTGAATCTGAATGTAATCTTTTGAGCGACTGCACCGTATTATTTATATCATTTTTGTAATTGTAGTGATTTTTGTAGTGATTGTATTATCAAGAAAAAGATTTTTTTAAACGTAATATCCAAAAAACTGACGTTTTTCTAGTCATGACACTATCCATGCGAAGCTATAATAAATATATCTACATATTCTTTAGTCCTTTTACTATCAAAATCTCAATGTTCAATTTAAGCTGCATATTTCGCGTCAGCTCTCGTACTAATTTCACACGGGTTTAAATAGAAATTTACGGAATCGTACACTCTCGTGACCTCCGACCAGACGTAAGTATGCGCATTTATTATGTGTTACATGATTGCAAGTAAAAGGTACTAATTGAATATGCATTCAGAAACTAATTTTAGGCTTATTTAATCGTATTTTAATTAAAATTTTCTCTACATCATCAATGTTATCGATATCATTATTATATTATGTAGTTTGTAAAAAGAACAACTTCCGTTAATAAATTGTAGCTTGGATAGTGTCCTTACTAAACAAAGTCTCTTTTTCCTGATCTCTGGGTACGCTAGGACCATGATCCAGAATTTGGCAATTCCGTTTAATAACTGGACTTACCATCTGACATCTGTAACCCTTCACATGGAAACTTTACCAAATGGACCAACGCCACACAGCCATTTGACTGTACATGTTTCCAGTCCGTGTTTTTCCTAACTGCTAAGGTAAGCAAATCCATTATTATTCTCATTAAAAGACGATGCGCGTGGACCTCACGTGTGCGAAGTCGATGGTTCGAAGCGATGCTTGAAACCACTTCGCTACAATAGCTCTACTATAAGATTAAGCGATTCTGCAATGGGTTTAAATATCTGCCCCACGATGACGACTTGCCCCATATTCCAGATGACCCCTTTTTTGCAGAGAATAATGCGTTTAGGCGCCACTTCCATAGGCAAGCTAGACCTGAAGCCTTGCATGGGTCTCAGGGTACGTCCCACTAACTCCAAAATCCAGTTTTCTTTTCACAACCGATTTTTCTAGTATCCCTATTAGACTTTTCCTGTAAACAAGGAGTATATTTTTATCAAGTCACCATTTCATTTTTGATGAGTAAGAGAGTTCCGTTGCAAAATCGCACGTTAAGCTGAACACTGTAATAAATACCAACTGTAAACTTTTTCCAACGCCAATTCATTGAGAAAGCTGTGAAATAACACTTCAAGCGCGAAGATGATTATTAATGCTCAATACTAAAAGTAATAAAGGAGAAGTCGGTTATAAATAAGCTTATTCCGTTTACGATATTGGACAGTCAGCTGACCTGCCAATTGTCAGAGCATCCGTGAGATGCAAGAATATTCAGAAAATGCAAGATACTGACGATTCGCAAAATCAGTAACATATCTAACTATACAAATATAAAGTTGTTTAACTTTGAAATTGAATCCATACTGCCAACAATGAATACACTTTTTAAGAACTTAATGTGTCTTTAAATACATAGTTTATTTTTTATTTAAGTGCTAAGAGCAACTTAGAGAATATTTTTTGCATTCAAAGAACCAAACGACATTTTATAAAAAATTTTATATCAAAATGGTCCATCATTGCAATTCAAATTCCTCGTTACGACAAATTACGGCCTGGTCTTGATCGTCACGTGTGTCAAATAACGGTTTAAGATTTTTTTATTGCAATGTGTAACAAGACGAGCAGATCGTACACCTGATGGTGAGCGCCACGTCTGCCCCTAGACAGTTTAGTGCCAAACAGTAACTGAGCAGTTACTGTCTGGCACCGCCCTGCGCTCGCTTCACCGAGACGACAGTTATTAGGTCTCTTAAACCCAGTAATTTTACTGGCAAAAAAAAACACAGTCGTAATTGAAATGCATCTTTTATCTTATCTAAACTAATTTTATAAAGAGGAAAGATTTGATTGTTTGTTTGTATTATTTTATTATAGGCTCCGAAAATACTGAACCGATTTGAATAATTCTTTCACTGTTCGAAAGCTACACTATCCCCGGTGAACATACTTTTTATCCCGGAAATGTGTGTGTGGGGAAGAGGGGATATTTGAAAAAAGAAATTACTTGATAACTATGTATATAGACTGCGTAAATAGATAGACAAGATGAATGAAGAAACGTAATAGCAACGACCTTTTCAAAGAATACCTAGCAGGCAGTGACACAGAAAACGCTAGGAAAAAACCTTCAGAAAAATTTGAAACGTCGTGTAAAAGAAAAACAAAACCTTTAATTTACTTATTGCCAGTGCTACTTTAAAATAACAAAATAACCACGACGGTTACATCAAATTATTAACCAAGCAGGTTAATATAACTTAAAAAAAAAAAATGCTGGCTAAATTAGTCAGAAAAAATCTACGCCATTAAAGAAAAAAAGTATTTGATTTACTTTTTATTGCTGTCAAATTTCAGAAGCATTGTTGCCAGTGCCTCTTCAAAATAAAGAAGGTCAATGGTCTTTTCAAAACTATTTGATATTCTTTTTAAAAAAGAGATTTGTTTCTATTGCTGTCAAATTAGGTAATCGTAACTCTGATGCCAGTTACATTGAAAAAACCAAGCAGGTTATTATGCAAATATTTCATTTGATGCTGGCTAGATTCTTCAGAAAAAAAATCTTAACGCCTCTATAGGAAAAAGAAACAATTATTTTCTTTTTATTATGTACTGTCAAAATAAATCGAAATTATGCTGCTAGCGTTTTTAATGATCCAAAAAAGGTTGCATGTTATTTGAAATGAATGATAATGAGATACAAAAAAATTAAAATCTACTACTAAAATATTAGTATTTTATTTAGTCGAAACAGAATAAATATTTGGTCATCGAAACTACTGAACCGATTTGAAAAATTCTTCATTGTTGGAAAGCTAAACTATTCTCGGGCGACATAGGGTACTTTTTATCCCGGCAATGTGGGGGGAAGGGAAGGGATATTTGAAAAAAGAAATTACGCGCGGGTGAAACCGCGGAGGCGGTCGGCCGCTAGTACAGTCATATATTCTTACTGGGAATATTGAGCTAGTCTCAATGAATGTCAGAAATTAGTGTTAGAATGTCCTGTTTTGTTTTCAGAAACGCTATGTTCTAATTGTACCGTAATCAACAACAAAATGTCTTAAATTGCGAACTGCCTGCAACATGTAATTGCGATTGTAATAATCGCTGCATTGCTCTTGCGCATAATGTGTTAAACGGAACTGCAGCCCGCTTTAATTTAAAATTATTGCTTTTTCAAACTTCTTCCGGTCCGAACCTAAGAATTGAATTATTAATAAAATGAGTAACAATGCAGATTGTTATTTTTTTTTTTTGAATAAGTAGCGCGAGACGAATTGTAATAGTTTTTGGGGGTTAGTAGTCGATTCGCACGAAAATAATTCGCACGAAAGTGCGAATCGACAACTTTCAAAAATAACATTATTTTTAGTAGTCGATTCGCCCGAATGAATTTTGATCGCGTGCGAGTCGACCCCTTTAAGAATTGATAGTGGGCGATTCGCACTTTTGCAATATTATGTGCATAAAAAAAGAACAAAGTACAGTCGTGTACAGGAAATCTTTATAATAATATTAACCTATTCGCTATCTATATACCTTACAGCATACAGAATCAATTAAATTTCAAATGTTATATTTTTTCGGACAGGGAACATGTTAAATTATAAACTAATATCATTAAGCGTTAAATTATATTTGATAACTTTAATATTAAAATGACACCAAAAATTAGAAACGAATATGTATAAACGTATTACGTAAAGCATTACACGCTTAAGTACCTCGGAGCAATACCTTAAAGAGAGCCCCGTTAAACTTACACAATTTCGCTTGCATTTTCACTATGCAAGTTGACATTATTTGCTTATTTCTATAATTTTTCTAATTAGAATATACATGTATCTCTTACATCGTTCTAAAGTTCGCGTTAATTCTAATTAGAAAACATAACTTACATATTGATTACAACAATTTTTCTAGAATCTTATCTCTACGTAAAAAGTTCTTCTTACAAAACTATGATTCTTACACATTCTATGCTTAATCCCTATTACAGTTCTTGCGTAACTAATTGGATTTATATTTATTTCACTTATTTACAATAAATCCTACGTAACAAAATAAAATTTAACCTAGTATAAGCATAAATTGAGATTTTGTCTCCGCTGTCCTTAACACGTTTCTAATTTTTGGTGTCATTTTAATATTAAAGTGTTCAAATATAATTTAACGCTTAATGATATTAGTTTATAATTTAACATGTTTCCTGTCCGAAAAAAATATAACATTTGAAATTTAATTGATTCTGTATGCTGTAAGATATATAGACAAGGAATATGTTAATAATATTATAAATATTATAAAGATTTCCTGACACGACTGTACTTTGATTGTTTTTTATCCACATTCTGCAAAAGTGCGAATCGCCTACTATCAATTCTTAAAGGGGTCGACTCGCACGCGATTAAAATTCGTTCGGGCGAATTGACTACTATAAATAATATTATTTTTGAAAGTTGTCGATTCGCACTTTAGTGCGAATTATTTTCGTGCGAATCGACTACTAACCCGTTTTTGGTGATGAAATTTAGTGCCGAAGCTTATTTAATAGGCACTTACTTAAATTAAGCATTCGTTACTAATTTAAACTAGTTCTAGTTTGTTTTTATAATTTATTAGATCAAGTAGAATATGAAATGACAGTAATTGTGGGTTTCGGTAGAATTCCAAAAAAGTTCCATTAACAATTCATTAAAGTTTTCACATTAAAGTTTTTAAAGAATTACATGATTTTCAATGAGGTAATTGGGGCATTCCCTATACTAAGAGTAAACTGGAACTGTACTATTTTACATACTTCACGTTGTTTTTAGGATATCCTGGCTGTGTTAAATCAATTTTGTTAACGCTTAGATAATATTCTGCAGAATCTTGTTTCTCGTCAATTAATAATTAAATGCATATTAGTTTGTCCGCTTTTAATAGATTTTGCCCAAAGCTTTTAAATTATCACTGGTTGCGGCATTCGAAAGAAATTCTTTATAAGAAATCGACAAAATATTGCCAGAGTTACCTCTACTAAAAAATTGCAAAATGTGTATTTAAAAAAGTTATCAGTTTAGATACTATCTTGTGTTTCGCTGTCTCAACTTTTAATTAGGCACATTAATGTGGGGTCGAGGGTTGGAATAAAAGGGTTTCTTGATTTAGATTCAACTGGATATATTTATTTGACTTTTTCACACACAGATTCGTCGTATCGCGGTTAGCGGCCATTCGTCGTCTATCTCTCTCGCACACATACACCCTCTCACTCACTTCAATCTTACGTCATCTCAATTCGCTCTTGTATTGCATCCTCATTGGTCACACAGTTCTAAATTCACTCATTTCATTCATTTCTCGCAACATAAGCATTCTCATTGGCCACACTATCTAAATCCATTCAGACATCGTTCATACGTACACAAATTTCACTCACTACGTCATTATAGTTCACTCATCCATCTACCAAATTACCAATCCCACATTCGGCCATTCCTGCACAATGTCTGTCCTCAGACATTCGCTGCATTCATTCCCCATCATCTATTTCTTACATTCATTTCATTCCCACACATAACATCATCATCATCATCTTTCACAACAGTCGTATCATCAGCTTTAAATAACAATCAGAAACATCATAACATCACACACAACATTCTTTTCCAACAAATAAAACATACTTTCATCACTCCCACATATACCTCGGAAAATAAAACAACATAAAAACTTATAATAATTACTCTAGGTAAGTCTAGAAGCTATAGGCACATAGCTTATTACTAAAATGTTTAGGTCTACATGGATTACAACAACGCTACTCTTGCAACAACTTTCTTTAGTTAGTGGTATTTAACATACATAAGCAATCTTTATTAACTTAATTAATTACATAAATCAGAAAAGGTTATCCCCTTTTTCATGATACATTAACATTTTAAAGTTAGATTACACACAACGGCATAATAATGTTTTAACAAAACAATTCTTTTACATTTAGGTTACATGTTACACAGGCAATAAAAATATACCAATACAGAACAACATTTTCTTTCTGTGCAATGAGCTTTACACAAATAAACAAATTCTTTCATCCATCATTCTCACACACTAATAAAAATAAAGTTACATTTACACACCTTACTTACTCCGGCCAACCTTTCATATGGTCTGCCACGGTGGAAGTTTTATTGGGACCTTCAGAATATGGATCAACTTTCTCCACATCATACCTGTCATTACGCTTGACCTTAGTGACTCGGTATGGTCCAAAATACTTGGGCTTTAACTTTAACCCTGGGCCAAACTGTGTGCGTTTTATTGCAACCATCTCTCCTTCCTGGTACTTCCTGCTTTCTTTTCTACTTTTATTAAAATTTCTTCTATTTTCTTCTTGTACATCTAATATCTGTTGTTTTGCCAATTTTCTAAGTTCTTCTCTATTCTCAGTGAAACTATTTAATTCTTCCTGTTTTATCATTTCCAATATTTTAATATCCTCTTTTCTGTTCATCTTAGTGCCTATCAATAGTTCAAATGGGCTTGTATTTATACTGCGCTGGTAAGTGCTATTTAGTGCTTGTTGAACTCTGCCAACCTTCTTGTACCAAAGAGAAGGTTCTTCAATTGACATCTTGGTTAATATCGCTATCAAAACTCGGTGTATTCTCTCTACTTGTCCATTACTACGTGGAACACCTGTGGTGATAACAATATGATCAATGTTTTCATTCTTACAATATTCTGCAAACTCACTGCTAGTGAAGGCCGTCCCTCTGTCTGTGATAACTCGTCTTGGATTCTCAAATACTTGTTGATGAATTCTCAGCTTATCAACAGTCTCCTTTGCCGTCGTAGATTTAGTTGGAAACAACCAAACAAACTTTGTGAAGGCATCTACTATTGTCAAAATGTGATTGTACTGCTTCTTGGTCTCTACTTCTTGATTATAAATTTTTAATACCGGTTCACTGGATAACTTCTTGTTGAGCTCGTTAAACACTTGTCTGTGCTCTTCATTAAATATAAATTTACAATTTTTCTTCAACAAATCTGTTAATGGCTGTGCTATTTGGGCATAATTTGGTATACATTTTCTGAAATAAGAACACAGTCCTAAAAATCTATATAAGAATTCATAATGTCCTGTCGTGAAAATAAATGCAGTATACTTAAATGAGAGTGGGTTTACACGGAAATGAAATAAACTATTTTTTAAATCTATCACACTGAACACCGTCGCTGAAGCCAACTTGTCTATATGGTCATCGACTACTGGAAGTGGAAACTCATCCTTGACCATCTTTTTGTTAATTCGTCTGTAATCCACACATATTCGTATAGTTCCATCTTTCTTTCTAACCAACACAAGAGGGCTTGAATACTCTGAAAAACTCACCTGAATTATTCCATCGTGTAACCATTCCCTTATCTGCTTATCCACATCCTCTTGTTCCTTCGGCGAAATACGTCTAGGTCGCTGTGCAACAGGTATGTCATCCTTCAAAATGATTTTCAACTCAATCGGCGGCTCCTTGGTTTGACACGGTTGGTAGCTGTCAACTAACCTCAAAACCTCTTCTTTCACTGCTGGGCTGGCAATGTAACCTATACAATCAGAAACACATGCTACACAATCCACATCACGCAACCATTCGACTTTTGGATTTACCCAAACACACCCATCTTTCATAACAGTGACCACTTTTTGCAAAAACTCATTGCCCAAAATTATATTACATGGGATACTACGTTCTGGTACAATATGAAACAAAACCTCGTCATAAAAGTTATTATCTATACATAAAGAAATAGAACAAATACCTATTGAGTTCACTTTGGCAAAACCTATACCCGTTAATGTTATGTTTACTTTCTCATCGTAATTTACAAGACCTAATGCACTAAAACACTCGCGAGACATAAGATTAACGTCACTTCCCGAATCGATTAACGCTTGTACACTTTTATTATTAATTTCTACGTTTTTCACCGGTCTTTTCGCCATTGGAATACAATTTCGCAGTTTGTTTTTGTTTACATCCGAGCTGTCAAAAGTGTCAAAATGGTGGTCCTCGTCTGTTTTATCGACACCGCTGTCATGGCTTCGCATCGATTGGTTGATCGATGACGTCGTCGGTAAAACAGTAGCGTCAGTGGCGCCGTCGTGCGTCGAAGAGACATAAACTTGTTTGGGCTGAAGTTCGCGACGTTGAATGCGTTCACTCCGGTCACCAACTCGTTCATTATTTCGTGTTTGCTCCGCTGCTTGCGCGTTGTCGGCCATTTTGAATGATTTTTGCATGTTGTTGCATTCCGCCGATAAATGCCCGAACTTATTGCAGTTAAAACACTTTCTGCCTTGCGTTTTATATGGACACACAGCCGAAATATGGTTTTTGCCACCACAACTGTAACACCTCACTTGCGTGTCTTGCGCTTGCGTTCTTGCCTTGTGATGTTCGCTTGTTTTTGCCTGCGACGTCCGCTTTGATTTCGCTGCGATAGTTTCATATATCTTAAGCTTTGATTTGAGATCGTCGTATGTCTTGACACCGTACAGCATAACCTTGTTTATCTCGTCATCGTCTATACCTTGCACTATGTACTTGATGGTAACGTAGTCTGGCAATTTACCGCGTTTTCCTAGGGCCTTCATTTGTAGCATATAGTCGAAACATGATTCTTGCCGTCGTTTACGCCGTGCGGAAAGCATTTCATGGATGGCTTTAGCGTCTATACCATCTGAGAACTCTCTGCTTATTGCAGCTTTCAACTCATCCCAGTCCGTGAAGATTTTTTCGCTTTGTATCCACAGCGCCGCCGTGCCCGTCAATGAGCGCCTTGCCACCAAGAGTTTCTGGGTGGAAGTCCAGTTAAAAATTTCAGCATTTTCATCAATGTTCTGAATCCACGTCGTCACAGAGTAGTATTCGTCGTTCCCGGAGAACTTCGGAACAAGCTCCTCGGCCAGGTGAAGCATGCTGGCATTGCCACCGCGTGGGCTACTTCGGTCGTTGTCGTCGTCGCTCAGGTAATCCTGGTGTTTGCTGCCCCGTCGTCCCTTTGGCATCGTCGTCGTCGTTGTTATGGTCGTAGTGTAGGGCTGGAGCGTCTTTCCAGGTGTTTTCGTCGTGACTTCGTAACACCGCGCGTCGTGGTTTTGGCCGTCTCGTCGTAGCTCGTAGTGAAAATCCGAAATCCGTATTCCACCTCGATCCCGGACGAGCCCCCAAAAGTTTGTGGGGTCGAGGGTTGGAATAAAAGGGTTTCTTGATTTAGATTCAACTGGATATATTTATTTGACTTTTTCACACACAGATTCGTCGTATCGCGGTTAGCGGCCATTCGTCGTCTATCTCTCTCGCACACATACACCCTCTCACTCACTTCAATCTTACGTCATCTCAATTCGCTCTTGTATTGCATCCTCATTGGTCACACAGTTCTAAATTCACTCATTTCATTCATTTCTCGCAACATAAGCATTCTCATTGGCCACACTATCTAAATCCATTCAGACATCGTTCATACGTACACAAATTTCACTCACTACGTCATTATAGTTCACTCATCCATCTACCAAATTACCAATCCCACATTAATAGTTACATAAGCGTCATTCAGCCACGGGAACTGTCTCTTTTCTCCTCTAATTGTTAAGGCTCGCATTCCCGCCATTGTTTCAGCTCAAAGACAAAGTAGAAAGAATACACAATAAGTTATCTTCATACACTGCACCGCGCGCGGCATATGTATGTATAGCCTGACCAAGAAAATAAAAAACCTGCTCTGGAGGCGCCACATTAGCTTAGTTTATAGCATACACTTGGTTGCTATGGTTATACTCAAAATAGCCAATAGTAACAAGGCTCGGTTGACAAATGACACCACACTTTGACAGACAGTAATAATGAATGACATCTTATCGTTTTTTTATTTACTTTTGTTGCAACTTGATGAAATTAGTTCCAATTTTTTCGAATTGATTGATTTTTATTATAGAATTTTATGTTTAAAGTGATAAACAAAACAATTTCATCGATATGTTACACCTTCACAATTGATTATATTATTAGTAAGCGAAAGATTACAGCTACGGACTGGCCTCACCCCCTTTCGGATGCTAAGTGGGCGAGACCAGCCCATCATAAAAGTCATTTTTCTGCATACATTTGACAGTAAAAAATTGTAAAATTTTGCTCCTGTCAAACCGATGACAGCTGTCGGAGGAATCATGCTGGATTTTTCAATTATTTATAGGTATAAATCTCGAACCGTTTCTAAATGACTTTTAAGTGTGCATGCGGCGACGCGTTGATACTTGGCGCACCAGACATTCAAGCCGCTTGATGCGTGTATATTATGAAGATATCGTACTGTATACTATTTCTACTATGTCATAGGTTTATTGTCTCTTCGGGTTTGCGTCACGCTGTCTCAGTTTTGTTTCATGAATAGATATTGTGATGAGTTGGGCGTTTTCTTTATTGCATAATATGTTTATTTGATACACTTAGGTCATTCACTTCAATGAAATGAATGTAAATGAACGAACTCATGCAACCGTGATTGTTAATGTCTAATGCTAATGTTTCAGTGGGACCAGCGAGGCACAAATAATTTCATTCGTATACTTTTTTATTTAAATACAACCTGACTTACACAATATTTTAAAAATCTTGTAGTTTAGAGAGCTAAAGAACGGATAACCATAACTTAGTTAGCCACTTTTCTTGAAAAAGCTATAATGTTTTATACAAGAGACCCAATACTTTGCAAGAAAAGTCACGGACACAGTATCATCAAGGCTTTATGCAAAAGTCGCTGCATCTTCCAAAAACATATAATTAAGTAATATAACTTGAAATGGAGTTAATTTAAATGACTTAATTTAGGATGGAGCTTTAAGTTCAAGGTTTAGTTTACAGACGAAAATAGAAATTATTTATTTAATCATTTATCTACACAGTGTGTTCTTTTATTTATTCTTTTACTATAAAAATATTTGTGGGACTTTTTATATGAAATGGCGGGAAGAGAAGCTTGTTGAGCATTCACCAGAGAATTAACTAATGCACGGAAGGAAATGCGCTCTTTGCTTGAAAATTTGCAAGTCGTACCTATTGGCTCTTTAAAAAAAGATAAAGTAGCCACATAAGCCGAAGGCCAATAATTGAATTCAATGGTTGGAAGATCAGCGTGCATTAGGTGTAATAGCAACTTAAGCTTCCTGGCAAAATGTCTAATTTGACAAAAGAGCGAGAAAATGGTTCTTAGACTGGTATTATGTAGGACGAACTTAAATGCTCTAATTTTGCGAGGAAGTTAACATCACATTCTGTATATAGAGAAGAAACGATTAGCAAACTTAATAATATCATGATTACAAGCTCATAATTATGATACACTTAAGATATCATGTGTGAGAAATAGATAAGGCAAAGGCAATTAATTTCGATACGAATGATGTAATGTTCACATGATTGCTTCAAATGTCAGAAAGTGGGGCAAGTACTCTCTTACACACTGTTTAACAGATCATCTTGTTGAGATTAATCTATGGTTAATGCATTTTTGACTTTTAGACTATCGATGATCTAGGCTGATTGTACTCAGATGTATTATTAAACCTTATTCAGTTATTACTAAATGCTATAAAGGAGGTCAGGGGCCATTACGGTCAGTTGTAACAAGTGCAACTTTTTTATCCAGTGAGTACTTGGATGAAAGGACATAGCTCACTTTTTAAAATTTATAGGAAAATGGTCTAACAATAATCGACGTGTTTTTTGTGTGTAATGTAAGTGTGTGAGAATTTATTGTCTTTACTCGTCATTTTTAGCCGATAGGCGTCCGCCGTCCACTAAAAATACACCTTCCCCAAATATTCCCTTCTTAACTAATCAGTCCTGCGCTTCCTTCCACGTCTAATGGATTCCCGCTTTATGAGACAATCGGTCACATTGTAGGAGGCATATCACCTATGCATTTACTTCATTAATCGTGTTTTTTTTAATCAGTTGGCAGACAGACACGCAGCCCGCCTTATGGTAAGCGGTCACTGCGGCCTATTCCAATGAGGGACGTTTCACCTCTTTGTCGTTCTCGACGTCTTTTGATAGTACTCAGCACTTGTCTTAGCTTAACCCTCACTTTGTTTTGTGTACAGTTCAGTTAGCTTAGCGATACAGGCCGCGTGGCCTACTGCTCGTTAAATGCAAATAAATCGAAAGCCGGCCTGCAGTCCGCTCGCTAAATGAGAGTGGGACTTTCAAGCGCTAAATGGCGAATTTGACTAGCAAAATTTGAGGAAATGTGTTAAGTGTACTAATGTTACTTAAACATAACTTACGTAAATGATTTAGACTTTTCTATTTTCCCATATAATATGCAGACCAAATATTATATAAGTCAATCAATAAGTGAGGGGCATAAATATTTTGGAATGTTGTCCGGAGTGTTATTTTTAAAGTTCATAAAAAGAAAAAATGTTCTCGCCAGATATCGATAGCAATAGTAAAAACCGGCCATGAAGGGTTTCGTAGCAGCAAGTATCATCATAATATAAAAGTTCTTGTAGTTCTTTGTAAGTTTGATCGACGTTTTTATATGTATTTGAGTTGATTAAATGAGAGGAAAATAGCGGTTTACGATTTATGACGTTTTAAAAAAAACTAATTACTTGATCTCGTTCAAACCAATTTTCAATGGAAGTTTGCATGGTAATGTACATCATATATTTTTTTTTAGTTTTATCGTTCTCTTATTTTAGAAGTTAGAGGGGGGGGGACCAACATTTTACCACTTTGGAAGTGTCTCTCGCGCAAACTATTCCGTTTAGAAAAAAATGATATAAGAAACCTTATTATCATTTTTAAAGACCTATCTATAGATACCCCACACGTAAGGGTTTGAAGAAAAAAAATTTTTTGAGTTTCAGTTCTAAGTTTGGGAAGCCCCAAAAATTTATAAACTAATTACTTGATCTCGTTCAAACCAATTTTCAATGGAAGTTTGCATAATAATGTACCTTATATATTTTTTTTTAGATTTATCGTTCTCTTATTTTAGAAGTTACAGGGGGGGGGACCAACATTTTACCACTTTGGAAGTGTCTCTCGCGCAAACTATTCAGTTTAGAAAAAAATTATATAAGAAACCTTATTATCATTTTTAAAGACCTATCCATAGATACCCCACACGTAGGGTTGGATGGAAAAAAAAATTTTTGAGTTTCAGTTCTAAGTATGGAGAGCCCCCAAAATTTATTATTATTTTTCTATTTTTGTATGAAAATCTTAATGCGGTTCACAGAATACATCTACTTACTAATTTTCAACAGTATAGCTCTTATAGTTTCGGTAAAAAGTGGCTGTGACATACGGACGGACAGACAGACAGACAGACAGACATGACGAATCCATAAGGGTTCCGTTTTTTTGCCATTTGGCTACGGAACCCTAAAAATGCTTTCTAAGTTTCGACTGTTTTCCAGAAAACAGTTTCACTGATTAATTTCCCTCTTTTATAGTTTTTGTATAAAATATTGACAAGAATCTAGGTCTTTTTTTATTTAACTACTTACTTAGTGAAAGTGAAATTGTGCAGTGTGTACATTTTTGTACTGTTTTCTATCTAGTAAAAAGCTTTCTCTTTTATTAGATTAAAAGCACCAGCGCGGTATTAGCAAATGCTAACTAACATTATAATGTTTCACTGCATTAACGACACGTATTTGAAAAAAAAAAACAGCTGTCTAACAACATCAAATGGCGATCTAGAAGTAAGATTATATACTAACAGTTTTTTTTATTAAACGTACCTATGTGTTGATAAAGATGGCACATTTAGAGTTTAGTTTAAGAACAGTAACTTTCGGTGGTTTCCGATATTTACTTAATTTTAAATATATTGCATCTTCATTGCAATAAGGAATTTACATAACATGAATTATTGCATTGGGATCGCAAGCCTGTAAATAAATAAATAAATAAAAATAAAAATAAAAAAATAAAATCTTTTTATTTCGGACAGCGTGGATCCATAGTTTGTTAGTAACACAGTAGCCTGTGACACAGTAATAAGATTTACCAGTTTCGTCTTTTACCTCCGATTCACTATAGAATTTCCAATTTAATATTATCAAACTTAGTAACTAAATAAGGTAAATTATAATAACAAGAAAAACATTCTTTAATGTGAGGGGATTTCTGGTTTGGGTTTGTTAGTCTAAGTCTATTAGACAAGACAGTCAAGGTGAACACAAATCTAGTGCACCGTAATCAGTCGCACGGGTCACAAGTCGAGTGGAGTGAGCGAAGAGGCTTTCGGTCAGAGGCTGGCCGCATCTCACGTTTCCGAGGTATAAAAGTACGGTAGTAACCGCCGCCGCGGACCATTACTTTGCAACCCGGACTGGACTCATCAGGTACTAACATCTTGTGTTGTGACAGTGAAGTGACGTTTCATGTTTGGACACATCTCGACAGTTGTGGATACAAATAGCTCAAGTATCAAGAATGTATATCGGTGTATTTTTTGTGTTGTTACTGGCTGATTGTGTGTTTTTAAAGGAATGTTGAACTTTTTTGACATCTTTTTTTCTTTATACGTAATTTGAAATGCGGTGATGTATTCAAGAATTGTATTTGTATTATGTTTTTGTTTGACATTCTTTTAGCTTTTACATCTTAGAGAAGATTGTTGTGGTTTCTGTTTATTAGTGAATGCGTATTTGTGAGGGGTTATAATCAATCTACTGTAGTGCATTGAGAGTATTTTTACAGTCATCTGTAAACTCATGACATTTAATCATTTTCAATGTGTATTGGATCAAAATTTTACAGATTTTAATCCACTATGCTAGAAGATTAAGTATTTAAAGTTGTGTTAAATTAACAGTAAGAACGTAATTAAAAGCAAGATTAAGCCGTAAAGCTGTGTTGTAAAGAAACATAATAGCAAGAATCATAGTGCCACTAGATCTTCGTTGTTTTATTTTACAAGTAATATCGTAATGTGAAATGACATTAAGTTCTATTGCATTAATATTCAGTAATAGAAAATAACTTTTAACTTTACTATGAGTACAATATTGTTATGATTTTATCTAATTCGTTAAGAATGCATTCACCAGATAGATTTTGTTGATGAATTTTCATCGCACGGAACAATTAGATTCTTAATATAGATAGAGATATCCTGAGATATTTATTTATTATTTAATTGTAAAAGCTAAAAAGTTGACACAAATAAGTAAACGGACGAAAAATGATATAATTTTACCACATTAAACATCGTCATTAGGTACTTTTAATAATTGGCAGTAGCATTGCATAACGCCCAGCGCTATCCTTCCCGCTGGCTTCACATGACTCTCTATAGGAAACACAATACGAACTCTATTTAGTATTTATACTTTGTTCCTAAGTAAGCAGTGTTTAAATATATGATGCAAGTGCAACGAGCGTGATGCAGTGCGGTGCATTATGGCGTATTGTGATTCTAAGAGTTGTTTTTCTTTTCTTTGACAGAAACGCCAGCCGGAACAAGATGCGGTGGTTTGCATTGGTAAATACAATTATTTTATTTAACTAACCAGTAACTCACTTCTAACAGTTGTTGGTTTAGATACTAACCCGTGGACTTCTTGGTCTTAGGTTTGATTCCCAACAAAGGTTTGTCATTATCTGGGAGAAAAATAAAGCGGGTTTAATGGACAACAACCGAAAACCAAAACTTTAGTCATACTATATAGGGTTACTGGAAATGTGTACCGATCCTTTTAAGGGAATGTAGAGGAGGTCCCTAGCTAACAATTGACCCATGAGAATGCAGGTCAAAAGTGAACCAATAATGAGATATGTTTTTTTAATATTATTTCGGAAAATTAGGGTTTCACAAAGTTAAAAATTTATTTAAAACAACTACAACATATTTTCATGTAATTATTTATTATCAAGTTAAAGCTTAGTCACTTTTGACCTGTATTCTCATGGGTCAACTGTTAGCTGGGGACCTCCTCTACATTCCCTTAAAAGGATCGGTACATATTACCAATTGGCAGACAGACACGCAGCCCTACAGATAAGAAGCTGACACTGCGGCCTATTTTATAAAAGGACAGTTAAGGGATCAAATAAGGTATCAGTAGAACATTTTTAGTCAAAACTCTTGAAACGTCGAGATCATTCACACCAGAAAAAATTAACAGGGTCATGTCTTTCTAATGGCACACACTGACATCTGATTGCATCTTGGATGTTTCGTAGTTGACACCTCACACCTTACAGTTTATGTCCAAAATTGCGCAGTTGTTACCAAACAATTCATAGTTACATTTGTGACTATATAATATACATTACGTGTATAATAAAATGTCATCATTTGTAATCATACTTACTTATAATTCGACGGTATTGTAAATACCAGTTACTGAAGATGAGTGTTACTTTTTAACGTATAAACTACTGAACAAAATCATTTGTAATTTTGTTTACTACTTCTACTAAGATGGCGCAGCGAGCGATCCCAAAATGAGTGTTGGCCTCCGACAACAAAAGACGCCACTTCAGTCTATCTTGCGCCATCTCTCGCCACTTCTCTACTCGGAGTTCGCGCAGATCCTTCATCACCTCGTCAGTAATTTTCTGCCGCATTAAAGCATTTCGTTTTTTCCAATGGTTTACTGGCATTTGTAACTAATTTTGTGACCAGTAAAGTTTTTATAAATAGGGGGATCGTTATAGGGGGATTGAAAATGGCTTGAAATGCTGAAAAGGATGGTAAAGTTGTGTCACTTTTTTGTTTGTCTTAAGCTTTGTTTAAAGAATTGTCTTTCTCCCAAAGAAATAAATAAGAAAGTGATTTCTCACAACTTAAATGGCTACACACGCGTCTAGATCTAACAATTGGGTCTAGATAAATCTATGTCGATGTCGGAAGAAAGCGAATGAAGTTGAGAAAGTTATGCATTGCAGTTTTAGATAAAAACCTGTAGCTTATAAGTAAATACACTAGACTTGCGCATTAAGCGAGGAAGTATCGGCAGATCAAAAGGTGATACTGGTAGGTAATTTACTTAAAAAACAAGTGATTTCAACGTTGGATTGAATAAGTGAAAAATAAACTTTATTCAATGGACATAAATATCATTTTCACTGCCCTCTTCCAGAGCTGGTAGCCAAAACATGCTTGTTGTCTAATTATAATTATTGTTTTTTTTCTTCAGAATACCTGCAAATGTAGGTTTATTGAAACAGACAATAATTATTTAAAAAATTAAAATAAACTCTCCACACGCACGAATGTTCGAAAGTTTAAAAATTATTATGTCTTGGGAAGTTTTGACGATTGCTAGCAAAGTGACTTCTTTAGTCTTTTTTTATGTTATTCAAATCTTTCGAAATAATAATAAAAAAAATAGCAAACAACAGTATTATTAAGGGAGGTTTTCGAAGTAGGTATGTGCTTATTAAAAAACAATAATAATTACAGGACAATGTATAATGGACAGATTAAGTTAAATTTGCCTTGTCACTTCTTTCTCGCAAATTCTAAGCCTAGTGTTAATTAGATCGTCGAAAGTAGCTTAAGACAGATTAGGCAAACAATAATGTACCGTACTTCACACCACCGCACAATACGAAATGTCTCATCTCATTCCCATCCTTGTAATGCAAATGTGGCAGACTGTTTGTATTTTTTTTTAATAAAACGGATTTTTCCACACATTCTTGGGTCCGTGCCTTTGTTCGGGTTGAAATTTTGGGTTAGTATTTAGCTTTACTTATTACTCCGCGCAGAGACAAGTTTTTCTCATCATCTTTTATAATGCGCACAGCTAAAGAGTGGAATTCCCTGCCTGCGTCTGTATTTCCGAGTGCATATTATAACTTGACTCTCTTTAAGTCTAGAGAAAATAGGCATCTTCTGGGCAAGCTCGCTCCATCGTAGATCCCATCTCTGCTCTAGAGCAAGATTGAGGTCAACGGCAAGCCCATATCAAAATAAAAAAAAAGACAAAATGTTTGGAAATTCAAAATGTTTTAAAACGTCTTCATTCGGACAAAACATCAGATAAAAATTAATTAATTACCGGAAAAAATATAATTAGGGCCTTTTTCACTGACAGATAAGTTGGTAATAGTATCTATAACTATCAGAAAAAAATGATGATGAATGAACAAAAGAGGCAGCTTCTAAGTTGTGTAGCAGATAAATTACCACGAAGTCAATCTTATACAGTCGGACGAATTTTGGTACTGGTAGAGCCACGCTGTTTTACAGTACGAATGGGCTGGCTCGTCCGGGGAAGTACCACCCTTTCACATAACACCAGCGTGAAATAATAGTGACTACTATTGTGATTCGTCTGGTTTGTGAGAGTGCCGAAGGGCCACACCCACCTTAAAAGGCCGGCAACGCATTAGTGATCCCTCTAGTGTTGTAGATGTCCATGGGCGACCCGATAGCTCGTTTGCCGCCTCTGAAATAAAAAAAACGTAAAAGGCCAATAATTACAAGACAGGTTGTTTTTTTAGAATCATCATTTGTTTTTAAATTATTTAGCTTGATACTAATTTATGCACTTGACAATTTAGTACAGGTACTCAAGATTTTGATAGCATTTTTAACAATGGATGCCTTTTCCTTCAGTGGACTAGTAAGGCGTAAGTGATTAAGACTGCCCTTACATAAAAAAAAAAAAAAGTGAGATTGTACCATCGGAAAATGGACTTCTTGAACTTTATATTATATAATATGTGGCGAAACTAAGGGCTTTTATAAATAAGAAGTTATGTTTTTCATTTGTCCCGGAAAAGAAGCCTACACTTTTTCCGCGTATTTCTAATGAAAACCATTGCAAACCGAGTATACAACACATAATAATGTACGATACTGGATATGAATATTCCGTTTTAACCAGAACTGAGAACCGGTCTCAATGGGATAAGTATTACGAATTATGCGGAAATATGTTTGTTGAGCAATGCCGTTTGCAGCGGCTCATCAGAGGAGTCGGTGAAATTAAATGAAGCTATAGAAATAAGTAGGTTTCAATTTTCATGTTTAATTATACGTAATCTAATTTATTACATGTACATTGGGCACTTCAATAACCTACAGCTTATAACCTAAATCATGGCACAAGTGAAATTACTGGGTATATGAGTCCTAATACCTGTCGTCTCGGTGTAGCGGGCGCAGGGCGGTGCCAGACAGTAACTGTTTAGTTACTGTTTGGCACTGAATTGTCTAAGGGCAGACGTGGCGCTTACCATCAGGTACGATCTGCTCGTCTTGTTACACATCGCAATAAAAAAAAGGTGACGACTAATTTGGTGTAAAGGTTGAGAAGTCATCTAATCCCAAACTAAGCATATCAAAATCATAATCAGATATAATCAGATATTTCGCAAGGGGGTCTCGGGTGCCTATGGGCGGCGGTGATCACTTATCATCAGGGGACCTACTTGCTCGTTTGCACCCCTAAAATTAAAAATAATAGGCATTTAAAGAAGAAATTATGAATCGTCACTAACTAAAAAAATTTAATAAGTATATAATGGTTTATATTACCATTTGTAATTATTAGTGTCAAGCTTAGTCAGAGGCCATTTAGCGGCTTGATAACATCTGTCATTAAAGTTGGTCACTTGCCTTACGGTTACGCACCCCTCCACCAACCCGCACTGGGCCAGCGTGGTGGAGTATGGCCCACACTATCTCACAATTGAGATAAGGCCTGTGTCCCAGCAGTGGGAACGTATATAGGCTGATGATGATGATGAATAGTTCATTGTATATATATTGTGATATATAAGATATACTAATAAAATACATTCATGTAATGCGACTCTACCACCGGTTCGGAATGCTGCTTCTAACCGAGAAGGCTCCGGCAAGAAACTCGGCAGTTGCTCTTTTTCATCGCCATGATTTATTTACAATTGCATTATGGGTGCTAGACGACGGATAAACATTCCTTCATCTTTAATTTGTAAATACATAGGTACATATTATACTTATAAACACCCAAACTCGACCCAATTCAAATGACATGTTCATACACTCACACACACATCCGTTTCACAAAATCGGTCGGTCAAAGTTTGTGACTGATTTTTCAAACACAGCTCGGGTTTTTGATCACTAATTTGGCAAGCGTGGTGATTAGCACAGTATATGTCTGATGATGACTTGATTTCAAGATAGAGGCCTTCGCCCTGTAGTAGGATATTAAATAGGCTGAAACTGCATATTAATGCGCCCAGACCAAAAGTCTTGTTTTTAACGGCTAACTACTCCTTATTTAATGCATATACAACAGTTTAAAAAATACGTAAATAATGTTTGTAGTTTTAAACTTATTTTAAATTCATATTTGAATGATTTTTTGAATGTCATGGCTCGTGAAAGTATTATGTCATGTTATTCAATGCGTCATGTTTTGATTAGTTTTGATTATCATAACAAAATCAATCCTGCTGTTTATTTTACTACGAGATCGATGTTGATTGGTCTATTTTTAATGAAAATTCATAATTAATTTTGCATAAATCATTTAATATTATGCAGATATTCTAGATCCGTATTGCCTAAGCAATACATATTCATATTTTTGTGTATAATCTTACCGTGGTAAAGTAAACATTGATTTTGGTTACATCTGTTTAACCGAATTTGTTTGATAAAATAATTATTTAATGTTTTTTAAATGTTAGTTTTGCCTTTTGAAGGTGACGAGAGACCACTACTGATTGCCTAAAAACAATTAATTGAATTGAGAATGGTAACAGAAAATAGGAAATGGAATTCTTAATTATCTTAGTTGGCCTCTAGGACCGCAATAAACTGCATTCAACCTGACTTAATCTTATGTAAGTTCCGTTCAAATCAAGAACAATTAGCCCAAGCAAACCTACCATTACATAACAATAATTAAACTATAATTTATCACAGTCCATATCCTCTATACTTAAATGAAAGAGCCTATTTTCGTTTAGAATATTCATTCTGTACTCTAATATAATAAAAAAGACGATTATTCTCGATAGATAACAACACTCCGAACCTGATGGTAGAGTCACTCTGTATAATTGACGATTCATAAGTGCTTTTTTGAGAATACATGAATAAAGAATATTTTGATTTTGATTTGAATAAACTATGCAGTCTCATATTTTTCTGGTTACATTTGTAAAAAACTGGAATAAGCCCGAGCTAATAAGGTGGCGATTTGTACCAGTGATAGATGGGATCTAAAAAACGACCTCCAATTTTGAACCTAAGTTAAATACTGATCCACGAAGAAGGTGAAAAAGCCTTTACTAAGTTATATGTACATAGTTTAGCAAATAATGTCTTTTTCTTTTTAGTGTTACATATTTTTATAAGAATGATAAGATTAAATAACGCCGTAGAAGGTAAAAACGAACAAAATTAACTTAATAAGTAGAAAAAATAAGCAATGCGACGATAATAGACTGACACAAAACGCTAAAAAAAGATTTAAACAGTTAAGGTTGGAAAGTGACAGTCAAGTGATTTTCGTGTTTTGACTGCAAACGACTGAGTAAATGAGGCATTGTTGTTAGATCTTAAAAAGTTATGATTATTTTAGTAGAATGATGTGGTTAAAAATATATGTTGTTTCGTTAATTATATATGGGGTATATAAGTGTATATTATTTTTACATAATTATCTCTTGCTCTGTAAGTAGTCACTTACATCCCTGATTGCCGGGGTGTATGGATATCATTACAGCATAGGTTTTGGAATTTGAAAAAAGAACTGTCATACTCATACTGCAAGAAGAATATTATATTAGAATTTATGAAGATTTTATTTTAAATATCGAACTATTTGTTTCGCAGTCACATTGTATGTTAGTTGAAATCTATAGATTTAAAAATCGAACTGGCCAGCACGATTTGACGCGCTTGCGTGCCATAAAATCGTGAAGAGTAAAAGAGGCAGTCGACTAGCTAGGCGCGAAAGTAAATTTTTTTCGTGTTTTGGAGTTCTTTCTCAAAAGTTAAGTTTTTTTACTTACCTCACAATCGATATGTAAAGCAGAGTGTTTACCTCGGGTGTAAGCATCAATTGCATACTCGGGCTAATTAGCGCCCTCGCTGCGCTCAGGCGCCAAAAACCTCGTATGCAATTGATGTCATACAGCCCTTGGTTAACAATCTACTATTATGTCTTAATTTGATAAACATTTTACGGACTACGTCATGTTTTTCGTTAGGGTTGGATTGATTAAAATGATACAAAAGTAAGAAGTTGACTTTAACAGCATCACTTGTTTGTGTTATGATTAGAAAATACGAATACCTACTATGTATTTTTTGCCATAGGTAATATTATTTTAGGTATTTACAGGAACAAAATATGTTGTTTACACGAATCATAAACATCTCAAGTACTTATGGATTTATATTATGTAAATATTGCCCGCCACCAGGAAGTGAAATATAAATAATGTCACAAAAATAGACTAGATAATAGAAAAAATAAACCAGTATTTTTGTTGTAAGATAACCAAATACTTAAAAACGCTCATTGGTAATTCAAAATTTTTTGATGCCAATTCAACATTATTTTTAACCTTATAGTGTGCAGTATGCACATCTGACATTTCAAAAATAATTAGATTCCTGTTTCTATTTAGAAACGAGTTTTTGTTGTCTACCTGAGTATACTCCTATTCAGGTCTTATAAATCGTTGATGAGCACCTTTATATTATTTAATAAAATATTTCTCCTGGATATCTAATTGTCGGTTGCCTAGATTGCAGTGATCACACCGTTCGTGCTACTTCGATCATTAGAGTAATACGCTTCAGTACAAAAACGCTATAACAAAATAGAAGAACATTTCCTTTTAATACAATGTGTATGTTACGCTCAAAGATCGAAAAATAGCTCACAACGCGTTGTGGTCACAGTAAAACATCTAACGTACTGACACACGGAGGAGACTATATTTTAAGAGATATTAATTTAAACATAAACAACGTCGGAGGCGAAAATCGACTCTGATGGATATAGGGTAGAAGGCTAAGGCGTTGACCTTCGTGGTTATTTTTTTTTAAACCTGAAAAAATCTTTGTGACCATAACGCGTTGTGAGCTATTCGTGTTCCGCTCAATGAGCGTTTTCGATCTTTGAGCGTAACATCTACAATTTTATACTTTTTATCAATACTTTATTTCTTTAACACACTCAAGAAAACGTTCAAAATATGCAAGATAAAATTGTACTCGTGCATAGATCAGATTATTAAAAGTCATCATGATTGCGGAGGCAGAGTAATGATGAATCATTGTAGCATTACACTGGTCACTGGGTGAATGATTTTGACTCCGACACAATTGGTCAACTGTAATTACGCAATGTGAAATAGGTTACTAGGTCTGAGATTATGGAATTATGTAAATAACTGAGGTGTTGATGGGTAGGTGACAAATTGACCTGTGACCCCGTGTATTCAATGGGAAATTGCTTGTTTCGCTTTTGTCGGTTTCTCATTTCTGGGAACGGTTTTATGAATCGGTGTTTTTATGGATGTGTATTGTTGAGTGAAGAATTTTTATATGAGTATATTTATTGGTACGTGTGCTACAGTGTTTTATATGTGTAACTGAGGTGTTGTGAACGCCTCGATAGTCTGACCTGTCTATCTTGTGGTCCTGGATTCAATTCCTGGGTAGGGCATAATTTGTTTTGGATTTTTCAAATACAGCGCGGGGTTGTGATCTCTACTTGTACAGGTACCGGCAAACTTGTTGAACATCGGTCGACGCAGATAGGGAAAGTTCGCGCATGTGCACTTGCGCGTGTCAACATTCGTGTTCTGCGTAGTCCCCACCCGATATTCAAGAAGTTTGACGGTACCTGTATCATTTGTTTAAGTAAACTCAGTGTTTGTGACTTGACAAAACGGACCTTACGGAGTGGTTTCTTCAATCACAAGCATTTAGGGCCGGTATTTCAATATATACTTATCTTGATCTTAATCCGGGATTGATAATAAGTATGACTTAAGTGTATTTCATTATAGGATTAAAGTTAAGCGGCACCTAAAGTAATACATTTTTACCTGTCAAAAGTAATACTTATCTTAAATGTTATACTTAACTTAAGCAATAAGATAAGGTTACATTGAAATACCGGCCCTTAATTTGTTTAAAAGGAGTCACCCTTACCTTTTCATCTAGGTATGTGCAATTTACAAGTAACATAAATGCTGTACGCCAACGCATCAGCGATCCCTCTGGTGTTGCAGATGTCCATGGGCAGCGGTGATTGCTTACCATCGAGCGACCCGCTGACTCGTTTGCCGTCTCTGACATAAAAAAAAACTTATTGTATTATTTTTACAACAGTTGCCATGTTTTCCATCTCGTCAATATAAGTTCACGGGTGCCAACTTGAAAAAAAACAATGTCTTGCCAATATTCATATGAAACGGAGGGAACCAGATATACTCTCTCCGTACGAGAAATGCTTCATGCGTGATATAATATCGTCCCAAGCTCGGCTCGTTAGTCTGACAAGGAAACTGTACAATATGTTACACAACCGCTCCCACTGGACCAGGGTGAACTTTCTCCGAGATATATGTGCTAGGGCTGGTACTTTGTGACCTAGGTATAGGATAATCTTTTATTACTGAATCTACAAAGCAAACCTATTTGGAATCAGATAATTATAACATGTCAGTTTCATCTATACTGATATTTTAAACAATAGATTTGTTATGTCCATTGTAATTTAAGTTAAAATCTCTATCATAGTTCATAATGATACATTTTAAAATGTATTTGTTGAGCTCAAAGCTGACATATTATGTATAATATTTTTATTTGACAAGTAAAGATTGATAAATAAAGGCGGTAAAATATTTTTCTTATCAGTAGTAATAATTGTCAAATAGTACTGAAGCTTTTCATTTGCAGTAGGACGTTAATAGTCTAATAATATACTAAAGCGCTCTGGAAATTAGTAGGTTTACTTACTACGTTACGTATACATTATGTAAAATAATAATAACCTTAATTAACCGCCTAATTCCATGCGTTAATAATATTAATAATAATAATATCTCTTTGTGTGAATACTGTAATTATTTTATTATGTGACAGCCCTACTGCCGCGATTCACTTTCGTTTGACATTTAGCCCGCGCAAGCGCATCGTTGAGAACGATTTTCGCATTACAACATGAACAATAATCTTTTATTTTAGGGCGGAGTTTGATTAGTCGAATTTTAATAACGCTCATTATAAATATTGAACAGTTCACTATCGGAGTACGAGATACGGTGACGAAGCGTTTATTAAATTTTATACGAGTTGGATAATTTTTGACAGATATTAAAATTGAGATATCTTGACGAACGGACAAATCCGGTTCCCTGGTTTGATTCTTAGACCTAATAGGGAATAAAATTTCATGATAGGAAAGTAAAGTGGAACAAGTTTAAAAGAAATGATGTAGTCCGTTTAGTTCTACCGCTCAGTCCTACTAGTAGGAATAAACGGAGAAAATAATCCTTTTAGTCCTACTATCTGCTGTGAGTACTAGCGGCCGCCCGCGGTTTCACCCGCGTGGTTCCCGTTCCCGTGGGAGTTGATCAAAATCCTTTCTTAGCGGATGCCTACGTCATAACATCTACCTGCATGCCAAATTTCAGCCCGATCCGTCCAGTGGTTTGGGCTGTGCGTTGATAGCTATCTATGTCATGTCTATGTCTATGTCAGTCAGTCAGTCAGTCACCTTTGAGTTTTATATATATAGATTACACCACTGCAGAGCAAAGGCCTCCATCATTAAATTCAAGTTATTATTAGGTACTATTGGCTGGCTCAATTCATCAAGCTTGCCAAATGTCAAGCTACATCTGATAACACCGACACAAATGCTAGACACAGAATTAACCCAGGACGCCGAGATCACGGGTACTTTAAACATTGGACAAACGAGGCATGTGTTACTTAACTGTTCAAAATTCTACCCAACACGATGTTTATGATCTTGCGTTAGACCTCGTTTCAACTTTAACCGCGGAATATTGCCAGTGCCACTTTCTGGACAATTTGCATTAATCGCCTATGAGGTAACCGGTGAAATTATGTGTGATTGGGTATAATTGGTTGGTTGATTAGAACTTATCATTTGCATTCGAGACCATATCTTCAGGTGTCGACATTCAGTGGGTAGTGCTACCTCCCATTCCACTTGCCGAGGCTCTACATGTTTAATTCGTTGGAGAATGCGTTTATGCATTATAACCGCCGACTAGTTAGGCCTGCGGCCGTGTGTGTGTAGGACTCAAGACTAAAGCGTCCACTACCCGCTAAACTACCCCGGTGTCCACTTCAAACCCGATTGGGACGAGCCGGTGCCAAACTTGTGGCTCTACATGCCTGGGGAAAAGAAAATTGTTAATGGTATCCTCCGCATAGGTTTATGTGTAGTAAAGCCATGCTGCAAAAAGTTCTTGTCTGTCTGTCAAAAGGCTCGGCTTGACAGGGAAAGTACCTACCACCCTCTTACAGAAAATCGACATATTGAGTGTCGTTTTGTTATTGCACTTTGTAAGGTGAATAAGAGGCCCGAATGGCCTTCTCATCCCTCTTCACAGAAAATTTTCTTGTTCTGTGCTCTTCACCATCCTCATTCACCATAGCATTTTAACTTCCCCCTACTTCTATATTCCTTCAAAGGTGTTCAACGTACGTTAGACCTAGTCACAGGTGCCTATGGGGGGGTGGTGATCACTAACAATACAATACAATATTAATATGAGTGCCGGTACACTTAAAATTAGCTAGGATAAGTCTACCTACGTTGAGCGACGCTTCCTGGTAAAGTGTCCCTCAATAGCATAGGCCGCACTGGCCGCTTACCATCAGGCAGGTCACACTTGGTCGTTTGCCATCCTCTTACATAAATAAAAGCGGCCAAAAATTTTTTTACAGTTCTAAGTATCATATGGGGAGCCCCCAAAATTTATTGTTTATTTTTTTCTATTTTTGTATGAAAATCTTAATGCGGTAAAAAGAATACATCTACTTACCAAGTTTTAATAGTATAGTTCTTATAGTTTCGGTAAAAAGTGGCTGTGTTATACGGACGGACAGACAGACAGACAGACATGACGAATTCATAAGGGTTTCGTTTTTTGCCATTTGGCTACGGAACCCTAAAAAGGCATAGTTTCTTTCGCAATACGTACGTATGGGATATTAATGGCAGATTTGTGGCTAATAAGCCACAAGAAGCCGGCAGCCACCCAGCTATCTGATCTGCGTCGCCAGCATGCCAGCGAGTATTGTAGTTGCGTAAGGGTTTTCTCTGCGCCGGCGCATTCCCGCGACCCCCGGCTTTCCACGACCTCGCGTGTTACGTTGTATCCGATAACCTGTATTATCAACCAGCCTGCTGTTTTATCTATTGAAAAAAAAGTTAAATATATATTTTTATCAAAATGCTATTTTACATCTAAGCGGAAGATTTTAATAACTCTGATTATACTATGTATATAAACTAGTTTATTGTGGTGTCTTATATTAAAATAAAAATATAACTTGAAAACTATAAAAATCTTAGAATATACACAGGAATGATTTAGATTCCTCTAAACACGAAAATTTTTGGAAGTCACACTTTTGTGACCGCCGCGTATTATTGTCAACAACCGAATGTCCTCTGTCTGTTACCACAGACACCATCTTGGCGCATAATATGTGTGTGTTTATTAATCAGATAACGCTGACCTTATATAAAATAACCAATAACACGTTGAACAAGCTCATTGCCAAATTAATTTTCCAATAAAATAAATGGCGAAATCAACAGCTAAAAATAATTTTGTAGATCAAGGTACACGTGAATGTATAAAGGTTTACGAGATTTTATCTTTCGTGTTTATTTTAAATTCGTTCTAAAAATACGTACTGTGAAATCAACTTCCGGCAGCTGTGTTTCCAAATCAATACAAAAAGTGATCTATTGAAAAGTTGGTGTATTATGTTCTAAAATGCCGGCAACCAACGACTATTTTTGAATAAATCATTGCAGACAACGCAATTGTTATGGAGGATTGATGGCCCACTAGCTAGTTGAACTCGAAGTCTTTGGTTCGATCTGGGATTTGGCCCTATGCTTGCTTTAATTGCGACCCTAGCCATTGTAAAACAGAGGCTTGTACTTCATTTGTTCTGTAAAAGGCTTTTGGGTCATTGAATCACACAACAGCTGGTATTACTGGCATTCTTTCGAAATTATATAATGAAGAATCCAGTACACTTGAAATCAAAGCGGGTCAATAATCAGAGGCTCTTTGACCCGCTTTTATTTGATTACCTTGAGCACTCTTCCTGGTTAGGAGTCCCTCAATGGAATAAGCCGCAGTGGCCACTTACCATCAGGTAGGCTGTTTGCCTATCTGCCAATTAAACTTGAAAAAATAGTGTGATGTTAAACAATCTTTGCGTGATAAAAATACACTTATTCTTACACATCATAAACATAATGATTGTAGAAATGAAATGCGGAGTGATCATGGACAGATCACCGCATCAGTCGGAATTTCTCAACATCGCTCACTCATAGAAAACACCAATAATGTGTTACCTAATTGCTCCGCTAGAAAGAACACGATAGGGTTGATAGCATACTTTTCCTAAAAACAAAAGGAATAAAAAAAACTATCCAATAATTTAGCCGAGTTTATTACAAGTTACTTCAGTCTAATGAATTTGTTTAATGTTTTTTTTTCATAATGGTGCTTGTTTTTTTACTTTGTTATTAACTGCTGCGGGCTTATCTAATTGTGTTTTTAATAACAAGTTTTAACGTGTAACAAAATTTTTTAAATCTTTGTTTGATAAATATTAATAATAAAAATCTACGAGACAACCCTTGGACGCGGCACTTAATACAAATGCACGCAATTGAAATGATGTCGACTTTATATTGCCCATCACAACAATTTGAAGCCATCGCCCATCACGAAAGATATTAGTAAATTATGCTTAATCATTTAACAGCAGCGGTACGTAGGAATGTGCGGGCCCCATTGTACCGCAAATCGTTGAATTTTCACTCTGTAATCAATTATGAATATTATTATGTTAATTGCACCGATTTTGCACCAATGTCGATTGTTTCGCTGTCGATAATTGACTAAATCATCGATCGATGGACTTGATTATTATAGTTCAAACTACAAATGAATAGAGAGAGCCTTAGCATCTATAATTTACATATTTATGTCATGTGCGCATTTTTTTAAACGAATCTCATCTCAATTCCAGATATTATTCGCCGCTGTGGTGTCGACGACATGGGCCGAGCCAGACCCCAAGAAATACAAGTCCGAGGTAAAAAACAAGGCATCCAACGCGAGCCTCACAGACGACGAGAGGAAGTTCCTTAGGGAAGTCGAAGCAAAGTTCGGAATCAAAGCTGACGTACCAGTAGAGAGCAAGAACGAAACTGTAAAAACAAATGGAACGAGCACAGCAAAAGCGCCCTACCCAGCTGTTATAGCTATAGAAATTGTCAATGATACTGATTCGAATGGCAAAGGCAAGAAGAGGACTATAGACGCTAATTTGGGCTACGGATACAGAACTAACAATGGCTACACATACACGTATTACGGGAAACAACCACAAGAGAAAGGAAAGTTTATGATATACCCTTATTCGCAAGAGGATATACCCCCGGCACATCCTTCTCATGGATCTGGAGGGAAATATTCAACGTCATCACCGAATGTAGAAATTCAACCATCCAGGGCTTACGAGCTGATTGAAGAAGACAACTCATACCAGTATAATAAACCAAGTTCCGGATCAAGTTCAAACTATCAGAATATAAAGGGCTTAGTTTCGCCTCCTCCACCTTATGCCAACGATGGTCATGAGGAATCAACATCCCCCCATACACATCCTGCGACTTTATACACAACTTACAATGGACAAGATTTTTCATCATTGAGCGGTCAATTCCCAATGGTGATGTCTAACTATCTGGTTGACCCATCTCAGTTAGTCAAGAATCCTCAATATCAAAGTGCCGGCATCAGTCAAGACTACCTTCGCAATCATCATGGCTCACAACTTGATCAGAGAGTAGTTCCTGTTCTAGTTCTTCGTGTCCCTAGTTCACTTCTTAAGAAACCAACAGCTGAACTTTACTCCAATGCACCTCAGAATTATCCTGTCTCGCATTATTTAAACAGTGCTTATTTGCAAGAAATCGTGAATAATTACTTCAAGAAAATAGGTTACTCATACGCTCCTCCAGTAACTGCTTACCAGAACTCGATATCAGCACAAGTATCGACTCCAGCTCATACGCCAAATCATGGACCTCAAGAATATGCTAACCCGCATGTTCAGCATCCATCGTACACTCAAGCTGCTTACTCTGGAGTTCAGTATTCAGGAGTCCAGCCTGTGATGGCTAAATATCCGTCAACATATTCTCAACAGCAATACTACGTTCCCCAATCGCAGCAGGCTATCTATCAACAACCGGAACAGCAGTACGAGTACACTTACCAGTATGTTCCTCAGTCAGAGCAGTCTCCTCAATCGTATTACGTTCAGCCTCAGTACCAGCACACACAAGAGACCTCTCATGGTGGACAAAGCGAATATTCTGCTGCTGCGGGCAACGTTGGAAGTCAAGCAGAATATGGGTCGCAAGTGATTCATGAAACAGCTGCACCTGTGTCTGAATATGGGACTCCAGCAGAGCAAGGTACGCCCCGACATGCTGTTTCCACAGTTTCACATTATGACACCTCACAGTCGACGCAAGAGTACGGAGCTCCTAAGGAACACACTGTTTATATTCCAAAAACATCAAACGGCGAACATAGCACAATGAAAGTTTACGTACCAACATTCAGCTCATCGCAAACACCGAGCTCTCAGTACGGACATCCGAATGAAAACGTGCCAAAGGAAACCCTTGCTTATTACCCAACGCCATCAAGTGTAACTGTGCCAAAATATAGTACGCCTGTCGATGCGCAGAGTTTCTACTATCAAAAACATGTGAGCGACGACTCGTCAAGTGAATTGGTCCTTTCAGAGAACTATCCGAGCAAAGATCACACGCTCGCAACGGTGCTGCCTCTGAACTACAAACGTGACAAGAAACCAAATACAGTGACGGTGCAGACCGTTAGCTACGTCACTCCGATGCCCAACTTGAAATACCAATCGCACTACAATATAATGGTGCCGCAGACTGTACTGAGGAATCCAGCGACAGAGAAGGTATCCTACGTCAATTCGCATTCAATTCCGTACAGTCAATTAGTTGGTCATGATTATAATCCTGAGCAAGAATACACGGTACCTTCCCACTATATTCCACCTGTTGGGAAACAGAAGGCCCCTTCTTACCCTAGGAACTACCATTCGCACCCCAAACGTAACGTTAAGCCAGAAAACAAACCAGAAAGAAACTCAAGCACATTCAAGAAACAGAAAGAAAGAAACGATAATAAGAAATCGTCGTAGTGAATTTTATTAAAATGAATATTGTAAATATAGAATAGGATGACCTATTTCAATTTGTACAGGTACACAGCATGGAAAGTGACGACTATGATTTATTGAACTGGTATATTAAAATGATTTCCGATACTTATGCGACTACTACTTTGGAAATAAAAATAAACGTATATGGATAAACTTGCGATTATATTAAGACACCTTTATTTTTTTCTGTCAGTTTAATTACGAGGATCTTATCTGACAGCTGTGATACAGGTCCTTAATGCTTGAAGTTTTGATTGTGTCACATTACAGTAGTCTCCGTAAAGAAACTCATATGTTTTTAGGTGTTAAAATTATTGTATTAAGCCGCGAATTTATACATATAAGTTCGCTTTTTTTAATGTTAAATAATATTGATGAAAACTGCTATAGGATAGGAAAACAGACAGATTGTTTGCTTAAGTTATTTATTTTAGTCACTGAATAATGGTTGTACTGTTCATAATAGATATTGTTAGGAGTCTAACAATCAATGTGAATCGATGCCATGTATGTTTTCGAAATCTTTGTTTTATTTTAACAACATTATGTTTGTCGAAACTCACAGTTTACTCAATTTGTTAAAGAGTATTATTGAAATTTATAAAATTGTTATTTATTTGTTATCTCATTCAAAACGTGGCTGTATCGAAGTGCAATATGTTAATGTTAGGCTTTATAATTATTTTATTGTTATACTTTAATAAAAATATGTAATAAAATTATTGATTTTCCGCTTATTTTTCAAACTCTGCAGTACCTACCTACGAAAAAATTTAAGTACCTAAGTATCAGCCTATTTATTGTCTAAGCTGCCATCACTGAAAACGAAGGAGTAATCATAGGTTGACAACTGCAAACTTAGTATTTATTAAATTTTATTTAGTAATTATTAAATTTTATAATAATTAGTCTGGTTCTTGTATAACTAGGCTATCATATTTTCCTACCCCAATATTATATTGACATCACATGCATAATTATGTAATCTATAGTTAGTAAGTCTTTACTTGTACAATATAGCAATTACTTGCGCTGGAAAATTTAAATATAGTACGAGTAGGTATGCTTTTCTTATACAGAATGCAAACTATACTGATGATCCAATACATTCCTGTTAACTATGCTTGATCACGTGATAATATCAGTATTTTATTTTAGACATTTAAACATTTAATCAACTGTGATTAAGCGAGATAATGAATCCAATAATTTACTACACGCGGTGGAACATGTAATCTATATCTATATACATGAAAAAAGGTCTTTACGTTTTGTTTAATGGCATAGTAAAGTTATTGAAATTCTATAGTGATCGTGTCGACCGATCGTGGGTTCGATTCCCGCCTTTAGTCTGGTTGGTGGCAGGACTTCGCTAGCTATTACCCCACTGATTTATTTTAACTTGAAATCAAAGGTTGGAAGATCAGTGAAGCCAATTTATAGTGAAGCAGCACATGAAGTGCCGCATCCTGGTAAAGTGACCCTCAATTAAATAGGCCGCAGTGGCCGGGTACCATCAAGTAGTCTACCGACGATTGGATCCTATCAAAAAAAAACTAAGAAATCCAATTCTTTATATCGTCACAGACAAATCAAACTTACACGTACAAATTCGCGTGCAATAGCCAGTGCGTTCATATTAGTGATTCGTGTAAACCTATTAGGCTATTATCGCCACTGTCGTGAGCAAAAACTGCATCAATCAGAATGTCCAAGTTGCATCGTGTGCTTTACTAGCAATCGATGCGAAATCAGTGAGTAACGAGCCAAACAGACAAATCATCTATTCATCTGTCGGTGCATTCATCTTTTAATTGATGGAAGGATAATGTAATGTATTCATGTGGTAACTGAATAGGACAGATAGGTTGTAAATCATAAGGCTGAATGATGAGCATCGTATATTTATTATCGAGCATTGATTGAAGGAATCGATAATTAATTTTGAAAGCTCCTGACATATTGCACTCTCAGTATTTGCGTTAGGAGGATTTTGCTGGCAATAAAGCGGCTTCAGCTGTGTGTTTTTAAACTATTTTTGATTTCCTATTAAAATGATTAATAGCTTTTTTCTTACAAACCTTTTCCTGATAAAAACAAACTCGAAAAAATAATAATCTAATTTGGTCTAGTCGTTCTGAATGTTATACACTTGCATTTCGGTGATTAATTATTCTTATAAGTTATCATTGAAATACGGAGTCTGCAAGTTGTTGATATTATGATCAGTCAAGTGTGCAACTTTTTGATGCACGAGAGTTCTTCAATTGCGTTGACGGCCAATAATCTGGACTTTTTACACCAAATCGGTCGTAAATAGGAGTAGCAATAAATATTATACACATCAGTCGATTAATTTTGTGCAAATATACAGGTTTCCTAGTCAAATTCATGACAATTAAATAGATCATGGACCAGATAATTCAATATTTAATCTTAATAAAAACTTTACAACACAAGTAAACTTTAACTTTATGATACGAACTAGAAACTATGCCATCTTAAGATTTACAGCGCGTTGTAAAAAGAAATGTGGTCACAGTCCAGTGGCTGTGGTGCTATAATAAAATGCGAGGGTAAAAACAGTATAAAATATTTCACTTCACAATTGACGGATTAGTCTCCAACAGACACTAGTGTGACTAAGTATGCTAATTCATTTCCCGAGTTCTTCTACGATCCCGATCTGGCCTGGGCGCGTTTCGGGCGTCGTGAAATTTTGTAAACAAGCAAGTCAGTCGCGTTTGGGGCGTTTTCGAAAATGTATAAAAAATGCCTACACCGATCGGTCGCGATTCGGGCGTCCTATTTATTTAGCTCTTTCAGATAGTCGCGTTTCGGGCGCTTTATAAAAATAGGACGCCCGAATCGCGACCATTCGGTGTAGGCATTTTTTATAAATTTTCGAAAACGCCCGAAACGCGACTGACTTGCTTGTTTACAAAATTTCACGACGCCCGAAACGCGCCCAGGCCATTATAACGGCCTGGGCGCGTTTCGGGCGTCGTGAAATTTTGTAAACAAGCAAGTCAGTCGCGTTTGGGGCGTTTTCGAAAATTTATAAAAAATGCCTACACCGATCGGTCGCGATTCGGGCGTCCTATTTATTTAGCTCTTTCAGATAGTCGCGTTTCGGGCGCTTTATAAAAGGGACCGCGGTCCCAGTTGCCTGATTAGTTTTTATTTGTTTATTTCGTCAGGCGAGTGGGACCACCCGTAATTTTAACCACAAATCCATTGTTGAAATACAAGATTTAGTACAGTTAGCAGAAAAGGTGTCACAAATAAAACAAAGTTAATTTTTGCAAAAGTAAGTTAGTTTTAATTTTATTAATTTATTTATTAATTTATTCGATAGTTCTTCAGTTCGATAATTTTAGTTAGTCTTAATTATGTTTTAAAAATCACGTTGGCTCATATGCCTACTTAACTAGTAATTCTAAGTAAACATTCAACAGAAATCTTCTCAAAACTATAATATAAAAATCAGTCTTAATGTCTCTTAACTTTATACACCATAAAGTAAGTACTCATTACTCCTATTATATATTTATAATAAAGTCAGAAGATGCACATATCATGGTGTAATATTTATTTGCAATGACAATCATCTCCTCATAACAATGTTACTTAGCAACCGAATGTCACTTTTATGACAAATCCATACTGACACAACGCCGCACCGCCTGTCTACTCTCCATCCGTCTTACGAATTTTCGATCTACTCTTTGGTGTTTATGGGCGCCTGGTACTTCAAATAGAAGTTTTGCATCACTTCGCTTTTATTTTACATGAATTTTATTCACCACGCTGCCATTTTAGGATGAATTAATATTCCGTGTGATTACTCTTCGGTACTTATGGGCGCCTGGTACTTCAAATAGAAGTTTTGCATCACTCACTTTTATTTCCATGAAATTCTACTCCGCCATTAGATATTCCGTGTGACTTCTCTTTGGTGTTTCTGGGCGCCTATAACTTCGACGAGCATGGCGAATCAATCTTACTAATCTGTCGCGAGTTTAACATTTTTTCCCCATAAAAAAAGTGTAGTCAGAAGTTTTCACTTCAAAAATACTTGACCGTAATACTAAAAAAAATAAAATCCTGAGTTATAACTTGATTTTTCTGTTAACTGTACATTAAAGGAAATTAGGTATATGGTCCCAGTCGACCGATTCAAAAATGTTATCAGGTAACTGGGACCGCGGTCCCAGTTTTATTTGGTCCCAGTCGCCTGAATCCTCACTCGCGGGCGCGAAACTCGCGGACGCCCGCGAGTTGGCACCTCCCGTTACATTAATATTGCAATTAAATCGATTTTGATACTTATCCTAACTATTTACTAGGCAATGTATTGCACCTAATTGCAAGCTGCGGTCTTTGCTTATCACAACGAAGTACAGGAGATGCTTAGGAGGATGTAAATAAAAGAGGCTTTGGTGACTAACATAAATGACCATAATTTTGTCAAAATGACATTTATATTAATTTGTTTGGGATAGTTTAGAAATTAAAAGTGTTCTTGTTTTAAATTAATATATTTTTTAATTATTTTAAAAAATTAGATTGTTGAAATAAAAACTTTTTTTTTGTTAAGGCTTATAGAGAGTTATAAAACTATATTTAAAGTAGTCGTGGAACGTTTATTATAAGTCAGTGTAAGTTTGTACCTCTTGCTCTTGGTTAACCCATTTAGCGCCTCTGTACTCGTTTGGGTACAGGTAGTTTTTAGAACCTGGCTTTTACATTCTAAGGAATAAATAAGTTTTTATAGGTAATATAAATTTTTAAAAGATGACTTTTTTATAATATAAATCTTTTATTAGGGTAGATTTAATATTGTATCAGAGTGATCATTGCATATTGACGCAACGTCACGCTACTGTAGGTATGTGTACTTTATTATAATTAATGATACCTAAATGTGATAATAAGATCATTTGAGCTAAATATTTCTATTTAGTAATGATTATACTAAAAATATATTAAAAGCAAAAAAGTTAATTGCAAGTAATAGTGAAGATTTTTTGTAGTAAACATTGCTGTACCCGATTGAGTACAGCGGCCAGATGCATATAAGAAAAACCTTTATTTTGGTTATAGCTTACTAACACTGTCTTCCAAAATCTTTACTACTGTTAACAACAACAATGAGTTAGAAAAAGCTGTTCAAGCTATTTTGAAGATGTACACGACTCCGACTATGATTTAGCATTTGTACTTCCTTCTCCAAGCGTGTTGTCTGATGAAGAAGAAGGACCTGGTGAAGATTTAGTGACTGCTACTCTGCTTCGCGACGTTTCCGGGAATATTGATGTATTCGTAAATAATCAACAGTATCATCAATATCATACATATATCGTGTGGCAAATAATAATTCGTTATTGAAAACAGCAGTGACGATGTGCCTTTGGACAATAAGCAGCCTTGATGACGTGATCAACAGAGAAGTGGGAACCCGTGCGATTTGATTTTGAGAGCTGAGTGGCAGCTAGTTTATCTGTGTCCTGCTATGCCTTTGAGTTTTACTGTGTAAAAAACTGTCACGATGCCACTGATGAGCCTCTTGGGAAATCTCACAGATCACCAAGTCTGCTTTGGCAATCACGTTTCGGGTTACTACGTTCTTTAGATTTATTTGTGAAAACTTAGATATTGTGCTACTGGAACCGTTCGTGAGGATTCTTTTATTATTTCAAGAGTATTTTAGTTCTAAAACCCTTTGAAGAATACAAAAGATATGAAGAAAAAGTACGAGCTGACTAGGATTGATAGATTCGTTAGAACAAAAGAGCTATTGCTGGTTACAAATAGATAAACAGCGTTTGCACTATACAAATAGAGATAGTGCTCAATAAGGCGCGACAGAGTCGATGTAGGTATTCCTCGTTGGTTCCAAAATTACATATAATAGAGAAATGGGTGGAGTAGACAAGCTTGACCAATCCGAATCTAGATTATTTAAGTCAAGAAACACAAGGTAAAGGCTTCCTTTATCTTCAGCAGTGCAAGGTATGGCCAACATTGGCTACTATTCTCAAAAAATGGAAGAACAATAATTGCGTTGTGCGGTTTTTCATGTCATATAAAATTGTGTAAACCTGCTTGAAAACATTGTTCATAGCAAGCGGATGTCCCGAAATTTTGCACCCTTAAGTGGCCGCTGTACTCAATCGGGTACATCCTTCTGAAACTTTCCCAAATAAAAAAACTTTTATTTTTTCTTTCAATTGTATTTGATTATGTCCCTAACGATTAGAAAATAAACAATTTGCGCTTAAAATGTTGCTAGTTTCATTTTGGCGGTTAATGGGTTAAGAAGAACCTGTGTAGAGAACGCTGATATTTGGTCGTAGGTAGGTACATACCTAGTCATTTTACTTACAAGCTGGTTAAGTATAAAAACCACAGGTGGGCGAGTAGTGGTGAACTGTATCTCATTGTGGCAGGGCAGGTTCCGCTCTCGCTCCCATGTTCCGCGTTTCCTCGACCCTACACCGGTTATGAGGAATCAGGAAGAGCGCGCCGACTGGTGAGCTATCATTAGACGGGCTACACACGGCTGGAAAGGCGAACGAACTTGTTCGTGATACAAAACGTGGACATTGCGTGGTCTGCCTCTCTACAGAGAACAACAGTGGATTATTCCCGACTGCCCCTACCAAATCTGCCCCCGGTAGGGGCAGTCGAAACTTTTTAGTCGCGTCTGCCCCCAGTAGGGGCAGACGGAACTAGTTTAGGTTCCGTCTGCCCCCACTAGGGGCAGACAGAACTAGAAAAGTTTCGACTGCCCCTACTGCTTATTTAAATGAAAGTGTAACCTTCACTTCTACTACTGAATCGATTTTGATATTTGGTACAGACATGGAGTAAAAATTACATATTACTTAGACTAATAATAGTATTTCTGTTCTTTCATGTCGCATCGCAATTTTTTATCCTCGGAAAATATTACATTCCTGCGGGGTAAAGTCGTCTACGGAGGCGTAGCAGGTGGGCATAAGGATAAAAACTTGTCCAGCTCCAATAAATAAAAAATGGACTAAATATCAGTCAAGTATTCATTGTAATAATTTCGATATATTACGTAAGTAATTGTAAAAACCTACTCTTCAATTTTTTGTCACTACAGTTGGCAAACAGACAAGCAGCCACTGCAGTCTATTCCATTGAGAAATACTCAACCATGAAGCATCGCTTAATGTGGTGTCACACGTCTTTGATCTTCGAGCCTTTATGTCAAGTGTACTGGCTCCCCATAATATCGCCGTAACACAGCTAAACCAAATCGCAGGACATTTCGCCTCTAGTATCCACGAGCCGATCTTTCACTCTCCGTCGTTCAAGCCCGTGTGTCTCAAGCTGCAGGTAGTCGCGGGAAACGCCGTGGAAATCGCATGTTGTCCAATCAATTGTGCAACACTACAGGATGTAGTGTCGCCCGCCAACTAATTGTGTTCCTGATACTGAGCTGATAATATGCTAAATTGCTACACGGTTTTTCTGGCGCAGGTCTCTTAGTAATGATTACTTTGAATGATGGTCTCAAGTAACTGATACAAGATAACGAGTATTTATCTAATGTGGTCACATTGGTAAGTATTTTTTTATACCACGAGGGTAGTGGTCAAGCTAACGGCCCACCTGACGGTAAGCGGTTACACTATAGACGCCTATAATACCAGAGGCATTTGACGAATAAATAATAATATTTTTTGTTTATTTAAGTATACAATAGGTGTTACATTAAACACTTTTTATTATAATTTGATCATTGCAAACTCAACACTGATATTTATGATAAACAATATTTATGTATTTTCAGCATTTCCGGTCTATCTTTTTCCAAAACGACTTATTTTATTTATACAAAAAAAAAACATATAATATATTTCTTATTGAGTTTATTCCTAAAGTGAGTTTGGAAAATGAGGTTATTTATAAAAATAATTGCGCTTTGCACTAAGTATAGCAAACCGCACTTATTTCCACAGATAAGGAGATAAACTTTCACAATGCATTACCCTAAGAAATTATCATAACCATTTGGTTCCGTTATTATTGCTTTAATCGCAGAATTACGTTACAACTTTCTTCCATAACATCTTCTGTCATATTATGTCGCGGCTACTTCATGGCTCTTTATACCACAAAGGAAAACTGTGTGATGTGAGTTAAGACTATCTTTCGCTTGTCGCAGGAATAAGTAACTACGTTGTCTTACGAGGCGGAAACGAGCCAGAGCGCGTCGCCTGATGGTAGGCAATCACCACCGCCCATGGACATCTGCAACACTAGAGGGATCGCTGATGCGTTGCCGGCCTTAATGGGAGTATGAGGAGTGTGGGCGTCGGGCACTCTCACAAACCAGACGAAACACAATAGTAGTCACTATTTTTTCACGCTGGTGTTATCAGAGAGGGTGGTACTTTTCCGAAAGAGCCGGCCCATTCGTACTGTAAAACAGCATGGCTCTACCACTACAAAACGTTATAACACACGTAAACAATCGCGGGGTAGAGTCAATAAAAAGGCTGGTGCTTCAAGGGTTTAAATGAATTTCACGCCATGGTGTCGCGTACTTTCGTTTCTATAACAGGGTATGTACCATGTACTCTGTTCTTCTCATCCGAGCGTCCGGCTTTGTCCCGTTCTAGCCAGAGTGCGCTCGCATTATGATCCAAGATTTAAAGTCCTGTTATAGCATTGTTACTGGACGAATTGGATCATAGCTACACAGCCATTCGACTCTGCAGTTTCCTTGCGATATTTTCCGTCACCGCCAAGCAAGTAGTAAATACGCACACACTTGTAGAAAAATCCACAGTTGCCATATGTACATACTCGTAGAAACATCCACAGTTGCGCGCCAATATTCTAAACATCTGAACGCTCCCTTGGGACAGAGGTGTCTTGGGTTAAGTTGGTGGTAGGCCTTTTTCAGAGTCTGACTGGCTAGCTACCACCCTATCTAGCACAGGTAAAATCTGCCGCCATTACAGCTCTGGCTGGGGTTCAGCAACATTAATGTTGAAGCCAGTAAGTACACTTGAAATCAAATTGTAATGATGATTCCAATGATGGCGGCTTTTGCCCTGCAGTAGGACATAAAATACAGTGATAAGTCATCATCATCATCTCAGCGTATTCCCGATTGCATCCAGTAAGGAGCTCAAGGTCCGCTTCGACTATGATCCTAGATTTGACAGGATCATAGTCGAAGCGGACCCTGAGCTCCTTTAGTTGAATAAGTAACTCTAGCGTACTGCACCGCGTAGGCCGAGAGCGTCCCACGCAATTGCATTGACCTCGGATCATGTCGCTTTTACGGAGCCAGTAGTGTGAAATCACAGATTGATATCTTGTAATATTTCAATATTATAATGTAATTGCAGAATTAGTCACGAGCCAGCCATCAATCTCTCCCTATCATTGAAAAATTACAAGTTGATGCGTTTAGTTTTATTCCAAAACCTGAAAATGATGAAAGCTCTATGTATCGTAGTCAAACGTTGCTTTATATGCGAATCTTGGTAACCTAAGGATTTTTCTTTGCGTGCGTATTTACCATAGGTATTTATTTACCTACTCAGCGGTGACGGAAAACATGGTATGTAAAAAAACTTTAAAAATTAAATGGCTGTATAGTCATGAATCAATTGGTCTGGTTCGCCTTACGGAAGTTATGTAGCAGTCGTTCAAATGTTATAACTAGACTCGCCAAATCCTGTATTATGTTACAAGAGTACCCACTTGACAACAAAAGGAGGACAAACAAAAATATTTTTTTTCTGGTATCCCACAGGAACTGAACATTATCTTTGGATGACCTTTATTCATAATATTAGTATGTACTGCCTTAAATATCCCGAAGGCAAAAATACACAGCTTTTTTTTTTTTTTATAGTGGAGAAATCCTTTATGGATACCCCAGCCGCTTGGGGGAGCAGCTGAGGTTATGTCAGAGTTGCCCTATGTTGGGGGTACTGACTAAAACTCCACTGTGGCCTTCTCAAGCACAGGCTGGGGGGCCGGGTTGCTCTATGTCGAGATTCACACAATTGCCCCCCACCAGCTGAGCTCTGCTGCTTTAGTGCAGCGCTCCTCAGGAGAAGCGAGCGTAGCCTCCTCCGTTTCCTCATGGCACTTGGCAGTGTCAGGCCACCCCACACTGCCAGCATACTCAGGGATGCTCTAAAGGTACGAAGGTTCCCCACCCTTCGCACCAACATCCCTGGGATCCCCGTCTGGGGATTCTTACCCCACGCCGGGGAGTACGGTGGAGGTACTCTAAGGCCCCCAACCACAGGGCCGAAAAATACACAGCTTGCTATTGTAATAAACTACCAAATGCTCATCGACTTTTAATCCTACTTATTATTATATTACCCATAAGTGGAGTCTGATTATACAAAACGTACTTACCATTTGATGAATGCGTATTACCTGTAAGCATAAGATCACATGTCGATTAAGCGATGGAAATAAATGCTCATTAAGACAGATCACTCGACGATTAGAGTAAAGTGTAAATCACAGTTTATTTACTGATCAGGTTGGGGCCATAATTCAACCAGCATGTCACTTGTATAATACCCGTATTGCTGGTAAACAATTTGCAAGTTAATCTTAAGCTGTTAAATCTGAACCGTCAATTCATATTGATGACTTTAGCTTCTGATATAGGAATTTCTAATGTTTACACCCGTGCCAGAGGTCTTGGATTCAAATTCCGTTAAATTATATTCGACAATCCAAGGTGGGTACCAACTCGTCCTTCTTCGGAAATAAAAGAGAAGGGAAGACTCTGGTAGTGGGACGCTTTAATCCCCAATTTTCACACAGCCGCAGGTATTTGAGCGCTACAATTAAAGCTTTTCTGTCAAGATAAAAAAGGTTGAAACCGATGTTCCACGGAGTTCATACCCTATATGTACAACAATGCCAGCATGCTAAATATTCTAAATAGGTAGTCGTTGATCTGCGCCACCCGTTATTTGACAGTAGGTAGATCATTTATGACTTGATGTTCAATGACGCCTAGAATACTAAAGCGACGTCACATACCGAAGAAAACTTTCATCTTCAAACACGCTTGCTTACAGTGTATCAATTTTATACTAAATGTATCCATTCGGCATTCGTTACCTTTTAGAGGCATAAACAAGTTTTATATCTTAGTTTTAATTATGCAACAGTTTTCTCTAGCTGTGAATATCTTGTCCTTTAAAGGCTTAAATATGCAGGGAAATTATTATTTATTAATCTCTTCGTAGAATTTATTTACATCTTGCTGCTACCCCTACAACCTTCATACTTCCATAATAGCTTCGACTGTATTTTTATGACGTTATCAACAGAAAGCATCACATATTTGTAGGCTCTTTTGATTTTAATCCTTTTATTTAAAGTGCCACACATCAATAGTGCTGAAATACAGCCAGACCTATTATGAAGGCAGATATCACCTGTGATATTGGTGGCTAACGAAAGAATAAGACTTCTACCAAAAAGTTCTAAAGTGGTGAGCCCAAACTACAATCACTGAGGTTTATTTAAATGGTGTAACCAATTGCTGGTTAAATGCTTCAAGATAGTTACCGGCTCGTCTGTCTTGGGTGTGAGTAGGAAACCGGTATAGTTTAGTGAGTAGTGGATCAAACTTCTATGGCCGCAGGCCTCGCAAGCCTGTGGTTTTAGTGCTGTCATGTATTCCTTTAAGGCAAGAAAAAAACAAATACAGTGCAGTAAGCTGTGGTAGATAGAAGGGGATGCTTTTGACTAACAGTTGCATCTAAATGGCTAACAATAAAAGTAACCAATGTTCCACGGGATACCCTTCACTTAAACAGAATAACCCCTATTTATTAAATCTACATTTTAACCCTACGTTATGGTTCAAAAGCGTGATAAGATCTTAGGGATCGCTGTTAAAATTATTGCGCCAGCCCTTGAAGGCAGCTTTCTAGCTTTTATGCAAATATAGTTAAGTGCCATTTCACGGCAAACTAGCGCCAGCAATTGAAAACAAATCGCAACTAGTTAATAAACTCGAAAAACAAAATGTCCTTAAGTTAAAATCGTTAAGTTAATAATATTTTATTACTTGAAATATTGCTGTTTAGCCAAATCGTGCATTCAAAAATAAAACGGCCGTCTCTTTTGAACGTACCTACGCCTAGGGTCACTGATACGTTGTCCGCCTTTGAGATAATAATATTATGTAGGGTGGGGGACTGAGATAAGTACTGGGGATGGGGTAGAGACAGGGGAAGAAGTAAATTGGACCTTCGGTACTCTCACTAACTAATCGGAGCGCAATAGCATCGCTACTATAGGTATCGGTAAACTTGTTGAACATCGGCCGTCGGAGCAGAGAAAAGTTCGCGCATGTACTTTTCCGCGTGACCAATAGCGCGCACGAATCTCCCGAACGCCCACGCGCGCTATTGGTCAGAGGTTGCTTCGGACCAATAGCGCGCAGGCGTGTCAACATTCGTGTTCTGCGCAATGCCTACCCGATATTCAAGAAGTTTGCCGGGGCCTGTACATACGTCGGCCTTCTGTGATAGGGTGGAACTTTTCCGGCCAAGGTATAACTTTATTGCTTTATGGGTTAATGGAGCACCTTTTGCATTTTAGATTCTTTTTATAAGTTATTACATGGCAGCGCTAGCGTGCATCGCAAATGGCTTTCAATATTCATTGAACAGCGCCTGAAGGATAGCTCCTCCCTTAGACATAAACAATGGTTTCTCTCGCATTGTTGCCGACTGGTGATAGCAACGAGTTGGACGAGCTGTGCGGAAGTGCGCTTGCATCAATGCAAATGCGTTACGTAAGATTATATTCATTACGTAATAGGAATAGGGTAGGTGACTTTACCAGAAAGTTCCAGTCCTGTAGCTTTGTTAAGATCGGCATTCAAAGATGAATCATCTTAGATAATAGATTAAGGGCCAGTATATAATTTTATGGCAGTTTTATACCTGCATGTTTTTAAGGTGTCTTAAAACTTGACTTATACAAAAACGATTATTTGAATTAGCCAGATTTTTACATCATAACACATTTTTATTTAAAGGCTGATATTAAATCATGAATTATAAAAACCTTTCAGTTGATTACAATATTAATATCTTACGCGTTTGTGTTGCCGCTTTAGAAAAATAACACATTTTTTTTTCAATAATAAGAAAAAGGAATAATAATAATTTATTTCAATGCAATGTGTAACTTAGAAATTATATATCATTAAAAATAGCACAGTGGAAGTTCCCTTCGTACATAAAATAGCGTAATGTTTCTTTATTGGTAAAAATGTAACTTTTGAAGCTGTCTCGTGTAATATTTAACCATGGAATTAATATTTAACTATCTGCCAATTGCAACACTACTACCAAAGTTATTTTGACAGCAGGAAACTGCAAAGCAATTTGTTTGACAGTCTATTTTTTTTTTATAGGTTTTGGCTTTGTACGGTTTGTACTTTAGCCACAGACGATATTTAAAAGGTCCAGTATTCTCATAAATGTTTTAGGAGACTGTTTATTTTTCCTCTGACTGCTTCTAAGATGACTATTTTAATAAAAAATAATTTTATTAATTACTAAAAGAAGAAAATAAACAAGGATTTGTTTCATTACCAACATAACCTCAAAGTACAAAAATACTTATAACTTTTTTTTGCAACCACCGTTTGTTAAAATTCTTTTTGGAAATGTTTATGTAATGCAATTGCTAGTGTTTAAGCATTTTTTAAATCATAGACACCCCAATTTTTTTCCAGGTCAAACGTAGTATGGGACTTTGCCATTGTTCTTTATCTGTTCTCCCTTTTATCAATTTTGAAAAACAGAAGACAGCATCTATTTTATCTGACATAATTTATAATATCTCGACCAAATTAACCCTCGACTAAAGTGGCTTACTTCACAAGAAGGGGGTGAAACATTTTCCTGCATAGTAGTGATACATCCACTTTACGGTACGTACTGACATCCTCCATCGGGAGCGAAGGTGGTGTGTGGCCCCTCTCTTTGTGTATTTAAAATTCATTGACAAAGAAAAATGACCGCTAGTTTGCTTGTTTTATCATTGGAGCTTTAAAATATGGCCTATTGCCATTGATATATTAAACAATGGATTACTACGTCCATAATTGATTGTGCCGGAATCTGTTCCGAGTTTAAAAACATCACACTCATTGATACATTATGATTGGCCTCTGGCATCTTTAGCCTCAGAACAATCTAAATTATTGTTCTGAGTCTTTAGCACAGTATGACATTGTAACCAATTAGTGTCCTTTTGCGTCTTCAAAATAAGTTCTTAATTTTTCAGCCTAATATTTAACTGTTTGCTTTAGATTTGTTTTTATTTTAATATTTTACGAAAGGCGTTACGAAACTTGCATATTATGCAATATTACATGCAGCCAGGGTGGTTCACTAGTCCAAAATCCATGCGTGCACCGCATCAACATCGATTATTTACTTCAACCATGGTGTTGCATAAGACGAAGCGAGTATAATAGGCATGCCATGGCGAACTATGGAACTATCACTTTCAACGGGGTTCGGGTTAGAATGTGTGTGTGTTCGCGTTGCAGATGCTGGTCCTTCGGCGGGGAAATGTTAATGCTCTCTGTCAGTCGGATTAGCGGACGGACCGTGGCTCTCAAACTGTTAGGTCGTTTTCTCACTACGCGAAACCAACACAACACCAACACAACATTATGTTGTGACAACTCCATTATGTTGTGTTGATGTTGTGTTGGTTTCGCGTAGTGACAAAACGGCCTTACTGTTAGACGTTTGGTTAACTTATGCATGGCCGAACTTTGATGTCGGGTTAGGGTGATATGTTATACACGCTGTTAAAGTTCATAAACTAACAAGAAGAAGTTGATTTTTTTTTTGCAATATTGTACCTGACAGCCTGATTAAATAGATGAGATGTGCTCTCACTTTGTTAATAAAACGGGAAGAACTCTGAAGATTTGTTAGAACTTATTCCTGCTATTGAATTGTAGATTGTGCTTTGCGACAGACCATTAAGTTCCATCTACATTACCTGGATACTTAATGTTTTTTTTAGCTTTGTAATGAATTACCATAAACAGTAAATTACCTATAAGATATGACCTAGCGACGTTTGAAAAAGATCGACAGAAGAAAAATAACTCAATTAAAATCTTATAACATAATATTAATCATTTTTATTACGAAAGGGACCAATTCTTCAAAAGAATGTACATAGACCAATGACGTTCAATGTTTTTTAATTGAACGTCATTGACATAGACGGAGATTTTCACTTAAAGCCCAATCTCATGTACGTATGATGGTTTCCATTTGATAGAATTGCTTGACCAAATGTAGGACACATAAATGTAAGTACCAGAATCATCTTTGAATAAAGACTGGTACTCGTCCCGATTCAGACAATTTGTTTTAAAAAAAAAGGCACGTGATTACATTACAAATCGTCACAAATTCAAATTCTTAAAAACTGACCCTATTTTTTCATATCGTAAACAGTTTGAGAATACAGTGACTAGCTCATTAACATATTAAAATGTTTAAATAACACATTAAAATTTTCCTAAATAAATAAAATGTATAAGTAACCGGTAACTTATTATGACGGTCAATATTTATGTCATTTCATTTAACAATTTGTTTTATTCATAATGCTATCTTTGAATGACGACAATGCATGAATTAGTCTGTGAATAATTCTAGATTTTGACTTCCTTACAAAGATGTGAATGAAAAAAATATGCAAAGTGAGTGAAATATACAGTCGAGGAAATAGAGTTTTAAGACAGTATTTGATCAGTGATAAAATTAAATAAGCTTTGTATGGAAGTTTTAGATCGTAGCTAGGTATTATACAGCGTGTTAGGTAACCCGAGGGACATATTTAAGGAGAGTGTTCAGAATCCGAAATAGAGTCCAATTCGCTATAAAAATATATCCTTAATTTTTTTCATAATTATCCTAATAATTTATGTATGCATAAACTACCTAAAAATCCCGTGTGCTGAGCGGCTGGTTACGCCCCAAACTCAAATTGTACGCGAGTACTTTAGTATATATTATTCTGTGACGCGAGTACAATAATTTGAGTAATGAACGAGTGCACGAAATAGGTACTGTAAAGGGAAGAGTGCCCGCACGTTCCGCGGATTTTCAGGTTTCGACTAAGGTTATTGACAGATATTTACCAGAGTTTTTATTGATTTATACTTATTTTGTTTTATGGAAGCATGAACTATTTGGGGTTTAAATATTTCCCTCGCATTTCCTGTCATTCTGTATAATCAAGAGCTGTTTGTTTTTGTTAGCACCACTATACTATGTCTTCGACATAGCATCTTCGCATGAAGAAGTCATCGACGAATCTAATGAATTACGACTAATTTGGTTTTAATAAATGACTGATCCCGAAGAGTATTAACAGCCTTTTTTATAAGTCTTTTTTTACTGAGAAATAACTTATTCATACCTGCAAATAGGTCATCTGGGACTTAACCCATGGCGTGCCTCCCACTAAAGTTATCAGACTGATCCTTCTGATGACTTCTGAAGCCTGCAATATGGAACTGCATTTAGCAATTTTCTGGCATGTAACCCCCAACCTGCCCCCAACGGATTATTATGTTTTACTGAACTGCAAGCTTACCACTGCTTTTAGTAATGATACAACAATCTAGACACACCCTTTTCTTTTGTCGCAATGCATTAGACGCCATCACACCTACCGGAGATCAGGGTAGTGAGTAAAACAGTAACTATTTAATAATCTGTGGTAAAACTACTAATGCCTTCAAAGAGCGAGCATGATTAACCCACTAAACACCAGGGTGTATCACCAAGCCGTGTCGAGGTGTCGAGGGAGAGTCTTGACTACAAAAATGTCTACGTCGAAACTGTGGATTCGATCCCCCGGACTTTCTGTATCGCTTAAATTTTTACACTTACTCATGTAGGCAGCTACCTAGTAATCGATAGTCACCCTATTGCATACAGTTTGAGCACCGCTATCTGGGTGCAAGTGTGCCGGCGCCCACGCTCGCTGCACGATGCACTCACACAGCGCGCGCGCAACGCTCCGCTACCCCCTATATAAACAGCCTCAGAACTAGCCTTGAACTTCACTCAAGCTGCATCGCCCCTGGACCTAGGACCCACCCCCGTCTGCTCGGGGTATCGGTTGTGAAGTGAACTATGGTGTGTTGAGGGTTCAATGAACTGTGTCGAGTGGTGAATAATCAACGATGAAGGCCGTACTGCAAACGGTGAGTAATCATTATTAAAATTTATTATTATCAAATTAAATTAATGATAAGACCTATTTGTTATGACAAAAAAGTTTGAGTATTTATTCCACAATGATAAAAAACGGAGAGCCCGGTTTTGTTTTCCAAGAAAAGAAGAGTAATTATACAGAAATAATAGACAAAATTCTTCAATAATATTTTACCATTACTTGTCTATAAAAATCAAATAAATACATAGAGGTATACTATAATAAACTCGCGGGCGTCAAAACTTAATATAAATTAATGACTCCTATTTACATAATATTTACATAGAAGTTTTAAGCAGTAGATCTTACATGATATTTTAACAAATAAATATTGGCCATTTGTAAGTTAATCGATTAACCAAAAACATTTTATTTTGTTGTTTTTATTATTATTTTACTATTTGTATTTTCATTATTACCGCATATTTTATTGAACAAAAATATAAATCTAAACTGGAATTAAATTTTTTGTCCTTTAAATTATTTATTATCATTTTGATGGAACCACTCGTATAGGTTTTTATCAAAAAGTAAACATTGCAATCTATTTTTATTTTAAAATAATTATATTCTAACGTATTAGAAATATTCTTTACACGATTAAATTAGGACACAAAATAGCCATGTTCGTTTTCTTTTATCGTATATAATAAGATTGTATAGTTTGTTACGCACATTATGAATATGTATAAATTCACTTTATATCAGAAGTATTACATGTGTATTATATAATATTAATTTTTGTATAAAATATAAGGAGCATGAGTTTCGTTTTGAATAAATTATTTGGTTTGAGACTTGGTAATGTAGAGCACGTCCCATTGAGTAAATACATATCTCTTAATAATATTTTTCTATTTAAATATACTAACTTAGTGCCAGAAAGCAATTTAACCTTAAAATCAAAAATCAAATCATTACATAAGCTGCAAAGATGCACTTATGAAACGTCCATATCAATATTATAAAATGTCTCTACCACCGGATTCTTCATGTTGTTATCTGTTATATCGATTGTTATATTCAATTGTCAAATTAAGACCTCTTACTTAATCTTAAGATTGCATTGATATAACGCAATGTTCCAATAATAAATACTACGTTGCGTTCGTTACAATAATGCTTGCGTTGTTTAAACAAGGCTCAAAACATTTCGTATTCCATTCAGTACCTAACTAAAAAAGGAATTTGAGAAAAATTGGACTATCGTTCCATACCATTTATAAAAATTAAAAACGGACTAACGTTTGGTATATGGGGAGCCCCTCTAAATATTGTGTTTTAATTCATTATTAAAACAATAACAAAATATTCCGTGAATATTTTAAGTGTCTACTTATTGCCGTTAGCAAAAACTAGCAAAAAATGTACGTTAGCTGTTGTATGGGTGCTCCTTTTAATATTTTATTCTGATTTTTAGAAATACATCATCTGTAAAAATTGTAACTGTTTTACTATCACGTTACTTGAAATACAGTCTCGTGACAGACGGATAGACAGACAGACGAACAGACTGCGGAGTCTTAGTAACAGGGTCCCGATTTACCCTCTGGGTACGAAACCCTAAAAACAACACTAAGATAGAATTGAAGAAGGGGTCAAAAAAAGTATTTATCATTAATGTTTATCCGTTGTCTGGCACCCATAGCATAAACTAACGCTTAGTTTGGAGTTTGGACATTAAGTATTATGTGATTTGGGGTTAGATAATGTCCAAAGATATTATAGAAAAGAAACAATCAAATCTTTCCTCTTTAAAATATTTGTGTAGAGTGGACTACGCGTACAAAGCTGGGGGCGGAAGGCTACATTTATCATTAATTCGTATCTAATTATTGTCGCCGGTCGAGATGTCCGTTGATTGTATTTCTGTTCCTTTAAATTCATATGGGAAGTAATTATCTAGGGTCTATTGTTTACCATTGTTAAGTAAATGATATCCATCATAATACGACAATTACTTATAAGTCTACTTTCACAGTATATTGCGCTAAATTATGAGGACTTTTGTGGAAATAGTACATTATTTTATTACCATCTATGGCTAATGATTGAGACACTATAATATACAGCGTGTTATAGTAGAAGATCCGAACTAAGGTCGACCTTCATCTGGTTGATTAGAATTAAACTTATATTATTTTACTATGAATTTAGCAAATAGTTCTTTTTTGTATATATTTCGCAGAATAATTTTTAAAAATAGACACATTTTAATTGCAAAGAAGTTTGATCTTTGTCTTTTAAATAATAAATATTTTCTTCTATCGACATTTTTCATTTCTTAGTCCCCGCACTATGAAAGTGATATTCGTAGGTTAGGTGTGCTTCGTGGAATAGGAAATTTAATTATTTTAATTTTTTATTTGACGCCCACCTACGGGTGTGCTTCGTGGAATACTTTAGGTGTGCTTCTTCTGGGTGTGCTTCGTTTAGGTGTGCTTCGTGGAATACCTCCATATTTCAAGATTTTATTTAAAAATTGTACGCGAGTACAATTTGAGTCGTGCTTAAACGAGTGCACATAATACTGTGAAAGGAAGAGTGCCCGCACGTTACGCGGATTTTCAGGAAAATTTCGATTAAGGTTATTTGACAGATACCTATTTGCCAGAATTTTTATTGGTTTTTACTTATTTTGATAAATGAAAGCATGAAGTATTTTGGGTTTAAATATGTCCCTCGCATTTCCTGTCATACTGTAAAGCTGTCGTTTTTAATTTATTTATTAAACGCACTTTCCTGATACTTAATCACTGGTTACTAATTTTTCCCATTGGTTAAGTCCACTATGGTTCAAAAATTCGGATCAAAAATTCGACTGTTAGGGCTGGTTTTGTCAAATCTTAGATGATGTCTCTTTTGTTGTTATTTTACCTATTCGAAAGTTTTGTTGTCCTTTTTTGACAAAAAAGAAGTTTCTTTTAAATAACTTCTGGTAGTCTGACATGTTATTTCTAAACTATCTGCGTGATAGCGTATCAATACTTCGAATAAAAATTGATAATCAATTCTCCTTGGTTATAACGAAAACATGATTTTTGGAAATGTACTGTGTTTGCGCAATTTAGAAAAAACTTGTTCATCAGGTTTGGAGGTGTTAAGATGTTTGCAATTAACAGTAATAACTGTTTTAAATTGCTCTGCAGTTATTCTGTTACCTCTCAGAATTTCACCAAATCGAACAACCCAATCTTTGTACGAGTACTTCATTACTCAAATAAAAATACTCTTCAAACTTAACTTTTTGTAAAATATCAGTTCTTTGATTTAAAAAAAAATATCGTCCATTATCCACTCGTACGTCCTTCGATAAATCTTCCAATTATTAAGCTATCAATAACGATAGGCGGGGTCCAGTAACAGCACAGTCGTGACTAGCCAATGTATCCAGCGTTTCTGTTGACCGATCATTCGATTATCGAGTTGAACGATCGATAATTTACACTCGATTGCAATTAGCAAGCATGTAGCAATACGATAATCGTCGACGTATCGTAGACGTAAGACGTCTGTCGCTTTAATTGCTTCGACGTGTTGATAGTTTATTTATATACCTCTATTAACGCCTCTGATCGTAGTATGTATTTATTGATCCGGAACCTAGGGTCAGGATCGGAAAACACTGTTACTTATTATCGATATATGTATATCGATAGTCGTTTTGCTTTCTTGGATTGAGATTTAAATAGAGTGATACTTTAACTTTACTTTATAAAAATAAATATACAAATTGAAGCTGTATGACTTATGACGATCACTCATCAAGATTCTCTCACATTTGTACAGAGGTATATGCAAGATGAAAGTAATATTCAAATTTTCTTAGAGCCTAATTTGGATATTCTCCTATGAATCTATATACTTATGACGTCTTTTGGCTGATGATGATGATAATAGCCTTATTTGGTAGTGATTCATAACCGCTCTCACGTTTAACACGCTGTTACAGAATCTGATCTTATTCGTTTATCTATTACTAAATACCCAATCATTTTATTTCCCGTACAAATCATTTAATAAATCGAAAGATTCATCTTATCTGCATAATATGTAAATTGAGGCATCAATAAGGTTTTTCGTAACCTGTTGCAAACATAATTTATGCCTAGGCCCACTTCCACGTTACGTTTCGTCCCAGTTAAGGTTAAGTTTGGCCCAGTTCGATGCTCATAAATCCGCGTGACATAACGTTGACTAAACTGGGAATTTTCCCATTGGCGACACACCGGCTGTTTATATAATATTATTTTTAGTATATTTTTCTAGGTGATGAAATACTTAATGAGCAGTCTCTTGTGCCGTTTATTCTACATATTATAAATAGAGGATTTTGTAGTATGTTTCCTATTAAGAAGGCACTGCGCAGACAAAGACACAATATAAGTGTCTTGTGTCTGATACTGGCTAGTATATGACTATCAGTGACAAATCAGCCCTTCCTTTGTAAACGTATGTACTTTATGTAATTGAGTATACTTAAAATTATAATGCGCCAAAATAATCTACACAGCGTCTTACTGTCACTGAAGTGACTGAAGAAGAAAATTGAAGATCAGATGTGCCTTCTTTCGGGAGGAGAACAATATATCTGGTGTAATAGCAGACTTCTCAAGCATTAGTAGTAGCAATGTTTACTAGAAACGTAGAATGGAGTAATTACCTATCCTTCTATCTTTTTCTTTGACTTTTTTTTCCTTGACTTACTTAAGTGATAAACATTTGTGTTTGTTCTGTCTCTGGATGTATAATATTTGTGGTACCTTCGTTGTTTCTGATACCCATAACACAAGTGCTGACGCTACTTACTTTGGGGTCCGGTCTAGCTATAACACGCCTCTCAATTGCTGCAGCGGTACAGTTAGCAAAAGCGTAAATCGGATTCGCCAAGTAGTCCATCTTAGCACGTGCCATTTGCATTGCATAGTATGACTCAGTCGTAGTACTACGAGTGCGCGAGACCGCGTCGTAATATTACGTCGAACTGCGTAAGCGCACCTTCTGGCGACTGATTTTGAAGTCGCTCGACTCGCTCGTCAAGTGACGTACGAAAGTAGAGTTCGCTCATAACATACAAATACATAAATAATAGCGATAACTATCGAAAGAAATACCTTCCATAAAATTGACAGGTTGACGTTATTTCATAAATAAAAATTAAGTAGGAAGGAATATCAATAACATTAAAATATTATCAAAATTACCCACAAAACAGTATTTTATCTGTGACTAGTACAAGAAGCTGTTTTCCCAAGTATTATCTAAAACAATTACATACTACTTTTTTTACGTAGCAATAGTTAAATTTTCGTTAAAAAGTTAAATGCGAGTCGATTCCAGTTACATAAACATAGTTAAGAGAAATTGTAGGCACTTGTACACTTGAGGTGTACAAGTGCCTACAATTGCACGTGTAGTACACTTGAAATCAGAGGCACATTGAGGGACGTTTCCAGGTGAAGCGTCCCTCAATGGAATAGGCCGCAGTGGCTGCTTACCATCAGGTGGGCTGCGTGCCTGTCTGCCAACTGACCTAGTATAAAAAAAAACTTGTATATTGCATACGCCTCTCGTTGGCGACCATGGTTCGTGCCATGGTCGGCAACAGGAGTGCCGGGGAGGCGGCCGCCTCCTTCTGCGAGCAAGTATAATGTCGCAGAAGGAGGCAGCGCAGCGGGAGCGCGAAGAGGACCCCCTCGCTGCTCCTCTCCGGCGCAGACGGCCAGGCCGGAGAAGGCGTGCCTACTTAGCACGCCTTCTCCGGCCTGAGGGTTGACCTGCGGGCAGGGGTAGCCCCTTAACGCCCGCATTGCACAGGTCACTCGAGCCAAGCCTGAGGGCCACCTAGTTTCTCGGGTGGCCCTCCCTAGGCGCCACCCTGACTTGAGGCCTCTCAAGTCGGGGTACCCGGGGATGGGCCGGTCAATAGCAAAGCTGCCACCAGCTCGTCCCAATCGGGTGTGAAGGGGAAACCGGGGGAGTTTAGTGGGTAGTGGACGCTTTAGTCTCGAGTCCCACACACGGCCGTGGGTCTAGCTAGCCTGCGGTTATGGTGCATAAACGCATTCTCCTCCGAAAAAAAAGGCACTTGTTATATTGCATAGTAAAGATTGATAATTTCTCCATTTATGCAAATGTGTGATAATGATAAACCACAATATATGCTTTAGCCAAGCTTTACGGTCTAAAAATATTATTTATAGTATTTATTGATAAAAATTGTCACAAACAAAGCTTTATCATAAAAGTCTGTGCGAGTGCCTACAGAATGAAACCCCGTGTAACGTCAAATAGATTACGTCCATTGCGAAGTAATGTTGATAAACAATCTCGCCGCTTAGACGACGAGCTTTAGCCGATAATTCATGACAACACAATCAAAGGGCATAAATCAGTGTTTTAAACAATAGAAAGTTTTGTTTACGAATACAAAGTACCAATTATATGTATACACACACAATTAAGAAGAAAATAAAGCGCTGCGTGTTAAAAAATTTCATTCAAACTAATAAAATTACAGTAACTAGTCTGGAAAATAGGATAAAAAATTTCGTACAATAAAATTACTGCAACTGAAATAAAAAAATATTCTGAAAATGTGATTCTTATTTCTCTAGAATCATGGAAGAAAACAAATACATAAACGTGATCTTTTGCCTTGGGTTAAAAAAGGAAAATACTCGTTTGTTTCATTACAAAATGTGTGTGTTCTTCTTTCTTGAAACCACAGGCTTATAATAAAATATCACATTTAAGAAATAACATTGCTTAAAACTGTTTAAAAAAATTCATACCAAAATAAAGCGTGCGCCTCTAGGATCAAGCTTTACTATCATTTGCCTTGCTAGTCAAAAGATATTTCTAGGATAAACATACTAATATGTTCATGTAATTATCTTGACTAGAACTAGATGTCAGATAACAAAGTATAAACCTTTAATTAACCAATCTAATCAGCAAAACCGACAGAAATGGCCGCATTTGAAATCGAAATGAATAAATTACTTTATCCCCAGACCAGTAAGGGATCGGAGTAAATAACAAGTAGACACAAATGTATACAACTTTCAGTCTTATCTCCTGTAAATGGCTTAATTGATATCAAAGGGTTGAAAACTAGAAGCGGTCTGCTTTCAAATAAGTCAATGTATATGCGTTTTTCATTCCCACGCCGCGTGTCGGAGCGGTTTGACATCTACTGACGCCTACTGCTAATCAATGGTATAGACGGACAACTTTAAAGAGAATAAATATTCCTGTGGACACAATTATTCACACAGCGCCGTCCAGATCCAAACTAAGTGACAGCTCGTAATGTGGGTGCCAGACAATAACTTAAATACTTTTCTTTTTTAAAACACAATCTATTTTTATACCTATATAAAAACACCCAGACCGATACAAACAGAAATGCTAATACACATAAATGTTTGTACTGTAAAAGGATGGAATCTGCGACCTCTCAGTGTAATTGTCGACTTTTTAATTATTACACTAAATCGTTAATCGCTCGTCATTAAATTATGCATTTGCTTATTATTATTAAAAAAATATATATCTAAAATACCACAGATAACAAAAGTTATCAAAAAAAGAATAATGTTTTTCTTTGTTTTTGTTTTTAGTAATACTAAATTTTATCTTTCGTTAAATTATTGGCCGCGGAAGCTTTCGTTAGGCAAGCGTCACGCATAGTAAAGTAGCTCTTTATGTAAAATTAACTAAATTTCATAAGCGTTGACACGTTAACAAGTCAGAGGCCTCCGATCCTTCAAAATTTTCAAGTTTTCACTAAATCATCTGTCTATGGCAATGATTATTTAATATAGAAAAAAATAGCAAAGCTCAAATTAATTTAAAACCTTTTATACATTGATCTGACCCCACTTTTGCTATGGGTACCAGAAACAACGAAGAGACCGCCAACAAAATGCAAATTAATATGCAGACACAGGATAAGCACCAGCTCCATTGAACCAGCTAAGTTTAAAAGGCCATTATTGTAACATTGCAGACAACCCCTAACCCCATACCATTATAATATTTTTTTTACAATAAAAGGCGGCAAACGGATCACCTGATGGTGTTTTGGTGACTGATCACTGTCACCCATCGACATTTTCAACACCAAAAGCATCGCATAATATGTGTTGCTGGCCCTTATGGAAAGAATAAACTTTTTTTTTTTAATTTTCATAATGAACTATCACGACTAAACTTACAGAGCGTACCTGAATATTTTTATACAATAAATAAGAAATCGTGTAATCTTACTTTCATAATTCCTACGGCTTGAGTTGTATCAGATCTATCCTATCTGAAGCCGTAGGGAGGTTGTTTGGTAAACATTCGTGTAAGATTGTTAGTATTGAATAGATAATATTGTGTAATGAATTTATTATCGTCGTAATAATAGGCATGAGTGACCATGGATAAGATAGAAAATGCACAGTTATAACTCCTAACTTTATTCCTTTTGAGTTGAAGAAAAAAAACCTGATGTAGGTAATCTGTATCGTAATTTCTTCTTGATATTCTATAAATTAAGGAATTAAGGATTTGATTGAATTGATTTATATACGTTCTTAACTTGCATGATAGCTACTTTTATCATTATAAGTGTTTTTTTTTTGTGTAACAAGTGGTGTAACAGTTTTATTTATTTATTTTGAGTGCTAAATAATTAATTTCACTTTCACTATTATTTTTGATACAAAATAAAAACTTTTTGCATTTAGGAGCCGTCTCTAACACCAAAGCTTTTTTACAAATTATATGTTTTTTCTAATTAAACAAAAAAATATGTGTTCTAATTGAATAAAAAAAATATGTGAACACAGTATATAGCGCTTACGTAAACTATATACAAACATTTGTCATTTCCCCATCGAATACGAAAACCACCCATAAATCGCTCAGTAAATCGTGACGCGCAAACATTTGCAGATGGCATTCAATTATTCAGTTTTACTTTCAGAGTTCCCACGTTACCTAGGAAGGCGGTTTAGAACCGGTAGTTAAAAGTGACAGTCCTCGGAAGCGCTTTCGCCCAGGGTGAAACGCGTGACCGGACCGGTAAAGGGCAGAGAAATGGCGGCGCATCCTAGCGACATGCCTGACTTAGGGCTGGCAATACTACCGCGTCAGTCTGCCATGCCACATCGGCAACGTGCATTAAATCACACCAGTTAACAATACGGACATCCCAATTACAAATAAATACTTTTCAACAATACTATTGGTAAATAAATAGGTCTGTATGTATTATATACATGTTTTGGAGCAATAAAGAAAATCTATTCATCTAATGACATACAACTTAGCATGTAACAACCCTAACGGCTAGAAGCGCCATGTCTCCGCGACCTCCGACATCGCGTACACAGCATTTAACGGATCGCCGCATAAGGGAGGCTGCTGCGAGAGAGAGCCTGTCGTGACCTAAGGGCTTGAGAAACTGACTAAGCTTATTGAATTACCATAGCGCTTTCAATCAACAAACTAGCCTTGTGCATGCCATAAGCCACAACTGGCCACGCCTAATAAATAAATAAGTGCGACATGCCTTGTGGTAGGTAATAAAACGTAATAATGCAGTTTTATTTAATTGCAATGTGTTGAAAGACGAGCAGATCGTATACCTGATGGTAAGCGCCACGTCTGCTCTTAGACAGTTCAGTGCCAAACAGTAACTAAGCAGTTACTGTCTGGCGCTGCCCTGCGCCCGCTACACCGAGTTTCCCAAAAACACAGAATTGCTAAATACACTTCTATTTCACGGGAAAATATACAGGCAGTTTTTTGGACTTCCATTACCCCAGTTATCTGCAGCTCATAAAAGAATAGACGTGTCTTTGGACCTTAGTTATTGCTAGTGAAATAATTGCAACCTTTCTCCGTCATTTTGTGTTTAGCTTTGACTTTCTTTCCCGGCAATATTAATTTAAGAGTTCGCGGTGCGGAAGCCAACACATTTTATAATTAAGGGCATGATCATCACAGGTTAGAGAGTTTCATGGTTGAAGGATGCCCTCGTTAAAGTATAGTTTCGAGGGACCTTAACATCAGAAGGATCACGTGTCTGCCTATCAATTTATTTTCTGTAGAGAATTAACATGATTTTATGTATAAAACTGTAAAGAACTGTAGTTCTTTTAAGAACAAAATGGAAATAAAAAGCGGTATTGGTTTGATGAATACATTATTATACGAGTTTAATCAAACAAAAAGACAAGTCAGCATCAGATAATATTGTTACATAAACAACTAAATGTAACCTAATCTTGGCAATCAATATTCTTAGCATATAATTTGTTATGGCAACTTTCGCAACATGAGGAAGTTTGTTAATGTTTTTCCGAGATAAATAGTTCTTAGAATGAATATACCTAGTTGTCATATAAATAATGGCCATTAAAGTATACGGTAACTATAAGTTTCCTAGCAAGTTCTATCGTCATTTTAATTGTTGTTAATTGCTTTTAATTAGGCTTTGAAAATACAATTTAAAGGAACTCATCTTCTTATAAAACTGTCATTATTAATGTTATTGCGAGTCGTAAATTCTACTTTGTACCTTGTAAATTCTAACTACTTACTACGCTGGCTCAGCGATCCTTAATGGGTCTTGGCCTCCTACTTCAAAGCTCGCCATTTCCTTCGGTCCTGTGCCAATTCCGCCCAATCATGCACGTTAAGTGCCTTGAGGTTAAAAATCTTTAGTAATAGATATTTCGCAGGGATATGATAAAAACGGGGATTTGTTCAATTCCCTAAGGGATTTAATCTCTAAAAAAAATTCATTTTGAGATTTGTATAATAATTATTTACCGGACGGTAAATAATTATTATACAATGTACTCCTTCATTACGAGTTACGATTAACGTATTGTATTTAATATCTTATTATTATTAATTAAGCAAATAACGTCATTTCAAAAATGATTCCTTAATTCAAGTTAATAGGTAAATTAATTTCTAACTCCATAAAATAATTATAAATTCACTATCCCATTAAGACATTATTGTTATTAGCTCGAATAACAGATATTAAGTGCAACTAAAGGTGTTTTAAACAGGGTAATACCGTTCCATTGAGATATTAGACGTATAGCTCTGATACTGCTTTAAGATACGCAGTACTATTATAATTAGATGTACCTATATTCTGTAGATACGGTCAGTTTAATAGGGAACATGCACTATTTTTATTTTTGTCTTCATTTTAAAGAATTCCATGTAGAATAAACCACAGTTAAATTAAAAAATTAATACATTGTAATTTATCGGAAAAAATGCGGTTTTAAATTGACAGTTTTAATTTTCGCGCGAAAACGGACCTATGGTTCCGATGACATGAATGACGTCACTCAAGTCTTGTCACTGCCTCACTAGTCGAGTGGTCGTACTTCACTGTACTTGTTCGTCGCTGGCTTTCATACTTTTGCATATTTTTTCGAGTTTTGAAATATTTTTTTGTAAAAAATTTAAAATGGACTATCTATCAACATCAGGTGATCATAACAATACCACTAATATTCCGAAAAAAACCGTGTTTTATGCCAATGTGGACATTGGCATAAAACACGAGTCAACACGGTCAACACACATCTATTTCAACAAAGTTTCCAAATTAATTGTTTTGACAGGACCTTCTGACCCAAAACTGAGAAAAAAGTGGTTTCAAGCTGCGAAAATACAAAGTTTAACAACTATGATTGATACATACCGTAGTAATTTAGTCCCTTTCATTTCGACCCTTGAAAACTCTGCACTTTCGACAAATAAAGTTAGAACCATGTCAACACTGACTCTTGGTAAATTCCTGGAGTCTGCTTTGATGAACCCAACTTCCATATTTATTACAAAAACGCAATTAATATTCCGATAAAATAATATTTACTTTTTCAACCATATAGACCGACAAACTTATGTGTTCCGGTGGCCAAAATTGGAACTACGTGAAATGCAATGCAAAAGCGATATTTATTGACAGTTCTATACTGACAATAGCGACGCCGCCATCAGAACAAATAAGTTTGTCGTTCTAACGTCAAATAAGTTGATTGCTGTTTTAAAATACGTTTCGTTTCAGTTATTTTTAATTCGTAATTACAGTTAAAAAACAACATTATGTAAAATAAAAATGTTGCAGTGACCTTTCTTTTATATTATTTTAACATTTTAGTCATAAAATTTTCATAATTATTATATATGCATCTTCCCTATTGGACAATAATAAAAGAGACATTAATAGCACCTATAAATGAACTCGAGACGACTTTCATTTAAATTCTATAGGGCGCATTTGGTTTTCGCAATTGTACGAACTTTAACGCATTATGCAGTGTTATCATAGTCTGCACAAGTGCTATATAGATGCTGAAGAAAGCGCACGGTGGAATGGGGCGGATTGATGGTACTACACTACTACTATGCGTGTACATTTTGGTTTGTGGATTCGAATTACACAGTCTTGTTTTTTAAAAGTATGTGAACATTGATTTGTAACTAGCCTTCCACCCCGCGGCTCCGCGTGATCTTAGCGCGTAGCCTATTTACTTCTAAGCTCTCAAACTATCTTTATAGAAAAATCAAACGCAACCTATACTTCTAAAAGTCACATACACTGAGTTAATTCTTTACAGTTGAAATAATCTCCGACGTTCATCAATACGTTCGAAGGTGACATAAATCTTGAAGGAAATAGACATTACTATTTCCTTTAACAAAGCGCTCATTTTATCTCCAGTAGCCCGAGCACGACGTGCGCAAATGGCCAGGTATAAAACAAGTGAATGCATCCATCCATTCGCTTGCCCTTTAGGTACGATATGTTTTTTTTTATCAGGGTAAAATGCAGGAGTGGTGATGAAATATTCACATAACATCTATTTAAGTTTTTTTTTTTTTCATTTAATTTACAATATTCACTTTTTACAACATTAAAAATATGGGTTTTAGTTTTTATATTTTTAAACATATCTTTAAGATTAAAATATAAAAAATATCCTGAATGATATTTTTTATGTTTTAATCATAAAGATATGTTTGACAATGATACATTTTTTCGTTTTATGACAACAGGGGACCAGATAAGTTTTCTCAACTCGGGAAATACGTTAAATGCACTTATTCTCCATCCGGGGACGGAGGGTGGTGTATACTACACCCCGGGATGCTGTTTCTTGCCTGATGGTAGTGCCATGAGATACGGAGATCATCTTTACACAGCCAGACACTGTGCACACTGACTTGTGCACTATATTTGCTCTAGAATGTGCAAGAGCCACGTTTTATCAACATATATTTACTCTTATAAATACGAATATCTCGACGTTGATTATGTTAAACCTAGTCTCAATTATGAGGCGCTTACTACCAATTAATTTATCGTTTGAGGTAATCAAGGTATTATTTATTTACTCAGCCAGTCACAAGCAATAAAAGTTATTTAACTTCTACAGCCAACGCAAAGTATTCTCAGCTACGGATGCACATTTACATACAAGACACGTACATTATTATACCTATATTTTATCAATTAACCTTTAACTGTGCATTTACCCTTTAGAGAAACTTTAACTATAAGTTTAAACCTACAGCGTGTCAGTAGTAATCGTTATTACTTCGTATTCAATCATTTAAAGTGCTTGTTCTTAGACGTGGAATGAACGGAAGAATTATTTAACTATCTTCATAAAATATATTTTCTTATCCGTCATAATAAATATCGTCTCATGGCAAAATTAATGGGTTGGCGTTTCTACTGAAATCGATATTAATTTTACGATAACTTTTTGGGTTAACTAGACTAGTTAGTAACAAAAGGGATAAAACATAGGTGTCCAACAACAAAATGAAGATATAAATAAAGTCAAAGTATTTATTTTGCAATTTGATTTACCATACTTTTCACGTCGAAACTCTTTTATCCTACTAGCACTTCGACGTGAATGGCCTGTTGAGAAGAAGTGCCGCAAGAAACTAAACAGATGAGATTGCCTTTTCTAAATAACTATGCGTTCTACAATGTCATCTTATAAATAATATACATACCTATATAAGTACAATAAATAAACTTTCAAGTAGATGTGCAGAGAAGCTAATCATTTCATGTTTCATGTCCACAAAGTCTTGTCATTCAAGTAATCATCTATCTATCATCATTCAAGTAGCCTTTCCGCATAAGATAATCTTAATTTAAATTTACTTAAGGGTAATTCTACAAGACTTCGTGGTACTTTGTTAAATAGTTTAATGCTTAATCCCACAAATGACTATAATGAATATCCTTGGACATAAAAAACACGCTATCTAACTCCAAAGTAGCATAGTACAATCTGCGTAGCGCTTTCAGCACTAACTTCCATAATAGTGTAGCTCCGGAATATTTCAAGTTTTCTCGCGAATATTGGAGTGTGAGAACATAGATGATGGGCTATTATTTCGATACTTGATCCTTCCTAATGTCAGTGAATCTGTCGAGCATTGTCGAGTAAGCGACAGGATGTCTGACATTACGAGCTCGCCTCTAGCTGTTGACACGGAATGGATCTACGATCGCGTGGGCGGCGCTGAACTTCGCACCCTTTCACCCCGCACTCTGTGGGCACGACTCATCCAGCTTTCCAATTGTATACTTTGTTCTTACGATAAGGTTTATTAGAACCTTTATGAATTGTTATTCGATTATTAATAGTTTATTACTTTTTAAAAGTTGCATATAATGCAATTTCCTCTAATTTTTTTTACATACACATTCAGATTCAGTCCCTTTCACTGCCGCAAGTATCGCGGGTGGTTATGGAACCCTGGACTAAAACTTCCCACTAAACTTCTTATCTTCCTCACATTTTTGGCCGGACCTTTTTATAACCTTTATGGCCAAAACTATGGCTCACCGAGATCCCGTGGAAATAAAATAAGACGACTTGTCGTACCCTTTTACCCCGGTAGCACACTGTGTATTGTATACGATGCACGACTTATCGAACTTTCTATTGAGTGTGGTATACACACGTTATACAATATTATTTACAAACAAAATATTACCGTGTCGTATTGGATCCATAGGATTGATGAGGATCAGATGACCTTACAGCGCGTTAGCACATCAAAAGGGACAGGTTCACTACTAACACATTACATCATTTCGTTAGTTATTACTTACCAACATTAATTTATTTACTTATGTACTTAATAACAATTAAAATAACTTAGATGCTGCTATTTTCGTCAATTGCAAAAAAAAACAGATTATTTATCATTGTTATCTGGCAAAATAACAAAGACGTCATTTACCATTATTACAAACTTCTTAAGATAATAAATACTTGCTACTTGGTAAATCGGTATCTACTCGACGTTTATCAAACTGTCAGGATAAACTTCTATTGAAGTCCTATACATCATAATAACCTTAAGATGTTTACTCGGTAGGCGTGAGCGACTTACGTGCCGACCTCTCGCCCCTGCATAATGCACTTTCCACCGACCGTATCGCGATCGTACTGCATTACGGTAATAGCCGGTATTGATGCACCGGTTGCATTTTGTTAGGAGTTTCTTGCGGATAGGATTTATAGCTTTGAAGCTTTGAGGAAGGTTGAGCAAATAGCCAAATACTTAAAATACACATAAAATAATGTTTTACTGATACCAGGTAGATTTTCAATATGTGCATGAAAGGCACAAAGACTTTTTAAAAGGCAATAACGTTTTTATACGCATTGAATTAAAATATATTAAACGGTGTCGCAGAATGTTTTTCGGTTTTGTTAATTCTGACCGATATTGCCATATGGTCCGGACTTTTTTGGCTACAGAAATGCAAAACTAGAAGAGCTACAACCGCAACACCTTTTTCCAGCAAGATGGAGCCACTCCTCATGGTACAAATGACTCATTAGCTGGTCTTCACGATTTATTCCCTGGAAGAGTGATAAGTCGCCGAGGAGACATCAATTGGCCACCGAGGAGCCCTGATTTAACGCCTGCTGATTTCTTCTTATGGGGCTACCTAAAAAGCAAAGTTTACAATCCATTGCCACCCAACCTGAATGTTTTGAAGCAAAGAATCACTGAAGAGATCTACTCTATTTCAAGAGCGATGCTCGACAGCGAGTTATTGAAAATTTCAGCTCCAGGTTAAATGAGTGTAAACAAATGAATGGTGCGCATTTGCAAACGGTTATTTTTCATTAATAAACTTCAAGAATTGCTCTTTAATTTAACATTAAATAAAACGAGATTTATTTGATATTTTGTTTTTTATTTAACATCTGAAAACGAAAAACATTCTGAGACACCCTTTATTTTGCATTATCCTCCCTTTCTTCATTCTCCTCCTTCCTTTGAAGGACGTAAGAATTAGGAGGTTAAGTCCTCCTAATGCTTACGTCCTTCCGTATTATTTTCTCAAAACGCATCTGCAACTATAATAGGCTTGTTTCCACTAAGAATGAATCGGATGGCTTAGAGTTTCTAATGATTAATCATGATATGTAGTAAACAAAAAAACAACTTTTTTACTAAAATAATATTATAAGATTACAAATATTTTTGGAAATTAAAATCGGCAAAATTACTTATTTAATCACGTGACATTAAACAACAATCAGAGAAGCGTGACGTCAGTCCTCGCAAAACACCGGTTGCAGCTGTATAATGATCTCGTCGACTGACATCAACAAACTTGATTGTTTCGCGAGGATAGACGTCATTCAAGACGCCATGACAGTCTTGGCCTTTCCAAAGTTAATTTTATGTTTATTTCTAAAAAAGCAAAATACTTATGAAAAAAGGCCTATTTTTCTAAAAATAATATATATTTGGGGTAAAATAGATACTAAACTATAGTTTTAAACGAATTTCCAAATTTGTCAACTAGCCTATATTGCAAATGACTATGCACAGTAGTGATCCCCTACCATTCGGCGACACACTAACCCGTTTGCATCCCTTTTTCGTCAAATGATAATAATTTTTTAGGCATATTGGATAAATTATTTATACTTATTTAAATATTACACTTTGAGACTTTTTTGATTAAGGATTATATTAAACACTTACTAAATTCTAATAAACGTCAAGTAAATCCCCAACGATCAGTTTATGCAGAAAACTGGTTAACCATGTCAAGATATAAAAATACAAGACATTTGAAACAGGCCCTAAGATTAATAGGTCTTTAATGTGTATTTAATCAACTTTCCCTTTGTCTAGTATAATAAATTAATATCATTAAATCAGGATGGTTGAGTCACATGAACGCAGGACATTCGTGCTGCCCTCTCACCTTCTTGCATAATGCACTTTCTACCGCGATCGGATCTCAATGGTGTGGATCATCTATATATCACAGGTGTAGGTGTGTCGGTTAATTATTTGTTTACATAATGTAATAGGTCTTATTAATGTATTATTTTCCTAAATGAAATGTGCTGAAGCTGTTTGTGACTGATTTCATTTTAACAGAACACCGAAATCACTTTATAATAAGGATGCATTGCAAATGGAGCTGTTTTAAAATGTGTCGTAAAAACCAGGCAAAGAATTTTTACTCTCTAGTATCAAACCATTTTGTTGAACTGGTGACAGAGTTTATTCGCCCCTACAACAACACACGCCTGCAATAATACGATAACTTTTCCAAAACCAGAGGACACCCATTCGAGCTTTGACTGCGCAGTAACTTTGCTTTGGTGATCGTTGCAAAAATGCACGTCCATCAAAATCAATTGGTCAATATTCATAATGTTGTTGTTGGTTGGTGTTACCGAGAAGACTGCAGAAAGTTTCTCCTTTATATCCGATAGTAACATCAACTTCCAATCTCTAAATTCGAGTAATGCGAGGACATTCGTGCTGCCCTCTATCACCTTCTTGCACAATGAGCTTTCTACAGATCTCATCGTGGATTACCCTGTACTCAACTAATAAACGACTTTGATGCAACAGTGATTCGGAATCGTGAACTCGTTCTGTTCAATTGAAGTATGGTTTGTTTTGAAACTTGTTGGGAAGGGTTTTCTAAAGCACTTACCGGTGATAATAGGCTTTTCCACTCCGTGTGAATGGAATGATCCATGACTCCTAGATGATATGTCCTGGTTACGGTGATGGTGTGGCTCCTACACGGCCATGCACGACATCTGACTGTAGATATGTCTGGCTAAATAGCCGAAACTTGCAAAGTCTACAATGTCCACAGAACCGTACACAACAGTAATGAGTTTCACCAAATTAAATGGGAGATATCAATGCACAAAATATAGTTTTTTTTGAGTTTTTTCGACAGTTTGGTTTCAATATCGTATAGCACATCCAAAACTTTGCTTATCGATTATTATTTTTGATTTTAACGTCCTTTACGCGGTTAGGGCTGACGTCACACTCTCCGGGAAGCCAATAGTAATCAGCTACCACCGCCTATGGCCTATGCCCATTGGTAGAGCCGATCGCGAAGTCAGGGTTGGCGGCAACTTTGAATTAAGAATGAATACACACTACACATTTGTACACTATTCGTTCTCAATTCAAAACTGCCGCCAACCGCCAATCATAAAACCTTTTTTTCGGAGGAGAATGCTTTTATGCACTGTAACCGCAAGCTGGCTAGACCTGCGGCCATGTGTGGGACTCGAGACTAAAGCATCCACTACCCACCAAATTCCTCCGGTTTCCCCATCACACCCGATTGGGGTGAGCCGGTGCCAGCCTTGTGGCTATTGACCAACCCGTCCCAGGACCAATCATCCTACTAATAATATTATAAATGAGAAATGTTTGGATGTTTAAATATGTTTGGATGTTTGGATGTTTGTTACTCAATCACGCCTAAACGGCTGAACGGATTTAGATGAAATTTGGCACACGTATAGTTTATAACCCGGAATAGGACATAGGCTATAAAATTCCTACGGGAAACGTCTCATTCCCGCGGGAATATCAATTTTGAAACTACTGAACCGATTTAAATAATTCTTTCACTGTTGAAAAACTACACTATCCCCGGTGAACATAGGGTACTTTTAATCCTGGAAATGTGGGGAGAAAGGGGGGATATTTGAAAAAAGAGATTACGCGCAGGTGAAACCGCGGGCGGAAGGCTAGTAAGACCATAAGAATTGCATGAAAAGCATAACAACTGCGTGTTATTAGCTCTATGATAAATGAAGAGATTAATTATGTAGAAATGGAATTCACAGCGTCGGCGTGAATGATTCATAGGCGGTAATCTTCGGTTGATCGTGTTGTGCTATTACGTCCGGTGCAACAACCCGTAAGTGTTGGTTGTGGTGATTTACCGGCTATTTCATGCTTCTTATTACTTGGTATGAATATCTCTGATAGGTGAGGAATTTGTGTCAGGAAATGGCTACCAACATCAGAGTGGGAAATGCGGCGAACATTTTTACTGGTGTGGTTTCAAATTCATTTTTAGGGTGCTGAATAATTTGAGGACTCAATTATTACGTTGGTCCTATGATTAGTGTTTTTATTTGAGTTAATTTTTCATTTTGCCCTTGGCAGCGTGGAAATTAAGGCTCAAGCTGGACCCACAAGGCGCCGCCGTAACGGCAAGGTAAAGGGATAAAGCACTAAACCCTGGGGTTTAGTGCTCTATCCATTTCCGATGCAGTTGCTAAAAATTGCGAGCATTGCGCTGAGTGTGGAGTCATTTTCATAACTAAATTGATAAATATGATTATTATGATCATAAAGAAGGATATTAAGTGGCTCATCATAGAAACCATAATTACTAAGAAAATTTAGACCTTTACGATACTTTACGATACGTTTTTTTCTACTCGGATATTTATTATAATCATAACAAATAGCTTGTAAATAAATAACGGGGTTATTTTTACAAGCACTGGAGCAACCAGCCAACGCCAATGGTACCATTGCATTGTCACATGAATTCGTTTTACAGTTAACAGTTTGAAAAAAGTCAACAACACAATCGTTATTAGAATCAATCTTACTGGTTAGTAGTTTACCCTGCCGATGTCAGGCCACGAAACTCAGGTTAAGGTTGGCAGCGGGATGAGCCCCAAATGTTACGGGGTTGCTTGATCAAATTTAGTTCCTTAGTTAGAGGAAGGCAATCCAGCAAGTGGGCCTCCTGATGATAAAAGATCACGTCTCACCCATGGCTTTATGTGCATAAATGCTCTTTTCCAGTAAGTATATTAAAAATATAACTTTCGCCATTGACGTACACCTTCGTAATTGGCCAATCTATTTATTTATGGGCGGGTGGGCTGTCAATTTACTCACCAGTCTTACCACACACTGAGTGATAGCCATGTGATAGCCCACACATACCTACCGTGCGATCGCTTCACGGCCGGCGAGCGCGCTGTCACTATCGCCGCAGCTCGAGGATTCCGCCGTTCGCTTTCCATGGCATACTTCATCTTGTCAAAACATTGACTTTTCGTCATCATCATCATCAACCTATATACGTTCCCACTGCTGGGACACAGGCCTTATCTCAATAATGTAAGATAGTGTGGGCCATACTCCACCACGCTGGCCTAGTGCGGGTTGGTGGAGGGGTGCGTAAGGCAAGTGACCAACTTTAATGTCAGATGTTATCAAGCCGCCAAATGGCCTCTGACTAGGCTTGACGACTAATATTTACATTATAGTAAATATCAGCCGGGACCAACCGCTTAACGTGCCTTCCGAAGCACGGAGACGCTCGAAATTAATGTCACTAAATATGGTCAGAATGGTCACCCATCTATTAACCGACCGCGGCGTAGGTAGCTTGACTTTCGTTATCGCTAACGAACCACTGTCACAGCTGCGCCACGAGCGCCTCTGGCTTTTCGTAATCCATCAAAATCAAAATGTTTTTTATTCATGTAGGCTTCAGAGATATCTGGCACCGGCTCGTCCTAACGGGTGTGAAGAGGAAACCGAGGGAGTTTAGTGGGTAGTGGGTATTAGTCTCGTGCCCCACACACGGCCGCTGGGCTGGCGTCGTCGCACATAGGTAGATTTGACCGATTTAGGCGGCCAAAAGTCGAAATATTGAAAATCACCACACAAATAAACAATTGACACCATTATGTACCTAACATTCCAGGGCACCTACCCTGATAATTTTAAACTTTTAGCTAACGACTGTGCAAATCTACAGGTAATCGAAATTAGGTCGTCGCATGCAGTGTACGTATCGGTTCTCGGTGCCTTCAGTTTAAGTGGTGTTATAAATTGCAACAAAAAAAATTCGGCGTACTTTTGTGTAGTGAATGCAATGGATTCCTATAATTCAGGTAAGAATCTATTGATTAATTAAAAAAATATGAAAAATTAAGTCAGTTTACTGTATCTAACAAGCATTTCAACGTAACACCTTTTTTCTTAGCAATTTTTTGTAAATTTTATTCTTCAAAAGACATTTTGAAATACTTCCCCGGTCTTCCCCGGTATTCTTTATATCGCAATAATTTTGGCATATAATCAAAATTAAAATAACAATAACAGTTTCTGCCTAATAGCGCCTATCGCTAAATAAGAGTAAATCGAAGTTGTCAGGGTAAAAACTCTAAAAACCGTTTATTTAATTATATTTCTTATTAGTAATTCCTTTTCTTTTTGTTACAGAGTCTGCTAATGCCTCTGGTGTTACAGTAGTGACTCGCAAATATTTATTTCAGAAGATGATGAGACAGAATTTACCAAATATAAATGTCAAATGTAATTATTTAGAAAATTATCTTATTGAGTACTAATAATTAGGTATTTGTCAGTTTTAGTTATTTTTTTTTGTGAAATGACCATATTATGTTATTTATATAATTATTATTGTAGTAAAATCATTGTGTTATTTTTTTAAGTTACATTTTTTTATGTTTTTCTCTTTTTTTTCTTTTTTGTGTTTTTTTGAAAATAATAATTATTTTCAATAAAATCCGACGTATTTTTATTATAAACTCCAATTTTAAAAAAATTAGACGCTAAAATAATTTTGGCCGCCTAAATCGGTCAAATCTACCTATGTGCGTCGCTAGCCTGCGGTTATGGCGCTTTAACCACTCAATCCCGAACCGGCACTCGGGTGCCGCGTAACAATAGATTTTCTATTGTGTCTGGTGATCCGGGGCTTGAAAGATTAATGCGTTCTCCCCCGAATAAAAAAGGCTTCAAAGATAAACTAAAATAAGTTAATTATTATCATAATCTGGGTAGTAGCATACATGCTATCATCCTAAATACAACAACATGCGTGTTATGAAAAAATATAAACATTAAAATTCAACGCTGACATTCGTATTTACTTATTTTGAACCTCATTTAATTATAAGAGATCATCGAAAGCGCATTTTACTGAAACATTTAATATAGTCTTTTTTAATTATGTGTCTTTGTCTTTATTTTTGGTGAAACCGGTGACAGAGTTTATCAAACCGTCTATATCCGCGCCTTCACACGCGCGCTCACTTTTGGTAACCTATCTAGATAGGTAGGCAACTGAGACCGTAAAACGAAAAGACCACCAAAATCACATTTATGTTCTTCTCGACATATACATCATTCTTAAACCCTTCGGAGGGATCATATCACTCGACGATATTGTGCTTTTTATCACCTTTAAAAAATATTTCAAAATCAATGACTGGTCAATTCGGAACGTTGTCCGATAGTTACATCGGATTCTAATCTCTAATGCGAGGACATTCGTGCTGCCCTCTCTCACCTTCTTGCACAATGAGCTTTCTACAGATCTCATCGTGGATTACCCTGTACTCAACTAATAAACGACTTTGATGCAACAGTGATTCGGAATCGTGAACTCGTTCCCTTCAATTGAAGTATGGTTTGTTTTGAGACTTGTTGGGAAGGGTTTTCTAAAGCACTTACCGCTGATAGAGGCTTTTCCACACCGTGTGAATGGAATGCTGTATGAGGTCCTGGTTACTTGATGCGATGGCAGAAGGCATCACGCCATCAAACACATTTGACTGTATAACCAAATAGGTTCGCTAAACTTCCAAAATCTACAATGTCCACAGAACCGTACACAACAGTAATTATCAATGCACAAAATATAGTTTTTTCGACAGTTTGGTTTTAATATCGTATAGCACGTACACTTTGCTTATCGAATCGATTTATTATTAAATTTGATTTTAACGTCCTTTACGCGATTAGGGCTGACGTCACACTTTTCGGGAAGCCAATAGTAATCAGCTACCACCGCCTATGGCCTATGCCCATTGGTAGAGCCGATCGCGAAGTCAGGGTTCTTCTTCTTCTTCTTGTACTGCCGCGTGTTAGCGCGGCAGTATAACTGGCAATACAATCCTGTTTCTAAGGATTATTGCTGCCATTTTCATGTATATTTTGATGACTCAAGTGTTTTCAAAACGCCGCACACCACAACCCGCGTTGTAGGTGGACGCATTCAAAAATATTGGGAAATACACGAAGTCAGGGTTGGCGGCAACTTTGAATTAAGAATGAATACACACTACACATGTGTACACTATTCGTTCTCAATTCAAAACTGCCGCCAACCGCCAATCATAAAACCTTTTTTTCAGAGGAGAATGCTTTTATGCACTATATCCGCAAGCTGGCTAGACCTGCGGCCATGTGTGGGACTCGAGACTAAAGCATCCACTACTCACTAAATTACTCCGGTTTCCCCATCACACCCGATTGGGGCGAGCCGGTGCCAGCCTTGTGGCTATTTACCAACCCGTCCCAGGACCGATCATCCTACTAATAATATTATAAATGCGAAATGTTTGGATGTTTAAATATGTTTGGATGTTTGTTACTCAATCACGCCTAAACGGCTGAACGGATTTAGATGAAATTTGGCACACGTATAGTTTATAACCCGGAATAGGACATAGGCTATAAAATTCCTACGGGAAACGTCTCATTCCCGCGGGAATATCAATTTTGAAACTACTGAACCGATTTGAATAATTCTTTCACTGTTGAAAAACTACACTATCCCCGGTGAACATAGGGTACTTTTAATCCTGGAAATGTGGGGAGAAAGGGGGGATATTTGAAAAAAAAGATTACGCGCAGGTGAAACCGCGGGCGGAAGGCTAGTAAGACCATAAGAATTGCTTATGAAAAGCATAACAACTGCGTGTTATTAGCTCTATGATAAATGAAGAGATTAATTATGTAGAAATGGAATTCACAGCGTCGGCGTGAATGATTCATAGGCGGTAATCTTCGGTTGATCGTGTTGTGCTATTACGTCCGGTGCAACAACCCGTAAGTGTTGGTTGTGGTGATTTACCGGCTATTTCATGCTTCTTATTACTTGGTATGAATATCTCTGATGGGTTAGGAATTTGTGTCAGGAAATGGCTACCAACATCAGAGTGGGAAATGCGGCGAACATTTTCTACTGGTGTGGTCCCAAATACTTTTTTAAGGTGCTGAATAATTTGAGAACTTAATTACGTTGGTCCTATGATTAGTGTTTTTATTTTATTTTTTATTTTGCCCTTGGCAGCGTGGAAATTAAGGCTCAAGCTGGACCCACAAGGCGCCGCCGTAACGGCAGGGTAAAGAACCCCAGGGTTTAGTGCTCTATCCATTTCCGATGCAGTTGCTAAAAATTGCGAGCATTGCGCAGAATGTGGAGTCATTTTTATAACTAAATTAATAAATATAACTAAATTAATAAATAATTATGATTATTATAATCATAAAAAAGGATAAAATGTGGCTCTGGTTATAGAAACCATATTTTATAAGAAAATTTACACCTCGACGATACTTTACGATACGTTTCTTTTTACTCGGATATTTATTAGATTATATTCACAACAAATAGCTTGTAAACAAATAACCCCGTTATTTATTTACAAGCACTGGAGCAACCAGCAAACGCCAATGTTGCCATTGCATTGTCAAATGAATTAGTTCTTATTTATTTATTTATTTATTTATTTATTTATTTAATAAGTACAGCCACATGATACATATTAATAAAATTACAGTAAAAAGTTACAATAAAAAAAAACAGTTCGGATATGCATCAAAACACCGGCGTACATAGCACTCATCAATAAAAAGGGTACAATTATTCAGCAAATTGATTAATCAGAGAGTACCCATCAGGCTATTTGCCTGATAGATACTCCGAGACCAATGACTTAAATTTCGGAAAACTATTGCCAAAAATATCCAAATCAGGAATTTTACCACTTGTCGTATTATACTCAGTTAAAATTCGTGCCAAAGGAGATTGATGACCGAGATTAGTACGAGCAAAAGGAACAGCGAAAAGTTTTGTAATGCGATGCCTAGGATATCTATACGGAATTGATAGAGATATACGCGATAATAGTTCTTCAGAGTACAGATGCCCATTCAGAACTTTGTAGAGGAAACAGAGGTCCGCAATCTTTCTTCTATCACGTATACTGGTCAACTTAAATTTAACAAGGCGCTCTTCGTAAGGCTGACGGTGAGAGAATCCACTACTCAGAAATGCTAAGTGCCTGGTAAAAGCACGCTGAATGCTTTCAATTCTTTGAGAGCTTACGCTATAAAAGGGACTCCAGACACAAGAAGCAAAATCGAGATGGCTGCGCACCAATGCATTGTAAAGCAGAATCTTGGTGTTCACATATTTGAAGTCTCTAGTGTTGCGTTTAATAAAGCCGAGCATTTTAGCGGCTTTGGCAACAATTGTATCTATATGAATGTTGAATTTTAGGCTGCTATCAATGTGGACACCAAGATCCCGAACAACCTTAACTTCCTCAAGCTTCACGCCGCCAATCTCGTACCCCGTAACAAGTGGTTTTTTTTTTCGGGAATATTTTATATGGAGACATTTGCCAGCGTTTAGAGACATACAGTTAGCCCCGCACCATTCAACTATCCTAGCAAGGTCGTCCTGAACAAGTTGACTGTCTTCATAAGATGCAACAGGTCTATAAATTTTTAGGTCATCAGCAAACAAGGAGACTTTACAATTTTTTATATGTGAGGTAATGTCGTTGATGAACAACAGAAATAGTGGAGGACCCAAATGAGATCCCTGAGGGACGCCTGTCTCAGCGCGATACCAGTCAGACTGGTAGCCGTTCAGGACAACTGCCTGCTGTCTCCCGTTCAAGTATGAGTCAAACCAGTCAAGTAAGGACCCTCCCAAGCCTATTGCTCTGAGCTTACCTACGAGAATTGTATGATTAACCTTATCAAAGGCACTGCTAAAGTCAGTGTAGATAGCATCAATCTCAAGGCCCCTATCGACATATACACATAGCTCTGAGACAAAAGGTACCAAGTTGGTCAAGACTGATCGACCTCTTGTGAATCCATGCTGAGAATCAGTTATGAGGTTCCTGGTAAAATTGGACATTATCGGACATATAAGGGCCTCAAAGAGCTTAGCAAAACAGGAGAGTATTGATATGGGGCGGTAGTTTTTAATGCATGTGATGTCGCCTTTTTTGAAGACTGGGACAATACGTGCTTTCTTCCACTCTAGAGGGAAAGTGCCATCCTTAAGTGACCTGTTGAACATAATAGTTAAGGGCAAAGAAATACCCAACGTACATCGTCTGACAAATACTGGAGGGATAGAGTCGGGACCAGCTCCACCCGCGGTGTCGAGCTTCCTAATCTGTCGAGTGACCTGTGCTTCTGTAAACACCAACTCCGACAAAGAGTCGTTACCAAGGACTACATTTGACGCTCCAGCACCCAGCGTCCCAATGGAGTAAACAGAAGAGAAATGGCGAGCGAATAAATTTGCGATATCTGGGCCAGACTCAGCAATACTGTCGTTCAGCTGCATTTTGGCCGGTATAGAGGAGTGGCCACCTCGTTTGTCCTTGATGTAACTCCAGAATGCTTTCGGATTGCTCATAATATCGGCCTCGATGCCTTGAATGTAATCCTTATAACATTTGTTGTAGAGTTTATGACACCTGCTACGAAGTAAGCTAAATTCGATTTCGTCCCTAGGGTTAGAATATTTAAGGAATCTCTTCCGCAACTTTTCTTTTTCCGCTAGGAGTTTAATGAGTGACTTACTGAACCATTTCGGATGTCTAGATTTTCTAAATTTACGCTTTGGCACAAACTTGTCCCTGAGCTTATAAATGACGTCATAAAATATAGAAACCATCTCGTCAACATCCCCACAAGCCGAAAATAAGTCTTGCCAGTTCACATCTAGTAACTCAGCCACAATGTTACAATAGTCGGCTTTAAAATAATTAAAACATACATTATCATTGGAGCGGAGAAAGTTAGTTATAGTAAAGGGTATGTTTAACAAGAGGCTAGGATGAATCCCATAGCACTTACTAACAGCGTCAGGGGGAGTTGTAACAAAAGCATTATGCACGTTACTTATAACTAAATCTAAGAAGCGATCATCACAATTGCTAATACTATTAAGTTGATGCAAGTTGTTAGAGGATAAAAAGTCGACGAACGTGTATCCCAAGTTAAAGTTATAGTTACAAGGGACCATATTATTACCATTATCGCTAGGATCCCAGTGGATATTACCAAGGTTGAAATCTCCAACTATTACAATTTCATCTTGTGAACGGTACATAGCAAGTTCTACACTATTAAGAAACTGCTTAAGAGGCTCCAATTTTACTGGTGGAGGTAGATACACAACACACACAATAATGTTTTTCGTAGAATTATCCGTTTGAATCCGTAAACTGACCCAAACACTTTCAATATCGTCACATTCTAAGTTAGGCAAACGAGTAGACGGAATGTCCCGGGACACAGCTAAAAGAACACCGCCTCCATCCATTTTGGAGCCTCCGGAGCTCACACACACACGGTCTCGACGATAAACAGTATATCTATTGTCTATGATTTCGTTAGTAGAGATGTTACTATTCAACCATGTTTCAGTGAGTGCAATCACATTGTAATCACAAAGCAAGATGTTACCGTGCACTAGTTTAGTTTTGGTCCGAAGACCTTGGACATTTTGATAATACAAATTAAACACGGTTGTATATAACTCCAAAACACTCACTAAACAACAATAAAAAAAAAAACTATACAATAAGTCTTAAATTGTCCAGGGACCTTATTAAAATACACTGGTCATTTTCGTCCTTGCGTACATAAATTCGACCATTGCGCACCCAGACAAATTTGTAGCACATATCTCTGGCCTTTTTTCGAGTAGCAGCATGCAATGACTTGTTGGCAGGAGTGAGGTGTTCGGTAACAAAGACAGGACTACGTTGTCCCCCGATGCCAAGGTGATCGGATGCCAGCTTTGCCTGCACATTTTTCTTGTTAAACTTAGACACAGCGGCCAATATAGCATCTCGTTGGCGGGAACTACGCAGCTTGGCGATCACTGCTCTTGGTCTTTGGTTGTCTTTGTGAAGCTTGGCTACTCTAGTCACCTGCACAATATCATCGGAAGTCAAGGGACTATCAACTACCTTAGATAGTTGAATGACAGTGTTGACCAAGTTCTCAGACCTGTGCTCCGGGACACCGTTAATTTCGATGTTAGACTCCCGCATATGCAGCTCGACTGTGTGCAATCGATTGGAGAGATCAGCAACAGACGATTTCAACAGGTCATTGTCCGACTTTAGAGCGGTTATCACATTCGACTTTTCCTCCAACGAAGACCGCATCTCCTCAAATTGAGTGTTGAAGAACGACATCGAGCCCTGAAGAAGCGAGAATTGCTCATGAATATTCCCCAACTCCGCCCTCACCGACTCCCTCACGATGGACTGGAGAGAAGCTGTCAATTCCTGTCTTATTATTACTCGCAACTTCTCCTCCGAGACTTCCGAAAGACAGTCTGAGGGGGCCCAGTCATTTGTAGACAGTTTGTGTTTAACTCGTTCGGTAACGTACGAACATTCCGGAGAGCCAGCTGGAGGCTGTTCGCTGTCATTACTTGGTGGTGGCGGACGTAGAGGTGTGTTGCTATTGCCCGTCTTAGGAAGCTTGCTCAGGCACTCAGGACACTTCCAGCTACTCTTCTGCTGCATTGTTAACGTCGCAAAGTTCTTGACACTGGCGCACACGGCATCATACTTCGACTTGCAAGCACAACATGAAATGTGCTCATTCTTCTTCTGAATGGGGTTGCGGCACCCAGCACAAGTGTTAGGGGGAGGCATATTGCAGTCTGTTTCTTATTGATAGCTTTCAGAAAAGAGCACAGAAAAAAAAAATGACAAAAAGATATTTTTCTGTTATGATGATCTCCGCGCGGATACGAACTGGCGCCCTCAGGTTACAAGTACGCTCCGTATCAGTTGCGCCAACGAGCTGTTACGAGCTTGGGCGAAAATATCAAGCAGTATCGTCTAAGTCAACAATGCAGGCCGACCTTTCTATTTTCAAGGTCGCTCTCCGACACACACCGTAAATACACTGTTCAAATCAGCACCAAATAACGAATATTTTTAAATTAGAAACGCTAAAACCATCACTTAAAACTGTTTGTTTCACTGAGTTGAGTACGCAGTACAATAGTCACTATACTCGAGGGCAAGTAAGTCCAAAATTTACAACTTACTAATCACTTTTTGCCAATGCTACGAAATAAAATTATGTGCGCGACCCTTAGTTAGACTGGCCGCTCGGACAGCCGCGCGCGAAATGAATAGTTCTATTATCAGTTTAAAAAAAATCAACAACACAATCTTTCTTAGAATTAATCTAACTGTTTAGTGTACTGTGTAGTTAATGTGTGTGTAGAGGAAGGCAATCCAGCAAGTGGGCCTCCTGATGATAAGAGATCACGTCTCACCCATGGCTTTATGTGCATAAATGCTCTTTTCCAGTAAGTATATAAAAATATAACTTTCGCCATTGACATACACCTTCGTAATTGGCCTCTCTTTTTACTTATGGGCGGGTGGGCTGTCAATTTACTCACCAGTCTCACCACACTCTGAGTGATCGTTCCACACATACCGTGCGATCGCTTCACGGCCGGCGCGCGCGCTGTCACTATCGCCGCAGCTCGAGGATTCCGCCGTTCGCTTTCCATGGCATACTTCATCTTGTCAAAACATTGGCATTTCGTAATCCATCAAAATCAAAATGTTTTTTATTCGTGTAGGATTCAGAGATATCTGGCACCGGCTCGTCCTTACGGGTGTGAAGAGGAAACTGAGGGAGTTTAGTGGGTAGTGGGTATTAGTCTCGTGCCCCACACACGGCCGCTGGGCTGGCGTCGTCGCTAGCCTGCGAATAAAAAAGGCTTCAAAGATAAACTAAAATAAGTTAATTATTATCATAATCGGGGTAGTAGTATACATGCTATCATCCTAAATAACAACAACATGCGTGTTATGAAAAAATATAAACATTAAAATTCAACCTGCTATAGTCGAATCTTATAGGTGCCACGCTGGACCAAAATAGAAAGAAAACAAAAAAAATTACAGAGTGACTCTACCACCGGCTTCGGAACGTTGATTTATCTATCGAGAAAAATGGGCAAGTAACTCGATAGTTTATTTCCATCGCCAAAGTTTAACAAACTTTGCATTTATCAATAGTCTCCCTTTTTTACTAAGTCATACAATTTTCTGTGTCAAAGTCAAAATAAAAAATGGCATTACATATTACATTGTTTATGCTAGGAGATAGTATTTATTTAATGGCATTTTAATTTTAATTTTTCTTATCAACTTATTTATGTCATTTCATTAACCAGAATATTTATAACACTATTTAATGCGTGAAGTTGAATGAAAGTTTGCCAATAGTTTACGCAACTCGTGTAAATCAGATATTAGTCAGATCTTATTCATAATGTGTTTTTAGCAGAAACGGAATGATAATTATTTCATAATCTTGCTCGTAGACGGATATTCGATGAATTCAGGTATGTTGCGTTAACTTGGGCTCCCCTTTTGCTTATCATCAGGCTAAGTGGAGCCATCAACGGTACTAAGCTTTGTTCTATTAAAAAAAAAACAATATTATTTTAAGTAGTTTAAATCCCTAGAAAATTATTTATACGAGTACATCGGAGTCTAGCCCCAAACTATCAAATATTTATCAATATAATAGTGATTCCTTTGGTCAAATAAGTAATTTGGAAATGCCTTATCTGCTTGTCTAGCAGATCAAACTACCTTAATAAAAATTCTGACAAAAAGTCTCAATCGAAATAAAACTTTCATGTAAATTGACAAATTAAGCTGTGCTGCCGGGTGTATATCTTCCCACGTAAAATTCAATGCAGTCACAATGAGCTTAGTATACTTTTATCTTTGCTTACGCAATTTTATTGATTACATTTTCCTTATTGATTATGTGCTTCTCGTAACAGTAAGACCACTTTCTTACTGGTTCTTAGTGTATTTATTCCTTATAGTTACCAGTGTAGGAAATAAACTGAGTTTGTGGTTGGGTTAATGAAGTCTAATAGCTCTAGTCTTAAGTACCTGTAGTCTGGTCTAGTTCAAAACCGAAGTGTGTTTTCCTTTTAAGACATATGAGTGGTACGAGTTTTTAGTTACAATTGAGAAAATGGACACTCGCTATAAATAAAATAGCTATTATCTGTCTATTTAATTTGACACTGCGGAACGAAAATTAAGTCACACAATGATGACTGACGATAAGTTATTTGGATACTTTTAGCATTCTAGTAGCCATTTTTAATGTTATGTGACGAACTAACTCAAAAACTACTGTTTTTGAGTTTATTCGTTATAAGACACTTTATTGTAAAGATAAAAAACAAGTTAGTAAAGGAAAACTTGACGATCTGCCACATACTATAGTGACATCAGGTCTTAGACAGGAATAAACAAGATTTGAATATAATCAAAGACCTCCACCCGAAGACATTACACTACAACTTTGCATACGTGACGAGAAGTCCTGTTATTTAAACGTCAGTGAAAGTGCATATGGTGTAGTTACCCTATAATTAACTACTTTTGCGCATCAGTCGCTAGTCGTGGGTCGTAGTGTCTAATCGCAGACCTTACCTTATGAGCTGCTTGAAAGAGAAACCTTGTACAGACCATAGGAAGCTTGTAAAAATCTTGAATTAAACTTGTTTACTGAATTCCAATGAATCTTTATGAACTTAGGTACGAGACTAGGATGCTAAGCCGAACATTGTGGACGATTAAAGTGTAGTGTTGCGTAGACGGTGCTGTTTTCTCTGTAAGGTTACAGATAATAAACTTCATACTTATATATCTTTGATCAAATATTCAATATTCAATTGATATTATGTATTATGTAAGGCTTTAGTCATTTTTAGAAGTAGATAAAGCCTTTCTGAATACCCAAGCTTTCCACTCTGTTTCCTGTAATTGGACTATTGAAGAAAAAAGTTTTCTTTTTGCTAGATCAGTTGGCAGACGTGCACACTGCCCACCTATTTTATTAAGGAATACTAACCATTGCTCAATGTGCTGCTACACTTTAGGCTGCTCTGATCTCATAGCTACACTGGGTGCAAGAACTTTAAGGCTTTTACCTCAATTAGAAGGGCACCCTTTTGGTTTGGTTGCGCACCTAGCCAATATTCCTATTCATATTATACTTTAGGTAGGGCTATACTTGTCGTTTTATCTACTTACTAACACTTTTTTTTTCTTTTCAGATACGGATACTAGTCATAAGCCAAATCATCCAACTCGCCAGCTGTCAAGATGGCTTCAGCGATCAGGACCTACTCAGACTCCAACAGATCGCCTCAAACGATGGGCAGGTTGAGACCATCACCAGCTATAGTACCAACATTATACAGAGAGATCCGAATACACAATCCATCAGTTCCGTAAGCGTAAGGTATCACATGACCGATCCAGAAAAAACAGATGAGTATAACAGAGCCGATCGCGCGAGAACTCGAAAAGTATATAGGATCAAGAATCCATTTCAACGCCCTGAGGAAGATGAAGCGAGACAGCAGGATCCTGAACCACAAGACAGCGGCGCCGGTGCTAGTAACCAGTACGCGGCCGTGCAGTACTCCTTACCCCCTGACGAGTTCCTCCAGCAAATGAGAGAAAGAGAAAACCAATACTACCAGCAGCAACAAATGTCTACTCAAGCCTCAAACATGGCATACACAGCAACTCCACAGCCACAGTATCAATACTCAACCGTTGCTCCTTCCAGCTACGACAGCAGTCATCAACAAAATCAGCTTCCACAACTTGAGCCTAAAATGTCTCAAGTTCCAACATATCTTTCTAACTCAAATTCATATCAATATGGTCCCTCGAATTCATACGGATTGGAGAATATTCAAAGCACACCATCGCCAATATCTTCTTATTTATCCACCTCTTTGCCAAGCAGTCAGTATGTAGGCACTCCATCAAATACGTATGTATCAAGCTCATCACCTATTTATTTGTCGAGCCCACCAAATTTTCAACAATATGTTTCATCGCCAATATCAACTATTCAAGCCGGGACATCGGATTATGGAAATAATAGAGTCACTACCACTCTCGGCAGTAATTCATTAAACTTTGACAGTGATTTAAGTAAAAAGTTACAAATTGATCATTATGATAATTCCGCAAATGGTGTTAGATACCCCATTAATTTGCAACAACAGTATCAAAATGATTTCCCTAGTTCCACTCCCAATCCATCATCATCTCCATATTCGGAACCAGTACGAGAACAATGGCAAAATTCACTGCAGTCAAGCACAAACGCGCTCCAAAAATCATTACATGATATGTCACTATCTCAGTATCAAAATGTTCAGTATAATAACAATCAAGATACAAATTCAGAGAGTATAAATAGCGAAACTCATCGTATAAGTAACATACCAACCGCTAACAGTGTGTTCCTTAACCTCATACAACCTGATTATGCAAAAAATCGGCAGAGAGACACAAACCAAGAAACCGCGCAATTTAGTTATTACTCACACGGTGACTACGGTTGGAAGATGCCCAATAAAAAACCTCCAGTATCAAGTCAAGAAACATATTCGCCTGGAAACTACCAAAGATATCAAAATCATGGGATGCAATCTACTGAGCCAGTGGCTGTAAGCCAAATGAATTTCCACATGGATCTCAGCAAACAGCACGGATATGAACAAATTTCAAAATCAAGTCCAGAAGTAATAGACCCGCAAGAATTTGCGAAAGCAGCTGCTAAAGCACACGAGAAGCAACAGCAGCAGCAGCAACAACAACAACATCAACAACAGCAACAACAGCAGCAGCAGCAACAACAATTATTGTATGGCAACAGTTTTCCACAAAATTATGGTAACAATAACTTATTTGGGAATTCGGGAGGACATACAATCTATGGATCTAGCGAAAAACAAAAGAACAGATACAATGAAAACTCAAATTCAAATTCTTATCAGTATAACAATCAGCAAACTGATATTGTATCAGCTTCACCATATTTTTACGCCAATTCTAAGGAAAATAACTTAGACAGCAAAACTAAACAACCTTTCGACCACGATAAGGCTTTGAAAAATATTGTTCCGATTGATGTGTCAAATGTAGTTCCTAACTCAGACTCGCAGTCCAAAGTAATAACAGCGAATGACAACAACAAATTCAGTTTTCCGAACTTTGGTAGGGAGCAATCAGACTTAAAACAGTATTATAGGTCCGTTACAGATGCTTACTATAAAGATAAAAATGCTATTTATGGATTCAATATCAAGTCTAAGCCAGAAGAGTACAATAATGGAAACGAAAATATAAAGTCGGGAGAAAACTTGTCAGCATATTATTCAAAACAACAACAATCTCAAGATTCTTTATTCAACTTAGGATTCAATGATAACAAACGATACATTGAAGGTACCCCACAATCAGTAAGTTACTTGTCTCCAAGTTCTAACAGTTATCAAGATAACATCCAATCTTCGGCTAACATTCAACAACAAGGTTTGCATCGTCCACAAAACCAAGCTACAGATATTGCAAGTATTCTGAAGCTAAATGATATTCCATACCGTCTAACTCAAAGTTTATCAGGTGACTCTCTGAGACTTAATAACTTTGACCAGGTAAACATACCAACGCCCTTACCAATGAGACTGAACCAGAATGTTGGTAGCCATCAAATTGATGTTACTAATAATCTTTTGAATAAATTACTCAATAAACAGCAAAATCTAAATATGAATAGACCAGAAATTGATGCTCAAACAGACAGCGTTTTATCTACAGTTAATGGGTTCAAAGTGGCTAATCCGTTCAATGTAGACTTGAAACTGGTGGCAGACATGTTAAAAGGGAAATCCACAGCCGTTGATGATTCGCATTTACTCTCATTAAGGGATCCAATTAATAAACCCTTACCGTTAAAGATTGATATGGCGCATTTACAACAACTACTTCTTAAAAATGAGAATAATGGCTACGGTGGTTTGGGTGATAGTCTAAGTGGACTTACAAGTCCCTATTTCGAGATATATAACTCTGGTCGTTTTCCTTATCAAGGAGTTAAATACTCCAGAAGTCAAGAAGAAGAGGAAAGTATTGTACCTATAGCTGACGCATCTAACACACATCCTATAGGAGCCGTTATAGAAGAGGGAGATGTCGCTAATGTCCGTGAAGCGAGCACTGGAGTAGAACTCACGGCCCAAGATGACGATGAAGTTTCAAATAATTTTGAAGACAGACCAAAAAATACATTTCTTCCTCGCGTTATTGACCGGTTAAGGCATCCAAATGCGTTGGTCCCAGATCGTCATTTTCAAAGGAAGCATCCAAAATCTGATATTGATGAACCGTATCCTTTACTTAAGCCACCTCCACCAAGATCGCCAAGAAACAGAGGATCACGGAGTAAATTTGAGAAGCAGGGTCGTAGGCGAAGAGTGATGAAACCTAAAATCGTTCGCGTTTTGAAAACAGAGCCGCTTTATGAAGCTGGAAGTGAAATTGAGAATGATGATTCTGCGCTGCCAACCGTGTTAAGACCGCCATCACAAATAGCTGAGGCAAAATCTGACGTCGATGGAGATAAATTAGAGAGTACGTAATAAAATATTCATACTATCTTATTCTATGTAATTAAAAGTAGGTACAATCATATTCTTTTGGGTTTGATACTCTTTTTCTTTAAGTTTTTAGTTTTATCATATCATACAAACTTTAATCAATAATTAAATAAATTATTTTATGCATCTATTCATTATCTGAGGCTTTTAAGTTTAAGTTAACTTTATTATTTAATTTAATTAAGTATCGTCAAACAAAAGCGATGCCAATATAATATTATGTATGTATACTAGAAAAAAGTTTTCCTAAAAACTGTTTGTAACTTTTAAACTCGTTATTATGGTGCTACGTTAGATTATTTTAGAGAACGAATGAAAATTTTTGGTCTTCAAAATAATCGCTAAAGTAATGTTGGCTTTCCCCAATTCTTTTATTAGAAGACGAGCAATAAAAAACCACTGTATATATTGAAAACAACACACTAAGCCTAAGTTAAAAACGTTATTTACAAATGTAATGTTAAGTTTTGTAAATATTATAGCCTAATTTACGTTTTGTTAAGTTTAATCTTATTGTGATAAGTCGGTGTTTTGGTCGTAAGTTGCTTATTTTAATTGTTGTTAATTGTTGATGTTACAAAAATAAATAAATGTTTGGAATACGTTACCTGCTTCATTTGTTTTTACGCAAATTCCTCTATTACCAGTTAGTTATTGCATTTCGTGCGTGACGAGTAATTAAGACTAGTTATGTGTATTATTCATGTGTTCAAGTACCGAAAAAAGATGACATCATATCACGTTAAGTCTCAATCTCTCTGGCTTGATTTCACTTGAATAATGTCGATCGGTTAGTAAAGATAAATGTCCTCGAGATTATTGTTACATAATTCGATCATAATAGTCGTTTAATTTTCGAATTGGTGTCTCGTGTCAATATTTAGCATATTCTTTACATTAATTCGTTTAAAAATAGCTGTTGGATTTTATTCTTGGTGATATCTATGACATAAAAAACTAGTAAAAACAATGTTTGGCTATTTTGGATTTTTCAGTAATTTAGTAGCACCTGGTTGCTAATCTGAAAATCTTTGTAAACTATTAAAATCCTGGATTAGGACAATTTCCAATGAGCTGAATCAAACCACAGGAGTCAGCTACGTAAAGTTTTTATGGTAGGTATCTGTTTAATATAACGTTCTCACCACACAACTAGGTTTAGACTTCCACTACCTATAGTCAAATAACTAAGTTCCTGTTAATTTATCCTTAAATAACTGTCTTACTAAATTCAAACGTAAAATCTAATTATCTTTCTATGATAACGTTATTTAACAATAGAGTAAATCAGTAGAATCAAATATACTTAATACCTAAGAAACTATTTTACCTAGTGACAGTCGCTCAAAAACAATAACTTTAGATCCTGGTTCACGAACTATCTTTTAGCTACTCCGATGAGATTAAACAAAACGCTCAATACTCGATCGCATCTTTTTATATTTATTTTTGTATAAGGAGATTCTGATGAACAGATGAGTTCACGGGGATCCCCTGGGGGATCGGGTTAGGGGATCCTAGTGGACGAACTCATAAATACTGGTTTCAGGATCAGATTAACGCAAGTAACATCACCTAATACTTTATATTAGCAACAACACAATCGTTTTTATTGTTCCAACAGCAATGATTAGACGAGTACCAGTGGATTGATCGTGTCTCTAACACTTGCGTGTGTCTCGCTTTCTTCACCGGCCAGTATGGTGCCCGTTCGTCTAGAGATATTTACGTACAGATCGAATTATGAAATGTTTTTTGCTGCCAATTCATTTTTAACATCTGTCGCTGCGTGCGATGCAAATGAGTTTAATTAAAAGATGCATCGTCGTACAAATTGTGGCTGGAGTATCTCGGTTCATTGAGCTAATTAGCAAGTTTCGTAATGCGATACGATCGGTTTAATTGGAGCTATTTGTTAAATTGTCTAAATAGTGCAACAATATTTATTGAGAGCACCGAGAATAAAGTAAACTGAGCAATTTTTAATAATGCTAAAACGACATTATATTGCAATTTTGATTTTCTTTAAGATTGTTATTTATCTAACTTGTCTTAATACCTTACAATTTATTAAACAAAATGCATTGCGTAGAGATCTGGTCCATATATTATATATACAGATAGATAAATTTAAAAACATACACAACACGACTACTTAGTTAAGCTACTTAGTGAATATGTCCGGAGGATTCAGAAACCATCTACTTACTGTATTCTTGAATAGACCTTTCGTTTAGGCAAGTGACGTTGGACTGTGATTAGATGAACACTCTTCTTCATTAAACAGCTGAAATCGATACAGTATTAATATATAGTAATAATCTCGTACATATTCATCATAATCATCATCAACCTATATACATTCCCACTACTGGGACACAGGCCTTATCTCAATTGTGAGATAATTGTGGACCATACTCCACCACGCTGGCCTAGTGTGGGTTGGTGGTCGTACATAATGAGTAAGTAAAATGTTTATTTTAGTGAATTTCGGATATCCTTATAAAGCAAAAAATATGATTGTCAACTAGTTTTTATAGTGGATTAGTTGGCAAACGGGTGCACAGCTCACCTGATGGTAAGGGCCACCTGTGGACTTTTCCATGGAGGGACACTTAATCAATGTGCTGCTTATTTGTAGGCTCACCTGATCTTCGAGCCTTTGATTTCACTTCGAGGCTTCCACGTTTATGTTGCCGAAACAGTCAGAACTGTAGTAGCGGCCAATTTCACCTGTGGTAGCTAGCCAGTTAGACTCTAAAAAATTCCTACCACCAACAGGGAATAGTGTCCGTTGACGGACACTTAACCAAGAAGCATCGCTCCGTGTGCTGCCAGACTGTAGACTTCTCTGATCTTCGTGCCAAGCATAATGCAGCCAGAGCTTTTAAGCGGCAGATTTCATTTCACCGCAAATCAGTTGGACTCTGAAAAAATCCTACCAACTTAATCTAAGCCGGGAATCGGACCCACAATTAACCTCCGGATTTTATACCCGAACGAATTAAACTATGCACAGCATCCGACGTGCTGGTTGTAATACTTAATAGGCAAGTTATAGTCCAGTAATGGAAGAAAGGGCTAATTCCTGAAAGCCCTAATGACTGTGTTCTGGGCTTTCAGTATTTAGTTCTTTCTTAAACATAAATATAAAACCTCATGATCTAAGTTCAACAATAGAGAACTACGAGTATTCAGTCGTAAACCTCGAGACCCACAAAATGTCACACTATGAAATCTAACCGAAACCGCATGATGAAACACTATCATCGTAGTGATGCTACTACATTCGTAACGTTGCGTATTAAGTAATCGCTGAATTAATTCAACCATTTCCGTTAGAAAAGGAAAGATGGTCCGAACCGGTTCCTCGCTCTCGATCTCAATATTGTCTTGACCCACAGCTGGCGCGACATCGATATAAATATGATCCAACTATACGACACCACACAAACAAGCGAGGCTTGTTGTAGAACAGACAAGTTCCCTTGTGGCCAGCGATTAGCTAATCGAAATGGCTACTTTTGTAAGTAAATCCGAAAATATCTAAATAATAATAACATTACTCACGCATCTCGCAAGCACGCAAGATAAAATAAGTAGTAAATTATAACTTGAAAATACTTTCAGTTTCGACGATACCAATTGCAATAATTCATTTGGCGTAATTATTTAAATTATCTTTGACAATCCCGTTTTGACCACTCTTGAAAATAAAATAAATCAATCGAACACTTAACAAGTTATTGTAAGTCATTTAATTCAGTGTCAACTGAAACTTTTTCTTTTTCTTTACAGACCAAATTGGCATTCCTTGCCATTTTAGTAAGCAGCAGTAATGCAGGCTACCTGCATGGCAACCACCACCACGCGCCTGCTGACCATCACCTCTCGAGTTCGTCTCTCGGTGGCCTGGGCGGGTCCAGCTCCCTCGGCTCCTCATCTAGCTTCTCTTCAGGATCACTCTCTTCTTCATACGGTGCTCCCAGCAGTGGCTTCAGCAGTGGATCCTTCCACAGCTCCGGGCTCGACAGTGGATACTCGAGCGGATCTCACCACGGCTCCGGACTTGACAGCAGCTACTCGAGCGGCTCTTACCACGGCTCTGGACTAGGCGGAGGATTATCCAGTAGCTCTTTCGGAAACGATCTTTCTGGCAGTTATGACAGCGGTCTATCAGTGCCTCCAGCAGCCCCTATTTCATCTGGCTACGACTCTGGTCTTTCATCAGGTTTTGATAGCCACTCATCGAGCTTTTCTGGTGGTGGTTATGATAGCGGTCACTCCTCTGGATTTTCTGCACCACTAGACACTTCATCTGGATTCTCACCGTCTGCGCCAGTTGACTTCGGTGGTTCTGCCGGAGGAAGTATTGGAGGTGGAATTGGCGGAGGATTTGGCGGAGGACTGAGCGGAGGCTTTGGCGGTAGCGTAGGAGGAGGTATCGCTGGAGGCATCGGAGGAGGTGTTGGCGGTGGGTTTGGCGGAGCAATCGGTGGAGGTGTTGCTGCCGGAGGTGATGCCCCCCCACCCGGACCTAAAGCCCCTGTCATCAACGAGATTCACGGTCTAGCCAACGGCAACGGAGCCCCAACGCAATACCGTGTCCGCGAAGAAACTTACCAGGTCTTCCGTGATGTTACTCACAGAGTTCCTCAGCCGGTGCCAGTCAACGTGCCCCAGGTGGTCAGAATCCCCGTCCCCCAGCCTTACCCCGTTAAAGTGCCAAGAGTGAAGAACGTGCCAGTCCCAGTCTATAAAATCCAGAAAGTTCCCATCGAGAAGCCAGTACCTTACCCAGTTGAGAAGATCGTTAAGGTCCCAGTAGAGAAGGTGGTTGAAGTGCCAGAATACCGTCCAGTGCCCGTGGAGAAGATTGTCGAGGTCCCAATTGTGAAATATATTAAGCACCCAGTACATGTGGTTAAGCAGTACCCGGTTAAGCACATTAAGACCGTTCACCACGAAGTGCATGAAAGCCACGGACACAGTCATGGACACAGCAGTCACGGACACGGATGGGCCTAAAGCAGTATGAGTTAATTAGATACCCCATATACCTCATAACAGTGTCATACCACTAGTCTATCCTTTTGTAAATATATTTCACGTCACGGCTTATCGAGAGGCTGCACGTAGGGTGATAACTAAGTCATTAATTAGTTTTAAGCGTTATTGATGTGTTCACGTTTTGTAAATAGTAATATAAGCTATTACTTTATTAAAACGACTTTCCAAAGAATACCTTTTTATTTTTGCACCTAAAACTGCCTGAATCATACACAAAGATAGGTACTATGTTTAATAATCTGTCTTTTTTTTAATTGATATATTATGGTCAACGGCAATATTAAATATCTGCATTAAACATTTTAGAAAACACTTCGATATCAGGTACCTTATCAATTTTTTTTAAATATGAATGATATAGGTAGGAAATATAAGGATCAACTAACTTTCATATACTTGCCTATATTTTTAAGGAACTGTATATTATAAAATTAAAGAAATTCATTGGTGGAAAAAAATAATGCAACTGAAATCAAACAACACAAGCAACAACTTAAATACAAGCTTAATTATCTATGGTTTATAAATCAATTCATATGATTATTGATTCTGTGCAAAACCGAAATTACTAAATAGAGATTTTTTTACACAAGGATCAAAATCATCAAACCACATAGTGCCTCTAAAGTAAGTTCTACTTCATATTTACTTTGCGCCTGAGTAAGCAAGGAATGGAAAAGCATAATTGCTGTATCAAAATATAGCAATAAAAATGTTATAGGCTAAGCTACAAGGATTTTGCTAAATAAATCAACTCGTTATGACACAGGACAAGAGAAACTGTTAACTTGTTTATAATAATTTCTAACTCTAGAAAAGGTCAGACGGCGAAAGCAATACATTAAAATACTGGATAAGGACTTCTGTACTATCAAGAATAAATAATTATATTGAACTAGACTTACTTAAAACTCCTTCAAAACAAATTTTCTACTTCATAGATTACTCAAAGTCCTTTAAAAACATTGAACGATACCAAAACAATCAGAGAAACATCATCATCATCATCAGCCTGTGATAGTCCACTGCTGGACATAGGCCTCTCCAAATGCTCGCCACGCCGATCGGTCCTCGGCCACTCGCATCCAGCTCTTGCCAGCTATCTTGCGCAGACCATCGCTCCACCTGGCCTGAGGGCGTCCTACATTACGTTTACCGAGACGCGGTCTCCACTCTAGAACCCGTTTACCCCAACGGTTATCGGTTCTACGGCTGATATAGCCAGCCCACTGCCACTTCAGCTGGCTAATCCGGCGAGCTATGTCGGTGACTTTGGTTCTCTGCCGAATCACATCATTTCGGATGCGATTCCGCAGAGAGACGCCGAGCATAGCTCTTTCCATAGCCCGCTGAGCGACTTTAAACTTGTGGACTAGAGAAACATGCCAGCAAGTATTACAGCTTCAAATATTTGTGCTAATGATGTAATGAACAATGCCCATTTTTGGCCAACCCGTGGACAGTAAAATAAATAAAATCTGAATTTTGCAATAAATTACTTTTAAATTAATTTGATTTTTGATAGTTACTAGAAGTCCGCCAGATCTTTAATTATTTTTATGATTTAAATAAATTTTGTAATTAATAAATCATTTCCGCATTACAAAATGTTGTCAGTATCTAACATTACAATCGATTTCGTAATCGAGTCAATCCTGTTATTCGATTGAACTTTTTTTTACTCTTTATAATTATTAAGCATCTCTGCAATAATCATTGTTACATTTTATTAATGTAATTACTTATTTATTACAAAAATAACCTTAAAGCTTTTCTATAACAGTAACTGTAATAAAAATAATTCCTTTTAATTATTAATATCGCAATCTATATCGATAATCGGTATTAATTTTCATTTATTCAAAATGCAACACTGGCAATTATTTTTGTCATTGACTGACAGTCAATCTTCATCATGAAGTGTCATTCGAAAGTTGTCAAAATTCAAAATACGAGGAAATAGTTTTCTCTGTCTATGGTGGTCTATGGAGGAAACTGGAAATCAAAAGCGAATGACATTTCATGATGACGATTGACTGACAATGTCAGTCACTCAACGAAAAGAATAGTACAGTCAAGAGCACGTCAGACGTAACACTTTGAACTTTTTACCACTCTTATGTCAGGGGCATAAGTGCTATTATCGAACTGCAAGTTTTAACCGTGATGTCCGTGATGTGCTGTTGACCGTACATATACGTCATTTTGTGCTGCGGAAATGATAATATTCATTGCACAATCTATTTAACTCATAAAAATAATAAAAGGGCTGGCGGACTTCTAGTAAATACCAAAAATTTAATTAATCAAAAAGTTATTTATTGCAAAATTCAGTTTTTATTTATTTTACTGTCCACGGTTGGCCAAAACTGGTAGGGCTCGTGGGCATTGTTCTTTAGTCAATTAATAAAATATAGGACTTTTTTTATAACATGAGGGTGGCGGTCAATGCTACGGCCCACCTGATGGTAAGCGTTTACCGTCGCCTATGGACGTATGTGTGAAGTTGTATGTATAGACCAGGAATATAAAAAACCTGCTCCGGAGGCGCCACATAAGCTATGGTTATAGCAACACTTGGTTGCTATGGTTACTCTCACAAATAACTCACATTATCCAATAGAAACAAGGCACCGTTGACAATTGATGTCACACTTTGACAGAATAACAATGAATGACATCTTAATTTTTCATATTTTGATTGTTGCCACTTGAAGAAATTAGTTCCAAATTTTTCCGCAATATGGCGAGGTTTTTTATATTACCAGAGGCAACACTTGCGCGTCGCTGACCTGACTATGCTGATTAAAACTACAGATAACATAAAACATTTTTAGGTATTAAAACAAAGTAAAGTATCAGCCTATATTGTCTAGCCCGATGGCGCATTTGGTAGTGACCCTATGCGCCAGGGGTCGTGGATACGTTTCCCACCCAAAACTAATTCATTTGATGAATATTTGACCAGGACATGTAATACAATCAGATATTTTTTAATACTACCTCAGTTGGTAGACTTCAAGTGTAGGTACTTTTTTTTCGGAGTAGAATGCGTTTATGCACCATAACCGCAGGTTAGTTAGCTAAACCTGCGGCCATGTGTGGGACTCGAGACTAAAGCGTCCACTACCCACTAAACTCCCCCGGTTCCCCTTCACACCCGATTGGGACGAGCCAGTGCCAGAGTTAGCTATTGACCAGCCCATCCCCGGGTGCCCCGACTTGAGACGCCTCAAGTCGGGGTGGCGCCTAGGGAGGGCCACCCGAGAAACAAGGTGACCCTCAGACTTCTCGGGCGACCTATGCAATGCGGACGTTGGGGGGCTACCCCCGCTCGCAGGTCAACCATCAGGCCGAAGGATCAAGTGTAGGTACTGGCTCCTATATTAACACTGCTGGAACACAGCCAGAGCTGTTATGGCGGCAGATTTCACCAGTGGGGGTGGTAGCTAGCCAATCGGACTCCCGAAAAAGTCCTACGTCCAGCCAGACCCAAGGTGGGAATCGAACCCTCGACGAAATTTTCGACTAAGGTATTTTCTGCCTCTCTGGCAGGCACTGAGGTTTTAAAGTGCTTGCAATAGCTAACTCAAAGCATCTCCCATAAGGCGTTGGAGGTGTACGGAGGATAGGGCCACAAAAGTTGAGTCTCACATTACCATGTCAGTCGCCCAAGCGGCAGGGAATGCATAACTTTCTCCCATAGTGAAAAAAGGTCTGCCAACTTTATCTAGGTATACTAATAAAGAGAAAAGAATTTGATTGTTTGTGTGCATTTATGTTTTTTTTTTTTTATATTGTATAGAAAGTTATTTCCATAGACTCTAGGGTACGTGCCTTTTTAGGGTTAAAATTTTTGGGTTAGTGTTTACAAGTTGCTCCGCGCCTCCCTGTTTGTTTGTATTGAATAGGCTCCGAAACTACTGAACCGATTTGAATAATTCTTTCACTGTTGAAAAGCTACACTATCCCCGAGTGATATACCCTATGGTACTTTTGATCCCGGAAATGTGGGGGGAAGAGGGGGATATTTGAAAAAATAAATTACGCGCGGCTGAGTACCTTTGACACAGGCATTTTGCGCAACGTTGAACGTAGTGACAAAATCGGAAGAAATCAAGCAAAATCGGTCATGATAATTTAAAGTATTAGTTTTATCGCTCGTTTGCATATATAATTCCCACTAAGTGATTATGAAGAAACGTCTATGTCCTAGTGCGTGTCATTATAATAACAAATTTTGACGCTACCGCGAAGGGTTTGGTGACACTTACATAACGATTGCCTCAGAAATTATTACAAATCTATAAATAAATTAATCATTATGAAAAGATATGGTAATTTTATCACATGGAAAATATTGTATGGAACACACTTAAAAAGCCTTCGAAAGATTCTAGTGTAGATTCTTTAGGCGCAAAAAGAAGGCAACTAGGATCTTATCTTCTTAATGGTCAAAAAACTTATATGAAATTTTAATATTTTAAATTCATATAGATACATATGTACCTACATTCATTTTATCATGTATTAAGAAATACTAGTAAATAATATTAAAAAAGGCTCTATCAGCAGTTAGGAATGTCGCTTCTCTCTTAGCCGTCGCCAAGATTAGGTAAAATGACTTTTTTACAATTATTTTCTTAAGTGTTACATAAGTAATGATTCATAAGTTTTGCAATAAAATTAAAACTTACCTACACCTAGAAAGACAGGTGAATCCTGGCAGACCAGTAACCAAAGATGGCACCTGTAGGACAAGTATGATGTATGTGTCAGCCATCGTTTCGCTCAACTATACCACAGCTTAATTGACTATACAGCAGCAACGCAACGTCTGATAACATTGTAATGCCAACATCCTTGTACAAAACTCCACAACATCCGCAGGATAGAGACCTAATCACCTAATGATAGATACTCTTATTCTCTAAGCTAACAACGCTTAGCTGTAAGAATGCAATGCACATCGGGGGTAACAGTCTCATTTCTTACCCAGCTAAGGTCGCCAGAGCGCGTCAATGGCATGTTGGAGATTTTTTCAGGACTGGTCAAGCGTTGCGGTAGCCCCCAGGAGATTTACTTAACAAGGAAAATCATATTCATAGTCAATAGTAAAAAAAATGTCCCGTGGGATGTGGATCCTTATTATAAGATTATACTATACGAATACTAAGATATATATAATTTGCTTTTGTGTTTTTTTTATTATTAGACAAACATGGATGGAATATGGTTGGAGCATGGAACAGCTTCTGTTGTGTTAGGCGATAGTGACTTATATAAAAGAAAAGATAAATAAAATACAAGTGAAGTAAATAAGAAAACTCTCAAATCGTGTGTTTACTATAATACAGGCAATCAGTCAAAATAAAAGCAGAATGCATCTTTTAAAATAAAATAAGAATTCAAATTGTACCGCACTCGGGGTGGCAATAATAACCAGAGCCAAAAAAAAAAGAACCAGCCACTGCCTATTTCACCACTATTGAGGAATACTTCACCGGGAAATATCCCTTTTGTTGCAACACTAAAGATAACGCCGTTAAACTTGAGAGTCCTATTAAAATAATCATAATCATAAATTTTCCACAAAATGGTGCAAGTTGACCTTAACGACAAAGACGAGATCTAATCGTTTCATTTCGATTGTATAGTATCGTTAGCGCATCTGAAGCTCCGTAAACATCTATTTAAATATCAATATCAATAGAACTATACTCAATGTTCTTCCCCGTAGGCACATCAAAACAAACTTGTTTCTGACCTATCAAAACTGGGACAACAGTTTCATTTTCAAACAATGACGCCACCGGACGGCCAGCTGTCTCCCGACCACCTCATAAATCTGCATTATGTAACCATAGGAAATACCATTCATATTGAGACCACGGATTAACATATTAACATAGAAATTCAGAGACAAATCGGACGCTGCGATATCCGCCAAACTAACTTAATTTATTCATAGGCGTCGTATCGAAAGAGCATCGGTATAAATATGTGGGGCCGTTACGTTACCAATCCACAAACGAGCTAGGTTCAGAAGAGTCAACAACACATCACCTCGTTCGGCTTCACAGCGTTTAGCTAAAAGCCATGGCGTTTGTTGTAAGTTCATGACATTCTACGACAATAAAGACAACAACTTACGGTAACAAAAACGATACAACAATAAAACTTGTATCTTCTGTTTCAGGTTCGGATACTCTTCGCAACAGCGATAGTGTGCAGTGTAAAAGCAGGACATCATCACCATGATTCATACTCAAACTCGGCACTAAGCGCTCCGTCTGCCTCATATGGACCTCCGTCAAACTCCTACGGCACTCCATCTTTCTCCGGCTCTTCCGGTCTTGATAGCTACAGTTCCGGAGGTTCACTATTAGGCGGCGGCGGTTCCTCATTCCTCTCCAGCCCCTCCTTAAGCAGCGGAGCTCTCAGCATCCCATCAGCCCCATCGCCATCCTACGGGGCACCGTCACCAGCCTATGGCCCGCCCTCACCAATATACGGACCACCGGAGTCGCAAGGCAGCCTCAACTTGGATGAAACTCGTCCTCCTCCCGGTACAGGATCACTCGCTCTCGGCGCTCCAAGGGTAATCGGAACCACAGTGACAGTAGGAAAACCAATCGCATCAGCGACGAGATACGAGCTTCAATCCGTAGTTCAGAACGTAGTCCGTCGTGTTCCTATCGAAGTGGTTCGCCACCTCCAAGTAGCTGTGCCTCAGCCTTACCCCGTGCCTGTTCGTCAGGAAGTGAAAGTGCCAGTGCCGCAACCCTACGAAGTACCAGTAGATGTGGTCAAGCACGTGCCTTACCCAGTGTACAAAACGGAGCACGTGGAAGTTGAGAAGCGTGTGCCAGTACCGGTAGTGAAACACGTGCCTGTTGAAGTGATTAAGAAGGTGCATGTCCCAGTGGACAAGCCATACGAGGTCATCAAGAAGGTCCACGTTCCAGTTGAGAAACACGTGGACGTTCCCCACGTGGTCTGGAAGCCTTACCCCATCCATATCATCAAGCACGTCACCCACTACAAGAAGAAGAAGTGCTGCTGGTGAAAGGCTCCGACTGAGAGCTGCCTGTTGTGATCATACCAAATAGTCAATATTGTAAATAGTCCGTAAATAGTCATTAGGTGTAAATAGTAAATGTAGATACGGAGAATAAAAATTTGTAAAATAGAATCGTGTGAATTCATTTCAAGTCAAACTTACATATTTTTAGTCCAGTAATTTCTTTAGGTCGATTTTCCAATATAGGTTGCCACGGCCCGAAACTTAAACCACTGACTATCGAGCCGTTTAAAAGTCACACATTGATTCATATTATAATAGGAATTGTTATTAAGTATATTTTAAGACGTAGAATAGAAAGGAAACATAAATATTTCTGCCATTAAACGATGATGAGCCTACAGTCTGGCAGAACATTGAGCGACGCTTCCAGGCGAAGTGTCCCTCATCGGGCTGCGTGTCTGTCTGCCAAATGAGCTAGAATGAAAAAAAAACTATTATTCAACAAGTTCAAACCCTGGAATCATCTATACTTATACATTTTAAAGAAGAAAGATTTGATTGTTTGTGTGTTTGTTTGTATTGAATAGGCTCCGATACGGACTATCGGAGCCTATTTAATTTAGTTTTGTACAACGTGCTTATAAATAGCTTGTTTATTAGTGATTTCGGAAAGATACAATACTTGTACATTTTCATAAAAAAATACGTAAAAAATGCCATTCTAGTCCCATAGAAGCTGATTTTGTTGAAAATGTAACTAACGTAATTTTTACTAAAACTATTACGAGAGTAAGTTATAGCTGTTTATTTACGCAAAATTATTATAAAAAAGTTGAAACAAGTTATGTGCGAAAGTAAAATGCAAGAATGGTCTGTCGACTTGGCTATTATAAAAAAATATTTAAAATAAAAACCATGTGCCCTAATCAATGACGTTCAATATACAACTAGACACCCAATCTCTAAGAAAAATTCCTCAAAAAACGTCCGAGTGGCGTTGACACAGATGACATTAACACATTCGTTCAAATTAACACCTTATCTCGTGGCAGCTAGTGTTTAATGTCAATTGTATATAACTAAACGGAAACTCTGCACAATAGTTGCGTGGGCAGACTTTTGCTTCGGACAACATTTGAGCGTGAATGGGAGTCTAGTTGCATTGAACTTCATTGGCCCTAATCAATGACGTTTTGGCCCTAATACAAGCTCGGCATCTTTTTAATTTCAACAAAAGCTTTTATGAGACTAGAATGGCATTTTTACGTTCAAAAAAATCATTTTTTTCACCTCTGTATGTTAAAGATAAGAAAATCATTATGCGATCAACAAAACTGACTGCGCTGCAGATACTGGACTGGACGTACTGTGTACTCTTTCTACTATACCGTGGTTACACCGCTCGTGTCACAACCTTGGTGTTAGGACTTTTACAGAACCCTACTGGCTAGCTACTACCCCCACAGGTGAAATCTGTAGCCGACAATATTCATGCATGAGACAGTATACTTAAAATAAATGAACTTGAAGATTTAAGTACCATAACAGCTGGGCTGGTCAATAGCTAACGCTGGCAACAGCTCGTCCCAATCGGGTGCGAAGGGGAACCGGAGGAGTTTAGTGGGTAGTGGACGCTTTAGTCTCGAGTCCCACACACGGCCGCAGGCTTAGCTACCCTGCGGTAATGGTGCAAACGCATTCTCCTCCGAAAAAAAAAAAAGGCTAGTGTAGTGAGGTCTGCGCCTGTGTATGGGACTTAGGATTCTTGGGACTACGAGTAGGCATTCATGCCACACACAACCCAAAACCCACTATAATCTCCGGTTTTCCCTTCCCAGGACAGTACAGTCAATAGGGAAGATGCAATTATAATATTTATGAAAATTTTATGATTAAAATGATACAAAAATATAAAAGAAAGGCCACTGCAACATTTTTAGTTTACATAATGTTGTTTTTTTACAATAATTACGAATGAAAATTACTTGAAACGAAACGTATTTTAAAAACACCAATCAGCGTTTAGTGACGTCACTCGCGTGATGACAACATAGATATGCTAAGGTTTTCTATGTGAATAATATTTTAAGGGAATATTAATTGCGTTTTTTTAATTAAAATGGAAGTTGGGTTTATCAAAGCAGACTCCAGGAATTTACCAAGAGTTAGTGTTGACATGGTTGTAACTCTTTTTGTCGAAAGTGCAGAGTTTTCAAGTGTAGAAATGAAAAGGGACTAAATTACTACGGTATGTAGGTAGGATAAATCATAGTTGTTAAACTTTGTATTTTATTCAGCGGCTTCTAAACATAGCAGTTATTTTAGCTCAACAAGAGAATCTTACGGCGATATTGCTATCGGCTATGTCCAAATTAAAAGAGATAGAGATTTATGTACAATAAAAAGTCGAGTTACTCCGGAGCATAACGTACGTAAAGAAGGCTATCGTGTGAAGTTTCATTTGTGAAGCAAGAAACCACTTTTTTCTCTGTTTTGGGTCAGAAGGTCCATTCAAAAATAATTTGTTCGGAAACTTTGTTGAAGTAGAAGGACACAATGGCACAAAACATGAGTCAACACGGCTTTTTTTGGAATATTAGTGGTATTGTTATGATCACCTGATGTTGATGGATAGTCAATTTTAAATTTTTACAAAAAAATATTTCGAAACTCGTTAAAATATGCAAAAGTATGAAAGCCAGCGACAAACAAGTACGGTGAAGTACAGACCTACAAACTTATCTGTTCCGGTGGCCAAAATACTACTACGTGAAATGCAATGCAAAAACGATATTTAATGACAGTTCTAAATAGACAGTAGCGACGCCGCCACCGGAACAGATAAGTTTGTCGGTCTATCAGTGAGGCAGTGACAGTACAGGAGTGACGTCATCCGAACCATAGGTCCGTTTTCGCGCGTAAATCTATACTATCAATTTAAAACCGCATTTTTTCCGATAAATTACAATGTATTAATTTTTTAATTTAATAGTGGTTTATTTTACATGGAATTTTTTAAAATGAACACAAAAATAAAAATAATGCATGTTCCCTATTCACGATTAGCGATTAGTGATCACTAACCGGTTTGAAATACTTACTACTAATAATTTTAACGCGAAAGCTTTTAAGTATGGATTGGAACATCCATCGCGTAAAAACTACTGAATGGATTTTAATGAAAGTTTACAATAATATAGCTTAAACATCAGAATAATAAATAGGCTATAAAATTCATGGATTCCCGCGGGAAAATGCCCTATAGTTCACGCGGGCAAAGCCGCGGGCGGCAGGCTAGTTGAACATAAATGAAGTCCAGTGTACTTATAATTATCATAATATTTTTTTTTTTTTTTATATATTATAGGGGGGCAAACGAGCAAGTGGGTCATCTGATGATAAGCGATCACCGCCGCCCATAAGCACCCGAGACCCCCTTGGGGTCGCAGGCGCGTTGCCCGCCTTAAGAGACGACAGTTATTAGGTCTCATATATCCAGTAATTTCACTAGCTTCAGTGCCCTTTCCCCGAAACACAGAAATGCTTGACACAATGCTATTTCACGGGAAAATATCTGGCACTGCGGTGGTACCCACCTAGACGGCCCAGTACCAGGAACCTACCACCTGGTTATGATCACTAGCCTTCAATTTAAAGCGCTGTGATTATTATTATTCGGATGACCTGATTTCAATGATAGCAGGATGTATATGCTCTGGTTTTTTTATTAAGTAACAACCTGGCACCCTTTTTATAATAAGCCACACATGCCCAATTGCCCAAGGCCCCCGGTCGACGAAGCCTTCAAATGAAAATTTTAATAATTTCAACCGACCCTGAATAGTAGGCAAAAAAAGGCAATTATTATCTTGAAGAAAAGTGGAAAAGCAAAAGGTGAAAAACGATGAAATAAACTACTACTGCCATCTATACGATCTAACAAGCACCAAACTTAAAAAGATAGATCACTAGCAACCATAGAGTATATTGAATATACCAGAAATAGAGCTGTCAGTCAAGGATTGCGACTGCAGCGCGCCTAGCGATTAAGTCCAAAACTATTTTTTTTAATAACATAACTATAGATAGATGCACAACAGTCAACAACTTATGTATACCTATACATACATACAGGTACTCATATAAGTTTTATATTTTTATATTTTAGGTTATAATTATTAAATACTTGAATGCTCAATGAATGAATAAATTAATATAGAAAAATTAAATAAATTAGCATTGAGCATTCAAGTATAAACTGAAAAAAAACATCAAAATATTATGCGAAAGCCATTTATTTCTTTTATTAAAATAATCATGACACATTTTTTAACACTATCGTTTTTATCCATGTCCTGTCGTAAGCTTTTTAAAATTTTATTTGGTACACAAGCACTTTCTAATAAGAATAACTTAGAAACGCAACATAGGAGAAGAATAACCATTGTCGCCGGTATCCGAATCGTAAGGCAGATCAAGTCCAATAAGCAACAGCAATAGTCAATCACAACCCAAAGGGCAGGGTTATCGGAGTCCAAGGGAAACACTAAAGTCGTCGTGTAAATCCAAGTCGTATAAATATTATATAAATAGCAGAAAACATAAAAACACTTTCGCATTCAATACAATATGTTTGACGTCTGTCAGTAAAGAAAGAAACACGGCTGACATTTATTACGTTTTGTTCCATAGATTACTTTAATTCAAAAAGGTTAAATATTCATTTAAATATATAGACCGACGCAATTATTAGCTTTTATTTTAAAATTTAAGTAATTTATATTATAATTTAGAATTAATGGTTGTTCATATATAAAATAATCATAAAATTATATTGACTCCGATTATTGTTGTTACTTAGAATGAACCGTAAAAGCAGTAATGCCAGCAAACAGAAGTTAGAGGAAAAGATACCAACAAAAAAAAACTAACTATAAATTTTTGTCAATTAGTGACATCTAGCGTTAAAGTCCTTAAAGTACAATTTGATTCATACAATCCGTCACTTGTTCGGAGTGAAATCAGCCTGCTAGCAACGTTGATGGAGTATTAATCAAAGGAAAGAGATGGCGCTGCTAGAAGAAAATATTTACAATCATCACATTCATGTTTATCTAATTTCTAAATACATTTATTTCAGGTGTTTTTTGTTATGAATACTCTCATCCTACCGAGTTAAGTGCTTATTTTCGAAATGACTGTACCAACCTATTTAATTTTCTGATATTTCTCTACTCGTTGATTTGCCTTTAAAATGTAAAATTTGTTGAGTATCAACTTTCTTTTGCCGCGAAATTACAGTTTAGTTAAAAGCTCGAAGGTTATCTGAAATTAACGAGGTTGTAAAGGTTAAGTACGAGAAATTTCTAATTTTAATTGCTAAAATGACCGCGGCTTGTTACATCTTTGCATAATTAGCTACATCATCAAGACTTGACATAGGGCTGACAAAAAATAATAATGTTACGACGATGCCCGGCAACGGAGCTTGCACGCGAAAACGGACCTCACTCTTCTACGCAATAAGGTTCATTCTCGCGCGCGCCCGCCTGCTCGTTTACCTGCGCGCGCCCGCCCCTGCTTGTTTACCTGAGCGCGCGTTTTCATGTAAAGAATAATCCTGTTAGACCGCGTGGGCACGCGAGGCTTCTCGTATGTTCGAAGAAATTACTAGAGGGCCCGCGCCGGGTATAAATAGAGAGTGAGCGACGCTGCGAGCAGTATTCATTCTTCGGAAAGCGATCAGTGCGAACTATCCTGCGACGTTTGAAGTGAACAGCGTTTACCAGTGTTTGTTTTGAATTGTCTACGTAAAGTGTGAAGTGTAATTGTGTTAAAGTGGTGTATCTCAGTTTAGTGGTTTTAATAAATAATTGTCTTTTCGTAACCGGCATTTAATTTGAATTGACGTACCCCGTACCCGCAACATTGGTGTCAGAAGCGGAATTCAAGATGCCACGAGAAGACAGCGAGGGACGTGTGACGAGGAGCCAAACTGCGTCTTCGCAAGGAGATGAAGCCGCAAGTACGTCGTCAACGGGTTCAGTAGCAGCACAACCACCGGCTTTGGACTTTAACACCCTGGTTATCTTGATGAAAGAACAAGCTCGTCGACAAGAAGAACAAGCTCGCCGTCAAGAGGCGCAGCTAGCTCAACTACGAGAGGACCAGGCCCGTGGACAGGAAGAACAAGCTCGTCGACAAGAAGAACTAGCTCGTCGACAAGAAGAACTAACTCGCCGTCAAGAGGCGCAGCTAGCTCAACTACGAGAGGACCAGGCCCGTGGTCAAGAAGAACAAGCTCGCCGTCAAGAGGCGCAGCTAGCTCAACTACGCGAGGATCAGGCCCGTGGTCAGGATGAGTTAGCGAAGACTCTGTTGGGGGCTATTGAGAAAAAGCAGGCGGCGATGGAAAAGCAAATTGTTGCTGTATCGGACGTGGTAGGGCACATCAAGGAGGACGTACTTCAGGTGAAGACACAGCAAACCCAACACGAAGAGCGATTGACCCAGGTTGATGCAACGCTAGAGAAACACGATGTGACGTTGCAGCGACTGCACAATAAAATTCTGAAGGTTGAATCGCAAAGCGGTGCCGTACTTCCAGCACATATTGGGTCTCCTAGGATTGAAGTACCCCACTTTGACGGAACAACATCATGGGCAGCATTTTGGTACCAGTTCGAGACGGTGGCCAAAGGAAAGGGCTGGAGCGACGAAGAATCGATGATGGCGCTTACTCTAGCTCTACGTGGTGATGCCCTGCTGACGTTAGAAAACCTGCCTCCGGAAAGTAGGACCTTGGATGCTCTCCATAAAGCACTAGAGAGCAGGTACAGCGACAAACATCTTGAACACGCGTACAGAGCACAGCTCCGTGACCGCATGCAGAAATCGAGTGAAAGTCTGCAACAATGGGCCACAGAAATTGAAAGACTAGTTCGTCGTGCCTATGTCTCATGCCCAACGTTGGTAGAAACAACCATCCTGCAAGCGTTCATCGATGGAATCAAGGACTCGGAGATCAGAGCAGCAGTTAGGCTGGGACATCATAAGACCTTGCAAGAAGCTTTGGCCCATGCCTTGGAGGTAGAAGCTGTACGCCAGGACCCTAGAACGCATAGACTACGGGAAATGGTGGTAAAGGAAAAACCATCATTAGGTCCAATGTGTTATGGCTGCGGAGAGAGGGGCCACATCCGGATTAGTTGCCCCAAAAGAAGAATGCCGCACAGAACGACAGTAGCGTCCTCAACCCAAGTGGACGCTGAAGAGCTGTCGTTAAACTAAATGGAGCCAGGGCCGTGGGGCAGGCGCTGGCTGGTCAACATCAAGCCCCTACTATCACTGTATCACAGATGGGAAATGGAAACAACCTCTCAGTGGAAGGACAGCTGAACAGCAAAACATGTATCTTTACAATAGACACCGGTGCTTCAAGAACCATAGTGCGCCCGGAGTTACTGAAGAGAACTGTCATGTGGGGACGCAGACCTCTACTCATCCAGCTGCAAACAGCAACAGGCCAGCCAGTAACTGTCCTCGGTGAGACAGTGGTGAAGATAACAATTGGAGACCAGACCTTCGACTACAAGGTGCTAATAGCAAATATCACGGATGAATGCATCATCGGATTGGACTTTTTGAGAGACCAAAAATGTGTAGTAGACGTCTCTAAGGGAGTACTAAGTTTTCCGGAGCAAGAAGTATTCCTGGAGGGAGGATCATCGTGTGCAGTCTACTGCCTGAAAAATACAACATTACCGCCGAGGTCTGAAACTTTAGTACAAGTTAGATTCCCTCCTAATGTGTGTAAAGGACGTAGTGTAGTAATAGAAAACTGTGGCGATCATCCAAGTTGGATCACAGCAAGAACGTTGGCGATGACCAGAGAAGGAGCGAAAGTGCGGATAATAAATCTTAGTGGAAATGAGGTACAGTTACGAAGAAACTGTGTGATCGGTCGGTGTGAAACAGGTTATTCTATAAGAAAGTTGAAAAGAACTCGGGAGCCAGAATCCTGTCAACGAGATGACGTCATGCAGCTTCTAGAAGATTGTAAGGACAAGTTATCTGCACAGGAACTTCAACAGGCTAAGAGGTTGTAACACGATTACAATGACATATTTGCAAAGGGTGACCATGATTTAGGACGAACAGGCCTCGTTAAACACCGCATACACACGGGAGAAACGCAACCAATCAAGCAGACTCCTAGGCGCCTTCCGTTTGCCAAGGAAAAGGAAGTAGCAGAGATGATTGCCGAGATGCACAAGAACCGCATCATAGAACCTTCGACGAGCCCGTGGTCATCGCCTGTAGTCCTAGTTAAGAAAAAGGATGGCAGCACCAGATTTTGCGTTGACTACAGGATGTTAAATAATGTAACGAAGAAGGACAGTTACCCTTTGCCACGAATTGACGACACATTGGATATGCTGAGCGGTATGAAGTGGTTCTCAACAGTTGATCTAAAAAGTGGTTACTGGCAAGTGGACATCCATCCAGAAGACAAAGAAAAGACGGCATTTACCACTGGAACTGGAAATGGGCTGTGGCAGTTCAACGTTATGCCCTTTGGACTTTGTAATGCTCCGGCGACCTTTGAGCGGCTAATGGAGAGGGTTTTGGTTGGACTGCTGGGAGACGCATGTCTTGTTTACCTGGATGACATCATCGTCATGGGACGAAATTTCGCAGAACACCTAAGGAATCTGGGGAAGGTGTTCACCAGGATTCGAGAAGCAAATTTAAAGCTCAGTCCGAAGAAGTGCGCATTCTTTAAGGAAGAAGTGGCCTATTTAGGACACATCATCTCGGCGAAGGGTGTGAGGACCGATCCAGAGAAGATAAAAGCTGTCCAAGAATGGCCTACACCAACAAACAAGACGGATGTAAGATCCTTTTTGGGCTTGTGCGCATATTACCGGCGCTTTGTCAAGAACTTCTCCGACATCGCCAAGCCACTTCATCGACTTACGGAAGACAAACGAGTATTTGCCTGGGACTTGGAATGTAAACAAGCTTTCAATAAACTGAAGGGACACCTTTGCACCACTCCCATACTTGGATACCCGAACAGAGAAGGAAGATTCATCGTGGACACCGATGCAAGCAATACTGGAATTGGTGGAGTTTTATCACAAGAGCAAGGTGACCGTGAAGTCGTTATCGCCTATTTCAGCAAGTCGCTTTCAAAGCCAGAGAGGAACTACTGCGTGACTCGTAAGGAACTGTTGGCAGTAGTGAAAACTCTTCTACATTTTAGCAAGTACCTCATCGGCAGACAGTTCACCTTACGGACGGATCATGCAGCATTAAAATGGCTTTTGCAGTTCAAGAACCCAGAAGGACAAGTTGCACGATGGTTAGAGCAACTACAGGAGTACAACTTCGTGGTGGAACATCGAAGCGGCAGAACGCATTTGAATGCGGACGCCCTTTCAAGAAGACCTTGCCCTGAGTTCTGTAGCCACTGCTCTAAGACAGAAACCAAAGAGAAAGTCCGGATTATAACCACCCAGGGCCTTGACCATGAATGGAGTGAGGACGCTATTGGGAAAGCTCAAAAGGAGGACATCGACCTGAAGAAAATCTTTGAATGGAAAGAAAAAGACCAAAGGCCTTCTTGGAGTGATGTATCGTCATTTAGTCCCACTACAAAAAGCTACTGGGCACAGTGGGACAGTCTAGTAATTAAAGACGGAGTTCTGTTTAGAAAATGGGAGACGCCAAAAGGGGACCAAAGCAATCTACAGCTAGTTGTGCCCCGAAAACAAGTGGCGCCCTTACTGAGGTATATACACGATGGGGTATCTGGAGGACATTTAGGTGTGAAGAAAACCCTAGAGAAGCTGAGACAACGGTTCTACTGGATACACTGTCGAGAGGACGTTGAAGACTGGTGCAGGAAATGTACGACGTGTGCATCAGTTAAGGGCCCACAAACCAGGAATAGAGGAAAACTCAAGCTGTACAATGTCGGCGCCCCGTGGGAAAGAATCGCAGTCGATGTTGCTGGACCTTTTCCAGAATCTGAGGAGGGAAATAAATACATCATTGTGGTTCAAGATTATTTCAGTAAATGGCCTGAAGTTTTCGCGACGCCTAATCAAGAAGCTAAGACGGTTGCGAAGAAGTTAGTCCAGGAAGTGATCTGCCGATTTGGTGTACCCCTCGAGATACATTCAGACCAAGGAAGAAACTTCGAGTCCGCACTATTCCAAGAGGTTTGTCAACTACTTGGTATGCACAAGACTCGTACTACCCCAGCACATCCACAATCTGACGGCATGGTCGAGAGATTCAACCAAACGCTTGAAAATCACTTGGCTAAAGTTGTCGATGAACATCAACGAGACTGGGATCAGTACATACCTCTTTTTCTGCTGTCCTATCGATCTGCCGTACACGATAGTACTAGTGCCACCCCCGCAATGGTGAACTTTGGCAGAGAAATGCGACTTCCAGTCGATGCCCTGACTGGTACACCACCCGAAGCTCCGAAACCTGCCACAGACTATGTGGCTGACCTCCAGAAACGATTGGACGAGATTCATGCCTTCGTTAGAGACTGTAGTCTAAAATCCAGCGAACGAATGAAAACTCGCTACGATCGTAAAGCCAACACTAACGGCTTTGACGAAGGGGCACTGGTTTGGTTACACAACCCACTCCGGAAGAAAGGGAAGTCACCAAAGTTCCAGCCAAGATGGGAAGGACCCTACAAGATCATCACAAGGCTGAATGACCTCACCTATCGGATTAAGCAAGGAACAAGGGGCAAACCTAAGATTGTGCACATTGATCGGTTGGCACGCTATTACGGATCAAATAATGCTCGGGACGAGCATGACTAAGAGGGGGGTAATGTTACGACGATGCCCGGCAACGGAGCTTGCACGCGAAAACGGACCTCACTCTTCTACGCAATAAGGTTCATTCTCGCGCGCGCCCGCCTGCTCGTTTACCTGCGCGCGCCCGCCCCTGCTTGTTTACCTGAGCGCGCGTTTTCATGTAAAGAATAATCCTGTTAGACCGCGTGGGCACGCGAGGCTTCTCGTATGTTCGAAGAAATTACTAGAGGGCCCGCGCCGGGTATAAATAGAGAGTGAGCGACGCTGCGAGCAGTATTCATTCTTCGGAAAGCGATCAGTGCGAACTATCCTGCGACGTTTGAAGTGAACAGCGTTTACCAGTGTTTGTTTTGAATTGTCTACGTAAAGTGTGAAGTGTAATTGTGTTAAAGTGGTGTATCTCAGTTTAGTGGTTTTAATAAATAATTGTCTTTTCGTAACCGGCATTTAATTTGAATTGACGTACCCCGTACCCGCAACAATAATAAATAATTTAAATATCCTCATCATTGACGAGCCATTCGGTGTAATGGTCGAGAAGTCGGCTATTACACCAGAGGTCGCGGGTTCGATCCTCGCACGGTACAAACATTTTTGTGCATGAACATGTCTGTTTGTATTGGTCTGGGTGTTTTTATGTATAATAAGTATGTATTTACAAAAAAAAGTAATGTTTATTCGTTGTCTTGCACCCATAGCACAAACTAATGCTTAGTTTGGGGCTAGATGGCGCTGTGTGAATAATATCCAGAGATCCAGAAATATTTATTTCAACCGAAAGAGGACCGCTTACTGGACAGGTTCTCTCCCAAGGATCTCGAAACCAATCGGTCCTGCACCACCCGCATCCAGTGGATTGCATGATATATTTGGTCCTCCTCGTGGAAGGTCTACCACGGCTGCGTCTCCAATGCCCACCAATCAAGGACCTTTCCTTCTTTTTTTAGTCACTGGGTCAGTTGGCAGACAGGCCCGCAGCCCACCTGATGGTAAGCGGTCACTGCGGCCGGTCCCATTGAGGGACGCTTCACCTGCTTGCGTCGCTCGATGTGCTGCCAGACTGTAGACTCATCTGAGCCTGAGAACTCTTCGAGCCTCTGATTTCAAGTGTACTGGCTCTCACATTTATATTGCCGGAACACAGCCAGAGCTGTTATGGCAGCAGATTTCACCTGTGGTAGCTAGCCAGTTGGACTCTGAAAAAGCCCTACTGCTACCACCAACTAAAAACTTCTTCTTTCTAACTGTAATGTAGGTATACCTCTATATCTATAAAATCCAACCTATTTTAAATATCGATAGATTTTTCAGCGTCATATCTATGCAGTGGCAGTGGCACTATCAAGGCCCTCCTTTCGGCCAATCGAATTGATATAGAAAAATTCAAAATCCAACCTTACCTTACCCGTGTTATAAAAATTCGGTAAAGCCTTTGAACTACATATCTAGTAAGAACTTAATTTTTTGAAGGTTTAATTAAGACTTATATGCAGTACGCTGTACGATGGACTATAATTATTTGATTGATTAACTTTTTATTAGCCAAAAAAGTATATGTTACAAATCGCATTGTTCTGAACTTTCAATAGTATACTTTGTTAATCTACATAGGTACTCATAAAACCGTCCACAAGATTTTTCAATCATCTCGTTAACACAAACTATTACACTTTCATTAATATTCAACGTTACAAAATTGAGTTTACTGTTTTAAGGGGAATTAATTAAAGAGAAAATGCATTACCTAATTTTATTATATAGTTTTATTAGTTTTGCGTAATCGTTTCAAATTAGGGTTGCTCATGCATGTTGTTTTAAAATACCAGAATGATGAAGATTACATTTATAATGAGGAAATTGATAAAATCACTGAGTGTGCGTTTCACCGAATGTCTGCTAAGTTCGGGACAACATAAATATGTATTGTTTATTTTTTTTCAAAAATTAAAGTAAAATGTTTATGATATCTTAGGTACTAAGTATATCAATTTGTTATCAATGCAGATCAAAGACAGAACAAAAATATTTAAAATTAGCTTACTAAAACTGTATACCAATTAATAAAAGTCATAATTAGGGAACCAGTGAAAATATTTTACATAAAACATTGTTGTGCGTCACTTTCTGAATCAGAAAGCTACTCTAAATAGTTACAAAAGTGTCAAAGGAACATTCGAACATAACATGTGTGTTCCACACATAAAAGTTCCGTTACTTCACTCTAGTCCATTTTCTTAATCGATTAATTTGAATATGCATCGCCAGCGGCAATTTAGTAGGCGCAACACTCACCATTCCATCCATTCGGAACTAATTGTTAGTCAAATATCGTCCGTCTCCGTTGCATATGTAATGCGTATAAAGTTGATGGTCCACCATGTGACGGTGCAGATGTGTTTGTGCTCTAGACCAGTGAACTAGAGGATCGACTGCCGATATGACCTCCTTAGTAAGTATAAGTGAAATTAATAAATAACTACCAACATAGTTTAGTCTAATATTTGTGTCTGTCTGTATAGTTAACGAACGACATACATCTAAAGATCAGTCATTTAAACTCTTACTTCTTTACTTATTTCAATTTTAAACAATAGGCTCTCTTAAACTAATCAACACAAGCGGTTCCAGAATAGAAAGGATTGATAAAACCAGTAACATATCTGACAGCAGCAAAACTAACGCCTAATATCCAGATTCTTTGGGCTTACGTAAACTTTCTTTCACTTTTTCCAGAAGCTGGTTACACTCATCGCAACAACATGCATTGCAAACGCTCGAACGGTCCTGAATGATCCTGGACCTCCCTCATTTGGATACAGCACGCCACAACCTCTCGACTTGAACCAAGGAGAAGTTATGATGAAAGAAGCAATTCTTTACCTAACGCCTAGTCAAATAAAGGCGTACGAAGCCAGTCAAGGACAGAATCCAGGCTTGAAGTCACAAGTCTCAGATCAAGATATACAAAACGTAGAAGCGGAAATTAAGCGACAATTGGCACAACATAATATTTACTCCATAAACCCCAGTTATAACGAAAACCCCGTATTAAACTTCCCAAATTTACCAAAACCAGTAGTCGAAGAACCTGTTGATGAAAACCCTTACAAATATATCCCAAAACAAGAGCAGAAGTGGAGTCCTCTTCCTATACAGCAAGATGAAAAGAAGTTTTTCAACCCAGCACAAAATGAAAATTATAATTACAACCACAAACCTGCAGAAAGTTACTCCTTTATAAAAATTTTCACCGATCACGAAGTCCATGAAACGCCGAAACTGCAACTTTTCCATCCTCTTCCACACGACCAAAAAGTTCATCCAGATTTAGAAAAGTTCTTAGAAGTGCAGAGAGATCCTGTACTTAACAAACAGTATAAATTAATCCCTTATGATTACAAAGCACTTCAAGTTCCACGATTAGATTACTTAAAGGAAATAACAAGATTAACTAGTCTACTAGAAAAGTACGAAAAACAGAACACGGAAGCGGAACATGGTCAACTAACTGTTGTTCCAAAAGTTGATGAAGATAAATTGGAACAGTTACAGAAAGGACTGCCAGATTTCAAATTTACCCCCCAATTCGAAGAGCAAAAGCATAATGATGAATCTCAAAAGTTTTTAATTAATATTGAAAAGGATAACGCTTTAGCCAGAGCTGAGGCCATAATAAGTACGCAACCAGCTGTGATTCGCAAAGATGTTAATACCAAACGACGCCCAGGTTCTTCAATTAAATCGCCAAGTTCTCAACATGGTGGTAAAGATTGGTTTCGAAAATACATCCCTTTAGACTCCATTAAAGATTCTTCTAGTCACGTTTGGAAGCATTGAATTCTTTGTTTTTGATATTGTACGGGACGTGGCAATGTTATTAACGATACTAATGTAAGTATTTATTACAATGAAGTCTGAAATTATTAAACCTTGTTACAAAAAATTACATCGTTGTTCTATTTTACTGTAGTAGACATTAGGTATTTCCTACGTAATTTGGTTTGCTAGTTTCCTCTACTGAGAATTTTGCCGTGGGATATTTATGAGGAGTTATTGTAAGGTGCTTCATAATCGTCCCATTTATGTATGGATTTTTTAGATTTTCTAATAATGTAGAACATTCACTAACAATGTTCTATTGCCAAACACTACACTATTTACTGTATTAAAGAAACATGGTTATTATTAACCAATACCTACTGAGATCACAGATTTATTTCCAAAATGTAAAGCAATGCAAGTTAATATTAATTTTTTATCGGACATAACCGGCAGCTACAAAGTTTACGAGTTTATAACTAAATAGAGATGGCTAGGCGATGTTATAAATATTTTTAAGGATTGTTTATATTCTAAAAACATGATACATTAAATGACACGTAGCCACCAAATGTCTATTCCACTCCACAGTCTGACTTCACAGACCAAAACGCAATAAATTAATTCCACTCAGGAAATAGCTAATTATGTAGATAAGCAGATAATACATTCAAGTTCCTAACATACATAATGTATTACATCCATACCATTCAAAGTGTAACATAATCGCAAATTTCTTCACTAAAGCATTGCGCCCACGCACAACTTTGTTTCATCGTCGATTAACAATCATTTATTGGTTTTCACACGTTGTCGCGAGCATCCTTCTTCCGCACGATTGGATTACAAAACTATAATGTCGAGCGAAAGCATATGGCCACGTGAATACAAAATGCACCAGGAAGGCGAGATGTCTCGAAATTACGAGATCTGTTGCGTAATCTATGTCGCCGTGTCCCGTATTGCTGACTTCTTGTTGCTTGTAAATTTGGTTTTTCATCGCTTTATAGTTACTTAATACTTCTTATACTTTATACTGTATGGCTTGGTATTCTAAAACTAATCAGTAATTGTAACAAACAAATTGTAAACAAACATGGCGATGAAAAAGAGTAACTGTCGAGTTTCTTGCCGGTTCTTCTCGGCAGATGACTGCATTCCGATACCGGTGGTAGAGTCACTCTGTAATTGACGATTCATAAATACTTGATACAAGTTTACATGAATAAAGAATATTTTGATTTTGATTTGATTTTGATTAACTAGCGGCCCCCTCTGCGGTTTCACCCGCACGTAATTTCTTTTTTCAAATGTCCCTTCCCTTCCCCCACATTTCCGGGATAAAAAGTACCCCATGCCGCCCGAGAATAGTTTAGCTTTCCATCAATGAAAGAATTTTTCAAATCAGTTCAGTAGTTTCGATGACCAAATATATTTTATTCTGTTTCACTCGTACCTATTTTAGTACTTAGTCGATTTTAATTTTTTTGTATCTCACATTCTTTTCAAATAACATGCAACCTTTTTTGGATCTTTAAAAACGCTAGCAGCATAACTTCCATTTTGACGATTTTGACAGTAATAAAAAGAAAATATTTTTTTCTTTTTCCTTTAGAGGCGTTAAGAATATACTAAATCTATGCGTTAAGATTTTTTTTCTGAAGAATCTAGCCAGCATCAAATGAAAGATTTGCATAATAACCTACTTGGTTTGTTCAATGTAACTGGCGTCAGAGTTACGAATAATTTGACAGCAATAAAAAGAAAATCTTTTTTTTAAAGGAATATCAAAAAGTTTTGAAAAGACGTTAACCTTCTTTATTTTAAAGAGGCACTGGCAACAGTGCTTCTGAAATTTGACAGCAATAAAAAGTAAATTAAATATTTTTTTCTTTAATGGCATATAGATTTTTCTGAATAATTTAGCCAGAATTAAGTGCTTAGTTATTAATTTGATGTAACCTTCGTGGTTATTTTGTTATTTTAAAGTAGCACTGGCAATAGTGCCACAAAAGTTTAACAGTAATAAAAAGAAAATTAAGTTTTGTTTTTCTTTTCGAATTTTTCTAAGGGTCTTTTCCTAGCGTTTTCTGTGACACTGCCGGCTAATAATTCTTTGAAAAGTTCGTTGCTATTACGTTTCTTCATTCATCTTGACTATCTATTTACGTAGTCTATATCAAGTAATGTCTTTTTTCAAATATCCCCTCTTCCCCTTAAACCGGGATAAAAAGTACCTTTTGTTCACTGGGTATAGTGTAGCTTTCGAACAGTGAAATATAATCAAATCGGTTCAGTATTTTCGGAGCCTATTCAATACAAACAAAAAAACAATTAAATCTTTCCACTTTATAATATTAGTATAGATCATCTCTTTAAAGTTACCAACGACTGGTTTAAGTTTAATCGGTGGGAAGTCGGCTAATAGGTACCAGGACACCAGAGATTGCGGGGTCAAAAATTGGTTTGTATGAACATGGTTGTTTGTATCTGTCTGGGAGTTTCTATGTGGGTATAAATGTATGTTTTTATGTCACTTTAGTTGAGAGACAGACAGGCAGTTCACCTGAAGGCAAGCAGCCACTTAGGCCTATTCCATTGAGGGATACTGAACCAGGAAGCATCGCTTATTGTGTTGCCACCAGCCTTTATTTCTGCAGGTGTCCATGGGTGGCGTAATAGATTACTGAGTGACACAACGTCTTGGTCTTAGTAGTATAGTATCACTCTTTCATTTAAAAAACTGTTAGTATTCCTCACTGTCTACGGAACCCAAAAACAAAAAGATATGAAACAGAGGTCAAGGCCTTTCTTAAGCCACTAGAGCAGAGAAGCGTTTTAATAGATGTTTACTTAATGAAAATACCGCCAGAGGCATTGGCACACTCTGAGAACATCTGGGTTACTCCGCAGTGCGTTACTACTGTTGGCAATCAAATTTTATTGTCTTCATACGGTTGTTCATAATTCAAACTTTAATATTTGCTGCGTGATGTTTCTGTTGCTTAAGAAAAAAAAGTTTCATCATTTTCGTATTTTCAAATTTCACCGACAACATTTATTTAGTTTGATAAACATTAGTGTATGTCCTGTCTGCATGTTATTCTTGATCTGAATTTAAGTTTATGATACTTACCCATAAGTAAGTGCTTAAGCTATTTACTATGGGGACAGGTCAAATGATGTCTGACGCTACACTGTGAATTTGATGGTTTTGTAATTAAAGCCTTAGTGGTCGGTGCTTTGAAAATTTGCTCATTTCTCGGATTCCTGCTCCACCCAGATATGAAAGAACCAGCTGGCAGCTGTACTTTTGTATATCATCATCATGATCCTGATGCTGTCCGCTTCTGGATGCCTCTCCAAGCTCTCGCCATTTTTCTCGATCATCGGCTAATAGCATCCAGCTTATGTTAGGGATCATTTGTAAATTGTCACTCCACTTGACGTAACGTACTTTAATACATTTTACATAAAGCCTTACAGTAGGACTTTAGTAGGTAGGTATAAAAAGTCTTGCGTCCAATCACTCCTATTTCATCATCACTCCTATTTTTGAGATTGCTGCAAAGAACGTATGTCCTAAAGTCCATAGCGTCTCCTCAAGGTGTTACATCGCTAAACATTTCAAAATCACCCAATAAGGGCTGCTGTACAAAAACTGAACAAAGGAATTGCACCAGCGAACGAGACCATTTGGGTCAGACGGGTTGCTTCAGATAAGCAATCAGCTTTATTGTCTTCCTAATGACGAACCATTGCGTGGACGCAAACAGAGCGAAAAATCGCAAGTATCAATAGTGCGCCGCAAAAAACTGATGCATATCTCGATGTGTAGAGAAATGGTAGGTATATCTAATACGTTTGTGAACGTTTGTAAACGACTTGCTTAGGAAGAACAGCGGTCCAGCTATTCGGCTTGAACTATTGAGATTAGAGAGAGTGAGAGAGTTAGATCATCTTTTTTTTTATGTTTGGACTAAGCCAGCACTTGACCACAAAGTTGTCTGATGTTAAACAACTATGCGGTCTACGATGGAGCGCGCTTGTTAGGAAAAGCCCGTTAATTTGGCCTTGAAGAGCCTCAAGTTGTATTGTGTAGGAAAGACAGATCCCGGCAGAGAAGTCGGAAGTACGGATGGAGTCCCTGACCGAGTCTAGTAGTTCGATGATGGAACGGAGCTGGTGGAACCAAATCGTGCAGCTGAGCAGCACACTCACCAAAGTGGATTCTATAAAACACAGAGAGGCAACTCGACCAGAGTATCGTCACCGATAATCTTCTTTAAGACTGAGTATTTTGTTTCATATTTGTAATAAGTGTTTGGTAACTTGCTTCAAGCAACGTTCCGTTGCGAAGCCAGGCACTATGTTAAAGGTCGCAAAATCAATTTCGTTAAATGAACTATGTATAGGGTTAATTAAAGTAGCTTACTTCACTTTAGCTCACAGCTCCCAAACTATTCTCATACGTGTAATATAGTTCCTGCATTGCGACGTGATTGAAGAACAATAAATCTAACATTTAATATTGAGCAATATCTTCTCAAGTTATTACCAACCTGCATGACCACAAAGCGTACTAACTAACACCTCGATACCAAGAAGAGAAAAAATACACCTCGATGGCTTAGAGGATTTTAGTTACTGGGTGCCGGTGTTGGACACCGGGGTTGAGAATTGATCCCAGTCTAAGAAAAATATATCATTTTTTCAAACAAAGCGGTTGTTTGTTTTGTTTGTACAATGTACTCGTCTGGGAAATTGAATAGTCTGATATTTTACTTTGAGGCTTATTTATTGAAGTTGCACCGTTCTTTGGAGTCGAATCTTTTTAGGTGTACTTGCAATCAACTTAAGTAACGGCTAACATACAATAAGAAATGGATTAAGTACTTTCCTTTAGTTCCAATTACAATAACTTTACGTAACCCTAATTAATTCAGAGACTTGCGTGTTACTTTTAACATTCCATTGCATAAAGACTTCGACACATTACATTATTTACAAATTTAATTACTACATTAGCGAACATAAAAAGTGTAATGTAACTCTATTGCGCAGTCTGCCTCCTTGGAGGAAAGCAACGAGAAACTATACTTGCATGATCGGTCTTAGGCGCAATAAAGCTTAGCTAGTTGTCTAGCTACATAACAACATCGTAATATGCCATTATCCAGCACGCTTGTTTAACTTCTACTCAACATCTCTGATAATTGATGTCATGTAATTTTCTATTATTCAACTGGAACACTCTTACCTACATCCCTAATTCGTAGGCCTGAGGTGCTATTAGTGTCGCCTGTCAGAAAATTGTAGCACCAATCATAACGTCCAACCGGTTGTAAACAGTTATATAATAATTACATACTTGTCTTCAATTTGCATGACCGGATTCATTCGATTTGACAGTGACACGGTTTGGAGTTCAACTTGTTTGCATACCCGTTTTAAGGCGAAATTATGACATTTTATTGACACAACCAGTTCAGACATCTTCATCAACCATTTGTAAAAACTAATCTAACTGCCAATTCACTACGATGAGAAATAGAGTAATTTGAGTCAACAATAGAAAGTGCTAAACGCTTCAAATTGTTCATCTTGTCTCACGATGTTGTTGTGAATGAAACAGACGTTTAAGTTAAAACAAACATTTTATTAATATCACAATTTCACAGGGACTCGACCAACATTTCATATTACCTAACAGATCTGGCGAGGGACTAAAACAAATGGACAAAAGTCCAACAACACGCTCCAACAGCATAACAATTTCGTAATTTTCTTCATACAACGTAACATACATTACGTTCAACGTGATTTATCGAGATTGATACCAATTTCTAAGTCTAAATCAGGTACATTATACAAAGAGCACTTCCCGAACTTAAGCTTGATTTAACAAGCACTTAGGTCTAGTTAAATATTTCGGCTGCGTTGCAAACTCCCAATTTGACCTACTCACCGATATTCTTAATGATGGCGAATGAAAACACTAAGCAGATCATGTGATGGACGATGAATGAGATTTAAAGCAGTTATTGGAATTTCCAACGCAACTGAAATTACTAATGCTAATATCAGGCAAGATGAAGACCTAATTAATAAGCGGACTCAAGTTCAGTGCAGACCGAATTATAGTTAGTAACCGCCGTAACTGTAGGACTCTGCACTGTGACCACCCTGGCCCTGCTCCGCTATGTAGCCGTGGGAAGGTTGAAGCTCAGCGTATCCCTTTAGACCTTCACCACCTTCGTAGCCTTCAAAACCTCCGTAGTGCTCGAGGCCTCCTTGCTCAAAGCCGCCGTGCTCAAAACCTCCATGCTCTAATTGAGCAGCGAGGTGCTCAGTGTCCAGTCTGTGGTCTTCGAGGACCAGACCACCGCCGTGCTTGTGCTCGGTTTCAGGGTGGATCAGCTTAAGGTTCTGCTCAGATTTGCCCTTCTCCAAAGGATGCTCCAACAGATGGTGGTGTTCCTTCTTGACGTATACGGGGACGGGGTGGAAGTGCTCAAACTTGATGGACTGGTGAGACTTGGCGTGTTCATGCTCGATGTGGTGGTGGTGGCCTGACTCGCCGATCAGGGCGTGGTCATACTTCTCTTGCAGTTGTGGCGCTTCATCGTGGATGATGCCGGGGTAGGCAGCCGCTACGGCCAGGAATCCCAAGAAAATCTGCAAAAAATTATCACCAATAAGCCTTTTTTTAGAACGCATGCTTATTATTTCTTTGCACGTTTGTATGTTTGAGCACACTTCGTATGTAGAGCTCTCAGTTATCGATAGTGATATTTAAAATTAAAAACCTGAGAAATATGATTTCGATAGAGTGTTTAAAACAATGTAGGATAATTTGAACATAATATGCTTGCTTGTTCTCGGCTTTGCATATTCTACTAGGATTCTAGGAGAAAAAAAGGCTTTATGGTCCAGCAAAGTTCACGCAGTACGAAATTCGATTGAGCTCTTTGTGAATTTCGAAGTTTAAACCCTATTGTAAGCTTGCAATTGTATAACAGCCAATTAGATAAGGATTATCGGCGCGCGGTAGCTCTCTTAAACCTGTTTTGCTGAAAGCAATACAAGGAACACCGCGTTTAGGATTACGTAACAAGAAAGTCTGTTCAAGAAATTCAGTTTCAACAGTTGTAACATCTAGTGTACTGACAGCCTGTTATCATAATCGAAATAATCGTTTGGTGAAATGGAACGTTATTCAAATTTTAAATCTCCGATCAATATTCTAAAGATACCAGTGAATTATGTAAGAAGAAAGGCTTGCTATAGTATTGAGACCAGGAAGACGTGATACCCTATAGTTTGCTCACTGAATTGGCACATAAATGAATTTAATAGCTTTTAATGCCGACGATTTGCTTCGGACGATCGGCGCTGTTGCTTTCTTCGATTAACACTGGATTGAAAAGAAACTTATGTTTTTATCGTTATTGATTAGTATAATAGTACACTGAACTTTTAATAGGTTTTCGTTTTTTATAACACTTCTTTTACTACGATAGATCGTCATTTGGTGTTTAGCTAAAATCAATATTTTAGTTTTTTTTGATCACTTAATTTAATATTAGAATTAATTTTTAATAGCTTAAAATTAGATTTAATCCAAAATTTAGAAATAACGAACAAATTAGGCTTGACTTGACAATCGATACTTTTGATTTAAAATATCAAACTGGTCTCCAAATTGATCACCAAGTTAACCAGCTCAAAATCGGCACTAAATTAGCTACTATAACTACTTATCTACACATCACACACTGTCACAGACACGATACGCACGTGGTATTTCATTGTGGAGTGGTTGGTGCGCCTCACTGTTCGAGAGGGTGGTCGGTTGTGCTTCTGACGGTAATTTGCATCGTTTATATACTCAGTTTCACTTACGCGAGAGTGTGTGTGAACTGCCGCGGCTCTTGCAACCCGCGTAGTAGGGCTGTCTAGAGTTAGGGTCGTGAGTTTCGAAAAATTCAGTTCGAACGACGCTAAGACAACCTACAACTGTCACTGCAATCAATCTTATAGCTAAGTTAATTTATTATCCTTTCAGTTTTGTGAGGACCAACTATTTTATCCTGCAGAAATGGGATATTTTTTCGGGATAAAGCTTGTCACTCTGCCCCAAACTATCCCCATGTCATAAATCACGCCGATCCGTTGCTCCGTTGCAACGTGAAAGAAGAACAAACAAAAAGATCTATATTGCTGTTATCCCATGGAAACTGATGAGCATTGTGTTCTCACGTTTCGTAAGGACTCATATCTGACAGCCTGGCTTAGAAAACGATAACGTAAACCAAATGGTGTTAACCACACTGGATATAATCAGAAAGAGATATAAGGAGAACAGATCGGTCGATGAATGAATAGGTCCGTGAGATAGTACGGCTCTAGATTTAAATCAACCATACCTATCTACAACGGAACCTGGCTGCTTAATTTTGACAGCCACTGAAAGCTTTTAAGAAATTATCACTAACAGCTTGACTAGAAGAACGATGATAAAACTCTTCTATTAACTTACATACATTAACTATACTATTGGATCTAAAACGACTCTAGATAAATCACAGATCAAAGATTTTACTGGTAACCATTTGGCTCCCACGGAATCTGATATACAAGTTACTAACTATTAATATTATTATTTATTTATTTATTTAATTAGACATCAATGATCCATATAACTATAGAAGAATCACTTAGTAGTCTGGTTGTAAACTACCAACCAAGACCAAATATTTTTGGTTTTCCATAACACTAAAACTACAACAAAACGCTAGTAGGTCAAAGAACTTAAAATTTATGATCGGTTTACTGCTACGTAGAGCTGCCAGTCTGGTGCTCAACATTTGTCAGTCCTTTTAATTATAATTTTTAACAGGCTAGCGAGATTTGGTAGGCAATGGGTGGGAATCGCACGAGACTAGAATCATTCGTTCCACTACCCACTAAACTCCCTCTGTTGGTTTAGCTTTGCAAAGAGGGACAAGCCAGTATGACGATTGACGGCCGTCGCCAGTCTGCTATAGTTCTTAAAAACTTAGTGGCAGCCCTAGCAACTAAACTGTGCATTGACAATCTATCGGCGTCCCAGAACAATAGTTAGAAATTTTGTTGGGAGCAATATTTTTGCGTTCGTCGACGGCGCCGATCGACTTTTCTACCGTAATTACAACGTAATCCAAGTAATTGTTCGGTAATACATGTCGATTTGCATCACAGGCTTTCACGTCGTCTATTTCGTCAAACGAGGTTGACAAAACAACCGGTAATAAATGTAAGTATCAAGATCAAACAAAATTATCCAGATATTTTTTTAAAAAGAAAATAATTTAATATCTAATATACCTAAACGAGATGATTGGACTGAGCTACATTATTTAGTTTATTGAGGTCATTATAATTAGGTTAATTTTAATCCATGCACACATGCCTGCTGCTGGATAACGACGTATTCCATAGTCTAGAAGGAAGGCTGGTATCACGTAACTCAGATAACTTTTACAACTTTTCTTGTTAATTGAAAAATGTTCTAATTTTCCCCTAACCTGTAAAACTAGGTTTGAAGTTTTATGTAGAAAACCATACTTTGAGTATGATTTTCTAAAACTTTCTTAGAACCTTACGAGTAGGAATTTAAGGACAATAAAGCAATGACGACTGATTTGGCGAAACGGCCCTACAAAGTAAGAAAAATTAAAATCGACATTATTAGTGTTACCGTCTCCAAAAGTGGAACAGTTTAAAAATAATATCCTTTAGCAATTAACACTACAGTCCACAAAAGTCCTTACCTTGCGAAAAAATGCTATAAAAGCGTAAAAATTAAGAGCAAGGCCCAAACTCAAGCTTTCATGAGAACCAGTGCATCGTAAATAATATATTCGTATCGTACAGTTAGAGTCTCTGTGCAGTATAGTTTAGTATGGCCGTTATTAGGTAATTCTTAGACAGAACAGAAAAAAGTCAGATTTTTGGGCATGAACATGTCCTTTTGTATTGGGCTGGGTGTTTCCTATGTTTAGCAATTAACACCACAGTCCACAACAGTCCTTACCTTGCGAAAAAATGCTATAAAAGCGTAAAATTAAGAGCAAGGCCTTAAACTCAAGCTTTCATGAGAACCAGTGCATCGTATATTCGTATTGTACAGTAAGAGAGTCTCTGTGCAGTATACATAGTTTAGTATGGCCGTTATTAATTCTTAGACATAACAGAAAAAAGTCAGATTTGTGGGCATGAACATGTCCTTTTGTTTTGGGCTGGGTGTTTCCTATGTACATTATAGAGCGCCCTTATCACTACCAGGTGTCCCACTTGCTGGTATGCAACGGTGGCGGTGGCCCGTGTTCAGGACCCCTTATGCTCTAAGTCTCCAGCCATATACAGCATGTTAGGTAACCCGAGGGATATATTTAAGGAGAGTGTTCAGAATCCGATTTAGAGTCCAATTCGCTATAAAAAATATATCCTTAATTTTTTTCATAATTATCCTTATAATTTATGTAGGTATGCATGAACTACCTAAAAATCCCGTGTGCTGAGCGGTCGGTTACGCCCCAAACTCAAATTGTACGCGAGTACAATAATTTGAGTCGTACTTGAACGAGTGCACGAAATAGGTACTGTGAAGGGATGAGTACCCGCAAGTTACGCGGATTTTCAGGTTTCGACTAAGGTTATTGACAGATATTTAAAAAGGTTTTTATTGATTTATACTTATTTTGTTATATGGAAGCATGAACTATTTGAGATTTAAATATGTCCCTCGCATTTCCTGTCATACTGTATTACTCAAACAGTTTAATTTCAGTAGTGTTTGAGTCGTTGTCAAAATGGTATTTCTAATCGATACACTCGCAATCGCTGTGAATTGATTAGGTGCAACAGCTCTCTCCGGTTATCACTGTAATCGTGATCGAAGGCGGGAAGTGAGCGCTAATTACTCGGTCGGATTGCTTATCAGATGTCCGTGTAAGATATTGATTTAATAAATGTAACACCTCACTACGAACAGGACGAAAGCTGCCGACATTATAACCCGAATTGACCAAAAAAAAAGATGGATACGAGACGTGGTTCGAAATCTACTTAAAAATGGTGCATGAGTGTCACCTATGAGTGTCACTGACGTATACGACCCCAAAGATGGGAAAAAAGTAGAGAACCTCAACAGACATGATTGGAAGATAACTTTAAAACACATGGCGGGACGTCATTGAAAAAGGGTAGCGCATGACAGGAACCAGTACCTAAAAATTGCAAAAGGAGGCCTATTGCCAAAAGCAACAGAGCTTCGGAACATACTATAAAAACATGAATACCTAGCATTTACATTAATTGTAATAGTACCTAATTGTAAGTCACAAAAAGATGATATGATTATGAGAGTCCGAAAAATCAAATCTTATTCTTTTAAAACGCGTAACAAGTTACTACAGATTTAAGTCATACTTTATGAGGTTTCGCAGCTCTTCAGCCTACAGCATTATCTCTGTATGACATTCATTTTCAATACACGATTCTAGGAAGACATGTGATTAAGGAAACGCAATAAGATATTTCTCAATACTATCAATCTCAATACAGTATAGCTGCTTTCGGGAAATTTCACTATCACGACTTTGTCTTCGATATGGATTGGTCTCTCAGTTTTGTAACATGCTGGTCAAATATAGAAGTTGACTAACAATGTTTATAGGAAATTACAATCTAGAAGATTGCCAAAAGAGACCACCAAATTATGACCGATATTTCCTTTTGAAGATACTTAAGTTATCATATCGAGCAAAAAAAACTGAAGCAATGGTTTAAAAAAAGCTAAAAGTCCTACCCTACCATATTTGCGAAGTACCGCTCAGAGTCTATAATATTATCTTTTTTATAGCAGAGGCGGCAAACGAGCCAGCGGTAAGCGGGACCAGCCTGATGGTAAGCAATTACAGCCGCCCATGGACATCTGCAACACCAGAGGGATCGCTGATGCGTTGCCGGCTTTTTAAGGGAGGAGTGTGGGCCGGCACTTTTACAAACCAGACGAAAAACAATTAGTAGTCACTATTATTTCACGCTGGTGTTATGTAAGAGGGTGGTACTTCCCCGGACAAGCCGGCCCATTCGTACCTACCTATCTGGAAGTAGGCGGCTGATTTGCTGAAGAAAGATGCGCCTGATCTTTCTTCGGTCGCATCAAACTGCTGTCCCACCAAGCCACTATGAGGGAATAGGAAGTTCACCTGTGCTTGCGTTGCGCACTCAATGTGCACTATAAAATGTGCTGCGTAGTTGGTAAAGCGTCAAGATTTTATTTTATTAACCGCCGCGTAACCTAGACTCAGCTAGGAATCATTATTAGCAGTTACCTATTTAACTAAGTATGTAATGTTTTCTGATACCTGTTTTTATTCATATAAAGTATCTCGTAGCCTTTGCTCAGCAGTGGAATCATAATAAAATAGGCTAATAAAGTAAAGTATTTAAGTAAGTATCTCGTACAATAATACGAGAATAATTGGCGGATATCCAACAACCGTACTAAAGCTATATTTTACTCATAAATCTATTAAGAGAGATTGACTTTTATAAACGTAATGGAATCGAACTAGTTAAAAATGTTATGTGCATCTTAACTTTCTCTTGTAGTTTAACATTCATCCACACCAGTGAACTCGTGCATAAGAAGTATCTGTGCATTACATCTGAATTAGATGCATTTAATAGCGTCTAGAATTAATAATGGAGAACGTGTTTAAAATGCCACTGTTCATAAGTTTAGTCGGTCATTAAAAATATCCTTGGAGATTATTTACATAGCGCCATTTATGCCTAAACTGAGCTGACTATTACTGGGCGGGGCGGATTGACTGAATCGACCCCTTCAAAATCTTACCTAACTGAGAGGAGTTTCGCTACGCGCAACATTTTCTGGCCAAACGGGAATTATAGCCTGAACTCTTCAGGTAGTTGTCACATTTAATTCTATACGTTTAGTTTAAATCTTAATGGCGGTTGCACCACCATGACCATCGACGGTCACCGGACAAATTGAATCCTCAAATTCATTTTAATGATATCCACCCATTGAACTACACTTATAATTTTTTGTCTTGATTCCGAGGACAAAGTAAAGTGTAATGAAGCTTTAGAGATAGCATGGATTGCCCCCACAGAGATGTATCTGGTCTGTGATTGCCCCGATCTAATTAATATGAGGCCCGGTTTTCCAGTTAGAAATAGCGCGACCAGCAAATTTATTGATGTAGTACGTACTTTCAAATTCATTGATTGGAACCAGGAAGGAATAATAAGAAAAATTTGCAAACTAGTCTAACTACAGATAATTGTTGACTAGTGAAATAGTTACAGCAACAGTTAACTACTCCATTTAATTTGCCTAGAAAATCTATCTTTCATTTTACATAACGATCAGTAACCTCATCAATGGTGAATATAAATAAGGCAAATCATTATTGCGCCCACGCAAGTTAATATTAAACATGTCGTCAGTAGATCACTTAGTTGAAGCAAGAGTTACTTTTGCCATGATAAACTATAATCATATTTAAGTAGGAGCCAGTACATTTGAAATCAATGGCTCGAAGATCAGTTGAGCCTTTAGCGTGGTAGCACATCTTGCGGCGCTTCCTAGTGAAGTGTCCCTCAATAAAATAGGCCGAACTCCGAAGTGGCTGCGTATCATCAAGAAGCCTGTCTGCTAACTAATCTAGTAGCATAAAAAAAATAACTTGATTTTCCACATAAAGCGTATGCGTAAGCGTAAACTGCAAATATGTACGAACTGTGTCTTTGAATGAGCAAAAACAAATACTTAGTGTTATGCTATTTTTTAAAATTTAGCAATTTAGGTATCAATTAAGTCTGCCCTCTCAGACATGAAATTAACTAGATTAGAAACACATACAATCACAAATCTTAATAGAGTAACTATTGCAGAAATAAGTATAGGGAGTAAGCACAAGGCAAATAATTATGGCAATACGGAAAATAAAAATTAAAAAATCTGAAGGATAAGTTTACTTGGAAACTTATTCTTAAATTATCTTTGGTATTAAGAAAGGTTTTAATTTAATCAAAATGAGCGATTAAGTTAAGTAGAATGTTTTATATAATTTTGTAATTGTAGCGTTTCCAATTATGACGATGAAAAATTAATTTCATGAAATACCTAGTAATTTTCTTGAGATTTCCAACACTGATCTTAAATTTTTGCAAGTATGTGTAATGTCTATATATTTGTTGCGTTATCATTTGTAATTAACCGGATTTCAAAGCATACTTTCCTTATGGTGCGTCTATGCTTACGAAGCGAGCACGAGCGGCGCACGAGCGGAGCACGAGTCGAACCGTTCTGCTCGCGTGACAAGTGTGGACGCACAACGAGCCTGCCACGAGCCTACGACGATCTCTCCTCGAACATAGTTTCAGCCTAAATATCGAAAAACCGGCACGCGGTGCGAGACAAAAAATTGTGTAGTTCTATCTCTTTCTTTTACGTGGTCTATCCGTATCGCCCTCTTTTTCTTGTGTGAATGCGATAGATACTATCAATTTGTATGCAATTTGTCTATAGTTTTCTCTGTCTACGGGCGGAGCACAGTCGAGCACGAAACGAATGCTCGAAGCGCGCTCGTTCGAGGCTCCAAGTCCGTCCACAGTACACGAATTTTGGATCGGCTCGTGCTCCGCTCGTGCGCCGCTCGTGTTCGCTTCGTAAGCATAGACGCACCATTAAGTAATTTTAACGAACGTTGTCAAAATTACTTAAGCTATGCTTAGTTTTCAACATTTTTTTCTTATAACTTATGTAGTACGAAACGTTTTAGCATTTCGATAATGAAACGCATCGTAATGACGGTGATTCGACCGCTATTTAGGTAATTGTCTCTGACTTGCGCAAGAGTCGGTTACGCACATTTGATTTCTGCTGCGCCGATAAGATTGTCTTGTGTGTACAAACTCTTTTGTTTTAGCCACCCATTGTTTGGGTCTTTCGAAAAAGAATAAATATTTCTTTTCAAATAATAAGGATCAATTTGGGTAATAAACAATTGTCTCACTCATATTTTTAGGGTTCCGTAGCCAAATGGCAAAAAACGGAACCCTTATGGATTCGTCATGTCTGTCTGTCTGTCTGTCTGTCTGTCTGTCTGTCTGTCTGTCCGTCCGTATGTCACAGCCACTTTTTACCGAAACTATAAGAGCTATACTGTTGAAAATTAGTAAGTAGATGTGTTCTGTGAACCGCATTAAGATTTTCATACAAAAATAGAAAAATAATAATAAATTTTGGGGGCTCTCCATACTTAGAACTGAAACTCAAAATTTTTTTTTTCATCCAACCCTTACGTGTGGGGTATCTATGGATAGGTCTTTTAAAATGATAATAAGGTTTCTTATATCATTTTTTTCTAAACTGAATAGTTTGCGCGAGAAACACTTCCAAAGTGGTAAAATGTTGGTCCCCCCCCCCTGTAACTTCTAAAATAAGAGCACAATAAATCTAAAAAAAATATATGATGTACATTATTATGTAAACTTTCATTGAAAATTGGTTTGAACGAGATCAAGTAATTAATTTATAAATTTTTGGGGCTTCCCATACTTAGAACTGAAACTCAAAAAAAATTTTTTCTTCATACCCTAACGTGTGGGGTATCTATAGATAGGTCTTTAAAAATAATAATAAGGTTTCTTATATCATTTTTTTCTAAACGGAATAGTTTGCGCAAGAGACACTTCCAAAGTGGTAAAATGTTGGTCCCCCCCCCTCTAACTTCTAAAAGAAGAGAACGATAAAACTAAAAAAAATATTTGATGTACATTACCATGCAAACTTCCATTGAAAATTGGTTTGAACGAGATCAAGTAAGTAGTTTTTTTTTAAAACGTCATAAATCGTAAACCGCAATTTTCCTCTCATTCAATCAACTCAAATAAAAAAACGTCGATCAAACTTACAAAGAACTACAAGAACTTTTATATTATGATGATACTTGCTGCTACGGAACCCTTCATGGGCGAGTCCGACTCGCACTTGGCCGGTTTTTAATTAACTCACGACAAGAACTTGAAGGTTATGGGACCATTACTCCCATGCGCGAGTCCTTATACAGGGTAATCGCAGTACCAGGCCTCAGTTGATTCTGCTTACTATTAAGTACATAATTATAGAATATTGATTACTTTTGGGGTCATAATATTGATTTTAGACAACGAATTTAATATCGTTGATTTTAGAGCTTGCTTGAAAAATTAAGGTTTTTTTGTTTACAAAAAAGCCAAGCGAACATATGAATCAGGCGCTGCGCAAATGTAGGCACTTTTATGTCTTGTGTCGGATACTAGCCACCTTAGCCTATTAAATCAGCCCTTCTTGCGCAGGCGTAGAAACTTTTTGTATCAACTTGCAATGGTTCGATGGTGTGCCTTATCGGTACCAAAAAGTTTCTACGGACTACGTCACGCCTTCATCGTCGCCTATGACATTTGCATTACCAGAGGCATCACATTTGCGTCGCTAGCCCATAAGAAAGGATTCAGCTTAGCATACTTAAGAAGGTATGTTTAACATGCATTATAATTTGATTATTATTATTTTCATCACCCTGCCCAGGTTATCAGAAAGCGGTATCAAAAAGAAAGTGTTGTTTAATAATTGTTTTTTATTTTTTTAATCGCGGACAATTCTCAAGATCGCCAATGTAATGTTAAGAGAGTTATAGGATTAACAGTTTATGACGATATATCGCATTGAAGTTATGTTTCATTTCCAGGGGTCTGTAGGTTAATTTTAATAAAGTAAAATAAAGGTTTTCTATAATTTTTTGTTTTCTAGCAGTCTAAAGTTATGAGGTCATCCAGTGACCCAATTTAAAGCTATGGTATGTACCTATCTGTTTTGAGTGATTCAAGTTCACGATTTTAGAGATCACTGCATAAAGTCCAAACGACATGTTTACCCCTTAAGTACAATTTAATCTTGAAGTTAGTTCATCTAGGCAAATGCACAACAAAATTCCACAAAAATATTCAGTAAATGTGAATTTAGCTAGGGGGTAGACTAAATTCGTAAAAGATGGAGAGCAATCCAGCAACAGGCAAGTGCGACTCGCTGATGGCAAGTGACCAATATCATGGCCATCTCTCCGACAAAGGTGTCACTGATTATGATACATATTGTAAGGTTATATATTTTAAAAATACAAAATAATTTATACCACAATTAATCACTAGTCAAATGTGTGACTTTAAAAAGTAAAAGGGTGGCAACATTGGGGAGTTGGCAACCCTGGATTTCGATTTGGGGGGAACGCGACGCGGGGAATAGGGAAAAATAAGGATTATTGAATAATCGGGTGTTCGTGTTAGAAACATTGTAAATAACGATAATAGTAATCCATTGTAAACAAGGATAGAATATAATGTTTGAATCGTATGTGGAGTTTAATTTCTTATAATATACATAACATATTATAATGAAAACCTTTGATCTTTTGGTAATATTACAAAGATATCAAAAGTGCAAAAGTCTTATACGGAACAGTCCATGTGCGTACTCTACTCGATCTTGTCCGACTTTTGCAATATTACGTAGAGGTAGCATAAGTGTACATTTTCTCTTCGTCGAGTGGTTCAGGCATGAATAAATTATTCTTCAAGAAATAGGGGATTGGCACAATCCATCTTTATAGAATCATAACTAGCAAGCAACGCTTCACTAGAGAACCACCAGTTTTATATTGTTAAATCTATTCTTTCAGAGATAATCTTGTTTTTTCCAATTGAAACAATAGATCAATCTCTAGACAGGTAGGTAGGTAGGTATGTATGTATGTACTAACAATTTTCGTCATCAGAACCATTGGCTTCGCAATTACATGATACAATACTTGTAATACTTCGCAAGAGTGTAAACATGATGCTTGATTTTAAATAAATCTAGGTTTTTTGTTAACATTATTTTTTTTATTTCTTATCAAAAAAGTATTGACTGATATATTTATTTGATAAAGTATATCAATAAATTGTATCTAGCCCCTTTCAGCCCCTCCAAGACTAAAACTTTAGTTTTTTAGGTTTAGCACCGAAGTTGCTCATATTATGTCAAGGTACCCTATCTTACCAGAAGAAATTACCTACTATAAATTATTATACCTAAGTATTAACAGAATCTGGTCTCACAGCACCAGTAACGCTGTCTTCTGTTGGCCCAAACCCAGTTTGTACCGGAGAATCAATTTAAAGTACCTATTTACAAAAGTAACCAGGTGGTAGGTTCCTGTACTGGGCCGTCTAGGTGGGTACCACCGCAGTGCCAGATATTTTCCCGTGAAATAGAAGTGTGTCAAGCTCTTCTGTGTTTCGGGGAAAGGGCACTGAAGCTAATGAAATTACTGGGTATATAAGACCTAATATAACTGTCGTCTTTGTAGCGGGCGCAGGGCAGTGCCAGACAGTAACTACTTAGTTACTGTTTGGCACTGAACTGTCTATGGGCAGACGTGCGCTTACCATCAGGTGTACGATCTGCTCATATTGTTACACAATGCAATAATAAAAAAAACATACAGACAAACAAGTTTATCAATTACTATCGAAAAATGTGATTGATGAGACCGAGCGCTGATCTTGAAACTAGAACTGGTTGTAAGAACCTTGAGTCGTTTCGTTTGCATAACTGTGGGTAATTCATTTTGGCATGATTAAATGCATTGTAGTCATGTGGTCTGACTCGTAAAATTTATTATATCCATTCCTCGGAACATTGATTACTTTCGCTGATTAATGGAGGCTCTACTATTTAGGCCATTTGATTACATCTACATGCAGGCACTTCAGAAAACAATGATCAGCCGATTTATAATAGGTACGGTTGCTTTTTTGTAACACTTGTTTCTAAGGGGCCGTTCAAGTATTACGTAAGCACTATGGGGGGGTGGGGGGGTCTTTGTTTTGCTTATTTTGGATGACATGGGGGGTAGGGGGGTCTAGATGATGATTACGTCATCGGTAGTTATTTACTTTTTTACACCAATGGCAACCCTCACATTGCCTATGCTTGAAAACGAAACCCATTTTCGGGGATTCCCGCAAATAATGCATACGTTTAGGCACTCGCTTTAGAACCGATTAGGGGAATTACCGTGCGCTACTCAGTTGTCTAAATTTCCTCTGTCAGTGTATTGTTTCGTTTGGATACTATAGCGAGTAGACGTATTGTAAGTATACCAAAGCAAGATTACATTTTAGTCAGAGCACCATGATGTGAGAAGACGTAGACATTCCAAAATCGGATGAAAGTTAGCAGACTCACAACACTGAGCAGCAATCTAAGCAATCCAATGTCAGCGAAAACTTAGAATCATGGATTCGGGTTTCATGGACTGAAGACTGTTCATTTTTATTTAATATGTGTACCAATGTAAGTATGTGTCCGGTGCTTTAATACTCTTTCGATCGAAAGAGCTATAGAGCAAAATCGGGGGTCAGGTGTTCGTACAATCTCTCGGAAGAAGCCACCTGACGAAGCTGACCACAGCAAGTGGAGAAGTTGTTGCCTCAAAGCCGGCAGTCCGTTCGGAGGTAGAGGACTTTTATGGCCGGTTATACGCTTCGCATGCATGTCGACCTGATCCCGAAAATGAGGACTCTAGAGCCACGTTAAATCCCTATTACACTGAAGACCTGCCAAAAGTGAGCGTTGGCGAAATCGAGATTGCTCTTGGGCAGCTTAAAAATGGAAAAGCCCCTGGAGAGGACGGCGTTACTACTGAGCTGCTAAAGGCTGGAGGGAACTCCAAAGGCGTGGAGTAGGAGTGTGGTCGTCCTGTTCTTTAAAAAGAGTGACAAAAGCCTGTTGAAGAACTATCGAACCATTTCCTAAGCCACGTCTATAGAAGTGACAGTGGGCTGGCCATATCAGCCGCAGAACCGATAGCCGTTGGGGTAATAAACGGGTTCTAGAGTGGAGACCGCGTCTCGGTAAACGTAGTGTAGGACTAGGGAATGCAATACCGGGATACCGGGATCCCGAAATACCTGGATCCCGCACCATTTTTGCGGGACCAGTCCCGCGCCTAAATCGTGCGGGATTTGCGGGACTGCGCAGCGACATACATTTGATTGATTGATGATTGACAGAAATAGATTTTATATAGTTAGGTGTTGTGTTCGGTGGACTGGTCAATAGCGACAGATTGACGGTTCGTTCCAATCGGGTGTGAAGGGGAATCCGGGGGAGTTTAGTGGGAAGTGGGACGAACGGCTTAGTCCCGAGCCTCAACTCACAGACGGCCGCAGGCGTCGCTAGCTTACGGCTATGGTGAGTAGGAGCAATGTTCTCCTCCGCAAAAAAGATGTTGTGTTCGGTACCTGATGATCAAACAAAGTGGCGAGCATTGGGAGACCTGTGTCCAGCGGTGGACTGTAACAGGCTGATGATAAGGTGCTGTTATGGTGCGTCTATGCTTACGAAGCGAACACGAGCGGCGCACGAGCGGAGCACGAGCCGATCCAAAATTCGTGTACTGTGGACGGACTTGGAGCCTCGAACGAGCGCGCTTCGAGCATTCGTTTCGTGCTCGACTGTGCTCCGCCCGTAGACAGAGAAAACTATAGACAAATTGCATACAAATTGATAGTATCTATCGCATTCACACAAGAAAAAGAGGGCGATACGGATAGACCACGTAAAAGAAAGAGATAGAACTACACAATTTTTTGTCTCGCACCGCGTGCCCGTTTTTCGATATTTAGGCTGAAACTATGTTCGAGGAGAGATCGTCGTAGGCTCGTGGCAGGCTCGTAAGTGCGTCCACACTTGTCACGCGAGCAGAACGGTTCGACTCGTGCTCCGCTCGTGCGCCGCTCGTGCTCGCTTCGTAAGCATAGACGCACCATTATAGTGTCCTGTTTGTTCCCAAGTTTTAAAAGTTCCAGAAAAGAGTATCTATGAAATATAATCGTACGGAAACATGATGTAGTATCACGACATAATTGGATTTGTTCCTTTCAGCTGGAACATTGGAAATTTTTAGTTTGTTTAATTGATGATTTGATCACTTAATAAATAGTTTCATTCAATAATATTTTTTAGTATTATTTTAAGTTCTATAGACTCGTTTATGATACAGGATTCCTCTCTTTTCTCAACGACTTTCAAAAAACTTCCGGGATCCCGCAAATACCTGGATCCCGCGGGATTGAACCTCTCAATCCCGCGGGATCCAGCAATTGAAATTTTGATGCGGGATTGCATTCCCTATGTAGGACGCCCTCAGGCCAGGTGGAGCGATGATCAGCGCAAGATGGCTGGCAGGAGCTGGATGCGAGTGGCCGAGGATCGATCAGCGTGGCGAGCATTTGGAGAGGCCTATGTCCAGCAGTGGACTATCACAGGCTGATGATGATGATGATGTGTACTAAAACTTTAAAATAAGTTTGTTATGTTCGTAAGATTATAATATTTTTGTCCCTTACTCTATGTTGAATACTGTATAAGTAAAATCTAATCTCTATCCTAAATCTATTTTCTTATTTATAAAGTTATAATTATAACATTATAATTATAGTTTAAAAAAAATTATAATTGAAGAATGTTTACGTAAGCATAGGGGGAGGGGGTAAGAGCTTTGCTTACTTTTGCTGACAAGGGGGGTGGGGGGGTAAAAATTTGCAATAAATCTGCTTACGTAATATTTGAACGGCCCCTAAGATGAAATTATGAGCTGACATTATTATATACTCATGCAGATAAAATTTGTATATTGATGTAATCCCAAAATAAGTACCTAGCTTAAGAACTTTTTTTAGGAAATCAGTATCAAAAATAGCAAGAATCGAACCTTCCACCACTGGCGCATAGAACAGTGTCACTACCAAATGCGCCACATCGAGACAGTTAGCTAGAAATAAATTATAATGTTACCTTAATAAATAATACATTATCCCCTCGAGTTTTAAAAAGAAGTCTGAAGCTAAACGTGCTCTGGTGGTTCTTCATCTTCCTAAAACATAACAAGATGACTGTTGCATCCATATAAATATATTAGAAAAAAATCAATTTGTCCAGGTAAGTATCAGGCGGGATTCGGACCCACGTGCCTCGCTCTCCGGACGAGTGCACTACACAGACAGAGTACGGACAGCGAGAGACGTGGTACAAAGTTTGGTGGTATAGTCTGCGTGCCACTTGCACTAGTCACCTCTTGAAGCACGCGCAGAATAAAATGTTTTCTCATTGTAAAAAAGAAAGAAAGGGAAAGAAAAAAGAAAGCAAGTATTTCCTTGACGAGATAGAATTAAAAAGTATTAAATTGAGGTATTTGATACTCTGAGCTACATAATGAATTGAACGAGTTTTATTTCTAGCAGTAAGTAGGTATCTGATTGAAAAACAGTTTGATCTAAGACAGCAACAGCTTGTTTACATCATTGTGCACGCATCAACGGTAAGTGCCTGCCTACTTACACCTCGTCGCATCTCAGCTACTGATTATGAGTTTCTATCCAATTAAAGATTACTCGTGACCAACCACACATTACTAGACGTAGGCCTACCACTAGTGAACGCCTGCAAATTATAGTCCTTCTGTTGCTTCATCATGATATTGAATAAGAACGCAACGGTACTTACATTATTTAGAGATTATTTACATTGTCATGTAATAGGTAGACTGTGGATGACGTCATTTGCTACCTTAAGAAATTTTTGGAGCTTTGAGGAATTTGGTTTATTCTTTTAAGTTTAGAGTCATACTTAATGTAAATTCTTCAGTTAAAAAATCAAGAGTAATCACATGCGAGAAATATGGTATTTGATAACTTGCTTAATTAAAAACAAAACTACTGAAAAATTATGAAAAATGTGCTGTTAAAATCCGTAGCGTAACGCCTAACAAAAACATTCAAGCAAAATATTGGTTTTGTGAATTAAGTACCTAACCTAACAAAACATTTTAATGTAAGTACGCTTCAAGCTTATCGGTTACTAAATGCATGTATCAATTTGCTAACAATGTAGGTAGGACCTACAGGACATCTTGTATTTCAAAATTCAGCGGCATGCTAAAAGTATCCGGCCGATGACATCAAGGGAAACCAAACATTTAGCAATATCCAGTCTGTACTAAGTGGATACTATTTTCATACTGAGTGATCGTGTAATTAAATTTAATATGTCCTCATTACCGTCAATATGTATTATTATTATTTTCTAATTAGTATACAAATTTAAAATATTTCAGACTCTTAACATAAATGACACGCTGGGTACACATTTTTAAAGTTGACTACTCATTTTAAGTCACTGCTAAAGTAAGAGAACTTTAAAAATGTGTATCCAATTCCAGCGTGTCATTTAAGTTAGGAGTGAAATATTTTTTATTTGTAAGCTAATATGATAGAAAATAATAATAATACATAAAATTTGACGGTAATGAGGACATATTAAATTTAATTACACGATCACTCCATTGTATCATCCAATTTTGTAACATATTTTTCTTTTATAATTTTGTGCTATAAAGAGTATAACTATCACTATCTATCTATCTTATGTCGGGGGCATGTGCTATTATCGAACTGCAACTGTTTACCGTGATGTGCTGTTGACCGTACGGCGTACCTACCTACATAAGAAAGCGAAGCCGAAGTTTAATACCAAAACATTTTTTTATTTTAAAATAATATAATATTTCAATCTGCTTTCTTATTTCTGAACGAAACGTCAAACTAATCTTTTGTCCGCCAATCACAACGCAGCTGGACGACATTTTGTAATGTAACGTTCAATTTGAAAACTTCAAACGTCTACGCGCAGGCTTCAGGCTCGTTGTATTTTTGAGTCGATCAATTTTATTTGTGAACAAAAAAGTAATAAATAGTGAGGAGTTGTAATTACAAAGAAGATATAAATTAGTGTATTTGTTAGATGTGAATATAGTTTGTGAAATCGTGTAAAAAAAACTGGACAATGAATACTCTCACCGAAGACGTCTGTAAATTATTGTAAGTCTATAGATTTTTATGCTAATAATTTAATTAAAGATTGAACCAAACAACACAGCATTGTTTATATTTATTCCTATGTCCGATTTCCACAAATAAGGTAAATACGGTAAATATTAGGTCTAAGGGTTGCTTAGAATAATAATTCTAAGGTAGGTTCTGGTTTCGTGACCGTTTCTTTGAACTCCCCAACGTCGGTTTGTTTCCATTTATATTGGACATAACGATGTTTGGGAATAGCACTTCAAAAGCGTGACTTGGTTGTGAAATTCCTCGATTTACATTATAAAATATTTACAAGCAATCATTCCAACTAACAATTTAGAATTGTTCACCATATCCTTGAGTTTAGGATCTCACGCTCCAGTTACACAAATTTAATCCTAAATCTTTATGCTGATCGTTTCCTGGGTTAATATCAATTGCTTTTCCTTAACAAATTGTAAAGCAATAATATAAATACTGTTATGAATAGCTATGAATAGTTAATAATATTGTTAATGGGTGTTGAAGATATTTGGGACTTAAATATTGTTTCTTAAAGTAAATAACATTGAAGGCGCAAAGGCCTCTATTAATTAAAGCAAGACTAGTGATTGTTTCAATGATACACATAAATAATAACAAACATGAATGCTTTTTGTAAAAACTGACATAAAGCTTGACCAGCCAAATGTAATGTTTCACTTTTAAAATGAAATATAATAAAATCTCAAACAACTTGTTTGAAGGATTTTCCAAATAATTCTGTCATATTTTGCTATGCAGGCTATCCTATCTCATATAAGGATAATGTTTCTTGTATTCTTTATAACCATTTTACCATTTTAGCGATGAAGTCCAGGACAAAATAGCTAGCAATATCCGAGTCATGATGGAGGAGCTATGGCTGAACTGGTCTCACCTCGGTGTTGAAGACTCCACGAAGGTCAACAATATAAATAAACTCGTACAGATAGAGACGGAACTCCACCGAGATGTTATATCTGAGACTCGACAAAAACTGAAGATCATGAAGGGACAAGTGGACAGTAAGGGTTTTTGAATTATTTGTACCTTATAAGATTATATTATATACACACCGGCACAATTAGCGGAACAGAAAAAAAAGTGAGACTATGAGATAATAACGCATATATTTGACGAAAATGTAATTAGACACAAAATAACAAATTGATTAACATCTTTTAACAACGACTTTGAAAAGTCTTCGTTATTTTTTATTGAAAAATAAAGAAATTTGAAATAAGTGAAATTTTTAGATGATTATGAACCATCACAAAAAATTAAAAAAAGTAAGCATTAAATGATTTAACAATAAAATTCAAGCAAAATTAATAACGAGTGTTTCCCCCTCTTGCTCTGATTACGGTTTCCATTCGTCTGGGCATGCTACAGATTATGTTATCGATGATTTCTTAAGGCAACCGCTCCCACTCCTCAAGTAATGCGTTTCCAAGTTCATTCAGATTGTTGGGGGGTGGCATTCTGGATTTAACCCTTCTTTTTAGCAAGTCCCAGACATGCTCTATCGGATTCATATCGGGGGAATTTGCTGGCCACTGCATCACCGGTATACCTACGTGGCTCAGATATGCCTGTACCGATTGTGCACTATGAGCACGAGCATTATCTTGCATTAGAATAAAGTCGTCACCAATAAATGGGGCAAATGGTACAACATGTTCTTCTAAAATGTCTCTGATGTATCGATCTGCTGTCATGGTCCCTCCTGTGACTATCACTAACTCCGTGCGAGCTCCCAAACATATCCCTCCCCAAACCATAATCGAGCCGCCACCATAAGCCACTGTGTGTTCAAAATTAGACTGTATGTGGCGTTCTCCTTTGCGTCTCCATATTCGCTGTCTCCCATCGATCGGTTTTAAAAGAACTCTGCACTCATCAGTAAAGAGAACCTGCTGCCATTCGTTCAAATCCCAATGACGATGTTCTCGCGCATAGCTTAATCTGTTTACGCTGACGTCTCCCAAGTTTTGGGCCTTTGGCAGGTATATACGACCCTAAACCAACTTCTTCAAATCTCCTGCGAACTGTACGCTCACTTACTCGTACTCCTCGAACGTCTTCCAGTTCATTTCGAGCTTGTACAGCCGTTAATCGCGTATTCCTACGAACTCCAAGTTGTAAAAAACTGCCATCTCGCCTCGATGTACATCTTTTTCTACTTTGACCCCTCCTCCTCACAAGAGAATTAGACGATCTGTACCGCTGGATGCTGCGATGAATCGTTGATACTGGTCGACGAAGCCTTGAGGCAATCGATCTGTAGGTATGGCCATTTCTTCTCATTTCATCAGCCCTAATGTTTTCCAGTGATGTTAAGTCAGGCATAATAAAGAGCTTTTAATAACCAAAATTGCCTATAGAATAACAAATTTATAAAAAAGCATTAAGTGCAATTTTTCAAAAAAATTACAATTACGTAGTTATTACTCGAACAAGTTGACAAAACGTATTGTTCAGGAAAATAAAACAAATGAATGAAAAAAGTGTATGTTATCTAATTTTCTATTTTCAAATTTGACAATAAATTAAAAAAATATCATAACTGGCCAGTTCCTAAAGTAAAAGATTTTAAAATCCTGCCTTTTTTTGCGTTCCGCTAATTGTGCCGGTGTGTATATATTATATAACATAATTCATTGATCTTCTAAGCCATAATCAACTCATAGCCTAATGAGTTGCTGAAACTCTTTATAACTCAGCAACTTTTTACAAGTCTAACTATGAAACTACTGGTCCCTGACGCAAAATATAACAAAACTTAAGTATAGTTGGTTCCCTCTAGAGTCCTCCTCCAAACCCTTCTTTATTTATCCCTGCCCTGCTCCATCTAATCTTTTTCCTACCACAGAGGCAATATCTCCCAGACTTGAAAGCCTTAAGAGACTGAAAAATAACATAATAATGGTGTATTTCAATAATTTATTAGCTAACTTATTCTTATAAAAAATATTTGTTCCACAGAGCTAAAAGAAGAAACAGAAGAGCTGAGCAGATGCCTCTCAGTCGATATCACAATCCTGGACTTTAAGGATGACATGATGTTGGTAGAATATAAGAGGGAGTTAGAGGAACAGATTGCTGGGTAAGTTTAATACTTACTTTTCTTGATAGTTTAGATCATATCATTTGAGTAGTGGGTGGTTGTGTTACAAAGAAAGTTAATTACAGATATTCATTTTTTAATAAAAATACCTAGATAATGCATACAGAATGCTATTGTAATATAAAATTATTGACTTTTTTTTTAGTTATTTTTTTTGTACTAGATCAGTTGGTAGACAGGCACTCAGCCCACCTAACCTACCTAGGTAAGCAGCCACTGCAGGCTAAGCTTCCATTGAGGAACACCTAATCCGAAAGCATCACACATTGTGTTGCCATACTCTCATGAGCACATTGATCTTTGAACCTTTTGAGTTCTCAAGAGATTTGCTCTGGTCCATTTATAATGTGGTGTATTCATTCATTTGTTAATACTACCAAATGAAGTCACTGATTTTAGATTTGTGTTTTATTCTCCCCATTAGATATAGAGAACAAGTGGAACAGAGGCGCATGAAGATGGAAAGACTGCTCGAATGGCAACGCGACCTCGCTGAGAAGCTTGGTGTCACCATCCAGGAGTTGCAGGAGATCCCGCTCCCCTCGGAAGAGGAGCTGGATCGGCTGAAAGACCACCTTGAAGCCTTGCAGGCAGAGAGAGACAAGAGAGCTGAGATATTCCTCAACACTCAGGTTGAGATTAAAGATATCATGGGTAAGTTATATGATGACAAATTGACTTATGTTCACTGAAGAGCATCTAACAGAATTTTTAAATAGACTGTTCTTACAAAAGTCATAGAGGTGTTGTATGACACCACAGACATAGATCTGTGTATGACACAATTCTGCATAGTAGCTATGACATAAGGAAGGTATCCTATAGCTATTATAGACCGTCAACGTCGTGCTGGCCGCTCCTGCGGGGTACAGGGGTAGGCAGGGACGCGGTAAGAGGGTCTCAGAGGGGAAGCGACAAGTGTGGCGGGAGGGGAGCGAGCACGACGCGTGCAACGGAGCGCCAGTCGACTGTGGTCGCTTGTCTCGGTCACTTGAATCTTAGGAGCAGACGAGGTTACGATCGAAGATGAATCCGAAGATAAAACCAATTGGACGTCAAGCAAAGGAAATTGTTTATAGCGTATTATATGTATTTTAAAGAGCGTAAAAAAGATAAATCATCGGAAGAATACCTGAATGATATCAATTTGGCGAAAACCGTTTCTGTAGCAACAAGGCTATCGGAAAGAACAATAAGAAGAATAGTTAGTGAAGGTAATACAGAGGATGGCACGGCAGGATCTTCCAATTTTAAATCCCCTAGAAAAAATTTATTCCCCAAAAAGCGAATGGAAGTAGATAGTTTCACTTTAGGAGTAATACGACGAAAAGTGTCACAGTACTACACCGTCAAAAAAATTATTCCAAGTCTAAGAAATCTAACGGCTGAATTGAAAGCAGAGAACATCATAGATTGCTCACATGAATATTTAAGAAAGGTTCTTCATGAATTGGGATTTAATTTTCTAAGTTGCCAATCGAAAAGAAAGTTAATAATAGAGAGACCCGATATTATGGCTTTGAGGTGGCATTATATTCATGATATAAGAAGGTATCGAGCCGAGGGAAGGCCTATATTTTTTTTGGATGAAACCTATGTAAACCAAGCTCATAATGTTCGGAAATGTTGGCAATCCAAAAACGAACGTGGTTCTACAAACGCGATCGGCAAGGGTCCTCGCCTAATCATAGTCCATGCTGGAGGTCGTGATGGATTTGTGAATAATGGCTTGCTTATTTTCAAGTCACACTCGAAGACTGGGAACTTCCACGGTGACATGAATGCTGTAAACTTCCAAAAGTGGGCAACCGAAAACCTTCTACCAAATATTCCCCAGAACTCGGTTATTATTATGGATAATGCGGCATACCATAGCACCCAAATTGACAAAAAACCTACTATGGGCTCTCTTAAGAGCCAGTTGCAGGAATGGTTGACGCGGAAAAATGTTCCGTTTGACGAATCCGCACGTAAATGTGATCTTATGAATTTAATAAATCAGCAGAATGTTGAGAAACAATACCGAATCGATGAAATCATTAAGGCGGAAGGACATACAGTTCTTCGTCTTCCACCATACCATCCGGACCTCAACCCCATAGAGTTAGTGTGGGGAGACATCAAAGGTGAATTGGCTAGGACAGCCATAGATTCAAATTTAGATAAAAAGAAGGAAGTGTTGCATTCACTTTTTGCTAATTACTCGGCTGAAAAATGGCGTAAATGTGACGACCATGTCATAAAAAATGAACTAGAATATTATAATACAGACAGAGTGTTCGACAATGAAGTTGACAGGTTGGTTTTTTTTTAATTTCCTTTTTATTTTTTGACATATTATTTCCAATTATTGCACTATGTAGGTACTCACTGAAATGTTGTTTGTTTGCAGGATGATTATTAACTTAGATGAAGACACGGACACAGATTATGATTGCAACGATGAGGAAACAGATATGGATTGCGATGATAATTAAAGTTGTTGTTAATCGTGTGACATTCAGTTTAGGACGATTATGTAAAAAATGATCTTTAAAATACACTTTCTTATTTACTTGTTTTTACCCTGAACCGTCAATCCGATGAACACTGAGCCACAAAGATCTAAATTTGTATTTCATATCATTTAAAATCTTAAGATTTATCTAAATCGCAAATCGTTACATGTGTAGCGGTGGGCGTGGCCTTGCGCACGAGCCGCGTGCTGCCCCGTCCCTGCCTTCCCCTGTACCCCGCAGGAGCGGCCAGCACGACGTTGACGGTCTATAGTTACATTGGCCTGACACCTAACAACTTCTTACCTGCATCCACTGCAATACAAATTGCAATTGACCTATGTTCACATCACTCAATTAAATTGCAAAGTTAGAAAAAGTTGAAAAATTTATACACAGTTTCAGAACAGTTCAAAGGTTTGTTTTAAAAATAGTGTAGTTTTAATGTGTTCTCTATTTATATCTTATTTCACTATAAATTACAGAGAAGCTCCAAATCAAGCCGCAGAACAAATTCGAACACATAGTGGTGTCGTCTCTGTCTGTGGACTTTAAAGTGACAGACCTTAACATGGGCCGCCTCGCCAAGCTTCAGCAGGATCTGCAAGAGAGATATGAACAGACCAATAATAGGGTAGGTATCATACACTGTAAGTAAAACATTGGCGAAATAAAAGTAGTTTTCTTAAATACAGTAAGAACAGTACAGAACTGAGTTTGATAGAGATACCTCACTAAAATCGGAAGAAAGTTTTTTTTATTTATTGTTCTCAAAAAAAGTATTACAGAAAAATCAAATTTCGAGGTCTGCCAAACTGCTGAGCAGTTTGTCGGCACTTCAGCTTCAACTTTAATTTAGGTGGTTTATTTTTGAGGTATTTTTAATCAAAAGTTTTAAAAATACCAAAAGTATAGTACCACTACCAACTTTTCATAATTCTATCTTAATACTTCATACACCCCTTGGAGGCTTACATTCATTAATAAATTGTGTATTTTTTTATACAGGTATTAGAACTACGCGAACGCCTAACTAAGCTGTGGGACTGCCTAGAGGAAGATCAGATATACAGGGAAAACTTTTTACACGCCCATCCCGGATGCCACCCGCAATCCGAAGCTGCCATCAAAGAAGAAATTAAACGATGTGATCAGATAAAACGGCAGAAGATACAGGTAAGTTTAATTACACTATAAAAAGAAATCGTCGTCTTCGCTTGTCGATGTCAATCAACTAGATCTCGGAAACTCGGAATGTTCCATTCCTGATCTCGGTCTTTTAAATGTAAGATGTGGCATTACTTTGGTTGAGGTTGGATGTATCTTATTTTATTGCAATGTGTAACAAGACGAGCAGATCGTACACCTGATGGTAAGCGCCACGTCTGCCCTTAGACAGTTCAGTGCTAAACAGTAACTAACTAAGCAGTTACTGTCTGGCACTGCCCTGCGCCCGCTACTTCGAGACGACAGGTATTAGGTCTCATATACCCAGTAATTTCACTAGCTTCAGTGCCCTTTCCCCGAAACACAGAAGTGCCTTGACACACTTCTATTTCACGGTAAAATATCTGGCACTGCGGTGGTACCTATCTAGATGGCCCAGTACAGGAACCTACCACCTCAAGACACCGATGTTAATCAAGATGACGCATTTAAGAGTGGATTGTTAAGGTCCTTGTGTGGGTCGTGTTTTGGAATCTTAAGGAATGGCCACCGTATTGGCAAGACGGCAGTAGCTCTAAATATGTTCCAATCATATTATGTTTTCTACAAACAAGATTGCAAGTAAAAGATGGCTAGTAAATACATAACATCTGAAATCTGCCGTCATTCTAGCTCTGGCTGTGTTCCGGCAGTCTTAATGAGGGAGCCAAAGGAAATCAAAGGCTCGAAGATCAGATGAGTCTATGCAGTCATCACATTTGAGTGACGCTTCTTGATGAAGTGTCCGCTTACCATCAGGTGGCTGCGTGTCTGTCTGCCAACTGTAGTAGTATATTGACGAGCCATTTGGAGTAATGGTCGAGAAGTCGGCTATTACACCAGAGGTCGCGGGTTCGATCCCCGCACGGTACAAACATTTGTGTGCATGAACATGTCTGTTTGTATCGGTCTAGGTGTTTCTATGTATAATAATTATGTATGTATTTACAAAAAAAAAAGTTTATAAGTAATGTTTATTCGTTGTCTGGCACCCATAGCACAAGCTAATGCTTAGTTTGGGGCTAGATGGCGCTATGTGAATAATGTCCAGAGATATTTATTATTATTATTTATTATAAAAAAACACTATTTCCACTTCCCAGGTGTTCGTAGCGAACTTCCGCACCAAAATCAAACTGATGTGGGACAACGTGATGTACGCGCCGGATCAGCGCGAGGAGTTCGTTTACTACTTCCAGGACATCTTTACCGAGGACACGCTTACCATGCACGAGATTTACCTGGAGAAGATCACCAAGTACTACAATGAGAACAAGTGAGTATTTAGGTATAGTCCGCGTCAACTTAATTAGCTTGTCCTCAGTTAGCTGGTCGCGTCGTCTGCGCAGGCGCGGGGCGGCTGCGTCGCTCTGACACCTTCATTTCTGTTCTGCGCAGGTTCTCGCACGATGTTCAGACAAGCCAATTAAATTGACGCGTATTATACAGTGATTGCAAATCAATTCAGGAGCAATACACTTGAAATCAGAGGCTCGAAGATCAGATGAGCCTACAGTCTGGCAGCACGTTGAGCGCCGCTTCCAGGCGAAGCGTCCCTCAATGGAATAGGCCGCAGTGGCCGCTTACCATCAGGTGGTATGCGTGTCTGTATGCCAACTGAATCGGTATAAAAAGAATGCTGCAGACGGATACTGCCTGTCAGTTGAAGCGGGCCAGCGCGACCAGAGAAGTATCACATTTTTAACGAAGACCGACGTATGAGCTTTGCTATTGCGCTTCGTTTGATAAGCAGGAGATTTCCTTCAGAGCGATATATAAAAGTGGCAGTGGTGTAAAATTGTATCCCGTTGGAGGAAAAGCCTCGTAAAATTCAAGTTTATGATGCAGTGATCCAAACTGATACGTATAATTCGTATTATTGTAGGGTGTTCTTTATTACATCTATAATAACTGTACTATTATAGCCTGACCAAGAAAATAATAAACCTGCTCTGGAAGCGCCACATTAGCTATGGTTATAGCAATACTTGGTTGCTATGGTTTTACTCACAAATAACTCACAATATCCAATCCACAATATAAATGAAATATCCAAAATAGTAACAAGGCACGGTTGACAATTGACATCACACTTTGACAGACAGCACTATTGAACATCTTATTGTTTTTTTTATTTGATTGTTGCCACTTGAAGAAATTAGTTTCAATATTTTTCCGCAATATGGCGAGGTTTTTTATTTTAATGGTCGGGCTATAAATGGTTTATAGCCAATGACGTTCAATATACAACTAGACTCCCATTCACGCTTAAATATTGTCCGAAGCAAAAGTCTGCCCACCCGACTATTGGGCAGAGTTTCCGTTTAGTTGTATACAATTGACATTAAACACTAACTGCCACAGGATAAGGTGTTAATTTGAACGAATGTGTTAATGTCATCTGTGTTAACGCCGCTCGGACGTTTTTTGAGGAATTTTTCTTAGAGATTGGGTGTCTAGTTGTTTAATTGATCGTCATTGTTTATAGCACATTTATCCAATTATATGGCGGAATATTTCGGCCGCGGATGCAATCTCGTCCAGTTGCGTAAACGAATGGCGTTGTACATAATATTAAATGTGTAATCGTGTCCAGGCATATCTTCGACTTGGTTGCGACGCGCAAGAACCTGTGGCTGAAGATGACGGAGCTGGAAGCGCGCGCGACGGAGCCCGGCCGCTACCACAACCGCGGCGGCCAGCTGCTGCGCGAGGAGAAGGAGAGGAAGGCCATAGCCAGCAATGTACGTCTCGCATTGTATTTTAACCGCTTTTTTCTTTCACTTTGATTTAAGTTGCAGAGAACTGGCGACATTATACTTAATATTTAAGGTGAAACACCTTAAACGTGGATTTGAGCGTTGTACTACGTGGCACAGATATGCGTAAACGGTATGTAACGGAGGTATTTTCGTCTTTAAAACGTAAATTGGAATATCATAACTTTGTTAAAAGTAAGTACCTCTTGCTGACAAAGGTAACATAAGAACAGACAATCTTACAACAAATGACGAAACAAGCAGTTTTTGATGCATATAAGCATACACTATTTAGGTAACATTGGCTAATGACAATTAGCCTATTATAAGAAATACACAAAGCTTTTATCCAATCCTACATATCATTCAACACTTTTAAAGTATGGTTGTTTTCATAATAAATCTTTGTTTTTAGTTGCCGAAAATCGAAGCTCAACTGCGCGAACTAGTGGCGGATTACGAATCTAAGACAGGAAAAACTTTTACTGTAGAAGGAAAACCTCTCGTTCAACTAATCGAAGAGGAATGGGAGAATAGGAAAGCAGTAAGTACAATACCTTCTTTAAGACTATTGCTAGATTAGCTAGTCGACAGTCACGCAGTCCACCTGTTTGTAAACGGCTATTGTGTCTTACCATTGAGTTACAAGTACTACGTATAGAGAGGCTATACGGAACAAAAAATGTGTCGCAAAATGATTACGGGCACGCTGGACTGACTGATGTATTTGCTACAGCGGATGTCGTCTAACCAAACTATAAAACTTGCAGCGCTATAGATTGCTTACAGAGTATATTTTTCTGGCGACCAAAACGTCGTAAGCGCCATGCAAAGCAAGGCGCTTATGCGTTTTGTTCGAAATGCCTATCTCATAGGTCTTGAATGGGTTGTTGCCGTAACCATGGTAACGGCAACAAAGCATCTCGCAAAAAGTTTGTTTGCGGTGTCGGTTCTATACGCTAGTAGTAGTTCAATGTGTCTTACTTCATTGAGGGATACTTAGGCAGTAAGCGCCATTTAATGTGCTGATACACAGGCTCTTCTGATCGTCGAGGCTTTAATTTCAAGTGTACAGGCTCCCACATTAAGGTTTGATTTCCTCCACCGTTGACGTCGGTTGCGTAAGTAAATCAAATTGAAGAATAAACATGATATTATTTGTGACGCTTCACAGCAAATCAAACATCTGCAGTAGTTTTTTTGTGCGATGGTAAACACAACCGACGTACCTACGCGATTGATGTAGGCGTAGGAGGATATTAAGCCTTGGGCTCTGAACGTTTTTTTTTTGGGAAAAAAGTATTTACGCGTTTAGACTAGTAACGCCCGCATCCAATTGTGGGTCTAGGGATTAAAGGTGTTAGTCTCACTACCAACTAAAGTTCTGGTTTCTACTTTTACCTAATTGGGACGAGTTGGTCCCAGCCTTGTGGCTTTGTTATATTGGGGTTAACGCTTTTTCTGGCCCAGCCGTCTAAGGCCTTGTCCAGGAAGGCGATTTTAACGCGCGAATCATGCTGATTTCGCCGCGAAACACGCGCGATGCTCGTGGACGCAATGTATTGAGCCCCAGTACCTCGCCAACGCGCAGTGTATTGTGTTCGCACGTAAAGATTCGCGACGAATTCGCCTTCCTGGACCAGGCCTAACCTAACCGCACTTTCCCTGAAGGAGCGCGCGAGCAAGCTGTCCGCGCGGAAAGCGGCGCTGACGCCGAACACGCCGCTGCTGCGCTCGCTGGCCGTGTCGCCGCTCGGCAAGCGCAACCGCACCGCCGCCGGACTCGCCGCCACCGCGGAGAAGAACAGGTACGCCAGCAATGAGTGTGTTTTCCAGAAAAAAGCACTAGGAAGCGCTTGTAAGCAAAATGGCGTAGATACGCCAAAAAAACAAACAAAACCAGTAAGCAAAATGGTGGATTATGTTAGCGCTATGAAGTTAGCAAACGTGTCCTGGCCAAAAACTGTTCTCAGCGCTAGTAAGCGCTCCCGAGCGCTTTTTTCTGCCAAATGCACCCAATTTTTATCCGCTTAGGCTCTATATTGTAATTCCTAGTATAATCCGCGTCAACTTAATTGGCTTGTCCTCAGTTAGCTGGTCGCGTCGTTTGCGAAGGTGTGAGGTGCGGCTGCGTTCCTCTGACACCTATATTTGCGTTCTGCGCAGTTTTTCGCACAATGTTTAAACAAGCCAATTACATTGACGCGTATTATATCTGATTTGACTCGATAGTGTAATCCGTAGTCCTTATGGACGCCCACAAAGCAAATGCAGTAATACCACGATTTACGCGAATTCAATCCGCCGGCTCTCTCACTCACCAAACGCGGAACGTAATAGGAAACGCTATATAAAATATTTTGTAATTGGGAATTCGCAATCATAAAAACACATCTGACATATTTGATAGACATTACAATTATTTATCAGGAACTTATGTGATAGTAATGAAAGTCCTTAGAGTTTTATTAATACACTGGCGACCCGCCCTGGCTTCGCACGGATGCAATGGTGTTTCTTTACTATATCATGCATGTATTATACATATAAACCTTCCTCTTGAATCACTATCTATTAAAAAAAACCGCATAAAAATCCGTCGCGTAGTTTTAAAGATCTAAGCATACATAGGGACAGACAGCATGAAGCGACTTTGCTTTATACTATGTAGTGATTAAATCTCAGCCGCATTATATTAGTTAAGTCAGTGAGTACTGATAGTAAACAGGTCTTGTACCCCGTAGGCCGCCGTCCAAGCGCCAGCTGATTACGGGCAGTGCCACCAAGGCCGAGATCACCTCCCACAACAACCTGTCCGCGCTCAGGCGGCCCGCTATTACTACTGTCAAAAGGTAAGTGAAACGACATTTTGTCAAAATGATCTGAACTACGTCTAAGGCTGCTAAAACGGGTTTTGAAGGGAGTCGGCCGCTCACTGAGATAGTCGGCGCGCGTAACGCTGCAAACTGCGTACAGTGAGCGCAAAACTAGCAAACTGTGGACACTCCATTTCGATAAGCCGCAAACTCAGTCTGCCGCTAACAGTAATTTGCCTACTGGGGACGCAGCCTTAGGCGCGGCGAAGACGTACACTTTTTGTTACCGACATGGACACAAAAGTGTCTTACGTCTTCGTAGCGCCTTAATTAGCAAAGAGTCTATAGACCGGCGGTTTTTTACTATCCTTCGCTAGTTTAGTTTTACATCGATTTATCAAGTAGGCACTATGCGCTTATATTTTTTTTAATGTTAATGTATTATTTTATTTTCAGTTTTTGTTTATCAAAAGAAAATATTCTATTGTAAATATCTGCCGTAAAATCGGTGGTACCTATAGCCTGACCAAGAAAATAAAAAACCTGCTCTGGAGGCGCCACATTAGCTATGGTTATAGCAACACTTGGTTGCAACGGTTATACACACAAAAAGCTCACAATATCCAAGAAATAACAAGTCACGGTTGACAATTGACATCACATTTTGACAGACAGCAATAATGGAAGACATCTTTTTGTTTTTTATTTGATTATTTCCACTTGAATTACTACTTTTTATTTTAATGGTCGGGCTATAGTTAGATCTTTCCGAGCTTAAAATAGAACATTTTTACTATAGATCGACAAACTTATCTGTTCCGGTGGGCAAAATTGGAACTACGTGAATTGCAAGTATGACAAAGACATTAGCGACGCTGCAACCGGAACAGATAAGTTTGTCGGTCTGTAATTTAATTTTTTCCTAAAACCTATACGTGTTTGTAATGACCAGTGACTTTACATACGTGTATCGTAGTTATCAATAATGATCATAAAAATATTTTTCATTCCTTCAATATTCCAGTGCGCGCATGTGAGACGAAGCGTGAACTTGCGCCACGGTGGAAGGCAAGTCTTGCTTGATTGGTAGCAGTCGCTCTTAGGCGTTGGCTTATTAGTCTTGTCGTACGTTATGAAATACAGGCTGTGATGATTATGTACGCTAGTAATGCGTGAAAAAGCCTGCTTATGTTAGTGACCTTCAAAGTATTTTTTCCTGGTATCTTCCATGTTCAAAGAGTGGCTAAGGGGCAACATAAAATGTTTTTCAGTAGACATGGTAGGATAAAAAGCAATTGATCTAATCGATGAGTGTCTGGTACTTATTTTGATAAAGCAAAAACAAAAACAAGACAATATTTGGCTTAGTATGTTTAAGTATAATTATGGTGTAGACAACAGACAATAATTTTTACTAAAATACCACTTACAGAAGCATGAATCGTAAGCTCTCGACCATTAATTCTATGACTATGTTCCAAGTAGGTCTGGTTTACCTTGTAAGGGTTACGGAAGTCAGATGGCAATCGCTCAATTGTAATAACCAGGCTTGTCAAATCTAGGATCATGGTCGAAGCGGACCCTGAGCTCCATACTGGATGCAATCGGGAATACGCTGGGATGATGATGAGTCATTATGCCTTGTCGTAAAAGCGCGTTATTTATTTATTATATGTCAGTTCTTACACCAGAGGTCGCGATGTAATACTAATGTGCCAACGATTTTTTACCATTGTGTAAGTAGAGGGAATGAGAAATATTGCAATCTCGATTGTAACATGTTACGTCACCGTCTGCTTGTTGTGATTAGTTACCTACCAGTTTAGGCAATTAGTGTATGCTAGACGTACGAGTAGCGTAATAGATGTTAGTTTTTAGAACATAATACTAGTTAATAATTCACCCATGTTTATTGTACTGAATCTGATTGTATAGATAGAAGGGTAATTTGATTGTGCGCCTTATGTTGAGTTTTACTAACAGCAGACTAACAAGTTATATTTGATTAGTGCGTATGAAGATTCCCAGGTAGAAAAAGTATTATATCGTGTTAATCCAGCAATATACATCGTGTCCAGTAATTAATTCATTTTCTATTTAATACTTGTATGCTAGATTTCATTCAATTTCGTTTAATAGTTTTGTTATTATAAAAAAATCGTCTTGCCAGTTCAAGGAATTTGAAATGCGAGGTTCTTTTTATATTTGTTTGCAAAAAGTCCACCCGATCTTAATAGGTAACTATTGTCTATCCTTTTAGCCGTTCTATTTACTTTCTAAAATCAACAAGCTTTTTATTTCCAACCCCCCCCCCCTTCTCCGTCGTGTCATTCTTGTCAGAGTGGTCATATTGTCCGGTATGGATGATGTTACTCGCCTTACAATGTCCCGCCGTGTTCCCTTGTTAACCGACATTCTGGAGCACTCACCCATCACCAAAGAATAAACCTTATCGTGTTATAAATAAGGTACGTATTGCATTGCAGACGCATCAGCGGGCGGCTGGCGGCGCGCGCCGTGGCGGAGGGCAAGGGCGAGACCGCCAAGCGCAAGCTGGACTACGGCGGCGTACTCAAGAGGACGCCTAAGGTCAATGGCAGCATTCTCAAACACAAGCGCACGGTATGTACCCAGACTGAAACATTCATCATCAGGCTTTATTTTTATGAAAAAGTTAGGCAAACGAGGGAGTTTCTACCATGACATAAGGGCTTCCAGAAATTAAATGTGTTTAATTTAAAAATTAAAAAAACTGCAGTCGTCTCTTTATTGCCGCGTGTTCTCTGTGGGGTTAACAGACATTCTGGTTTAGTGGGTAGTAAATATGATCGATTCAATAAAATGTATGTGCATTTTTCTGGTCTTAAACTATAACAAGGGTTAATTTCCTTATAATTTATCATTGGAATAACTAAGATGCTATGCCTGGTCCATTTTCAAAAAAGAAGACAGATTGGTTATTGCCTGACAGATACATTTTTAGGAACTTTAACTTGGAATTTAGATGCTGGCTATGCACACTTTAACCCATTGCGCTTTCCTAATAACTAAGATTGTACAAAAGAAAAATTCCAATTATTAAAAGCTATTTAACATAAGGCGTTCCATACCACGTTACTAAACAACGTGTTAATTTAAATGCGCAATACCTGAAAATAGTTTGATCAGAACAACGAGTAGAATCCATTAAACCACTTTTTAATATAGGTCACATTTTTCAAAAAATACTCATTAACAATGTTGCCCTGTCTATTTATTAATAGGTCAAGCCGTCACGTGCGCAAACCATACCTACCGACTCGTCCCTCGACGAAGCGTCGTCGCAGACGCAAGAAACGATTAGAATTGCCAGTAGAACTAAAACAACTCGTAAAACCTTTTAATTTTTTTAAATGTTGTTTTTTCCTTCACAATTAGATCAATTGTATTAAAAATCATTTGGGGTGTCTGAGGTTTTGCGCATTTAACATAACACGTTGTATACCTTTTTTTTTCGGAGGAGAATGCGTTTATGCACCGTAACCGCAGGCTAGCTAGACCCGCGGCCGTCCGGGGCCTCGAGACTAAAGCGTCCACTACCCGCTAAACTCCCCCGGTTTCCCCTTCACACCCGATTGGGACGAGCTGGTGCCAGTTTTGCTATGCGACTCAAAGTCAATTTATTTATTATTGCTTTGTCCAGTCGCTCGGCAAGCGTCGCAGCAGCAGCCGCCGGTCCATGAACGCGACGCGCTCCACCGGCTCGCAGGAGGACGACCACCGCCCGCACAAGGACCCACTCATGGAGACCACTCTTCTTACTACTTACACGGATTTCAAGGTATATTATATACTAGCGGGCGCCCGCGGTTTCGACCGCGTGGTTCCCGTTCCCGTGGGAATTGATCAAAATCCTTTCTTAGCGGATGCCTACGACATAACATCCACCTGCATGCCAAATTTCAGCCCGTTCCGTCTAGTGGTTTGGGCTGTGCGTTGATATCTATCTATGTCAGTCAGTCAGTCAGTCAGTCACCTTTGAGTTTTATATATACAGATGTGTTCAAGGTATAGTAGTGAGAAAGGCGAAGGACCTTGGATAGGTTTTGTGTTTAGTTTGCCATTTTCAGGGCGGTTAGTTTCCTGCGTCTAGCCCATAATATGCTTAAATGCATTGGCCACCATAAAAAGAGCTTCTTCTCTTTCGCTCTCTAGGATTAGTAAATATGTAAAGTTGTGACTTAAAAACCAGGGTCTTAAGGTAGTCTGCCTATTTTTGGGTTTACTCAAAATTAGAAAAATGTTTATTTAGTATCCATAAACACAAAAGAAAACAACAGTGCCATCTACACGCGTTCCCCAATTGAACGTTGAATTGTTTTATTGCCTTACCATTTTTGTTTGAATTATATATTTAGACTAACTCTTTAATCTTTCCTTGTTACAGGACCGCATCAACGAGAAACAGATCAGTCGCAGCTCAATGGCGACAAACCCTCGAGTCGATCAGAACATGCAGACCAAAGTGTACACAGCTATCGACGAAAAAAAAACGCCGACGACGCCCCGACACCCTCCCAAGCACGCCCCCCTCACGCCCAAGGTGGGCAAGGAGAACATTCAGCACACAAACGTGCCTGTCACCCCTAAGAGTAACCTGTTATACACCCCTACTCGTCTTACCAGATCGGCGCTGAAGTTAAATAATGATGGGTTTGCGACCCCCCGGGCCCCCCTCAGTGCGACCAAAGTTAACCTGCAGCGGCAGAATACGGCTACGGGCTTAGCGGTCAAGACGACCCCCAATAATATTAGTCGGTCGAAGTCCCACACGCATTTGATGCGCACGAAAAACCTTCCACCGCTCATGTGAGGTTAAGACTGAAGGTTTGCGTTCACATATTTTTACTTGACTCCTAGTGACTTCAGAAATCTTTAAACCATATGTTATTTTTCAACACTTATTAAATCTTAAATTTTGGGCAAAAATATTAAATGATATCTGTATTAAAAATATTAAACCTGAAAATGGATTTAACATCACATTGGTAGGGACGTGTGTTAGGCTTGGCTCTTGAAAATCCAATGTTGAAGAAAGTAAACCTGAGTGTTTGCTTATTTTTTTCAACATAAAATTTGAGGCATAATCTACAAACACAATGATTCTGCCAATAATAAATCCCGATTTAGGTTTTTAAATAATACAGATGCTATTATTTTGAGCCGATTTGAGTTTTACAACTACCGACATAAGCCAATATAGTAGACTATCATCATGAATAGTGAATAAAATGTCAATAACAATATTACCATTAAATATACAATTTTATTTTATAATCATCATCATCATCATCAGCCTGTGATAGTCCACTGCTGGACATAGGCCCCTCCAAATGCTCGCCACGCCGATCGGTCCTCGGCCACTCGCATCCAGCTCCTGCCAGCCATCTTGCGCAGATCATCGCTCCACCTGGCCTGAGGGCGTCCTACACTACGTTTACCGAGACGCGGTCTCCACTCTAGAACCCGTTTACCCCAACGGTTATCGGATCTACGGCTGATATGGCCAGCCCACTGCCACTTCAGCTGGCTAATCTGGCGAGCTATGTCGGTGACTTTGGTTCTCTGCCGAATCACATCATTTCGGATGCGATCCCGCAGAGAGACGCCGAGCATAGCTCTTTCCATAGCCCGCTGAGCGACTTTAAAATGATATTTCATAATGATCTGACGTAAATTAATAATGTTATAAGATTTTGGGCCTAAGTTAAGATATGTGAACTATTGTGATATATTTAAGGCAATAGTTAAGTTTTTATTGTAATTAAATTTTGACAATTTCTAACAATTTAATTATGGATATTTTTATGTACAAATGTTTTTCAGTAATTATTTCGTGATTGTAGTTGTTTGACATTAATATAATATTTCATAGTAATGTATATGTGAATCTCTCGTTTTCAATTTATATGGAGCTCGACGGTTTTATGTAGGTATGATTTGATGTTATGGATATTTTAGTTTTGCGAGTAGTTTTGTAAGTTTATTTGCGAGTTTTTAATAATCTATCGTCGGAACATTATTTCGTTTTAGAGTATTTTTGTCGTACTAACATTGGATTGTGATACAATACAAATTAGAGTGTCACGTTGATCGTGAAGATTTAACTGGCCGGAAATATCACAACAGGGCAGCTTACGATTGGTTGGGCATGACGAAATAGTAAGGTACTTAAATAATCAGTATTTTGAGAGGAAGAGAACTAACTGCACTAATTCGGCAACTTTGTAAATCATAATTACTTGATATGTCAGAACTTAATACATTTTAAACTGCATAAGTTGCAAAATTGTAAACCGAAAATTTGCCTAATTTTTTCAGTCAAAACCAGAACCGAATTCACTACTTTTGACTGAAAAAAATCAGGCAAAAGTGGTGACCGATGCCCTTAGTCAAAACCAGTTTTGACTGGGAAAATCGGTCAAAAGTGGTTTTGGCCGGCTATTAGTTTTGACTGTAACATATAATAATTATAAAATAAATAATAAATATTACAAAGTTGCCGAAAATATTCCGAAAAACATGTTTTCGGTAAGAATGTAAAGCCGAAAGCGTTGCGACTCGTAACTTTGATACAATTTAAATTTTAAATGTAAAGGTTGTAATATATTTGCATAGTTTAAAAACGAATATGTTTTTCATTTTCCCCATGGCCATATAGATGTTTAATTCTTGGTAGTGGACTAACTGTCAATAGCTCTGCTTTGTTTGATTTAAAATAAAATGTCTATATTTTTCGACTTTGAAGTGGGTCCTACTGGCAGGCGGTTTAGAAGGGCAGTAGACGGAGATAAATATGATATAAAAACTTTTGTAACGGACAAAACAGAGAAATTGTTTGGCGCAAATGATATTGGAAGTTTAATGTGAGTGGGAGGTTTCTTATCTAAATCTTGAGAGAGGCTAGCCTTGTTTACTACTTCATCAACAAATGTACATGAGGGACTAAACGTCACTGTACCTTTTGCATTTACTTTATGGCAGCACCTTGAGTAAATAAACGGGATAAATTTTGCATGTCATTTAATCCCAAAAATCCAACATAACAACAATTACGTTGATTTGTTACTCCTCTTTCTACATGTATAGGTAGTCTATGGTTACTCCGTTGCGATGTGAAAGAGACACAAACAGAAACAGTTACTTTTTATCCAATGGGAACTGAGCATTATCTCGGGATAGAAGTCTATGTTCTTTTTAAGGTGTAGACTATGTCTGTACCAAATTTTATTAAAATATGTTCAGTGGTTTAGACGTGAGAGCTACTTTCGCATTTATAAAATTGTTTATAAAATTCTGTATTGATTGAATATTTTCAGTGAGTTGTCAACGTTATCAATATGCATGATCGGGGAGGATATGGGCGTTTTAGGGTTCATGTCGTTGTGCGACTCTCCCAATGTTCCTGGGGTGGACCCGGCCGACTGGGAGAACTGGATAAGAAACATGTTTCAGTAAGTTATCAACTAGACGTCGAAAAGCACTTTGAGAAATCAGCACTCTTAGCCAACCCTAAGGATTTAAGTAAAGATATCCATCCTATACAAGAGCCTTTGTGTGACCGCTCAATCGTAAGTATTCTCTTCCGTTTAGGGCGGCATCCATATAATTGGATGATTTTTGCCCTACTTCGGGAACGGAGAGTGGTGTGTGGGACGTCACACTCCCGGTATACACGTCCTGAAGAGTTGGATGACGCTTCCATTGCAAAACAATCAAGCAAAGAGCAGATGTGTATTACAATGGATGGAAATCCTTGGAAGCACCGGGCCTCTTTCACTTATCTTAAATTTTATGGGCTAATATTTGTTGTTTATTTACAGAAGATATTACATGTCGCGCAACACTCTATTCATCCATTACATGTGCTGTGAGGAGGAAGTAATGGACTTCTTCCTGGACGAAGCGCTCGTCACTGTCTTCGACCACGACTTGTACCTCAATCAGATCGTGCTGGTCATTCCGCCGGGTTGTTCAGAAGGTAAGTACTCTCTACAAGGCGTGGATACTAGCTACAGGCAGTTTTAATATTGTGAACTGACTAGCACCGCCAGAAATGGCGAAGGTAAAAAAAATATTTCGTAGTAGCTATTTATTTGTTAAGGGTGCCCCTTCATACACACACACTCCATTATTAAATAAAATAAATAAATATCTCTGGACATTATTCACACAGCGCCATCTAGCCCCAAACTAAGCATTAGCTTGTGCTATGGGTGCTAGACAACGGATAAACATTACTTATAAACTTTTTTTTTTGTAAATACTTACATATTATACATAGAAACACCCAGACCGATACAAACAGACATTTTCATGCACACAAATGTTTGTACCGTGCGGGGATCGAACCCGCGACCTCTGGTGTAATAGCCGACTTCTCGACCATTACACCAAATGGCTCGTCATTACACCAAATGGTATTATATTGCTTATGAACGTCGTGTTTGTGTAAAGTTTTTATATTCTGTTTTATGTACATTGTACGTGTTCTTTTATAAATTTTTGATCAAATGGACTTCAATAAGTCCAATGTCCATACTTTCTTGCAAACGCCAATGGACTGTTTTTTTTTTGGACATGGAGTAAGATCTATAAAAATAATTGAAAGTAAACTTGATCAATTCCAATGCAAAAGAATATTGTAATGTACCTTCTGTTTTTTATTGTTACAGCTGTTTTGAGAAACCTGGCGACAAAGAAAAGGAATGTGTACAAATATTGCGCGAAGAGATTGGACGACGTGGAAAATTGCCACTATCTGTTTACGTTTATGCGCCACGAGTTTTGTCCTAAACTCAAAATGCGACGGGCTGTGTAAGTCATTTCTTTCTTTCGATAAAGATTTAGCCACAAAAGACCTAATAGTACTACCGTTTTTTAGCTCGAGACTTGTTGTCTGTGGTTTGGTAGAAGACCTGATAGTCCTACCCAAAATCTTCCAAGCGGGATCGATTAAAACTCAAAACCAATTTTCTATGTGCTACATTATCATTATTACCATCTCTGTAATTATTTTGAATGCCTCATGATTGTGGCATAAAGTCTACTTTTAGGAATATTGTTTTTTTAGCGAAGAAGACAATGATGATATTATAGAAATTCTCGACAAGAAATGTCCGCGACTGAAGGATTTATATGGTGAATATTATATTAGTGAAATTATTGGACGACACCCAGAAAGCAATAGAAAGATAATTGTCGCTGATGTAAGTACTTACATAGCTTATATACGTAGCTGTATTAGTGCAGTTATGTATTTAGTCATCAGATCAAAAAGTCTATAATGTTGAGAAATACATACCTATCTATATTGTTTTTTCTCATTAGCACCAAGATCGAGCTGTGGGAGTAATGTGTCTAAATTCAGATATTAACTACAAGAATCTAGAAGAAACGTACGAGCTTCATCCTTTTTACGGTTTTAAGAAGGCGACCCCATTAGAGAAAGAGCAGGCAAAGCGAACCAATACTTTATTGGCTACTTTTGGGTGCGTTTTTCTTATCATAATGTTGCTGAGTAATACTTCAAAACGTTGATCAACAAAAGAGTAGCAGTGTAGACGCCAGCAAGATAAATAAGCAATCTACGACTTTTATTGGTTTTTACAGCTATAATTAATATTGTGTGCCATCTTGATTTTTTTTCCTATTTAACTTCCTAGAGTTACAGTGAGCCACTGATCAACCTTTGCAAATCTGTCAAATTCCTGCAACCAATTTTCAGCTCAATGTCCATCGCATAGAGTTCTTTTACAAGTAGGGAGATCGGGTATGGTTGTCTCACGGGTTGGTTGTCTCAGTGGCCATAACAGAGAATCGAACGAGTGAATGAATACATTGAATTGCGTCGTAGGAGCGGAATAGCAACACCTCCCTCCCTACCTCACGTCAGTCCGCTCCGCCTTGCTGTGACGGTGACACGCACGTTTATTTCTTTCGCACATCAAAAGTAAATTTTTGTGTTCCCGGATCGAGTCTCGTCAGTATACTTAAACTTTCTATATTGATGAACATTTAATGTTTTTTATGGTGAGAGATATGTCTTCTATAATAGTGAGATATAGTTTTTTTTTAAAACCTTTTGAGGTGTATTTGCTTTGGATGTTACTTTTCTAAAACATGTACTGGGGCAAGTTGTCACAGGAACTTTTGGGCTGGTTGTCACATATTATAACGACCAGCAAAAAAATTTCTCCTTATTGGTTTCAGCTTTAACATGCCATTTATGATATGAGCCAGACATTACTTGTAATTGTGTCACTCAAAATAAACGTTTTATTATTATTATTATTATGTCACAGCGAGCAGACAAAAAAAAAGCAAAATCAGCAATCCTAACTGATACACCGGAAAAGACTTACTTAGCCACTCATACGTCCACTGTAACCACAGTTACAGAGACCATATACCTCAGGACAGTCCGTGTAACTACAGTTACATTTTTAAGAATTCGCGCCCGCCGATTGTTTTTTTCTTTTTCTTATCGCTGTGGATGTTTATAGTCTGTAGTGTTGCTGGTTTTTGACGCTCTATGATATGTACCACACCTTATTTCAAGTGGAACATAACTTCGGCTCATGGCTACAAAAAAAATAAATTGTCAAGTTGCTTGTTGTTTTTGTGGATCAGTGCGCGAGTGACTCCAGCTATTTTATTCGAGAAATCATGCCGTAAGTAATAAAATATTATTGTTTTGTATATCAAAAAATTTATAATCTTACATTTTTTCATATTTTATAACATTATGTGCGATTCCAGTCAGTTTTTAAGTAAAAATTTGGATTAAAAATAGGTCGGTGACTCTGTGTTTTTGTTAGTGAATAATTGGAAGATCTAAAAAAGCGTTTAGGCGCATAATGTTAAAAGCGCAAAATGTTAAGCCCTCGCAAAATGGTAAAAGAGCAAAATGTTAAAGGAGCAAAATGGTAAAAGCGCAGAATGGTAAAGGAGCAAAATGTTAAAAGCGCACAATGTTGTAAGAGCAAAATGGTAAAAGCGCAGAATGGTAAAAATTTCAGTTGTATAGCTTTAAAGCTGCTAGGATGATATTATTATGTACATTTTTGTGAATTGTGACTTTCTAATAACAGAAATAATGATGCGTTTTGTTATTGCAAAAACTATAAATTATTATAAGTTATAGAACAAAATTAAAATAGAAAAATAGGATAGAATTTGTTGTTCCATTATCAATGATTATTATGAATATAAAAAATATAGTATTAAGTAATATTTAATGTATAATATTAATATGCTGAGAATTAATCAATTATGGAAATAAATTATTATTTTAACTATTGTTAATAATATAACAATCCTATAATTATTACAATATTATAACATTTATATAATGAGATAATGTGTTGTTGTATTATTATTTCGTTTTGGTGATATCATGAATGTCGATTATTTGATTTTGAAAATAAATATGTTTTACCAAAAACTGTTTACCTTTTATTATATTTCTGTTATTAGGAAGTCTTAATTCACAAAAATGTACATAATATCATCCTAGCAGCTATATAGCTATACAACTGAATTTTTTACCATTCTGCGCTTTTACCATTTTGCTCTTTCAACATTGTGCGCTTTTAACATTTTGCTCCTTTACCATTCTGCGCTTTTACCATTTTGCTCCTTTAACATTTTGCTCTTTTACCATTTTGCGAGGGCTTAACATTTTGCGCTTTTAACATTATGCGCCTAAACGCTAAAAAAGTTCTTATATTATATCGTAATTAAATGTTTTAATATGAAAACTTATTAATATTATAGCCTGGTTATTACCATACTTTCTTGAAATATTCCATATTTCATTCTGGATTAGACAATTTACCATACGTGAACTTCGATTTCACAGATCATGTAGCTTTAGTTTTTATTTTATTTGTAATATTTTAAGATGATTTATAATGGGATTTTGGTTCCAAATGAAAGGCCATTAAATTACCTAAAACCCAAAATTGTTTTAATATTGTAAACGTCAAAAATATCTAATAAAAAAAATATTTAAATTGAAAACTAGGACAAAATTAGCATTTCTTAAAGTTCACTGTAAGATCATTAATAGAATATAATGTTAAAATCAAACATAACTATTGCCTAAAAATCGTCAACTAATAAGCCTTTCATTAGTATTTTTCATTTTGCGATATTTGAGTTATTTACTGAGTATTATGCATTTATTTAGCATACGTCTCCTATCGATTTTATTTTGCGCGTATCACGTGACTCGCGGACTGTCCTGACAACCTTGCGAAACGCGCGCGGACGTTTGAGTGGTTAGAAGAGAAAAAGAAGGAACAAGATGCAAAGAAAAAATTGTATCTAAACGTGTGTTGAGTGAGAAGAAAGGAAAGGAAAGGTAACTAAAGGATATAAAAAGAAGAAATTTGTTGACGATGAAGAAGACGAGAAAGAGGAGGAAGATTATCGCTTAGTCTGCTTGTCGCCCTACTCAGCTAGCTAGTCTAGAGAAGTTTGGATCCAGTGCCAAGACTACAAACTTTGGGCTCACGAAGCATGCACACCTGGACTACCCAATTACATTATGCCAAAATTGTGATTCTGAATATTCTGGCTGATCCTGTGATCCCACTAAGTTACTAATTTTTAGTTATTCTTTCGTACATATACATACAATACAAAATTTATATTTTCTAATAAAATGATTAATTAATTATGATTAGTGTTTATTTTTGTAAACTGCCCTCACTTTAATTATGTGACTACTTACCCCAAATACTGTGACAACCATCCCTGACCCGGGGTTAAAAGTCACACTTCTCTTCTTCACGAAAAACGAATATATTTTCACGAAACGTTACATTAGAGAAAAGTTCTTTCATTCCTTTAAAACTAGATTAATTACACTATCCATTGATATAAAAATTTCAAGTCTAAACAAGATAGTTGGAGAAATACGTGCAAAATAAAAAAAATGTGACTTCCAACCCCGGTCTCCCCTAAGACTTTTCGACAGATTTGTAAAGGTCGATCAGTGGCTAAGTAGTGGTCGTAGTACCGTAGTCGTGTAAGTAGGAAGTAAATAGACATATTATACTGTAACGGTTTTCAGAGAGCCTATTATGAATGGCAAGTGGAGTCCATTTCAACGCATGGTGAAGATTGAACATCTCATGGAAGATGTGAGTATTGTACGCACATGTAGACAGAGCTCACTGCTGATTTTTTTGCTGTCGGTACCTTAAATTGACGGAATTATCTATATAACTTATAAAACTCAAAGGTGACTGACTGACTGACATAGATATCTATCAACGCACAGCCCAAACCACTGGACGGATCGGGCTGAAATTTGGCATGCAGGTAGATGTTATGACGTAGGCATCCGCTAAGAAAGGATATCTCGATATTCCCACGGGAACCACGCGTGTGACACCGCAGGCGCCCGCTAGATTACTCATAATAAATCTTCTTTTGCTTTAGTTTATATTTTTTGTTGGCATAATATTTAAAAGGGCCAAAAGCAGCTGACAGTGGTCAGATCGTTCCTCTTAGTTTTTTAATCTAATGATAAGTAATAAATGCTCGTTGAAGTAGGTACTCATTTAGCATTCTTGTTTATTTAGAAACCACCGAAAGAGAAAGATCAAAATGGCCCACGATCAAAGTCGAGTAAAGTTAATTTTACACACAGAGCTTCAATGCGCAAGAGTTTGGAACATATAATTTACAGGTGACATAAAATAATAATGAATAATTAAACACCCTTGGACATTATTCACAACGCGCAATCTAGCCACAAACTGAGAGAACCTGCACAGACGAAAAGCTGCTGTAGCCCTGATACAATTGGGTTCACTACCCAATTTCGAAAAACGTCTCGTCGAATTACAATTTGTCGATGACACCTCGTCGAAAGTATAATAAGTCGAACGTTACATTGTTCTATTTCCCCTGTCAAGGGTAGAGGAGGTCCGACGACAGTCACTCCATTATCGACTGGACTTTATAAATTCAGAGATCTAAGAGAGACTAACAAGATCGGGGTGATGCGGTCGGAAAAAAACTTATTCGGACCGCTCCGTTGAACAGTGAAATCTGCCGCGTAACAGCTTTGGTTGTGTTCCGGTAACATTCATGTAGAAGCCATGCAGTACACTTGAAGCCAAGGCTCTAAGAACAGAAAAGTGAGATAAGCCCACAGTGTGGCAGAACGTTGAACGCCGCTTCCTGGTGAAGTGCCCCTCAATGGAATAGGCTGCAGTGGTCGTTTACCATCAAGTGGATGGACTGTGTGCCTGTCTGCCAACTGATCTATCGTAAAAAAAGAAGACTTCGTTGAAATATCATCATCTTTTCACTATACTCCGTCTCTATTTAAGTTTGTTTTCCTACGCCTCCCATTCCATTCCTTATTTTTTTATAATATCCGTAGACATCGCCATTCAGATGACTTCAGTGACAAAGTATACGAGGACTCGCCGGCCGCGTCCCGGCCCTCCAGTTACTGCGTGGCCGATCTCCTGGAAGAGGATCCGTTTGACTATGACATCGTCAATATTGACACCGAGCTGCTCACCATTCCTGATGCGCTGTCCTTTGAAAGATTGTAAGTAGCACAACTAAGTGAAAAGTCATTCGAATCGAGTACCTAATCAGTATATTTTGTTATGTTACTCGCAGCAGGGGCACTACCAAAATTCGCATACTTTTACATTTTAACAGACTCAAAAAACAAAAGATTAACAATTCGTCTCCGTATGTTTTTTGACATATTGATTTTGCCTATACTAACCCTATGTAAGTTGGCAAAGTACAGAACAGTATAACTAGTCTTTTAGATTAAAACTTACATCTCCTTTTCAGGCCTGAAGGTCCACAGTTTTGGAGGCAAAGGAAGTTGAGTGAAATCCACAAGAGACGACAAAGTATGAGTTATTCTGCTTTTTATTTTGTAGTTAACGTAATAGTATAACACTTTAGTAAATACCACAGAAATCTTATTATTATTTAGATTTCTGTGGTAAATACCTATTTAAACTTTTGCAGGCAGGAATTCTATATCCATTCAAAAGCCAATGGAAGTCAGTGATAAACTAAGTTATCACGGAGAACCAAATGCATTCATTATTGAACTGTTTGGATTTCAGGATGACGTTCACGAGAGGCGAGTACATTTTTTCTTGTATTATGTTACGCTCAAAGATCGAAAACGCTCATTGAGCGGAACACGAAGAGCTCACAACGCGTTGTGGTCACAAAGTTTTTTTCATGTTTAAAAAAAAAATCGCCTCCGACGTTGTTTTTTTTTTTATGTTAGAGGGAGGCAACGAGCAGGCGGGTCACCTGATGGTAAGCAATCACCGCCGCCCATGAATACCCGCAACACCAGAGGAGTCACAAGTACTTTGCCGGCCTTTAAGAAAGTGATATGCTCGTCCCTTGAAAATTACCATTGAAAATGTTTTTGTTTAAATTAATATCTCTCAAAATATAGTCTCCTCTGTGTGATTTTACTGTGACCACAACGCGTTGTGAGCTATTTTTCCGCTCAATGAGCGTTTTTGATCTTTGAGCGTAACATTTATATACATATTACTACTACTTACTATCAGTAAGTAGTAGGTATTAGTGGTATTTATCTATGATTGTAATGAAAAACACTTTTTCCAGACATGCATTCGATCTTCTTGAGGCAGCGTTTGAAGTAATGAAGAACTATGACTACTGCTTGATCCGTGTACCTTGCAAGGATAAAGTGTTCTCATTACTACATCATTTTTGCGTAAGAATTGTGATATTAAGCTACTTTAGTCTTCGCATGTGCAATGCGAGTAACTATATACGAACATTCCAACTAGTCTGTACATTTTGAAAACTCAGTGTAATGCTGTACTGTTAGGCATCCTGTTGTTCGAATCTTTTAAGCTCCCGTCGAAAAATTTTTACTCGTAAAATGTTTTTGAGAATAGTTCGTTTAAATAACTACTTAGTTTCTACTTTTCTTAGGTACAGTCAAAAGCACGTCAGACGTAACACTTTGGACTTTGTACCGCTCTTATGTCGGGGGCATAAGTGCTATTATCGAACTGCAAGTGTTTACCGTGATGTGCTGTTGACCGTACCATTTCTATTGGGTTTATGTGCATAATTATTTACAGTTTGTACCCACGAAGTCAAACATTTGCAGCAAACACGCTCTATATGTTGCTCATCGATCTTCAATTTTGGGGTTAGTATCTTTTATTACAAGGATCATGATCACAGTCTTTGCATAATATACTTTCTATGATATGGGCATCTGATGAAATAGGTCGTAAAGATACTTTATTTACTTAATTAACTACATGGTCCTTTGTCTTAGTGTATTATAAGTATATACCTACTTTTAGAGTTAAAAGGTTTATTTTTAATACAAAATTATCACTGTAACCACGACTGTGTTGGTTTCCAGTAAACTCCGAGTGCGCCCAGCCGAACTGGCCGACGTGCCGCAAATAGCCAACTTACTCCAAGAGGTAGAATGCAAGGAGACGGTGTGGACCATAGAGAACTCCGTACTGAACGAAGACCAGTACAAGGCCTATGTGTTCCTGAGCGGCCTGTCGGTCATAGGCGTGGGGATTGTGGAGTAAGTCGAACACTTGAATACATATTAATTTTACTTCGACAAAAAGGGGATATCTATTTTCGACCCTTTTGTCTATGTTAAGAAATTGGCAGATCCGTTCACCGCCCTTCTTTACTTTGCGGAGGGGAGGGGGGAGGGGGCGTATTAGTCAGGTGTAGCATAATAAAAAGCTCATTACAATGACGGGTATTGGCCTAATCAGCACGCTTGCCAAATGCGGATGATCACAACCCTAGCTTTGTTCTAAGAATTCGACACAAATTTTCTCGACCTGGAAATTGGGCCCAAGAACCCGGTATCTCGGCCCTGTACTTAAACAACCATTTGACCAAACCAAAAATAATTTACAATAATTTTTCTATCCAGTCTCTTTATCCTTATTTCTAGACCACCAGAGCAGATAGACTTCATCCGAGCTAAGTTTGACCTGGACATTTATCATAACCACCAGTATCACTTCAAAGGCCAGGGCATTGACGCAGGGTTCACGACTCTGAAGGTGGTTTTGTCCTACCCTGTCTTTGAAGCCCATTACCGGTTCTTTGCAAGAGAGATCATGCGGTTTTCTGGCAGTTCCTCACTGCTGTGGTTGACGGCATATAGAAATAAATGGGTATTTATTTAATATATATTTATTTCATTGATAATCAAAATCAAAAAATCAAAATCAAAATATTCTTTATACATGTAAACTTGTATCAAGTATTTATGAATCGTCAATTACAGAGTGACTCTACCACCGGTATCGGAATGCAGTCATCTGCCGCGAAGAACCGGCAAGAAACTCGACAGTTACTCTTTTTCATCGCCATGTTTGTTTACAATTTGTTTGTTACAATTACTGATTAGTTTTGGAATACCAAGCCATACAGTATAAAGTATAAGAATGAGACTATAATCGAGAAAAATCCGTGAGCCCTGGAAGACCAGTGCCCAAAGGTGACACCTGCAGCACAAGTATGACGTATGTGCCAGCCATAATTACACTCAACCATATTAGAGGGAATGTAACCACCCGACACATAACGCCACCACCCCAAGCACATTTTAGCGAGCATGACCGCCAAGGTTACAAACTCTTCAGGATTCTTTGAATGAAAAATAAATTTAATTTTATTGAATTATAACATTTAATGTGTTACTGTATAGCAAAGTTAACATTGTTGATACTATCGGGATTCTATACAATGCAAAGGCGCGAGTCCAAGCTTCCTTGTCGTTGAGGTATTCTTATTAATACAATACAAAATAAATACGCTGAACCTGATATTTTCCCGTGAAGTAGAAGTGTGTCAAGCACTTCTGTGTTTCGGGGAAAGGGCACTGAAGCTAGTGAAATTACTGAGACCTAATAACTGTCGTCTCGGCAAAGCGGGCGCAGGGCAGTGACAGACAGTAACTGCTTAGTTACTGTTTGGCACTGAACTGTCTAAGGGCAGACGTGGCGCTTACCATCAGGTGTACGATCTGCTCGTCTTGTCACACATTGCAATAAAAAAAAAACCTGACAGATTGCCGTCCCCCCTTCCTCTCCTCATTCCCGCGCCCGTGCCTACTTGAACTCTAATTGCAGGTAGCACACAAAGCGAATTCCATGGTTTCTGCAATGATACCGCTTATACCGAGAAAGTCTGAAATTGATTGCACATTTGTACCAGAACTGAATAAAATGACTATGTTGTCAAAAAAGATGTGAGCTTAAGCGTTCCTTGTCACATTAGATAGATTAGTTCTTAAGAATTTGTTACAACTCATATTAATCTGTGGCCAAACGTTAGAGTAGGAACACCGGTTTGCGACCACTTAAGCGACTTGTTGACTTCAGAGTTGATTTCCATCATGATGCTGTACGTCAAGATTTTCCAAAAAATTAACATTTGATCTTACAATAGTCTAGTTTTATAAAACCTAACGTTTATAAACGTAGCAGTGATACATAATTTTAAAAAATGTATTATTCGTAAAAATAGCAAAAACACCGGTTATCGGCCGTTTGGCCCAGTTATCGACCGCCTGTGCACCGGTTATCGACCGCCTAATTTACGGTAGAAAAATGAGTCTTATTCAATAGCCATAGGGTATATTATAGTATGGAAGTGAAACAGTTAATGAAATCTAAAAAGCGGTATATTTTTACTCTCCTTTGCGACCTAAAAATACAATTGAGTAACCAAAAGGTCATATTTGTTGATTTCTTTTGATTTGGAACACGATCGAAAAGCCTATCCTATAATATAGTGGATCTTGGAACTCCGTTCTGCCGGCATGCTTCTCTGTAGGGCAAAGGCCTCCATCCTTGAAATCAAGTTATCGTTACAATTATGGGTACTGGCTTAATCACCACGCTTGCCAAATGCGGATTGGTGATCACAAACCCGAGCAGTGTCCGAAAATACCGACACAAAGTTAGCTCGACCCGGGAATTGAACCCAGTACCCCGCGATCTTTAACCACTAGACCATCGAGACGCGAAAAAACAAAAACACAAACAAAAAAATGTAACAAACAGAAATAAATTAAATGTTCAGTATTTATCGGGTGCGTTTAATTTCCTAGTTCAAATAAAGTTTTATTTATTACTAATTACGTTTCTCTCTTTTCTTCTATCTTTTTTATATTATCTTACTAGCCTTCCGCCTGCGGTTTCACACGCGCGTAATCCCCTTTTTCAAATATCCCCCCCCCTTCCCCCCACATTTCCGGGATCAAATAAAGTACCCTATGTTGACCGGGGGTAGTGCGTAGCTTTCCAACAGTGATAGAATTATTCAAATCGGTTCAGTAGTTTCAAAATTGTTATTCCCGCAGGAATAAGACGTTTCCCGTAGGAATTTTATAGCCTATGTCCTAATCCGGGTTATAAACTATACGTGTGCCAAATTTTATCTAAATCCGTTCAGCCGTTTAGGCGTGATTGAGGAACAAACATCCAAACATCCAGACTTTCGCATTTATAATATTAGTAGGATTAGTAGGATAAGAAAGATAAGAAGTAAGATATACATACATATACATAATACATACATATAATATTATATAGTAGGAAGTAGGATTAGCAGGAAGTAGGATTTTTTTGAACGGCCGTTAACAGGGTTCGTTTTCACCGGTTGTCGGCCGCTAAACCTTTGGTATTTTTAAAGGCATTATATTTGAAACTATGAGGTATACTGGCGGTCGGAAACTGGTTGTCAATTCACAAATTCCTAGCTGTTCACAAATGTAAATGAATCTATGTTGGTTCATTTAAGGTTTCCGCAATGTAGGCAAAGAAAAATGACGTAAATAAACCGGTTTTCCGACCACCCGGTCGGAAACTAGATTTTGATATGAATCGATAACCTATTGCCCGACCACCTAAAATATTACAAATTATGAATTGTTGGTGAGTTTGGGCACTTGAATATTGAAATTAAACATCTTATCCTACACACAAACCAAATCAAACCCCTATAAAATAATAGTAACACGCAAAATCTTATTTTTGAAAATCGATCCACCTGCAATTATTTTTGCTAAATTTGTCACGTGTCAACACACCAAATTTTGAAATGGCGATTGAGGGCTTAGTTCGCAAATTATAAAGTCATGCTGTTGGATTAAGAACCGTGGAGTTTGTCCAGGTCGACTGTCGCGAAATTGGAAATGAGCTGTCTATAGACTATCTATTATTCAAAAAAACGTGTGAAGTGGTCGGAAACTGGTGCTGGCCGGCAAACCGGTGTCACTACCCTAGTTAGTCGTTAGTAAGTTTTTAGCTTAAGTATTGATATGACGTAAAACTATTGATAAACTTTACTATTTAGTTTAGTCTGACAACTAAGGCTTTGATCTATAACTTAATTAAGAAAAAGTTATTTTGCAGAACTGCATTCAGCTGCTGGTTCATTGGACGGAAGATGACCACGATACCAAAAGTGGATATAAACATGAGAATTCTCGTTGTTGGTGCTTCCAGAACTGCTATGGCTTTTCTTGATACTCTTTTATTCAGGTACATTAAATATCTACTGTAAACAAAAATAGTTAACATATTGATAATGCCTTTTGTAGGAGATCACATTTATCATTTTTTAATGAGTTATGATTTGTTTTCAATAGGTGGCGCTAGTGGGCCACCAATTGAAAAAGATGATTGAAAATTATTGATGATTGAATTAATTGAAAAAATGAGAAAATATATATATAAATGGGCCGAGAAAGATTGGGAAATGTGTGCCATTTGGTTTCAGCGATGCCAGCTCATACTTGAACTTCACAAACGTAACCCTGGTGTCCCCTCACGGTCTTCCATACGTGCGGCAGCAGACAGCCGCAGCTGAAATGATGTTCCCCCAGTATCGGACCACCGCCGACAAGTTCATGAAGAGTGTGCCTTACACGTACTACACTAATGTCGTGCAGGGCACCATGGTCGAGATTGATAAGTGAGTCGTTGTAGCCAAGTTCAAAACAAAGAAGGAGATTCGCAATCGGAATATTTTTCCTGTCTGGTCGACTTAGTAAAGTAACTGACACCGAATTCAAATATAGAATTAATTGTACAGTAAACAGCAGGTCAACTGACAATCAGTACCCTTATTCGTCAAAAAGTCTCTACTAGAATAGAACTTTAAGACGTGGACATTAAGCAGAAAATTGGCTGTCGGAATATGAAAAATTAGGGTTGGTTGATGTGCTGCTGACTGTACGAACTAATTATTTATACTTACTTTTTGATGCATTGTCATAATATTTAAAGTTGGTTTATTTTTTTGTGTTAAACTTTTTAATCTAGAAATTCTGTGTTTTATGTTTTTGAAACAGCACCTTCAAAGTAGTTTAACAGAAGATGCCTGACTAATCTGTGTTAATTATTTCTATTAAAGGCGTATTCTTTTAATTTTCGCAGGCGCGAAAAATTTATTACGTTGTCCAACGGCCACAAACACTATTACGATTTGCTATTCTTATTGCTTGGCAAGCAGTATCAGCATCCTAGTTATTTGCAAGAACTGTATGAGCGAGAAGGCGAAGTAAAGTAAGTTTTAAATCTATAAAAAAATTCCTAACAACTTGATCTTTTTAAGAAAGCAATGAAAAATCTTACAAACGTGTATAGGTTCCATTATTATGCTCTAATTTGTGATAATTCAGATCAGAATGTATATTTTTGTTTTTATGGTTTGTGTTAATTGTAATTTGTCATGTGTATGAAATAAATAAATAAAATAAAATAAAATAATAGAGAAAATGTTTTTTAAGAATACAATCTTTGAAATAATTTGATTGGTCGATTATAAAAATAAATCTAGACGTTGAAGTGAGTAAAGATTTAAAAGCCGGCGACGCAACTGTGATGCAGTGTCCATGAGAAGCGTAGATAACTTACCATCAGCTAGTTTTCCTCCCTCCAACATAAAAATATAGTTTTGATGATAAGTGATCCTTAGAGACCCGACCCCCTGGGGGTCGCAGGCGTGTTGCCCGCCTTAAGAGACGACAGTTATTAGGTCTCATATACCCCAGTAATTTCACTAGCTTCAGTGCCCTTTCCCCGAAACACAGAAGTGCTTAACACACTTCTATTTCACTGGAAAATATCTGGCACTGCGGTGGTACCCACCTAGACGACCCAGTACTCCTAGTAAACATGATTATTGTTCTTGTTTCTCAGTTCTGTACGTATTTTTGTCCAGTAAAAACGACGATCACCCATCCCCGTACGTCCGCCTCGACGTGCCTCGGCTTTTCGAATCAGACGACTTATTCCAAACGGACACATTGCCTGAAAACGTGTTCATTGTCAACAACATCACTGAGGCCAATCAAGCCATCAAGTTTGTTAGGAACTTCCTCTGGCAGGATTTCAACTGTATGTAATAGACCAGTATTTTTTTTATTATAACATTACGCCATCATAGTGCTTATGCACCATAACCGCAGGCTAGCTAGACCTACGGCCGTGTGTGGGACTCGAGACTAAAGCGTCCACTACCCACTAAACTCCCCTGGTTTCCCCTTCACACCCGAATCGGACCTTTTTAGCGGAGGTGAAAAAATTTAATCAGTAATCCCACAGGCTAGCCAGACCTGTGTCCTTGTGTAGGACATGGGACTAAAGGCGTTGGGCCAACTAAACTTCCCAGGTTTTACCTTATTACTCGATAAAGCGCCGGTGCCTTCCACCATTTTTTTTTTGTTCAGGAGAATGCGTTTGTGCACCACTTTCAAACCTTTGCAGAGGGGTATTCGGCACGTTTCATTTGCTGAAAACACAACTAGGAATCAATTCCTACATACGGAGGTGTGCTCAAGCACACAAGAGCTTTATATTTGTTTCTAAGTAGGTAGTATTCTATAGAGTCAATGAAAATGTTTTCAGATAAAGTGATTGTGTATGGCTCAGCGATTCACGCTTACTGCTGCTTAGCGGCGTTGCTGGAAATTAAAGTACCACCAGAGAACATTGTGTTCGTTGATTCATTCCCGAGCGGCCACAAGACCCGAGTACCTATGTTCTGTAATGTCTATGTTAGTATGTATTTATGTGGTATTTATGTTCCACTGTCAATGAATTTTCTTGATTTGCCACGGTTCAAATTAAATAGTGATTCGATTTAATAAACTTAAGGTGGATGTTTTAGTAAAATTACAAGAGCTCTATGGTTCAACCCTTCAGACCATGAATTTAATCTCTGCCTTTTGGTTTTTTCTGTGTACGTATTTACCACTAGCTCCGCGGTGACCGAAACCATCGTAAGGAAAACTGCACAGTTGCATGGCTGTATAGCCGTGACACTTGACAATTCGGCTCGTTCGCCTGTTAAGAATTACGAAGGTCAGGTTTCGTCCGCCTCCGTGGAACAGTGGCTAAGCCGCTTGGGTATAAAACTCGGAGGTCGCGGGTTCGATTCCCGTCTAGTGTCTGGTTGGTGGTAGGGCTTTTTTCAGAGTTCGACTGGCTAGCTACCACCCCCATAGGTGAAATCTGCAGCCATAACAGCTCTAGCTGTGTTCCGGCAGTATTAATGTGAGAGCCAGTACACTTAAAATCAAAGACTCGAAGATCAGATGAGCCTAAGCCTACCTATTATATAGTCTGGCTGCACATTGAGCGACGCTTCCTGGTGAAGTCTCCCTCAATGGAATAGATTACCATCAGGAGGGCTGCGTGTCTGTCTGCCAACTGACTTAGTATTTAAAAATATGGCAGTCGCTCCAGTGCAATAAATAGGGTCTGCGAAATCATTGATCCATTTAACATTCCATCTCTTTAACAGGTGGATCAGACAGTAAAAGAAGTAATAGACAACCTGAACATCACAGTGTACCGATCATACCAATTCCAATCTTGGGTTGTGGATGGATACAACACAGTGACGCACGCGAACTTTCTGTCTCACTACCAGATGATCAGATTAGAATGTGCAGCGCTGTTTTATTACGGGAAGACTGGTGTCAGCACCCATGCGTTAAATGGTAAGTATGAGCTAGATGATGTTTCTTTGGTCTATGACGTATGCGTAAAATCGGGATATTGAAGATATTTAAAATAATGGTACATTCTTGATATTGTCATAACATGATGTGGGTGGCGCAGATCCGACCAGTTAGGTGAACCTTGGGGTAGGCCTATGTTCAGTAGCAGACGTCTTTTGGCTGATGATGATGTTACGTCCACAGTAATTCGTATTGAAATCTGTGCCAAGCTTCAAACTAACGTTCAATGACATGTTCTGATTAGTAGATCAAAAGAAAAAGATAGCAATAATTTCATTGATTTGTCAAATACCTTCTTCACTTAATGATGACATTGCAAAATCGATTAATTAGTTACTGTTAAAGTTTTAATAAAAACACCAATTGACGTAAAATAATATTTAATTCATAGCTGTAAAGAAAAGTGGTCTAGTTTACGACGGAGGTATCCTCATAGACAACGAGTTCCGAACTAAAGACCCGTTGATATACGCAGCGGGCCCCGCCACTCGGTACTACCGGAGGTTCTACGCTGACTCTTACAGGCTCAAGTATTATGACTCTTATGAGGTGGGGACAAAGGTGAGAGTTGCATCATATCTTTTATCATATGTTTCCTCGACGGCCGGTCCACGGTCATGGCCAGACTAAAAACCAGCTTTGGGCTTTTGAGCCCAGTACTTAAAAGGTTCCTGTGGTAGTGACATGGCGTTACAGAGCTGTCATACTCGTGAAAAATATAATGAAGATAAGCCGACTAAATATTGCAGCATTTGACGTAAAAATGTACCTTCCCCCGCCCCGCCCCAATACCGCAGGAAACTATTCAGATAAACGTTACGCCTTTATTAAAAAGAAAGAATCCTTGTATACCATTTTGTTAAAATTAGTAAAAACAAGTCCTAAAAGTAGGTACTAAACCAATTCTGAATTGTAGCTGGGAACGCAAATAAGGAACATGTTGGACCCCCTGTTCTCCCCGAAGAAGCCTCAACGGCGTACTTCAGTGAGGTTTTCGATGGAGACTGTCAGCGAAGAATCGTCTTCCAACTCGAATCAGACATGTGACCATTCGGTGCAATCGACTTCCAGAAATGTGTCGTAAGTAAATTATATCTGTAGTGGGCTCATCATCTCTTTGGTCTTGTGGTTTAATTACCGATAAAGGGTTCAAAAAATGCAAAAATGTTTTTTTTTATACTATGTCAGTTGGCAGACTGACACGCAGCCCACCTGATGGTAAGCGGCCACTGCGGCCTATTCCATTGAGAGACACTTCACCAGGAAGCGACGCTCAATGTGCTGCCAGACTGTTGGCTCATCTGATCTTCGAGCCTTTGATTTCAAGTGTACGGCTCCCACATTATTACTGCCGGAACACAGCCAGAGCTATTGTGGCGGCAGATTTCAGCTATGGGGGTGGTACTTGCCAGTCGGGCTCTGAAAAAGCCCTACCACCAACCAGACCCAAGGCGGGAATCGAACCCACGACCTCCGTGTTTTTATGACCTTAGCTTAGCCACTGTTCCACGGAGGCGGTCATTGGCTTTTTAGAGCAGTATGTGATCTCCGTTCCGCATTTGGCAAACATGGTGATTATGCCAATTCCTACCAGTCATTGTAATGATGAGATTTCAAATAATGAGTACTTTTCCTTGCAGTCAGACATAAATAGGCTGATACTGCACTTTCTTACTTTGCGACGTGATTTAGGGATAGTTTTGTCAAGGTGAAGAGTGACATAGAATTATTTTTATCCCAAAAAACAAAATATTCCTGGAGGATGATGCCACGTGGGTGTGCTGTGGGTAGAAGGCTAGTTTATATTAATAACATAAACAATGGATTTTAAATTAATATTCGAAGACAGTAGGGATCCATCTCAAGACAATGTGGAGAGGCTGCCAGTCCTAAAGAAGCCGATAGTGACCCACTGCGTGCTCCCCGGAGGTCTGCATTACCTGGACGTTCGTCCTCCGGGGAAGAAAATTCCCCACTACTTCGTGCAGTCTCTGCAGTACAATGTAAGTTTGTGAAGAAAACTAGAGTCTGGATGATGTCTTATCTGTAAAGGGCAGTATTAAGTTTGTCTGAGCCGGGTTTTAGTGAGTAGTAGCGAACCCGTGATCTTTGGTATCATAGCCGACTTCTCGATTTTGGTGCAATGGTCCAGAAGTCTGCTGTCAAATTGTTATATTGTTTTGAATATTAATGTATATCTGTTAAAAGTACGTTAACTTCCAGAGTAAAGCTGGTGGTACGCTTGTAGCGTTATACACTGCCGGTTTTCTTTGCAGTTCAAATCGTCGCTATCTTACAAGAATACTTGCTGATACGCGCGCTGTTCACATGCTTGTCGGCGTGACTGAAACCAGCCAAAAGGCGGACTTAACGCCACATGACATTCTCTAATATTGTATGGAGAGTATAATAGCAGAGCTGTTATAGTTTACTGTTCTCCATCTCTTACTTTCAGGGATACGTAATGGAGACGTTCAAAGGCGGTTATTTCAAACTGCACCTTGACACCGAGTACGTCGTTGACGGGATAACATGCTTGTGTCCGGATAAATATTCCCTGGATAACTTCAAAAATCTATATGGCTTGTCGGCTACTGTGTTGAATAATGTTCACTTGCGGTATACGGTAAGAATATCTTAGCATACCTACGTACAGCTAACATACTTTTTGCTTTTTGTGATTGCAAAGAATGTCATGCTTGAAATGAAAGGTTCATACGAGAATGGTAGAACATAGAGATGCTTTATGATGAAATGTTGCTTAGGATTTTGTAGATTGGTGTGCAGTACAGTAAGCACATCGACCTACTCTAATCTGTCTAAACCAAAGATTTGTCTAAACGTCTCAATTGAAGCAGAAATCTATGCGAGGCTTGAAATTGGTTGTGTCAATTTGACAGTCTGATAAGGGAAGGCTGATTTGCCAAATTTTTAATTATTTGTCTCTCAGAACAAGAACAGATTTGTCTATTTGCTTATATTAAGTTAGTAGACAGTGCGTCAATCTTTTTTAATATTCCAGGCAAAGAAAGTGGACAACTTCTACTCGTTCTTCCGTGCCCCGTGGGCGTTTTATTTGTATCATGACCGAGTGGACGAACTGTTCTCGATGGCTAAGGAACTATTCCCACTGGTAAATGCATTGGTTTTCTTCGGTTTTGATTTATTTTATTACAACATTATGTGTAAGAAAATAAATATTTTAAATATCAACGTTTTGCTGCATGCACATTCTTTTACAAAATTTGCAATATATCATTTTTAGGGTCAACGCAAAGGACACACCCTGAAAGAAGCTCTTCGATCCGTTGGTGAAAAGCTTAGCAACCCAGTAAGTTTCTTCTGATTATTTCCTAACTGCTTGATCGCTATGCAGATCCTTAAAAGGAAAAAAACAAGATGTCTGAAGTTCATCTTACAATTATCAACATCTTCAAATCTGACCCGATCTAGTAAAGGTACGCTTAAACCATGGCTTTAGAATATTATGCTTTACAATTATTATGCCTTAAGAAGGTATGCCTAAAAAAATATGCCTATAAAGTTATCCCAAAAGAATATTATGCGTAACTATTATTAGGATAAATAAAAGTATGCCATGTTAAATTATGATAAAAAAACTTATGCGAAAAAATGGGGAACCTGTGGGAATTGTTAATTCTACCTAGACTTGTGAAATCTCCAAACATTATTGCCGTTAGTACTAACTAAACGTGGGAAACAAACCAATTGCATCTTGGCACTGTAAGTCTGTAGGGTTTCTTTTGGTGTTATCTGTCAACGCCGATCTGTCTACCCTAGGCTCTGAGTGGAACTAATTGCCTCTGAGCTTGCTTCGGAATGTTGAGCCGCTGTATTACTGCATCAAAAGAATCTAAAACTTCCCTCTCAAAGAAGCGTTCACCTTCCAGTCGTACAAGTTCGACACGAAGATGCGTATGCGCTCCAACTTCGAGCAGTCCCCGCACGTGGCGGCCATCACGGAGCTCGTGCTGCAGTGGGTGTCGGCGCGCGCGGCGCTGCTGCCCGTGTACCTGCAGCGCGAGGAGCAGGCCGCGCTCGCCGCAGACCTGCCCGCGAGGGACGCCTTGCGCCCCACGCAAGACCCCGCGCGCCCCACGCAAGACCCCGCGCGCCCTACGCAAGAAGACTTGCGCGCCTCGCAGGACGCCTTGCGGGCCATGCGAAAGTTACAGAAGAAGTTGTTCTAAGATGAATAAACTGTGCTGAATTTTATTAGGCTTTTATTTTTTCGTTGTTTGTTGTTAGCTCATCAGAGACGGATTATTCCATTAAGTTTACCTGGGTGAATTCACCTGGGTGAACAAAGAAGAATTTTTAGTGTCCTTTTATCACCTCGGAATCATTTCATCTAGGCGATATCATTATACCACCAAACCAAACCAAATCCACATTATTAGTGTCATTTGTTCACCTTGAAATAAAATCACCCAGGTGAACGATTAGGGTCGTTAGCTGGTACTCCAGTGTGAAACTGCCGCAGGTCGCACCAGGGTACTGTCATGGTGTTAAAAAGGCATTCCATTTCGCAAAAAATAAAATACAGTAACATAGGCCACGTTAGCAGCACTATGATGCAATCTTTGAAGAACACTTTGTTTCGGAGACAATTATTATCCCAAGGATTTAATATTATTAACACCACATTATTATTAGTTTAATATAAAAATAAGTCGTTTATACATTTATCTACTTAAATAAAAGCATGATATAAAGAATCCTAGGAACAAAACGGAGCTTTTAAATAATTCATTATTTTCATTTTAAAAAAATCCACCACGTATATGAACCTCTTTGTTCCTATTCAAAACTTTTCATAAAATGACAGCCAACAGCTAGAACAAAAACAAAAAGCACATTTCAAACCGACGTCCTTTTACACCACATCATGGCTACCTAAACACATCTAACTAAATCTCAGCTGTATCGAAACTGTACCAACTGTGCATCAAAGTGAACTCTATAATGAAGTCTGTAAAACTGGCCGTGCGAGGACCACACAAGTTACCATGACGAATCAAATGGATCCAGGCCTGACTGACGGTCACTCCAAGATGTTCGGTCCGGAGACGCCACTGAAACTAGCTAGCAGTGCTTCAGAACAGAATGTATATTTCACCTACGTCTGCTTGGTGAATGATGTTATGCCTAACAACTTCAGTCGGCAGCCTTTCCGGTACCCTGATGGAGACATTGAAGAAGTGAGTAGTGACTAAATGTTCTCGTATAAAAGTGATGGTAAACGATTACTGAGAGCTATTCCAGAGTGATAATTCACTCGAGAATACTGCTATCGCTTTTAAGATCCTGTGATTAATGGCAGATAGATACGTGATCCGCCTGATTATAAGCGATCTCCACAATCTATTCCATTGGGATATAATTATATAGCTAAGCTCAATGTGCTGGCATATTTTGGCTTTGTAGGTACTTAAAAGGGTGTAGTATAACTTTTCGTTACAACACCTATTATACGTTGCAATACTGTCAATCCCTTGATTTACAACAGGCAGTGACTTTTTTCTAATAAATCTGATTTGCTTTAAAAGGTTGATCAAGAAGACGTGCCCATTAAAGTAGAACGGTCTAAAGCCCTCCATGAATTGGTAGAAAGTCATAGAAATGATCCTGACGTAGAAGAAATGAAATTCAAGGAAACTGGTCAATGCTCCACATACGTACGTATTTGTTTCTTTCCTAGATATGTGTCGTTTACTGCATATGAATAATTCTGTTGATGAAACTATTCGTAAGGAACCCATGTTAGTCTTTCTTAACATCTTTTTGCTGATCGACAAACTCTGAACATAATACAGTCATACAGTCTAGATCTGTCTTGGGGCAAGACAATGACCAAAGGGTGTCTACTGGTACGACTTCGTTCATCTATCACATTCTTATGATGTATTTTAGCAAACTGGCACATCTTGCGACGAAAGCGAAGCATCCGAAAACGAAGACGCCATTAACATCAACACAGCAAATCCAAACATCCTTAAACTGACCAAAATGAAGTGGCTTACTGAAGAACAGGAAGGATCCCCTAATTCCAGGTAATTTGCTCTTCCAGAACCGTTGCTTGTGAGTTAATACTGAGTCACATAGATGATGTCGTTGCAGAAAGGTAAACGCACTGACCGGTGCTAAGATTAAACCTAGACGTCGGACACAAGACCTTAACTGAAGTAAATTGGAATTTTATTGCAATAAGGTATCAACAATTTTTGTTCTGAGCTTTATTATGATTTCGAAATGCAATGTTGAATGAGTCTAAATGCATCACAATTCTACAGAGAACGATTTTGCGACTGTCCCCAGGGGAAAATCTTAACATCGATATAATTTAACATTACGAGTATAACTAAGTACAATTTTATTCAGGACTTTCTTCTGCAGTAACTGGTCAGCTACTAACTTCTCCTTTTAATTATTGGCGGTGAGGGTTTCTGAGAGTTGAAAAGGAAGACGATGTTGGTGATGAAGTAACAATTTAAAGTCTCTTCCCTTTTCAGCTCACCATCGCTCTCCCCCAACATGTCATCAACAAGCACCTGCAGCCACGAATCCGATGACAAACTGTCCCACACCAGCGTCGGAGACAAGTACCTCTCCACCATCTTACGCCTCGACCGGGAACACAACATGTTCGGCCTCTCCAACATCGCCATCGTCGGCTCCAGACCGTCAAGAAAGATGAGGAAGGATGACGACAAGCCTGTGTTCCCTCAAACTGCTATTGTTCAAGTCTGCTGCGGACAAAATTGCTGTAGACATAGGGTAAGAATTACTGTGGAATTGTTCCTATAAATAACTGTCATAGCAGAAAGCTTCCATCATCATCTCGGTGTATTCCCGATTACATCCAGTATGGAGCTCAGTGACAAGCCTGGTTATTACAATGGAGCGATTTCCATCTTACCTCCGTAACCCTTACAAGAAAAACCAGACCCACTTGGAACATAGTCGGGACCAATGGCTTAACGTGCCTTGCGAAGCACGGAATTATCATTATTTTCAGACATTCAGGTGATTCAAGCCTACATAGCAGAAAGCTTGATCTGTACAATTACCTAACATTCCTACGCATTACTAAAAACGGTTAAATTTATGGGGTCGCCAGTATAATTCTACACTAGCTGGCAGACAAGCATGTGGGTCACCCGAGAGTAAGCAGTCACCACAACGATTTTAAAATTCGTTGAGTCACCATGACATATTATTCCATTGAAGGACACTTTTCAATTGTTCTGCGTTTTTATTCTTTATAACAAACGTCTTAGTAACCTAATCTTTTTAGAAAAAAAATATTGACATTTCTATGTGAATATGATATACTCGTAATGTATTGTTTTTGTTGTTTGCGAGTATTAAGACAATGTTTACATTACTACATTTTTTACCATCCATTTATTAATATTTACTTTTTCTTTCCTTTTCAGAGCAAAACTGATCTACCATCTTCTCTGAAGGTACCAAATCTAATAAATATTCTAAAGCACTATTTGTTAAAATGTGAATTCCTAAGGCATTTTGTTTTTCGTTGTAGTGTGGTGGCTGTCGAAGTTGCTGCATAGATCCATGCTTTGGACCGTGCGATCCACCATGTGTAAGTATTAGAAAGGACAAAAAACCACCTAAGGTGATTTAGGCCAAACGGAATGGCATTTATTATGCTCTGTATGTAGGTAAAAGTGCATGCTATTAATTGTCAGCCCCTCGCATCTAGTCGTCCAGATAAATGAAATGTGAAATATAAAAGCTTAAAAAAGTATTAGCTTACAATAGACGTTGCTTTGCGCTAACTTTCGCTTGAATTAATGCTTGAGAATTATTCTTTATTGTCGCATAATTCTGATTTTTTATTTTCAGTCGGATCCTCCACCCTGCCCTCCTATGGTTTGTAAATATTTTTTATCATCTTGATTATTACCTCATTTTCTTTTTTTAAACACCCTAAAATTGTTTTGAAAGTTTTCTTTTTATTGTGACTGCTACTTAAATTATAAACGTTAGTTATTGTGATAATTGATACCTAATTGAGAGAGTATTTGGGATACTACTGTTTTAGTTCGAAAGTTACACTGAATGTTATATTTGTTTTAGTGCTCTTCGTGCCCTAAAGGAAGCTGTACGTGCAGGGTAAGGTTAATTTGAATACTTATGTGTTCTGATTGAACAAGTATACTCAGGTCATAATGATACTTCCGTACCCACTGTGCGACCTAGCGTTAACGATACACTATAATTTTAAGTAATAAATGCATCCATTAAATTGGCGTATTTTTTGGTTCGTTTATCAGTAACTCAACTACTTATATGATACACGTCATAACCATCAATCAAATAAATCTTTGCTCGGAAAAACGGAGTTTTCCCTTTGTTATAATAGTCTATTATATAGAAAGATTTGTAAATTCTATAACAAAAAGTTGTTTTCATGTTTCAGCTATCATGCAAACCTTCCAAGTGTATGATAGACTGCACTACCTGTTACGGAATGAAGGTGAGATATATAATAGATAAATTATAAATATTTAGTAAGATCTGTGTATTATTATTAATTTCATTAATGTTGTTTTAGATATCACTCAATCGTAAACCGAAGTACGATCCAAGTCCCGTGAGTATAATTATTTTAAAGCACAAACAATTTTACTACATAATATTATAGAGACAAAAATTTTGTAGTCACAATAAAGGTCATTGGGCACCTTAGTATGGAAACGATACCCATGGCAAACACAAACGAAATATAGCAGAGTGTATGGACATATGGCTCTGATGTACTATGGCATTAGTCACATTAATGTGATCCACGGGGATCTCGAGAAATTCAAGTGTTTTAAACGTATATTGGGAAGATGAATAAAACGCTAATCCATTCATGTATTTTTATTCTATTTGATCCAAATCAAGCATCAGATCATTTAAAAAGGCAGCGTCTATTGCTTCCTGATGTCTAGCCCAAGATAGATAATAAACTATTCTAGCGATATGGGCGCAGCTCCCGACAGTGCGGCGCGCGGCCGTGTATATGACATGAGCAGTAATATTCTTCTATTCTTTGTCTTCCGTGTTGTGTTGGGTTTAACAAATTAAAGTATAGTACTGTTTCATTCGTTTGGAATTGAAAATCTTTTTTTACCTTTATAAGATGAAATAAAATCCTCTGAAACTGTTTGTTTTTTATTTGTTTTAAACGATCCTGTACATTTTTCTCCATTGATTTTTAATAAAATAATTATAAGCAATGAAAGGTCATATTATTCCCCTTAGTTTAAAACTATTTTGGTTAATGTCCGCCAGCGGGTCAGATATGCCCAATGACCTTTTTCTATTTAAAAAGTGATTCTGAGAATAACATGTTTTCTAGGTAGAACTCACACCGCGTTCCAGCTGCGTACTCCATAAGGTAAGATTCTCATATTTCAAACTTTTTTTTGAAGCTTTTATGTGTCCTATTAATATAATTATCTTACTTTCTTGGGCATAAACGAGAAGAAACGTAGATACTATTTGCAGGTTTTCCACAAGGATTTACAGGTCAATCTCCGCAAAGCAGTAACAAACCGGGGTAGTTTAGTAGGTAGTTAAACAATAGCCTTATGTCGCGATTCCGACACACGCCCGCAGGTCTCGCTAACCTCCGGTTTCGATGCAGCGGGTGCATAAAAGCATTTTTCGATAAACAAAATCTTTATTCACGTTATTTTCCGCCACCCTAAGCTAGTTATAGTACAGTCAGAGCACGTCAGACTATACACTTTGGACTTTGTACCACTCTTATGTCGGGGGCATAAGTGCTATTATCGAACTGCAAGTGTTTACCGTGATGTGCCGTTGACCATACGTCCACAAAAACTCCTTACCTACGTGATTTTATTATTTACCAAACTGCTTCGCCCCCAGCCATTCGCAGCTCGTTCCTGCCACCACCTCCCTCACTGCATTCCGCCGTCGTCGTGCTTCCCGTATCTGATGCCGTGCTTCTGGCCGGCGCGGGCGAGTGCCCCCTGCAGCGTGCCCTCCCACTGCTTCCACAACCCCCCCTGCAGGGCGCCGAGGAAGCCTCGCCCGCCTGGAGATAACATGCCGATCTTCTGTCCTCCTGTGAGTAACATTGTTGATGCACACTTTTCGCAGGGTTCCGCCTCGGGCGGCACTTTTTAGGGGGCGGCAGAATTGTAAAAAAGGGCTGCAGAATCGTTTTCCGCCCCGTTGGGCTGCTTTGCCAACTGGAGGAGCAAAAAAAAAAAGGGACGGCAGAATTGTCTTCCGCCCCGGGCGGCTGACACCCACGCTACGCCACTGCAGCGGAATCATTTAAAATAAATAACAGCACGGAAGTGATTAGCTATAAGAATGTGACTGACACATTCCAATAACTTTCTGCCGTCACTAATATTAGCAGTACCTCCTTCCGATTAAAATCTCTACACCAACTTGTACCTTAGGCCAATGACACGGCTCTGTCCGCTCGATTAGTTACACTGTAGACTATTCAAACGAACAACACGTGGCGTAGACTGCTTGCCTCTCCATACAAAGGCACAAGATAAAAAAGTAGCAGACACTTTTTGTATGAGAAATGTAATTGATATATACAGTTCAACGCTTCATTGGACTAGTTGTGACCACAAGGTTCCCTGTTCCCTAGTAAATTTATGTCCAATTTTTGTTTCTCAAATCCGCTATTATCCGCACCGTCTCACAAGATACCGATGTAGTACCTATGAGTAGTAACTTTGATATTAAGCTTCGTTTGGTAAGTGAGAGTGCATGAATTTCAATGTCCCCATTGCTCTCCCTTTTTCTCCCGTGGCATTGCAAACGCATCTAAGGCGCCATTACTACATTTCTATACCACAATAAACATGTATGGTTTTTTGCTACAGGGAAAATGCGTAGACGCAGCGAAGAAAACTACATGTATGAACAAGTTATGCCCGGGAGTAAGTATTCAAATTGAAAATTATTTATTAAAAACATTGAATTGTTTTTTTTTATGTGTGTGTGTGTGTTCGTCCACTAACTTTGAAACAATTTCCTGCAAAGTATGAGAGAAAATCGCGTTTTATTTATATTTTTATTGTTTGAAATTACAATTAGGTAGTTAAAACCTTATGTAGGTAATTAATAATTTTACTAATTTTTAACAATACTTCATTACAGACTAGCCCGCAAATAAAAGAAGCATTTGAAAAAAGATTCGGTGGAAAATAACGTTTCACACATTAGGTACTTATTATGGTGAAACCTAGCGACGATCGTAAGAAATCTGGAACTTCAAGTCAAGTAAGTTTATGGGCTTAAGTGCTTGTTCACGTTGAACGTTTGGCGCGGTGGCGGGCGCGGGCTTGTGCTCGCTACATGCCCGCGCGCGCGGCCGTACGTGAACACTTCGATACTACGTTTGATATTTCGCGCCCGCGCCCGCCACCGCGCCCGCGCGTTCAACGTGAACAAGCACTGACAATTTTAAATATTTATCGAACATGAAAAAAAACCAATAGCTCTTTCTATTATACAGTTTACATCGGTCAACTAAAAATGTGCTATTGGTGATTCTTACTTCGCAATCATTTCTGTTAAAGCTAGAATCACCCATGCAATGTTTGAGGATGATGTTGGTGGATGATGGTGTACTCTCTAGACACCATCCTGGGAACTTAGCAGGTTTCGGTCAAACTTTTCATTACAGAAATCGTCGAGATCAGATAAATTAAGGTGTGGGCCTGGGCATTGTTTAGGCGAAGAAAAGAAGAAAAAGAAACACGTGAGTTAAAAACTTCCTACTAATATTATAAATCCGAAATCTGGATGTTTGGATGTTTCTTACTCAATCACGCCTAAACGGCTGAACGGATTAGACGAAATTTGGCACACGTATAGTTCATAACCCGGATTAGGACATAGGGTACCTACTTTTGATCCCGGAAATGTGGGGGAAGGGAGGAAATTTGAAAAATGAAATTACGCGCGGGTGAAACCGCGGGCGGAAGGCTAGTAAGAAATATTTTCTAAACTGACTGTGCTGCATTGATTGAGCTGTTGTTTTATGGTATTTTTTTTTAAGATAAAACCTGGAATATTCTGGGATATACAGGGTGGAATTTTGTAATGCCACCTGAAGGGGAAGTACTCTTAATACTGAAGATAGAAAGTTTTACTCAAAGAAAACATTCCTTTATTTTTGAAAAGAAAAAAACCTGCATTCAAAGATTTTTAAAAATTTGCTTGCCGCAGCTTTGTAATACCACCTGAAGGGGAAGTACTCTTAATACTGTAGATAGAAAATTTTACTCAAAGAAAACATTCCTTTGTTTTTGAAAAGAAAGATAACTGCATTCAAAGATTTTTAAAAATTCGCTTGCCGCTCCCGGTAATCGAACCGACTAAAATCTGTAAAAGTTGCACCCTGTACTTTTATTGCATCGATCGTTAGGGTCAATAATAAGGATGAAATCTCTCTAACAAACTTCATAAATTAAATGAAAGGAAAACAATGAAAAAAGTGCTTTTAACTTGACCCATTGAATCAATAATTTAGGATTTCATTGTTTTCCTTTCATTTAATTTATGAAGTTTGTTAGAGAGATTTCATCCTTATTATTGACCCTAACGATCGATGCAATAAAAGTACAGGGTGCAACTTTTACAGATTTTAGTCGGTTCGATTACCGGATGCAGCAAGCGAATTTTTAAAAATCTTTGAATGCAGTTTTCTTTCTTTTTAAAAATAAAGGAATGTTTTCTTTAAGTAAAATTTTCTATCTACAGTATTAAGAGTACTTCCCTTTCAGGTGGCATTACAAAATTCCACCCTGTATATGGGATTGTATGAACCAACACCAAAACTATATCCATACCATAATTAGTTCTAAATCAGTTTTCTGGTATCATTATTTTCATTATTTTTATAGACATTTTACCTACAAGTAGGCATACAATAAATAATTTTTATATTATTATAAAATATACAGGGCGTTAGGTAACCCGAGGGACATATTTAAGGAGAGTGTTCAGAATCCGTTTTAGAGTCCCAATTTGCTATAAAAAATATATCCTTAATTTTTTTCATAAAAATCCAAAAAAAATATGTATGCATGAACTACCTACAAATCCCGTGTGCTAAGCGGCCGGTTATGCCCCAAACTCAAATTGTACGCGAATACAATTTAAGTCGTACTTGAACGAGTGCACGAAATAGGCACTGTGAAGGAGGGAGTGCCCGCACGTTAAGCGGATTTTTAGGTTTCGACTAAGGTTATTGACAGATATTTAATAGAGTTTTTATTGATTTATACTTATTTTGTTATATGGAAGCATGAACTATTTGAGGTTTAAATATGTCCCTCGCATTTCCTGTCATACTGTATAGTGTGTCCAGTATGCTCGTTTTCTATTTCCAGAAAAAAGAAGTACAATGCGAGTGCGCGCTGCCTGGTTGCGCCAGCTGTTTCGTGGCGAAACCACAGGTAATCATATCAGTCATCATCGTCATCAAACAAAAGACGTTGATGACACAGCAGTCATTAGCTTAGACCAGCGTCTAAGCCTTCCCCAAGGAGCCAAACAGGGCGGTCTTGCCATTTTTTTTGTGGAGTGGAATGCTATTAGTCACTATAACTCGCTTGGGGAAGGCGAGCCGTGTGTGGGACTCGTGCAATTCCATGCCCCAGTCTTTATAAAGACTGGTGCACGAAGGATACCCACTAAAACCCGCGCTCCTGCATCGCCTGACAACCAGAGACACCGCAGGGCGACCTGCCGGCCTCTTACAGGGCGGGCCCCGCTTGCCTCCCCCCAGTGGAGGGAGGAGGAAATGCCTGCCTCTCTTGCTGGTTGGTAGACTCCATTCGTGCTCCAACGGACATGAACGATATCCAAGATATATGCTCTTTCCACTGCCAGTTCAACTGGGTGAGCCAAGCTACTGCTACTTAAAAGATGTGTCAGTACTGTCAGTGCTCGTTCTCAATCAAATGTGCTGCATTGACATGAAATAAGAAAGCATTGTACTTAAATAACCATATTTAACAGAGTTCAACAAGAAGATGCACGGAAGACTGAAGGTGAAGATTGACGAGAAGGGGTGGCCGCGGGTCGTGTTAGAAGTTAGAAAGGTAAAACATCCCAATTCAATACACTAATCAAAACATAAAAAACATGCACAGTACCTAATTGATTTAGGTATAACTTGTATTTGGTTATTATTCATTTTTAAAACAATTAAAATAATATTTTCCTTTTCAGATATCGAAGTATTTTCCATACCTGTCTACGCCTACAATAACAACGAAATAAATCGGCCATTACATTTTACAATAAATTAATGCAGTAACAAATTTGAGTTTCATTCAAAGGTTCCTTGCTGTTTTCCTTAGTTCTTCAGAGAACGGGCAAAAATCCTAATGAAACATCTATTAGGTAACATTTGGGATGGCAGGGATGGCAGTCCTTTTAAGTACTAGCCAAAGATCATTAAGTAAGATCATGCATGACTCCATCTCAATGATTCATTCCCGTTCGTCCCACCAAGTTTGTCCCACCAGTGGGACGAACGGGAATTCTTATTTTCACTTCCCGTTCGTCCATGCAATGGCGGGTATTACACTCTAGATTCTCTACATACTTCTGGCTTTGAAAGTAACCATAAATCGATGCCGCAATGAGTCCTTATTTGACGCCACAGTAAGCAAGTAAATGACAGAATTTTTCTATGACAGTGAGGCTCCAAGAAACTACATTTTTCTCATGTGCAACATTGATGTACCACGGGTCGGGAGCGGATGGTGCAGATCAATGGTGCAAACGGTACTTAACGGCCTCGTCCTACCCGCTTCTGCCGGGTTATTCCCTGTCCTCCGATCGGAACTCCGATTGGTAGGAGGAGCGGGAATTTTATTTCCCATTCCTCCGATTAAGCATCATAAAAATATTGTACAGTCTAGTGTAAAATAAATTATAAAATCTGTTAATTCTTTGTCCTCCGATCGGAACTCCGATTGGTAGGTAGAGCGGGAATGTTTTTTTTTCTATTCCTCCGATTTAATGGGTTAAACAAATTAATATCAGAGAAACAAATGAGGAGCATCGGAACAAAAAACGATATATCCAAGTTACCGTATTTTACACAAATTAGAAAAAAGTTAAAGGAATTATCGGTTTTTGATACGACAACTAGAAACTGAACCTCCTTAGATATGTATGTGTCGGGTTTTGATTAGACCACTGTTTTGTGATATTTTTTTAAAGCTGGAAATGTCTGTTTTTGAATAGATTTCTTTCCTGATGTGTATGTATAGGTATGTAATACAACATTTTGCAACGGAAAAAAAAATAAAAAAAAATAATGGCATAAATGCGACATATCGGTTTTTGTTCCGACGCTCCTCAAATGAATGTTGGGGATACAAGTGAAGGTAGAATTTTTTTTCTAGAGATTAGAAGTTAAAAAAACTACAATTTTCTTTTTACCTTCTGATCACTAGACAATGTTTTTCTACCTTCACTTGTTTTCCCGACATTCATTTGTTTCGCCGATATTCACTTGTTTTTAGGGTTCCGTAGCCAAAATGGCAAAAACGGAACCCTTATGGATTCGTCATGTCTGTCTGTCTGTCTGTCTGTCCGTCCGTATGTCACAGCCACTTTTTACCGAAACTATAAGAGCTATACTGTTGAAAATTAGTAAGTAGATGTATTCTGTGAACCGCATTAAGATTTTCATACAAAAATAGAAAAATAATAATAAATTTTGGGGGCTCTCCATACTTAGAACTGAAACTCAAAATTTTTTTTTTCATCCAACCCTTACGTGTGGGGTATCTATGGATAGGTCTTTAAAAATGATAATAAGGTTTCTTATATCATTTTTTTCTAAACTGAATAGTTTGCGCGAGAGACACTTCCAAAGTGGTAAAATGTTGGTCCCCCCCCCCTGTAACTTCTAAAATAAGAGATCGATAAATCTAAAAAAAATATATGATGTACATTATTATGCAAACTACCATTGAAAATTGGTTTGAACGAGATCAAGTTATTAGTTTTTTTTTAAAACGTCATAAATCGTAAACCGCAATTTTCCTCTCATTCAATCAACTCAAATATAAAAACGTCGATCAAACTTACAAAGAACTTCAAGAACTTTTATATTATGATGATACTTGCTGCTACGGAACCCTTCATGGACGAGTCCGACTCGCACTTGGCCGGTTTTTTTTTATATTCATTTGTTTCTTCGACATTCACTTGTTGCCTCTGCATTCACTTGTTTTCCAGAATTTGCACACATTTTACGATCAAATACAGTATAATGGCCTTGACTGTACTTTTAGGTCAGTGATAAAAACAAAATCCATTCAATCGGAGGAATGGGAAATAAAATTCCCGCTCCTCCTACCAATCGGAGTTCCGATCGGAGGACAGGGAATAACCCCTTCTGCCCTACCTTCCAGGGACTATCACAGGGACCACGGGGAATAAAGGCACCATACCCCTGGTCTAAAACCGTACCCCTGAACAAATAGTGTTGTGGGAAGTGGGAACTGACATGGAGCATATTTTTTTATCATCGACAGTTTTTTTAATAGCATTAAAACAAGTGAATGTCGGAAAAACAAGTGAATGCCGGGAAAACAAACTTTTGCCGACACACTTGTTTTGCCGACATTCACTTGTTTTTAAAAAAAACAGTCAAATAATATTAAAAAATATGCTCTTTGTCAGTTCTCACTTTCCACAACCCTATTTGATCAGTGGTACGGTTTTAGATCCACCAGGGGTATAGCGAGGGGTATGGTGGGGGCTGGGGCAGAAGCGGTCCTATCGTTACAGTTTATAGTACCTACCTAAGTTACAAAATGAAACTCAAAAAATAATAGCATAATTTATAATACTTAAGGATCATAATCCCTTGACACAATGAATCTCTTGACACACTTCTTGTGAGGCGGGAAGCAGTGGTTCTGCTGGTCCACAACGGTGTACGTCGGGGTGCCCTGCGCGATGTGGCAGTAGTCGGAGCAGTACATGAAGGGGGCAATGTTGGTCTGGTACGGGTTGGGGGGGAACGGGGCCAGTTCGAAGGATTCCCCGTGGCCCCACGACGCGAGGGAGGACGATGCGTACGGTATTTTGTACTTCTTCTTCATTTCTGACTCGAATACGCTGGAATTTATAGAATTGATAACAATGAACTAAAAATCTAACTGAAATTCTTTGTGATAATGAACCTCGCATCATAATTACCTACACACAAAAACGTCAAAACCTTCATTCCAATAATTACTTTTAATGATGCCGTTTGTGATTTGTGAAAAACAAATGAATCATCATTATATCAAAAAATACTGTTGACCTGTCCTAGGAGTAGTCTGCTAGTATTCTGTTGAGTTACATATCACTTTTCAATGTGTAATAATGTAAAATAAAATGGTGTAACTCAACTGGACCAACCAAAGGACATAAAGCAGTTCTTCGACATTGCGAGTAGTACGTCAAACGAAAGGTAATGCAAGGCGCATATTATAAAAAACCGAAATTTCCAAAATCAAGGAAGGCTTTCTTTTACATTAATAAAGACAATATTCATAAAACTATACCCTTTGATATTATTGACAGGGTTGTGACACGCAGCCACTTCCTTGTACTCTTTCTTGACGTGTATTCTATCGTAGACTCCTCGATGCACTTTCGATGTTAACGGCATCCATATTTCTTTGTGGCGAGGACCAAAACCCCTGACCTATAAAATAATATCACAATACACAGCTTATAAAAGTGCTAATAAGCTATCGTAGAAATTTAACGATAAAAGATCAGAGGCACGAGAAAGGGATAAAAAGTACGTGGAGCGATGCTTCATGGGGAAGTGCCCCTGATTAGAAAAAGCATGCAAGCAGCAGTAAGCTAACGAAAGTAATATATAAGGGGAGTGTGCATGGAATCGTTGGAAGGGGAAGGCCTAGAAGAACACTCCAGGACCATTAGGTGATGTCCTGTGGAAAGGTCAGGTCAGAAGTACCTTAAACCGAGGGGCATGTATGAAAAGACTTATGAATGTAGAGGAAGCAATAGTTGTGAGCCAGCAAGTGGAAGGAGTTAGTCTCTGCCTACCCCTACAAGAAAAAGGCGTGACGGTATGTATGTGTACCTATGTAATTGCAATATGTTCAAACCTTTGGCAGATCAAACGCAGAGTAGAACGTGATTTGGTCCTTCGCGCCGATGCCGTACTGGTCTTCGGCTGAGAAGGGCTTGTGGCACGCCCTGTAGGTGGTCACGTATGGGTCCAGCAGTCTGCGAAAGCCTCCTGCGCTGTCAGAGATCACTGGCGCTTCGTTCCTTCCTGATGCCACCACCTTTTATGATATTGGAAGCTTTATGAGTTGTGATCTCCTCTCTGCTTTTTAAGATGAAGAGATGCCGATACGGGCTGATTTAAGTAGGTAGTGTCCATGGAGGTAAGTCGTTACGACGACAGGATAATTTATTATTAATGTCGTTTTTTCAATCTAGAGACCCCCTGATAATATACCTAATCCAAGGCATTGTGTTTAATTTTATTGATTGCAAAGTTTATTTTTTTATGATAATTTATGTTGCTTATGAAAGCTCCACAGGTTTAATGATTCAAGTACCTGTTCATGATTTCGGGGTCAGGTTTCTATCGCATATCTCAGGTTTGTGATCTCTTAACTCCATATTATTTTGACAAAATTATTTGTGTCCATGCATAGTAATGCATCATAGTATCATAGTATGCTCAGTAGAGCATTGCAATAAGTTTAGTGCTTTTTTATACAATAAAATATGTAGTTGCGTACCTACTTACCGTACCAATTTGGAATCGAACTCTACATGCTTAAAAAAATATTCAGTGACCCATTCAGATCAAAAATAACGCGTTTACTATTTAAAGGTGAACGGTCAGAACTCAGACCTACTATTGTACAATAAATGTACCTAATACTTACGTCGGAAATGTACTCGGGATCAGGTGCTTTGACCGTGATCTCCGGAGGCATGGTGGCTTGCTCCATCACGCCTCTGTAGTTGTCCTTCATCTCCGACATCATGGTCGGCTGTATGATCTGCTTCCCTTGCAACTGTAACAGGATTAAAATCAAAGTTCATGTAGGGTACAAAGATGCACTTATAAATCTTCACTTTTATCAATGACTCTGCAATCGGGTTTCGGAATTGATTTATCAAGGAGAACCGGCAAGACATCCGATAGAACTATTCAAAACTCGTGGATTCCCGTATTCGTGGTTTGGACGTTTATTTGTTTAAGTATTTTAATTTTGAAAAAGGTTCTTCACACTTCGTACCTACACCATGCTCTCCACAATTGAATTTGCTAGGCTACATCTAAGGCACATGAATATCTCAAGTTCACTAACCCGTTTCTCAACGCCAGTCATAAAGATAACTCTTCTGCAGTTGATGGAGCAGTCAGCTCTCTCCATGGCCTTGTTCGGGTTGGGTTTGACACTGTACTCTCCCGTGGTGGTCCTGTACGTCTCCTTCTCGACCACCATGTCGCGACCACACACGCGCTCTGGGAGGGGGTCATCGATTTTCTGCGAAATTAAAAAAAAAAATATAAGTTCTCTAATAATAATATCATAAAACCCTATGACGGTCCTCTCAGAAGCAATTAGTAAAAGTACTAGGGCGTGTATCTCAGTATGGAGAGCAGATACGAGTAGGTACACTTAATCATTACCATACTTATTGATATTTCTGTGGCACTCAAATTCCTTAACTATAATATAAGAATTATTCCACTTTGCCCCACCAAGACGCCCCACTGGTGGGGCGAAGTGGAACGTTTTAAAATTCGCAGAGGAATATGCCCTACTAAATCGATTTAGTGGGGCAGATTCCACTGCTTTAAAATTAGGTGTATTCTGCCCCACTAGGGTTGAAACTTCAGACTGTAGGTGGGTTTATATTTATGTCGTAGGCAATTTGTATGATTCCGCCGTTTACATACGGCGTCGTCAGTTTAAAAACTGTTGCAGTTATGTATTATGCAAGGCAATATTTTTTCAGGTTTAAAAAAAAAATTACCACGAAGGCCAAAGCGGGAGCTCCGCTTCGCTCCGCTCCCGCCTTAGCCTTCTAACCTATGTCCATCCGAGTCGATTTCCGCCTCCGATGTGTTTTTTTTTAACTTAATTTCTCTCAGTGTGCCGTATATAAACGACGGAATCATACAAATTGCCTGCGACTTAAATATTGTAATATTAGTCTATTTAAGTTTTATGTTACTTTACTTTAAAGTAACATAAAACTTAAATAGACAAATATTACAATATAATATGTAAACCCACCTTCCTACATTCTAACTAAAGTGCCAACCCTGGTAGGGCAGAATACACCAAATTTTAAAACAGTGGAATCTGCCCCACTAAATCGATTTAGTGGGGCATATTCCACTGCGAATTTTGAAACGTTCCACTTCGCCCCACCAGTGGGCCGTCTTGGTGGGGCAAAGTGGAATAATCCTAATATAATACAAGTACTGCTGGAGATTGAAACATGACCAAAACTACACGATTGTAGTTTAATTGCGGTCCTTGCATTCGACTTCTTTGATTGCAGGTGAATGGGCGCATATTATTGCATATTATTTTTTGGCGAATGAAGGGGCTCACCGCGCACTACATGGTAAGCGGTTAATGCCATCAAGTCCATTGAGTGTCACTTAGCCAGCACGTGCCACCATGTAGAATCCTATGATCTATGAGCACAGCCACTGTTCCGCGAAAGGGACAACTTCTATTACCCACTGGGGTGGGGTTGCTTTCTAGCATTCTAAAGCTCAAAATAAATTAATAACTTACACAATCCAAACTGTGAGGAATAGCAGGTATGTGCCGATGGGCAATGCTAGCTGCAGTCCTGGTCTCATTATTGGACAACCTCAGGGGAATGTTGTACTGCACGTTGCCCCAAGTGTTGACGTTTTGGATCAGCAGTTCGTTCAGCACCAATGGCGCCTTGCAACCTTTAGGTACGGCCATGGTGGGTTATCTAAGAATAAATTGTATTTACAAAAATAAGAAAATGTTTTCCAAAATTTATGTTGAAAATGACGTTGTCATTTTGAAATGCTAAAGAGAAAATATCGGTTTAGGATCATAGATTTAGTATAGTTTAGGATCTTTTCGGTTAAAGTTGATAAAGATTTTGAAATAACACCAATGATCTAGTATAGACACTGAGGTCCATTATAATACGCGCGGTAGAGATCAGTGAGTATAGAAAAATATCTTTCAAATAGTCAGTTTCAATAGTAATATATAAGTAGTTTAGCCTCGAACTTTAATATAATTAATTAATTTAAGGTAATATAGAGTTTATGAATTATGACGCTATTCAGGTAGCGGTACTTGGATGGTACTTGTTCATTAGGGAAATGCTGTCAATAGACAACTGTCCATCACCCACTGTTCCAAAACCAGGTAAAGGGCCGCATATTTGACCATAACGCGACAATAGTGCGACTGTCGAAATTCCTCTGTGTAATCGAGTTACCCTATTATCAGATTAGGAAGCAATATTTTACGCAGAACAATGGTGCGTCATGGTGCATGGTGGGACCACCAGGCTGTGACCTGTGATTGTTATTTAGCTAATTGCGACAGTGGACTCGACAATTTTTTGGGATTTTTCGCATTAGGAAATTTTAATTCGTTTGCAAGCAGATCACTAGTTGGTTAAAACGCATTGCTGTTATACATATAAATTTGACGGTAAGTAGGTAGCCATCCCATTATGATCAGATGAGTCTACAGTCTGGCAACACATTGAGGGACGTTTCCAGGTGAAGCGTCCCTCAATGGAATAGGCCGCAGTGAGCGGCCATCAGGTGGGCTGCGTGCCTGTCTGCTGATTTAGTATAAAAAAATGGCATGGTTTATTGAGGGACATTTTACACTGGGACTATCTTGTAATGTGATGCCATAACCATCTTCACTTCTTCTTGATTGATCGTTTGGCAGCCACATAGTCCACCTAATTATAAGTGGCCACTGCAGTCTATTCCATTAAAGATACTGGAACAGGAAGCATCGCTCAGCGTTGTGCTACGCTGTTGGCTCCACTGAATATCTTAAAGCCTTTCAATCCAAATGTACTGGCTACCACAGAATGATTGCCGAAACACAGCCAAAACTGTTATGGCGGCAGATTTCAAGCGTAGGGTAGGTAGCTAGACAGTTGAACTTTTAAATAGACCCACCCAAGGCAAAAAAATGTTGAAGAAGGCGTGTGAACTAGGACACAGTGCAACTTTAGAACATCACTCGTCAATAGAGATATTAGACAAGTCAATAACTGATCGATTAGTTTGATACGGTTCCGTTATTAATAGTTATGCGACCTCATTTAGAACTGTGTCAGACAAACTTGGTGTTAAATACCTCTGTTTTTTTTTGTAATCTAAATAATAAGTAAGTAACTAGCGTGTGATAATTTAGTACCTACATAGTGTAAAAAGTACAGTCACGAGAAATTAAGTGTGATTACACGTAACAAACAATCAAGTAATACACATGGGACTTATGCGATTGCGATAATGTTCATACTTGAACGAGTTCGTATAAATTTCTATGTTCTTGTCATACATTTAGGGGTTCAATGATGTGAATGACATCAGAATTAGCAAAAACATAACAAAGGATCGTGTGAAAAAACTTATGTAGATCGAAAAAGATTAGGCGTTTAACTGTAGCGATACGTTGATGTAGCGTGCTGTGAAAAAATAATTAATTGTTATGCTAATGTTTTAAATTGTATCTTTTCACTGAGAATAGTGGTTAATCGTTTTGAGAGATCTTATCTTTGATTAAATATAGGCATTTGTCCTGCTGTGAGACATTATTAGACTGATAATTTACTTTTTGGAAACGATTTTTTGAAAATTATCAAGTTTTGTTGTTAGTTTAGGTTCGTTTTTATCCCATATAAGTATATTATTTTTTACGTCTTTCTAGCTTGCTTTTATGGTGCTAAAAAGGAGTAAACTATTACAGGCATATATTCTTGTCCTTTTAAAGAGTGAAGTTGAGCCGCTTTATAATTAGAAGATTTTCAAAAGGCAGAAGTCCTGTATGCCTTACTCTTTAGTTTGTACTGTCAACATTAAAGTAAGGCCCTGTGTGTCTGACACTCCATTTATCCATTCGATTAAAGGAGGTTTCCGATTTTTTTCATTTACTACAAAATATATTTGAAATACCACGCTTGTTTAGCTTTGAAGGTAAACCCGTAATTATGGCATCGTACTATAATAAATTAATAGGTATTCGTATAGGTCATAAACGCTTCCCAATCTCTACACGGTTACAACCGAACGGTGATTCACCGACACAGGAGTTACCAACAATTTGTAACAAATTGCTATGAAATATTACTATCAAAGTGAAATAAGAGTAGGTAATCAAAATGCTTTTAATTCATTTTGATCATTAATTTAATTTAGGCAATTAGGTATTTTTACATAAAGATCTTTACCTTAATGTAAGGTATCTCTGTACAAGAATACTTAATACAAAATTATGTGATTAAAAATGTCTGTTTCATTGATTTATTTTTTAGCAACCACCACACGACCTTTGTTTAGTTTGGGGCTGAATGGCGCTGTGTAAACAGTAGTATCCAGGTGTTTTTTTATTATTTTACTACCGACCATTCCGGCATTAAGTCCTCCTCTTGTACTCTAATTTATATTGAAATATTTTTACAATAACAACATATCTTGTGTGGTTCAATAAGATTTCAAATAAAAATACTTTAAAACATATTTTGTGCGATACAAAAGGTTTGTGACTCCTCCAGCCTCGGTCGAATCATGCGCCGTGTACCGTATCATTTTCGCCGCGGCCCGGCGCCGACGCAACACAGCACTACAATTATTTAACTTTTAATTAAATCAGCTTTGATGCGATGACGGTCTAAAGTGAACTCTAAGCAAACGGTATAAGACAGAAAATGAGGCGAGTGCGAGTGTTTGTGCTTTTGTGTTTGTGTTTGGAATGGACTGTTAATGCACAGTTTGGGAGTAAGTAATATACCTATTTTACTTTGTCTTATATTTTTGGATTACAATGAAAAATTATGTTTATCATAGCACCTACTTTAAAGCTTTTTACACAAACTTCCAAGACGGCAAAGAGGCAGGCCAAATAAACGGTGGATGGACTCATTTTGCCGGGATTGGCAGGATCTAGCTTTGGAGAGGGTCAAATGGAAAAGTATGGGGGAGGCCTTTGCCCAGCAGTGGGACAATTTATAGGCTATATAAAAAAATTAGACATACTATGATGATCCTGAAAATGTGTTGTGAATATACCTAATAACCTAATATCTATAGTATGTGGGAATAGTATAGATTAATTATGACAATGATATCACTCGATATTTTATTTTATCAATGGAAGTTACAGACTTATTTTATAAAAATGATCACTGAAAGTTTTTACCTCTATTAAATACAGTTAGTATAAGGGCCCTTGCAAATTTATATATTTTTAAGTTCTTTATTCATGGTTGATTGGTTCTAGTCTAGCCAACCTTTGGACTTATAACTAACCCATGTGTGCACCCTAGAATCTAAGGAACTAGACAATCTTTATTGGTACGTAATTTTGTCTCATTTAAGACTTGTGTCTACAATCTCCCTGTTGATTCATCGCACCATTTTGATTTTGATGACTCTTTTGGTAGTGAGCCTACTACGCCAGAAGTCGTGGGTTCAAATCCCACCTAGGACAAAAATTTATGTGATAAACATAAGGTAGATCATTAAATTGCGATGATAATAAAAACATTGATGTATTGTCCTGTGTCTTGATGCTTGTTTGTAATAAAAGTAAAGTAATACTTTGGGGTCAGATCATCGCATGTCCAATATTGTCCAATATTTATTATGGTCCATTGTTGTCCAACATTTATTTATATGTTTTCATCGTACAAAACTGTATCAGTCAAAAAAAGGTTTTGGTCCATATTTTCAATTTTTTGGAGTTATAGACAGCAACGAAGTAACGGCACAGAATACATTAAGTTTTAGTGTCTAAACACACTATGCCGAAGGTACGCGACCGAACTTTCACGGCTGATTTTACGTTCCGACGTATTTGGCTGATATGACACATCATAAGTGCCGAACTTACGCGGCAGAAATTCAGTCGCGCAACTTTACGGGCATTACTGCCGATAAATCGAACCGAACTTCGGTCGCGTATAATGTGTGCTCTACAGAATAAGTTGCCGCCGAACTTATGCCCGACCGAAGTTAGGCTGTAGGTACGCTATAATGCAACGTAATTTCGGCATGTGTCGTCAGAATTTCAAATAGCATTGCAGGCGTAATCATGCCGAATTTCGGTCGCGTCCCACCGGCATAGTGTGTTAGAGAGCATATTGTCGCTAATCCCGGATATCTAGATAGGACAATCCGTGACATAATAGTTTTGGTAATGAACACGTACAGAATTAACGACAGTGTTATTTATCATGATGTTATGGTGAACGAGTACATGCATCACGTTCCACTAATTGCAGATGATACAAAGCCTAGCCTCGATTACGGTCTGGAACGCAATCATTGCGTTTTCAAGGGCAGTTGCATACACAACAAAAAGAAAAAATATCTAGATCAAAATGTCATCCTAAATAATGCCTTTTTTTGCAGAGAAAAATGCTTAAACACTACGTATAACCGCAGTTTAGCTAGACTTTTTTTTCTAGGGAAAAAATGTAGATATCTATGTGTGTGAGACTCGGGACTAACTAGACTCACTACCCACAAAACTCCTCCGGTTCCCCCTTCACACCGTATGGGACTAGCCGGTGCCTGCCTTGTGGGAATTCATTCACACTAAATATGCTGACAGACAAGACAGATGATCAACAAGAATTTGTTAATGAGCCTGAACTACATTATTCTTTACATCAATTTTGTTTAAGTTAAGACTAAAGAGTGAAATTATTGATTTGGTACCATATTTTACAAAATCAAAATCGCGTAGTTAGTTTATTGCTTGTAGGTACCTTTTCTCATTTCCCTTGGTAACAATTTAATAAACAAAAGGAAAAAAGTTGGTGATAAAAAAGTTTAGTACCCTGCGGCACACATTGTCTAAAGGAATTTCCTTAATAGCTATTACAAAAAACACTAGAACATGTTACTGATTACCTAAACCAGAACGATATTTTTCAGGTATGACAATAAATGTGGGAATAGAAGATACGAGTAAAGAAACTTCAGCTAGTGTTAAAGTAAGTATTATATTTTGTCCTTAACACCCAACGATATTAAATACCATTAGCCTTATTATATATGTTACAGCCAAAGTGATCAATCTGGATATTATATATAATGACTAGCCATTATATATAATATCTACTCAATTTGGTCAAAGTGATAAATAACACAGAATTGATCACTTTAACCAGCCATTATATATAATATCTTCATAGACTTGGTCAATGTAATAAAACAATGCCTGACTGGTAATTTTTTAAAGAAATAATATTGTTAATTTAAAGGAATGGATAGATTTGTGTTAGGTTAGGTTAGAACTGCGACCCCAAATGCCAGAACCGAATTCTACCCATGTTACTTCGTCAGGGCAGAGAGATAGTATTTTGTTTATTTACTATTAATCATCAAATGGTCTATATGTTACGCTCAAAGATCGAAAACGCTCATTGAGCGGAAAAATAGCTCACAAGGCGTTGTGGTCACAAAAGTTTTTTTCAGGTTTAAAAAAAAATAACCACGAAGGCCAAGGCGGGCTCGCTCCGCTCCCGCCTTAGCCTTCTAACCTATATCCATCAGAGTCGATTTTCGCCTCCGAAGTTGTTTTTGTTCAAAAGATAGTCTCCTCTGTGTGTCAGTTACGTTGGATGTTTTACTGTGACCGCAATGCGTTGTAAGCTATTTTTCCGCTCAATGAGCGTTTTTGATCTTTGAGCGTAACATATACATAGTTTGTACAAATATTTATACACTTTATATGTCAGGAACGTACGTATTGATCACTTTGGCTAACTAGGACCAGCTATTATAAATAATAGCTGGATAAAGTGATCAATTTATCACATTGTCTAGTCAATTTGGTTATTATATATAATGACCAGTCATTATATATAATAGCTAATTGATCACTTTGACTGTAACATATACATTATCCTTAGCCCTATACATTATCCTTAGCACCATTTAGATCACTATAATTTCTCAGTGAAGCTGAGTTTTACGTTGTTTACTTCAAACACATTTTTATACCTAATCCATAAATTAGGTACGATAATGACACATAATTATCTTTTTACGATATTAACTCATGATTTTTTTACTTTTTTCAGGGACCATGTCCACCTCATACATCGTGCGTGCCTCTCAGTTCTTGTCCGATGTTAGAAGATTTGTTTGATTTCTCATGTTTTTCATCGGATAAGTAAGTATAAAACAATTAAGTTTAATTTTGTAGGTCAGGCGAATGTAAAAAATAATGATTTTAGCTAGGCCGTCTCACAATTACCAAATGTAATATGCTAATAATTATGAACATATTTACCAATCCTGGGACTCGATTATAGGATCTGGAGATCACAGCTCGGTCCTGGCGGTCGATGATCCTAAAGACAAACGAAGTGCAGTGAAAATGTATAGAAAATATGAAAAAAAAGTATTTTAATCCTTACATTAACTTCATAATTACAGCGATGTGCTGGCTGTAGGAAATCGTCTGCATCCTTCATTCTTCTCTATCAGAATATTCTATTTCAAGCCCACGTTTTGTCTCAAGATACTTCCACCGGCTGAACCAGTTGACGTGCGGTCACGCCAACAACGAGGACTATATCTGCTGCCCCTCGTGTGACTGCGGGAAAGTCTACCAGGATGGACAGCAGAAGTGCGGCATCAGTATGGTGAAGGGCGTCAATTATAACAGCCTTGGAGCTCATCCGTGGGTGGCGAGAATTGGGTTTACGCGTAAGTTGCCCTGTCTTGTGACAAAAAGAAACATTTATTTGCATTTACAGACACAACGCTACAGACAAACAATACACAGTACACTCCAGAGATCTAAAAAATTAAGACAAACAAGTACATAATAAGTCATAATATGAGTTAGGAGTAAGAATGATAATTTTTGGTGGTTGATTAGTAAAATAAATTGTTATCTTGTAATCACAAACGTAGCTCTAGATGCAAGAGCTTCAAGGGAAAAGTTCACTCTTGTCTAAAAGATCTAACATAGAAATAGAATTAGCAGTTTTTATGTGATCTCTGGAAATGACAAGCCATTATTAATCGTTTATGTTTATGTTTTTTTTTCTAATTTCTCCAAGTTTACCTGTGATTAAAAGTTGTATTTTTCTATTACGCATTTAAACATTTTTTAGATAAAGAAACTGGCAATGTGAGATTTGCATGCAGTGGATCCATCATAGCAAAGAAAGTTGTGCTCACTGCGGCTCACTGCGCTCTGGCCAAACCAGAAGGATACAAATTGTAAGTACTTATAATACTGATGATCTTAACATAATCTCTAGTACATAGATGCACTTCTAAAAAAGATGTGTAGATGCAAGATCTTATTAAAGTAACAGGTTTGGACATTTTAAACCTCTTCTTGACTCAGATACCTACTTCTGGTACCAATCATAATTTTGTTTTCAATCTTCTAAATAAAAGAGATTCACAAAAGACTGATTTGCATGAACATGTTAATAATAAAGAGTTACACTTTTTGCAGCATCTGTATTCTCAGTCTGCAGAAAAAGTAAATGTCCTTTTTATTTCAAATGTCTTTCAAGGCTGCTATCCATTCACTTGCAGATCAACAGTGGTAGTCGGCGAATGGGACACGAGCAAAAGCCCGGACTGCAACGAGTTCTTCTGCGCGCCGGCCACGCAAGCCATCAAGGTGGCGAGCGTCGTCGTCCACCCGGGGTACGAGGAGAAGATCTTCCGGCACGACATCGCGCTCATAGTCTTGAAGGAAGATATTAAGTATTCAGGTAGAATAATATCATCCCACCAAAACATTTTCATGTAAAATGTTGCCAAGACGAGACCATATGACTCGCACTGTCAAAAAGTTAACAGATCTCATGTAGAGCCAAGATTCTTACTCTACACGCCCTTACTCTACAAGGCCTAACTTCACAAACTCTACACCTTAGTCAAAATATGTGGTTGGCCATTTCGCTACATTCACATGGTGTGCTTTTCATTACTTTTCTGTTATACAATAGTTCTTGTAGTAACGAACGGCCAAGCCACATATTTTGACTAAGGTGTAGAGTTTGTGAAGTTAGATTAGTTTTCTTCTATTTTTGACTAAGGGTCATGTAAGAAGTTACAGCTTTTTCAAATGTTGAATGGACTGGTTTCCACTAACTATTTCAATGCACGCTTTAAAATTTCTTTATAGTATAAGATATGAAAATGTTCAGTTTCTTTTTGGGATCCTCGAATGGTTTCAACTAATTGCTTTGATTATCACCTTTCGTATCCCATGACGAAACTATTGTTATATTATGATGAGCATTTCATTACTTTTACACATTATAGAGCTGATTAGATGACGGAAGATGAATCGCGCTTGCTATAGATACATGCTTTATGCACCCACGGAAAAGAGACATTCAGAATTGCCGGGAAATTCTCTTTTTTTACAATACAAGTTGGTTGTTAATTACAATATATGTAGGTTCTCGACCATTATAACAATACCGGAATGCGTATCGTTCAGTTGTCCGATGATGTACCTCCGAAGAAAGACCAGGAAATGTGGGTCAACGTAGCCGACACATATATCCGGAAATGTCATTAACTCATCAGTCATTACACTGTCTTTGTTTCGTAGTCATTTGCCCTTGCCTCTGCCCTGATCATCACTGACAAATAATGGACATTCTAGTTCCGGCACCTGAGTTTTGCTTCCGATATGCGGCCTTGACTGACGGTTGGGGAATGATACCGATCACGTTTATGGTAATCGTGTGATTTTAATGGTTTAAATATGTGATTGGAGCGTGTAGTTAGGTTGACCTTCGTGCGATTTTGCATGGCGCCGTAACGTGGCGTTTACTGAAGTCTATTATAATTTACAAAATAAGTCTTAGAATAGCAGCACACCGCCGAGACAAATGAACGATAGTGACTTCCAAAACAAGTTTTTGCAAATTGTAATTTTTTTAGCTAAGTTGTTTAGTTTATTTTTTTCAGGATCTTTATATGTACGACGATATTTTGGTTTACCCTTTTGATATTCCAAAATCATTCTTAGAAATTTGGTTCAGATATCGTAATCTGCGTACGAGTACCATTATATATTTGTTTTTACTTTACATTATGTCATTAATATCATACAATTATTTGATTTCAGTGGCAGCAGCCCCGGTCTGTCTGAACGATAGACCTGAGATTGTTCTAAACGAGAGAGCATTCTTGGTTGGTTGGGGAAAACTGTCCGGACAGAGTAGTGTGGTAAGGATGCATTAGTAATACTTTCATCTTCTTCTTGTATTGTTAGCAATACACTCCTCTTTATGAGGATTACTGCTGCCATTTTCATGTATATTTTGACGACTCAAGTGTTTTTAAAACATCGCACATTACAACCCACGTTGTAAGTTGACGCATTCAAAAATATCAGGAAACACGCAAAGCATTCCCACCGAAACCGACGCCATCTTGGGCGCTACTTACAATAGTATTACTTTTAAAGAAAGTTTAATCGTAGTCCGATTCATCTTCAATCTAATGTAATTATTTAATTTAGAACAAAATGCGTACCTAGCTTTATTGTTATTTAAAAAAAAAATGTAATGGAATACAATAGATCGAGAGTTAAAAGGACTTTATTGAGGAAAATGTATGTGTCAGTGGTATCGTCACGAAACGTGCACTAATTTATTATTATCAGGGAAAACCATTATATATCTCTATCATCAGTTCCGTTGCATGAACTTCATGAAGCGTGAAAATAAATAAGTTGACCTTACTTGTTTGCCTTTTACGTGCAATGATTTGCAGTTTGTTTTAAATCATTATACTGTGAAATCAGATCATCAAAACTTTATATTTTGATTAAGCTTTAAATATTAAGACAAAGGAGGAAGTAAGTATTAGAGGTGCAGCGTTTTTCCATAACTATTTAATGATCTGTGGTTTTTCTTTCTTGCACGCTTTTAATCTGCAGATCTTTAGTCTTCTTCTTCTTAGCGTGTCGATGGCAATAAACTAAATTTTCGACTCCCAATATTGAGCAACACGGATTGCACTCTCCGTGGCAGACATAAGCTCCTCCTGAGTACAGGTGATCTGTAGTGAGTGTGCACGACTCCTTTAATATTATAACCAATAAAGTTCAAAACGAAGTGTAAGAAAGCTCTACCTTTCTTTTCTTCAGAAATATAACGTAGGTTACGTTCAGCAGCTCTGGTTTGTGTGTGGTGATTAAACCACAACCCAACCAATCATTATAACCATAACTTGATTTTAAGGATGAAAGCTTTTGCCCTGTAGTGGAACATCAATAGGCTGATAGGTTACTTAACTGGTTAAAGGAGACGGCCAACTCTTTATCAACTTTTCAGGTGAGCCGGCAGCAGATGCTGGATGTCCCACTGGTCTCCCTAGAGACATGCGAGCGTATCTTCGGCGAGTCTGTCCCAGTGCACGAGGGACAGCTGTGTGCAGGGGGGGAAGAGGGTAGGGACGCGTGCTCAGGGTTTGGAGGAGCGCCGCTGTTGCTTAGCAGGAATGGGCATTATGTTCAGGTTAGTGCCAAGATTTCCTCATTCTCTCAAAGGCAAAGGATGTTCTTGACGGATTTGAACATTTGATAGTGACCCTGCAATGAAACCAGGATAAGAGTATTCATGTGTTCGTAGGATAAATTTTGTCTGAGAGTAGGTACAATTTGCTACACTTTTTTTTACCTATGTTTTGGATCAGAAGTGAAAAAACAGACCCTACTCAGACTACCAAAGCCTGTTCTTCTTTTCCGTTGTTGCTCATTAATCAGGGTAACTAGATGGGATACACTCAAACGAATTATTTGCTTACTCCTATCAAGTTAAATAAACGTAGAATGTACCTAACTTAAAACTTTGACCGATCTAAATCGTATATTTTTGACATTCCAGGTGGGCATAGTGTCGTTCGGGTCGGAAAACTGCGGGAGCGAGGGAGTGCCGAGCGTATACACCAACATCGCACACTACCACCAATGGATCGTCGATAACTCCTTGTCATGATCTTAATGCGACTGCGTTTGTTTTTCCAGTAGGCTTATTTATCATACATCTTTCTTGTTCAAATGAGAAAGTTGTAACTTTAAAAGGTAAACTTCCTAGGGTTGTTTTTATATAAAGTTAGGATCATTTTGGGAAAATGAGTTTGGTATCGTCATGAGCAACTATGTTATTAGAAAGATTATTTTGAAATATTATAAGTAGGATTTTCAGTATTATTATTTCTATTTTATTTTAATTTGCTAGCTAATAACAATCATTATCTAACCATCTTTAAGGCTACATTCAGCTAATACCTTCGACATTTATAGAACAATTAACCATTAAATAGTACAATACCTATCACATTCTACTGTCTGAAGATTATGGGGCAGTTTCATCGCTGTCAGACAAGTCCTCTTAAGTTATCTGTTTGATATTTTTTTTTTCAAAATAGATGATACATTTATTTTTTTATTCAGATAATGGCTTGCTTTTAACCCCAATCTTGCTCAAGAGCAGAGATGGGATCTACGATGGAGCGAGCTTGCCCAGAAGATGCCTATTTACTCTAGACTTAAAGAGAGTCAAGTTATACTCGCAGTATGCACTCGGAAATACAGACGCAGGCAGGGAATTCCACTCTTTAGCTGTGCGCATTATAAAAGATGATGAGAAGCGCTTAGTGCGTATTAAAGGTACCTATATCAACTAAGAACGGATGGTAGCCGGCCGTGCGTCTGGATGTCCGATGGAAGAAAGGTAACGGTGGTATGAGCTCATGCAGCTCTTGAGCACACTCTCCGAAGTACAATTTATAGAAGATCGATAGGCAAGAAACCTTACGGCGGTGAGCCAGGCTGTGAAGCCTGGTCGCCACCAGTTTTTTGTGACCTATATTCTTTTGGCTCTGCGTTCCACCGAGTCCAGTGGAGCAAGTTGGTATTTCGCCGAGCCGTTCCAAAGGTGAAAAGATAATAGACTGTCTGTACTCTTTCTAATTAATCTATGATATTTGACAGATAAATTACAATAAACAGGTTTAGGGCAGTAATTAAACTGACCCAACGGAAATCAAAATCATAAGCCTCTGGAAAAACAAATCAAGTTGCATCACCAAAATTCTCGATTAAGCAAAATAAAACTAGTACTGAGTATTTATGTTTATTTCATCGCTGGTATCAGAAGAGTACGTAGCTCATCGCCATGGCGTTGTAGTGTCGCGCGCAGTGCGGCATCTCCTTGAGGATCGAGCAGAGCGTGCCGATGAGGTCAACCTGGGCTGAGTCCTGGATTTGCTGGTTGAATATCTGTAACATGAATGGATATTGTCTTGTTAGAGTTTCTGATAGTTTATGGAGGTTTGTGTCTTTTTTATCTTATAGGGTTGCAAACGAGCAAGTGGGTCACCTGATGGTATTGTGATCACCGCCGCCATAAGCACCCGAGACCCCCGTAGGGTCGCAGGCGCGTTGCCCGCCTTAAAAGGTGGAATATGCTCGCTTCTTGAAGGTTTTTCATTTCGTATTGGTTTGGAAACACCGTTGCGGGAAGCTGGATCCATAGAGCAGTCGTACGCGGCACTCCCCATGATATAGCCGGTAGAAGACGCACAGGGACGCAATGCCAGAGAATCAAATACTGTACTTATGGCAATCCACATAAATATAGTAATATATTGTCCAAGTGAGGCGCAAGCCTTTACGTTTACTCTATTCCGTCTCATAGCTCGACGGGACTCCAATATTAGCGATATCTGGCGCAAGACCTAAGGCTGTGTGCTAATGCTTTATTTTTAACAGACTTAAAAAAGGAGGAGGTTTCAATTGGGGTGGTTGATGTTTTTATAGTACATAAATAATAAAAAATAAACCTATTTACTTCCTCAAAGTCTGGTCTATGTCTGTAGAAAATTTAAACAAAATCGGTTCTGTTGTTGAAGCGTGAAAGATAGACAGAAGAACAGTTATGAGTTATTTTTGTATTCGTAATATAAGATTGACTGTGTGAGCGTTAAACAGTTACACGTTTTTACTTTAAGGAAGAAATAGTACGGTATAACATACCCCGTCCACAGTGACCGTCGGTATGAACTTAGGCCTGACGAGTTTAGTCAGATATTCTGCGTCCAACTGCAGTGTCGTGCCTCTTCCATTGAACACGCACTCGTTGACTGCAAGCGTGGGGATGTTTGCTTTCATCACGCACTGAAATGGAGATTAATTACTTTTATATATTTGCCAAAATAAAGGGAATTAACGAAAAATGTACTTCAGCTAACGTTAATCGTTTGTCTTCGGTCAATGCCATTGGTGAATTCGGAAAAATACCTGCATCAAGAACCTGCCACCACCTGCTAGGTGAAATCTGCTGCCATTATAGCTTTGGCTGTGTTTCGGCTGAGATTAGGTTATATGAAGTTATCACAGGCAGGATTGTGATTTTTTTTTCAGGATAAAAAGTAGCAGTTCCTATCTCCCGAACTGTCGCTATACGACGTGATAGAAGGACAAACAAATACTTGTATTTCTTTTATCCGACGTAAAATATCTACTCTCCAATAAACTATGTATAAGCTGAGATAAATGTAATAGCTAAGTCTGTGTCCTTTTCCAAGGTTTAGTCTGTGTCTGTAATACATTTCATTAAAAATCGGTTCATTAGTTAAGGCATGAAAGCGTAACAAACAAATAGACAGACAGTTACTTTCTTATTATAATATTAGTATGGCAAAAGAAACTTACCGAAAGATCCCCCTTGGAGCCAGCAAATGTCTCGAACTCACAGGCCACGTATTCCACCTTCTCAATATAAGTTCTATCCTGCATGAGGTCCAAAGCACAGCTCTGCACTATGTTCCCCCGGCATTCTGCAGGGCCGTGCTGGCATTCGAACCCGCCATATCCTTGGTTTTTACTCTGGAATAATAAATGAAGTAGGTTAAAAAAATAATATAATTACTGTACTTTGATAACCTCGATGTTTAATCGAGGATTAGCAGTCGCGATTGTAAATTGAACCCAGTAAATAAAAAGTGAACTTCCTTTTTTCATAAAGATAAGGGACAAGTATAGTTAGTACGAGTATCAAGGTTTTAAGGTTTTTATCAGGTCGGCAATGCGCACGTGATACCCCTGGTGTTGCAGGCGTTCATAGGCTACGGTAACCGCTTACCATCAGGTGGGCCATATGCTTGATTGCCAACTTTATGGCATAAAAAAAGTATAATTAGGTGGTAGAGAGAGTTAATGGTTACATGGTGCCTGCGTTAAAACCTAAATTGAACTCGGACGTGTTTCGTAAAGCTATCAACATTATCTGAATTTCAGCCAAAAGACGTCCACTGTTGGGCATAGGCCTACCCCAAAGGTCTTCATACCGATCGGTCCTGCGCCACCAGCATCCAGAAGATTATCGAGAGGTTTATAGATACACTTTAATTAGCCAGAAGATGAGATAAAACGTGGCATTGATGAGATAGATAACACGTGGCACAACAATCATAGTTAACTTAAGACTGGACTTAGGTCCGGTTTATAGCTGTCTGTAGACCTTTTTTTGGCGGAGGAGAAAAAGTGTATACTTTTTTTATATACTATGTCAGTTGGCAGACAGGCACGCAGCCCACCTGATGTTAAGCGGCCACTGCGGCCTATTCCATTGAGGGACGCTTCACCTGGAAGCGTCGCTCAATGTGCTGCCAGACTGTAGGCTCACCTGATCTTCGAGCCTCTGATTTCAAGTGTACTAGCTCCCACATTAATTTTGCCGGAACACAGCCAGAGCTGTTATGGCGGCAGTGAAATCTGCCGGAGTGGGAGTGGTAGCTAGCCAGTCGGACTCTGAAAAAGCCCTACCATCAACCAGACCCAATGTGGGAATCGAACCCATGACCTCCGTGTTTTTATACCTGTGCGGCTTAGCCACTGTTCCACGGAGGCGTTCAAAACACTGTAGGGCTCGCAACTAAAACCACTGCCCACTTGACTTACCCAGTTTGCTGATTCCCTTCTTGTGGCGATTGACCAGACTCATAACGCTGAGTGAAAATTTAAGGTAATCATAAACTTACCCTCGCCTTCCCAAAGGGTATTAACTGCAGTTGAATATTCTCCGAGAGCATCTTTATCGCCGGACGCAGCTGGTGCAGTATGAACGCCCTGCTGTCTGGACATCTGCTCTCGTAGTATACTGACAGAGATAGCTAGAGATAGAAAGAGAAAGAATGATTATTAATATTATTTAACTCACTGGACCTCGTTTTAATAATACCTCATTGGTCTAGTGGTTTAAGCACCTGGACATGATCTCCTCCTTCCTTATTCCTTCCAGGAGACCTGGGTTCAATTCCCGGGTCGTGCTAACTTTGTGTCGGTTTTTTTCGAACACAGCTCTAGTTTGTAAACATCAATCTGCATTTGACAAGCGTAGCGGTGAAGCCAGTTCCTATCATTATAACGATAACTTGAATTTAAAGATTTCTGTCCAAACCGGGAGTTGAACCTGGGACTCCAGGCGCGATCGCTTTAAAGGAGCCTTTATATTTTGTGGTATAGACTTTAATTAAAAAAGTTGATATTCTTTCAGAGCTAAGAGAAAGCTTTGAGTAGTTTTAACTGTTATCCTGATTACTAACTCGATGTAATATTGCTATCGTGTTCAATCAGTTACGCTTATCTTTGACTGATCACTTTATTTTGTCCATAACATATTATGTATTACCTATAACGGAAAGACACGCGATATACTTATTTCATACTTAATAAAAAGGCTCTATGGTCTAGTAATTTACGTACCTACCTGACCATAATATCATTAAACCACTTGTTTACCACAATACTTTTTTTTCAATCAATAGTATTTCCATAATAATTAGGAGGAGCTTGATTTGGTTCCATCATTAGCCTAATATGCACAATGCACATATCATACAGCTCCGAGGTCAACGTGTCTCAAAGTGGAGCAGCGAAAGTTGTTCCAGTGTCCCACCTATTTATAATTCCACTAACACGTAGGTACGTAGCTTTGCTAAGGTCCTACTGCCAAAAACGCCTTGAGGGATTTATTATCTGTGAATTGGTAAAGTGTAATTCTTGATATGGGGATTGGGGAGTGTCGATGTGTCTAAACTATTATTTAGTATTTATAAAACAATTCATAGTTGAGTATCAAATAACATTCTAAAAAGTTTCAAAAGTTACTAATTGGTGTCTTTATAAATAATAAAACTAAAATATATTAGTCGTAAATTATTATTTTAAAAGCAGTCTTTATTACCATTTCCTAATAACCATATGGTCACACAAAACAAATGGTCTGCCTCAGAACATTTTTACACTGCATGTTTTTGTTCCGCAAGCTATGCAAATATTTCGAGCAAACATGCGCTAACACCTCTTTGTATGTTCCTGTCATTGAGTCAATGTCTCGGTCACTTAGCTACGGTAATTATTATAACGTACTCTCAAACTTTTTAAATATAATCATCAGAGGTGGACATCGGAACTTCGGAAGTTGTAAAATAAAACTTGTGTCTTTGACCACCCGGAGTGGGTAACGGGAATAAATTAAAAGCGTTTTTTTTTATATTAGTGGGTCCATGGGGGCACAAACAGTGAGTAAACAGCGGAAATAATTCTTATCAGGGTAGAGAAAGGCAAATGGATCTCATATCTTCTAAGGTACGTCTTTGTACGTATTCGGTTCTATTCGGTTTTTGAAGTAATGTTTACCGGTCAATCTTACTAATATTACAAGAACCCCGGATGCTTTCAGATGTTTTGGGACGGCAGTAATAGTTTGGGAGCCAATGACTTTAATAAATACTTAGACTTTTTGCAAAACATTTTAACATTATTTAAATTTGTCATTTTCTAGTCAAAATTTGTTCTTAACAATTATTTTATTATTGAAGAACATGGTTTTTGTAGCTTAGTAAAAATTTTGGTTAAAACAGCTTATCACTTTCTTTTTCCTAGATGCCAATTAGTGTCACAGGCAAGATTAAACTTATGATTCGAAAGCTGCCATTTTATGCGTTTAACAAGAAAAACAAGTATCCATTATTTTCCTTATATGTACGTGCAAATTATCCAATAAAAACAACATAATCTATTGTAAGGAGTATGTTGAAGTGATGAATTCAGGTAAAAAACAAGCCCATTTGATGGCTTTCTCTATCTCATTATCTAATGACAATCATTGTTGTTCAATGTATATATTTTCTTTTAATGACTGCAATCGAGAGTTCAATGCCAATGTCAAGTAGAAATGTTCATTCAATTGTTTTTTTTTACAACTGCTGAAGATCCCGAGATTGTTTCTCCGCCGTAAAGGCAAGACTGACAACGAGGGTGCTACTTCTGTTTCTCAGAAAAGTGTACAGATATTTTTATGAAACCTATAGGTTAAAAGATACTTGGAAAATTGGCTCACACAATTCGCTCAGCCAACATGAATCCTCAAAACCTATAGGTATGCCCCAAATATCAAAAAAATTTCACTGTACAAATAATAGGTAATATTTTTTTCTTAATCATACAGACCGTGCGTGGTGGCAGTAATTAGGTCTACCTAATAATGCCTTGTTTATAGTCCTTAACAAAATCATTAAATTAAATGTCCTTTAATAAGGAGTGATATATTTGAGATCAATAATTTGAGTAACGAATTTATCACAAACTTTGCCCGATTTTTTTCTTATATATAAATAACTAGGTATAATATTAATAGGCATTAGCCTATAATTTATATAATACGATAAGATCAAATTATTGATAAATTTGCTGTAAAAATAACCAGCGTTATAGCAATGCAATGGAATAATATTATCAACTTTTAAATTGCTGTGGAGCGAAAAAGAGTAGGTACTGTTCTGTTCAATAATATCAAACAAGACGTAATAGAGAAGGCATTTAGATCTGAAACGATAAAAGAAGCATAATACAGCATACATATAAACCACTTTATTACAAAAAAGTATTTGTACCGTGCGGGGATTGAACTTGCGACCTTTGGTGTAATAGCAAACTTTTCAAACACTATGGCAAATTACGAAAATGCTTCTAACACTTAAATATTTTTGTTTATAAAAATACTTATAAATCATTATGTTGACCCTGACCTAAATAGCGAAGCGGACTTCAAATATAGAAAAAAGGATAAAAATAGATTCGTTTTATTAAATTGTACCTATGTGAATTTGGAAAATACAACAATACGATGAGGTGATAATAATTGTGTCTACTAATATATATGGATGAATTATTGTTACAAGTGAATCAAAGTGAGAAGTCCAATAAGTATTCTAATGTAATGTCTTAGCCTTACATATAGGCCTTTAACATAGGAATTAAGTCAATGTCACATCACAATAACGTTTACATTATTTCGCGTGCAAAATCTGAAACGTGTGTTTCTATGATATTGAAGAGATTTTGACTTTTCAATTTTTTTTATTGTTTTATAGTTTTTAAAACAGAAATTTAAAAAAACCTCCCACGAATAAAATTAAGTTTCATGAGAATTTACAAGAATATTGAAATATCAAAAAAATACCTTTTGTGGCACATAACCCGTTGCGAATGAATTTACCGCCAAAACAACAATCACAAATAAAAAGTTTTTAATCTGCGACATAATGTTCACTTTTTAAACCACAGCACTAGCACTTAGGAAAGTTCCACTTTAAAAATAAGGAGAGGTTACATGAAAACAAATATATTTGTTATTTTTTATATATATTTAGAACAGTGTTCTGCGGCCGAGAGGTGGGTGCTAACTGTCTGATACATTTGTGTAAACATGCGTGAATGGTGTAATTACTATACGGCGGGCGAACGCCTGGCCAGTTTCGCTATTAGTGACGTATCTATTGTAAATAAGTCACGGGCTTGTTTATTGACGTGAAAAGAATATGTTTCAAAAATTTATTTTCACGCTAGTCTCGATGGTCAAGTGGTTTAAGTACCTAGCCTTGAGGGTTCCTGGGTTCAAGTCCTAGGTTGAGCAACATATTTTGTGTCTGATTTTCCGAACACAGTGTTTGTGATCACCAATCCACATTAGGTACCTAAGCGTGGTGGTTAATCCAGTACCCGTTACTGTGACGATGGTTTCATTGACCTATGACTTACAGTTGGATATCAGCTAAGCTGATATTTTTTATCTTTGTGGTTGAGAAATTTAGTTCCAATTCTCAAGTATTTACCCAGGACCAGCCGAACCCAGGACCAGCAGGCACTGTCGTTGCATTAAACAACCATCTACTACTATCTTCTTCCCTTTCAAGATAATGACACCTACGTTGTAGGAAAAGTAGTGATTAGGTAATGTAGTTCGCTATGCTATGCGCTAACCTAATTATACTGGAAACCAATATTTTACGGAGTGTCATTAACTAACGTTTTTTTACAAATGACCAATGCGACCAGTGTAGCTTAGCCGCAATAATGCATTTTAACACGCATGTCATTTTCTTATCTGCATTACGTTTAAATAGGACAAGGTCTTAAATTTTCCTGCCAATGGTAGTGTTTTTTTTTTTTATTGAAATATTAAGATAGCGCTGATTAGACTTACCAGTTGCTGACCTGTTTCCAAAACATACATGATACAACTGTTTGCTTCTGTTACAATACGAGTAGGTATAGGCCACATATAGGAGTTACGTTAACGTACGAGCGAAGATAATAATCTCCCATGAATAAAATTCAACAAGTTAGTAGCGGGTGCACTTTTTTCTTAATAGGTATAATTAAAAGTTTTATTGGTTGAAATTGCTTGCTTTAAGATTAACAGAATATCAATATCCCGTGATTCCTTTTGAACAAGATGATACTCGACTTTCAGTAACGAGAAAATGTCCCAAAGTTACATTTATATTTTAGTACCTATCAAAGTTCTTTAAATTGTCTCTTGACATTATCATTCTGCAATCCAAGCATTTAACAAGGCGTTTGTTATTGAGGATAGTATTCGGGAATCTCCCATCATAAAACCATTGTCATCGACCATCGTTATCACCACGTATTACAGAGTAAAGCCTCAAGACGTCCGTCTTGTTCGGTCGTCCCTATTCGGATTTGGGCATGTGCCCGGTGCTATTTAGCGGGACGAAGTAATCCTCGGTCCTTCACGGCCACAGGTCTGTGGTTACGGTGCATTATCACATTTTCTTTCAGAATGGAGAAAGGTATCAGAGTGTTTAAGGCTTCTGAAAAGGCCTACTAAGACGATCCCATCTTGGCGGCAGAATACAAGACCAATTGCTTGCTATGTCCTCCAAAGTCGCGAAGGAATATCGAGCCATTTGAAGCCAAACTTTGATGCACCTCTGATCAATCTTTGATGATATCAATATATCATGGTTATCTGACAGTATAGAGTGTAAGCCAATCCGAATGTTACGATAAATATCCAATATGGCTGAATGAGGTACACTGCATACATTATTAACATTATAACAACGATGAAATAAACAATTTCCATTTAATTTTGGTGGACATTTTGCTGGTTTTTTGTGTTTGTTGACAAAACTGTAGGTGTCATAATCGATAAGTTATTGTTTTGACAGGTTGATTAGCTTATCTGCAATCATGCATAGATATAGTATATAAAAAAGGTTTGTCTGTGATAGATTAACTATAGAGTTTTCATTGTATCGTGGACATGTCGTGGACATAAAATGTAAGAGACAAACCATAACAGAATATTGAAGAGACAAACCAATGATTTATTTAAAAATATAGATGGGTCATCAGAATAAAATTCATAGGATTATGCATGCATGTCAATTATCCTGAATCGAAATTAGTTTGGGTAGAGCCACGTCAAGCTTTAAAGTCGCTCAGCGGGCTATGGAAAGAGCTATGTAGTATAAGCGAGTAGTTCGTAGCGAGTTAATATGTCTAAATCTTGATAAATTTATCATGAATAAGTATTTAGTTTGTACAAAAAAACGCACAGATGCTGCTTAAAAATTTAGTTCTACATTCATCTATATTATAAAAGGAAAGATTTGATTGTTTGTTTGTTAGAATTGAATAGGCTCCGAAACTACTGAGCCGATTTGAATAATTCTTTCACTGTTGGATAGCTACACTATCCCCGGTGAACAAAGGGTACTTTTGATCCCGGAAATTTGGGGGAAAGAGGGGAATATTTCAGAAAAGACTGCGGAGGCGACCGCTAGTTGGAAATAAAGCTAAAGCTGTTGTTTTTAGCATTTATTTTTCTAACCGGTACGAGTATAACTTAAACATTTCGGAATTATGCTTATAGAAATATCACAAAAGGTATTCAGCTTACTCCATCAATACTAGTAAAACTACCAAAAACAATCTTTGTCGTCATCCTTAATTGAATTATTAATTTGAATTACTCATATCCTATGCTATCTTCTAAGCATATTCTTCATTTCCAATCTTTTATTCTTTGCCACATACTGATCAACGGCGGAACACAAAGCTCTGCCTGATCCCGTATGAGAATTCTCCGTTTGATAAAACCCCTTTATGGCGGCGTACTCTTCAGGCGCGTTTGTGGGAAGGTGGGCGATTAGGCGGTGGTAGTAGTTCCTAACGTCCTCTTCTAAATGTTCCACATGGCTCGATAGTCGCACAGATTGTGGTCTGTAGTTGTCTCTTGCTTCTGTGCGAAAGGCGCTGTAAAGATAATATTTACATAATTCAGCAGACAATCTTTACGATTAACTATGCAAAAAATATTATAATGCATGAATGAGTGCCCAAACACAGGTGATTTCTATATTCCTCCACTATTATAACATTGGCGGCTTGGGAGCAAAGTGCCACGGGCCACGACTAACAAGAGATCAGGTGCTCAGGATAACGTCTACTTCCAGACCCCCTGCAACGAGTATTTCCTAAAAAAAAACCAACAAATTGGTCCGACTCGGGATTTGAACCCAGGACCGAACGTACCTACCTATCTACTAGACACTCAAGAATCAATTAAGAATCAAATTTATTTATTCAATTTAGGCATTTATACAAGCACATAATGAACGTCAAAATTTGTACTACGGAGGCAGTTAAAACCAACCGAAGTAATAAAATGTGTAATATTACCCGGGTACCCATTGATGCTGGTTGTGCGTCCGTATCTCCCTAAAGTCTTCCTTAAACTTCTCCCGATCGTACATCGACTTCGGCCTGCTGATGGGGAGGTTCCAACTCTTCGGTTTTGGTGTTCTGACCTTTGAAAAAATGTTCGTAAATATTAGACACATCCATTATGGTGTCTCGACATCAACGAAAAGCGGCGCAAAAATAATATATAAAAACCTTTATCGATACTGAGTCAATCGATATTCCGTACATGACGTCAGTGACCATCAGTGACATACTTTGATTCCAAGAAGCTCGTGAAATATTACATAAGTGTGAGGTAGTTATTTTTTTGCTAGGCTCTAAAAATGAAACTGATTAGTGAAAATTATCTCTTTCGTGTCATCGTAAAGTTGGACCTCTGAGAAAAATTGGATCACCAACCACAAACGAAACAAAATATGGCAAAATTACTAGAACCAGTGATATTTTCAACAACTACGTCTTTTGAGATCTGTGCTGAGCTTCAAACTGACGATGACGTTATCTAACAGAACATTATCCCGAACTTGATCGGTGGTGTAGTTTGCTCTTAGTTTAAAATATCTATAAGTGGCAGTAGGTATAACGCACTTACCCACGGTTCTTTAGAAAGTGTGTAATAAGTGATTATATCCTTGGAAGCAGACTGTTTACTGAGCTGGTCTGCGGTGAAGGGCCGGTGGTGAAGTCGGTTGGTGCTCAGGTAAGGGTCCAGGAGTTTCTCGAAGCCGTCGTGGGTTGTATCCAGAGGGGGGAGGTCTTTGTGCCAGCTTGGTTCTATTTCATACTGTAAAAGGTAGAAGGGAGTAGATATGACTTAAATATTTAATAAAATATAAGTGAAGAAGAAAACGTCATGTTATACTCGTAGGACAGATCAATTATCACTAGTTTACATAACAGCGGTGAATTGCCTTTATTAATATTTATTATCATCCACCTGTATATAATTATATTTTTTTATCATTATCAGTAAATTAATAGTGAAAGTAAGCCTAGGAAAGAAAGGCAAAGTTACCTGTTTGCATACGAGAACTGTAACTTGTTTGAGCTGGTTAAGAAACTTTCTAGTAATTAGTATAGTTGACAAGATTTTGTCAAAGCACTGAGAACTTGATAGCATTATATTTAATGCTTTCCAACCTTTGACGTGGCTCTGTAATTAGGTAGCCATTTACTGCATGTTGTTTCTAAGTTTTCTAGTGCTTTTAAAGTTTTAAACTTGTCTTTGTAATTATACGGCGGACTGGTATATTTTCTATGTCTGTAGAGACCATACAAACTTATTTTATGTTTTTTAATTAATGGCCTCTATCCCGCGCCTGTTTGCGGCGCGGTGATTCTGCCAATGTCAAGTGAGTTGGGAGTTTCTAATTGCGTTAAAACATTGGTGTTAAGATGTTTTAACGCTTCATGGAAACACTGGAGGATACTCTCAAGATCACGGGGGAATGGACGCCATTGCGGTAAGAGCGTCTCATCTACCGATGAGACACACTACACGCAATACCCGTCCATTCAGTCAATTTGTTTCAATCTTCTTTTTTATGACACTTCGTTACACTTTACTGAATGAAAATCACACCACTTTTCAACACCAAACTGCACTAGATCACAAATAAAAAGATTTAAAACTAAAAGACGCGTGGACCCATCACCTACCCTCCAGCGAATCATACAAACTTATCCGCTGTATTCATTACTAAGATTGACACACAAATGGTTTGCGGGTAGACAGCTTAAAATAAAAGGGAAAATGAACATCTTTTTGCGAACAAGTCCGTTGCCCTAAATTCAACAAAAGCGGGCTAATGATCGATTTAGATCTTGAAACGTAAATAAAAGTACTTAACTTATACTTACTGGATCAGGCGGCAGGCTGGCTGGATGCTTGAACTGGTCCTTGTCGGTCACTAATCTGGATGCTGTGGTGGGAGGTGTGTATGATCTTTTCATCTCGGAGGACGCGTGCGCCGAACATTGTGGGACCCTTTCTGCAATCTTTATTTATTTATGCATACTTAGGTACTTAAAAAAAAAACAAATAAAACTGGATTATTAAGAAATAATTAAAAGTCTTCTGTTGTTTAGCTTAGTTATAGAGGAAAGTTAGCTTAATTTTATTTAATGAAACGATAATTGACGCCATAACAATAGTATGGTCAAAAGTTACCGTAAAAAGAGGCCAGAGATAATATGGAAACTGGCTGGCTGGAAGACTCTGATATCGAGTTTCTTGCCGGTGCTTTTTAATATTATAGATATCAACATTTCGAAGCCCTTGGTAAAGTCAATCTGTATAATTGATAGTTCATAAGTGCAACTTCGAACTCTAGATTAATAAAGGGTAACTATTTTGATTTTGGGGCACTCACTCGTCTAGGTTGAGGGTAGACGTACTGGTTCTGAGTGCAGGCCGTGTGTTTGTTGAACCGCTTCGTGTCGGGCGCTTTGTACCCGAAATCCTTCGTGCTCTGCGACTTGGTCAGCTCCTTCGTGACGTTGTAGTCTCGCATGTATTCCTTTATTTCTTCCAGGGGTGTTTTCTGTTTCGATAAATGATTTACAGTCTGCACGGTGGTTACTTTAATCACTGTTCCAAGGTGGTACGAAAAGGCGGCAATGTATGCTTGAAAGTACGATCGCGGTCTCCCGCGCGTGATCACTTTTGGAAAAATATACCGTTCACGCGCATCGTGACTTCTTAGGAGCGGCGCTTGTAAACGTGAAAATACTGCACAGGATTTTAGCCTTAATCCATCTAGCCCCGGAAAACCAGACACAATAGAAAATCTATTGTTTACGCGACACCCGGCTTTCGGTCGGGTGTTTAAGAGTTAAGGGTGATCACGCACGGGTGTCCTCGATAGTACCTACATGTAAAAATGTCCCTTCGCCTCCGTGGCGTGGAATAGTACCTACCCAACCCTACAAGGGTCATAGAATTCGAAAGTAGTGGGTCTGATTAATGGTGGGACTTCTTCAGGGTCCGACTGAGCTACCACCACCGTAAAATCGCCCTGGTAACGTTGGCTGTATTCCAGCAATATTGACTGGATATCAGAACACTTGAAATAAATATCTCTCTCTCTGGAAATGAAAAGTTCGATCACAGGAGATCACAGGAGCCTACATAGTTAAGCGATCCTTCCATGGGAAATACTTAGAATGGAATAGGCCGTAGGTGGCGCTTACCATCAGGTGCCGTATGCGCCAGCAGGACGGAGGTGCGGGGGCACCACCTCCTGCTTTACACCGGTCACCACCTCCGTCGGATAGGATTAGTCGGGTGTTCCCAGGTATTCTCATAAGCCCCCCAACAGGGGGGCATGTAGGTCTCGCTACGTGACGCGCGCATGCGCCTTGGCATAATGGAAGTGAAGGCTTTTGCCGGATGCCCATTACACCCCCACTCACGGCGCTATGGGAACACCGGGTAGGTTTTTAGTGGGTAGAGGTCAGATTGCCCGAGTCCCACATAATCGCATTTTCCTCCCAACAAAAAAAAAAAAGGTGCCGTCTGCGAGCAGAAGTGACAAAAAAACTTACTTGACTTAACAAAACCTCTGGTTGACTTCTCCATTCTCTCCCTATAGTTTCACTAGACAGGCCGGTTTCAGGGAACTTTCGGACCGGGTAAGCCACTCGTACGGGGTCCCACGTCGGGGTGGGTACCCGTTTAGGGTAATCAGCTTGCACGTCCATTTAGAGGATAGACCTAATAACTAGTATAAACTTGTGTTAACAGAACTTAGTTGTCAATAGTTTTAGTTTCTATGGTGATAGTTTGTTCGATTTATGATCCTCGTGGATTTAATATACCTACATAGGTATACTTATAATTTATGTATACGAGTTACTGTTTGAGTTGAGGGGTCATAGTAGTAAGTCAAGTAAAAAGTTATTGCGCGAAGGGCGGAATGTCTCGGCTTTAAATTTTAATACAGTTAGACAGATTTTTGATTAACAACGTTTAAAGCAGGTGGCTTACCAGCGCATATCCTACAACTTGTGTAACTAAATAAAATAAAATCTACTCAGTATTAAATATTTAATCTTTCAGAAATAAATATGTAAGTAAGTAGTCCGTTTGTCGTCGTGTAGGTACTTATATTTTAAACACGATAAAAGCAGCATGAAAGTAGATAAGTACTTAGGTATGTAGTTGAATCCGTTTTCTAAAGCGACCCAAATTGAAACCGTGGGATCTCTTGCGAAATGACATTTTTAAGAACTCAATTAAGCAAAATTTATCTTTAGTAGATTACTTCCTGATAGGAAATTGGTTATAATTAAGAAGGATATATTATGGATATAACTTTAAGTACAGTGAAATTGTCCTGGTTATATTTGGACGAGGGTCAATGACCCCAGCCAAATATTATAAACCTTATATACAAACCAATAGGTACTGGCTCGTTAGCGTAATGTGTCTGCCTTCAATATTTAAAAAAGGCTTAAGTACCTATCTGTTGAGTTTCTTGCGGCGTCTTTTCTCAAACGGTCAGTTACGTCGAGGCGCTGCGCGCTGGTAGTGTAACAAAAAATATCAAAATCAAAGTATTCTTTACTCATGTAAGCCTCAGAAATGCACTTATGAATCGTCAATTATCCCTTTCATAGTGACACTACCACCGGATTCGGAATGTTGTTATCTAACGAGATGAACCAGCAAGAAACCTAGAAACTCGCTAGTTAGAGCCTATTCACACGTAGACGAATCGTTTTTTTTCGCGTATCGTTTTTTTTCACGTTTCATGTTTTTTTTTATGGAAGCAATGCTTTTTAAATACCTATGTTCACACGCTTCACGAATCGTGAAAAATGACGGATACGCATACGTGTTTTAAAAATCACGATTCGTTAAAAATCACTTATCGGCTTTTAAAAAGCTATTGAAAATATTTTGCCGAATCGTGAAAAAACAGGATTCCGTATTCAATGTGAACATCTATCCGTCAAGGCGTATCGTGTTTTTTAACGAATCGACAAAGACATATCACGTGTGAATGAAGCCTTACTCGTTGGAATCGCCAAAGTTTTACAATAATTATATCAATACAATCTGTATTCAAGGGCGTCGCCGCTTATGATTAAGGGGGGGGGCAATGGGGCAATATTATTTAGGAGAAAAAATATGAACGCCGAGAGCATGAAGCCGCTTCATGCTCTCGGCGTTCAGAAGCGTTACCGATTTGAGGCTAGCTACATTTGATCTCTAGGGGGGGCAACTGCCCCCCCTTGGCGACGCCCATGTCTGTATTACTCTATATTTGCCATGTTATACAGTTTTCTGTAATAAAAACAAAAAAAGAAAATACAAATTGGAATATCTGACCATCATAAAGAAATTACTTTGTAAATCGAATTGTAAAATAGTTATTTATGTGGCTGTTGCATAATGAGGGTCATTAAAATACGAATGTGGTTTCATGAAACGAACGAAGTGAGTTTCATAAAAGGATCACATGAGTATTTTAATGCCTAATTATGTACAGTCACATACCTACATAACTTTATCTTCATTCATTGTAGGTCAATTTGAATAAAATACATTTTAAGAAGACGTTCGTTTGAACGTAATTAAGGTATCGGTTACCGATACTAAAATGTAAACATTAAGATGCAGCCACAGCTGATACTCATAATATCTAAATATAGGGCGTTTGCTCATCGATCCTGACTATAAAACGTTCGAAATTAGAACGTAATTAAACCACTCAACGCCGAACCGGCACTCGGGTGCCGCATAACAATAGATTTTCTATTGTGTCTAGTAATCCGGGGCTAGAAGGATTAAGGTATCGGTTATCGATACTAAAATGTAAACACTAAGATGCAGCCACAGATACTCATATCTAAATATAGGGCGTTTGCTCATCGATCCTGACTATAAAATAGTCATATTAGGGTATGGATGTAGATAAAAACTATTTCATTTCTATTACAGAAGACTGACGAAGGACTAGTACCTATCTATGTTACAATAATAATTGTGGTTTGTATGGTGAATGAGAGTTTCGAAAACTCGAACACTGTCCCTAAATTCTTTCCGATACCATGTGGCCTTCCCCCATTCCCACCATATTCTCGAAAAGATTATGGTGACTCTCCCAGTCGCTGGTGTCTTTGAGCGTATTCGTATAATTACTTTTCTTTTTAATTTTATCAGCGCTTTGTTCTGATCTCTTTGGTGAACCAGTCATAGATTTTAGCTACATATTCAAAACCATTATGGAAACGTCACCTTACCGAATCATCGTATCGTAAATATATTTTTCAATGTTATCAAAATAATATTACTGTTAGGTATTTTACACAATAAAACAATATAGTTCCGTTTGGTAAAAATTCCTTTACTTCTTCACAAATGACTGAAAATGTTATCAAAACACAATATACGTGTTATATAACTAACGTTAACATACAAGACTGCAATAAATACAAGATTGCGGTTTCCCGCCATACATATTCAGATACGCAGTTCCACAAATACTGCATTGCATGTACACACTCTTAAAAACTTATTTTAATACTAAGTATAAAACAGTTATTATGTTCAAAGTTTCATAAAATTTCAAAGGTTATTTTAAAGTATTAATAATATTAAAAAACAAAATAAACAATTTATTCATGCAATGCAGTTATTTATAGACACTTAGTTTCACCTCATATTGCCACAGATTAAAACTTCTTCCCATTTATTCAGGAAGTCGGGTTCACAGATAACTACAAAAATATTGTCTGTGGAAAATAAGGCAAGTTCAATCTGAATACGTTACAGTGAGTAATTTTTAGCGAATAACTATTTAATATTTTTGGTAGGATGTGTCATAGAAAAGCTAATTTCATTGCTTCAAAAGATATCATAGTTAAGTTATTGGCTCCGAATACGTTTAGCATGATTATGTCTCAGTAATAAAAACGATAGCTACCGATTTGCATTTTTTGGATTTAATTTTTCTGACAATAACATAGACAGTGATTAAATGTTGAGGTTTAATAAGGTATATTCCTAAAAATATTAGTAATTAAAATATTTTTGATATACATACCAGTTCTCTCAATAAAATTACTTACTCTAATTCAAAATTAAAGGAAGAATTGGAAACAAGTTAGCTTAATCTAAAATATATATTGATTGAATTTTTTGGCGGGTGATTCGTCAAAATGGTAAAATGGCGGACTGTTTTAGTTTCTTACTTTGACACTAGGGGCGGTGATAGCGGGGACTTTATGAGCAAGTGCGAATACCTACATATCGGCCTACTAAAGAATAGTAATTTTGTAAAATTCCCTAAAAATTACTCACCATTTCACAAATATCGTGTTAAATAGTTTCCTTAACGTTACATATAAATAAATTATACTAAGAAACGCCTCTACGAATATACAAAATCAATACAATGTAAAATCCTTACTTTACTAATACGAATTACATCACAGTTCATAAAAAGTTAGTTTAAAAGAGTTAAAAATACCGATACTTCAAAAGTAAAACACTTTAGTACTACAAGAATTTAGTAGAACGACTAAAATTTGAACTAAAAAACAACGATTTGGTGATTTTGTTAAGTGTACACATCGAAATTTAGGAACATACATAGGTACACTCGAAAAAAAACTACCTTTTCAAGGCAGTAGATTTAGAATTAAATCTACGCGAAATAAAATAATAACGCACTGTCTTGAGTTCATCAAAAAGCATAGACTCGAATAAAAGATACACACCTTATATAAATGTACAAAAGTGGGTGCAGTGACCCTAACTCAAGATTCAGTCGGATAAAACATCAGGTAGGTACTTACTAACTAGTTATTGAGTAAAAAAGCTACGTTTTACATTAGACTGAGGTTGATTAGCGATGCGTCGAAAATACTGCTTATAAGCGATGTACTTATTATTACGGTAAGCTAAGAAAGAATTAAGGCGCGTGTACACATAGCGAGGATCATTTGGCAATTACCATAATAAATATATTATTATGAAAAAGACACTTGATTTAGAATATTTGTATACGACTTCTGTAGTCCTTCTGGCAACTATTTTAATGATGTAATAGGTCCATTGAGGTACACTTTACCTAATAACAATTTACAAGTGTCAATCAATTTTTTAAGACAAAAAAGAGTAGCAGCACTTAATTTTTTCTCTTTCGCACACGGAACGCTTTCATCCTCACCGATCCATGTTTGTCTCTAAGTTAAACTTATATTCCAATATTAAAGCCCATAAAATATGAAAACATGTAAATAAAATCACGATTAATGTAAAACAGTAATTGAAAGAACCAATTCTACCACACATTTTTTACCACTCTCTCGGGGAAATATGTTTGTAGGTAGGCTTAAAACCAACTTAACCCTATTAATACTTGCATGCGTTCCTAATCTTCGCAATGTGTACACGTGCCTTTATTAAAATCAATTGCGTAATATCGTAGAAAATATCACTTTATTATGTTTACGTGATAAAAATATAGATTTCCGTCATTATCCACCATCACTTAAGTTCCTACTGAGCATAGTTGACAACCATTCCTTGATTCCTTGACGTTTGAAGCCTGACCAAATATATGAAACCTCCCGTAATCTTGTATAATTATTTTATTATATAGGTTGATTTCATTTTATTTTGTTCTTTGACGAGCTGAAAATACGGTTCGATTCCTACATGTTCTACGTTTCATAACTTTCTGGTCAGGCTGTAAATATAAAATTTAGTAAAAAATTGTTAAGAGATTACCGCCCTTATTGCGTATGAAAATAGTTTTAAGGGTAGGAGAGAAGGGCCTGCTGTGGCCACGCGATTTTGGCGTCTATTCTCTTGTACGCAAGAATGAAGTTTTGACCGCTTTTCTCCGACATCACCTCTTGTGGGCAGTCGTTTTCGTTCAACATTGTTTCTGTAACAATAAAAATAACATAAATATAAGTAAGGCAAGCCCACCTTATTTTAACCGGTTACCGTGACATTAAGTGACCGGTTAAGTAACCGGAAAGCGTCGCTCGATATGCTGCCACTCTGAAGGTTCTTCTTAGATTGGCTTTTTTTTGTACAAGAAATACTAATCTCTGTTAGTTATCGATGTAAAACACCCCGCGCTTCGAAAAGAACGTTAAGCCGTTGGTCCTATGCCTGATCTATTTTCGGTCGTGTCAGATTGCTGTTCCAATCGTGTTGTAATAGTTAGGAAATAGAGAGAGTCGACCTATATTTTTTAAGATGGGTAATGCCTTTACGCGTACTCTTCGCCTCGTCCAGCAGCGCCACGCTGTAGGCTCGGATCAAGCTAACAACTTGATCATTACTCACCCTGTCCGTCATGCAGTGCGAACAGCGCGTAGTCCTGCGGGTTGGTGATGGCGGCGGCGTGCGCCAGCGCGCGGCAGAGGTCGCGCGCGCGCGCGCCGGGCCGGCACGGCAGCGCCACGCGCCGGATCGACCCGCGGCACTCGTCCGGCAGTGCCACGCGGACGACTGCCGCGCCGCTGCCACCGCTGCTGCACTCGGAAGAGCCACGGCGCCACTGCTGAAAGATGACGATACGTTTTATCAATTACAGACCGACAAACTTATCTGTTCCAATGGCCAAAATTGGAACTACGTGAAATGCAATGCAAAAACGATATTTAATGACAGTTCTGAATAGACAGTAGCGACGCCGCTACCGGAACAGATAAGTTTGTCGGTCTCTATGTCATGTATTGAGCGCAAGAAAAGGTTGTTCCAGTAGCAGGACGATGCGGCAGGGGGCACATAAATTACCGCGCTGTTAAGGTATTATACCGATGTAAGTATAAGTCTCTCAATCAATCATTAGGTACGATTAATCAACGACGCAGGATATACGAGTATTACGAGTATAGTGCACATGTGATTGCGCAAGCGCATGTAGGTACGCCCCTATTCCCCCACTCTCATACCAGAGTGGGACAGCAGTCTGATACGACCGAAGAGTTATTGCGCAAGACCACGGCTTGATGTGGTTTTCAAAGTACAAGGTTTTTTTAGCCCGTTTGGCGCACACCAGCCTGGGTTGCTACGGTTATCTATCACTCGGGAGACACTAAAGAACTTACGGGTGTAGCGCTATCCGGGCCAGATTCCGGCGCGAGTCTCTTCAGCACCGCCACGGCGGAGAACAGCGCGGTGAGGTAGTATCCACCCTCCCCCGCCAGGAGAGCGGCGGGGAGGAGCCCTGACATCAGCTCGGCTTCCAACTCGGCGCAGACCAGTCGGCAGCGAGCTACCGTCCACGCGAGGACTGGGAGTAAGTCGTCAGCGCCTAGTGCTCTCTCGCCTCGGATCTTATGAAAAAGAAACAAAGTTTAGAGTAAGCATTATTAGGGGAAAGTTGGGTCGGGTCAATAGCCACAACGCTGGCACACCGGCTCGTCCCAATCGGGTGTGAAGGGGGACCGGAATTTAGTAGGTAGTGGACCAGGTCTAGCTAGACTGCGGTTTTGATGCATAAACGCATTCTCGTCAAAAAAAAGGGGAGAGTTGGGTAGATACGAACACCTAGCTAAGAATGCTATTAAATATTCTGTTTGAAAATTGAATCATATTATTTGCTTATCGCTTTAGGGATGGCGATCTGAGATCGATTAATCGAAGAATCGATTTTTTGAGCCAAAAAGATCGATTTTTTAAATCGATATGTAGTACTGAATCGATTCAGTGAATCGATATTTCACCCTTGAAAATCGACATTCGATTTTATTTTATGTTTTGGTATAAACCAAAAAAGTATTTACAATTAATTTAATGTAAGTACGCGTATTATAAGAGTGCTGCCGGTTAAAGGATTATTCGAAAACTCGCGAAATGGCTGAATGTTTGGTTCCTGCGCCTTTCTTTAAGTAACGTTTGTGATCTTTGACTTTTGTCTGTATCTGTGACTGACATTTCTTCATCTTAGTTCATCTTATAGACCGACAAACTCATCTGTTCCGGTGGCGGCGTCGCTACTGTCTATTTAGAACTGTCATTAAATATCGTTTTTGCACATAGATTTAGTATATTTTGCATTGCATTTCACGTAGTTCCGATTTTGGCCACCGGAACAGATAAGTTTGTAGGTCTCTACTTCATTGAGTTGCGTCTTCATTAGAGGTTGGATATTCGGATGCATAATTATTGGCTACTTCCCATTTGGTAAACCTCAAACTGTACCTACTAAAAAGTTGCGTTTGGTAAACATTTTTATTTCTTCATACATTTAGTCCCATATCGAAAACTAACCAAATGGTGTTAAATGTATGAAGAAATAAAAATGTTTACCAAACGCAACTTTTTAGTAGGTACAGTTTGAGGTTTACCAAATGGGAAGTAGCCTAATTATTTACCTAAAGTTCATTTTTGCTACAATATTATGGAAGTGCCTTCTTAAAAAATATTTTTTCCTTATTAATCCCGCGATTCCGGGAAATTAGTACATGCGAAGATTCGACTAGATAGTCGATATCACGGTGGGAATTGACGTCTTTAGCATGGTGGCATTTTTTTTACCGAATTCAAAAAGGAGGAGGTAATATATCCGATTGGATGTATTTTTGACGTGACAACGTCTTATAAATTGGTTTGCCGGGTGACACTTCAAGAAACTGCGTTACGCTCCGCTCACGTTATGCGCTCACAATGAGAGCGAGTGAGAGGCACGCGTCCCGCCTAAGAGCGAGAGAGACAGACATAAAAAGTCGTTGTCACGTAAAACTTTCGCCCGTATACCGACTTTTTTTATATATGCCCGGCCGGCCATTTCTCCGTCATTTGTGAATTCGTATGATAAAAATGTTTTGAAAATTCAAGAAAAAATATGAGGCAATCTTTATTTATGTTATAAAAAAATTAATTTGTCAAATCCAAAACCCCCAAATTTTTTTGATACAAAAGTTCACTCCATATTAGCACCTTAAAATAAGTAAATATAGCTACACCCGATTTGATTCAATAATAAAAAACTAAATTTGTCGATCGAGTCGATTTTATCGATACAAAAATGCTTTCCATGTTATGACAATACCTCAATTTGAGGTAAACATGCATCCGAATATCCGATCTTTATTTATAATACATTATAAATCAACTTGAAAAAAAGATCGATTTTTCAGAAATCGATCTTTTTGGTCTCGATTTTTTGTGGATCGATTCTTTGGGTCACGATTCGAATCGATTCAAAAAATCGATTTTTTTCGGAAAGAATCGCCATCCCTATATCGCTTACACTGTCTTGAGATTCGATGGTTTTTATTATATATAATAAAACCATTTATTAGACCAAAATCTAAAACCCTTGATGTTTGGCATGATCCGACGTATGTTAGGTAAAATAATATATTCTTTTTTGTTCCATAGTATGTAAAATATCATTGAAATTAAGACCAACTAGATCGACTGTAACAGTAACGTAGTATAGTAGACTGGTGCTTAGTCATTTTTTGAGTTTGACGCAAAGAATACCTATAAGTTTGGAGTAAACGGCGTAAACTATTACTTTGATAAAACGATTTGTTAACCAGAAAAGAATGTTCTATTTGTAAACACTGATAATAATTGATCCGGAATCCTAAATTTAATTGTTCACTAATGGGTCACACAGTTCGTAATTAAATCATTTATTTATCTCGTGATTTTCATTTAGACAGGGCAGTTTAACATTAGAATTAGTAAACAAAAGTATCGATATTTAGGCGCCATTTCAACAAACATTGTCTCGAACCAATTGATAAAGGTTTTGTTTGTATACAACTTAAGTATTTAAAGGATAATTAGTAAAAATTATGGGTCAAAAATAGAAAGGCACGTTTCCTTTCAATGTTCAATGCAAATTAGGTAATCGTTTTACCTATAAGCTAAGTCGCGTTAATCCCCATAACGTCATTATAAAACAATGAATTTTTAGAGGTAGGTATAGGTAATTAAGAACCTATTAACCTATATTATTATGCTTTGTTTAATTATAAGTAATGGTTATAAATCGTTAATCTTTGGAAGTATAGAAGTAGAAGGCCCGAACCTTTCTCTTCCTATCCCGTCATTTTCCCCCTACCTCCATATTCCTTTGAAAGCGGATAACGCTTTTTAGACCTAGTCCCATGTGTCTATAGACGACTACGTCCTTTCATAAAAAAAATTAATGTATACTTACAGCATTGAACATGACAGATATGGCAGCTAGAAGATTCTCAAGTTTGTCCAACGGAGAGTCAGCCTCTTGCATTTTTAGGAAATGTTTTGAGATCACTGCAAGGACAGCGGCTGACGGTACTTTCGTGGATTCCTGCAGAACAATAACGAAGAAGAATAAATAAAGCCCGCTCGCTAGCAGCGTGTAGAGGCGCGCGGTACGAGCTTTTTGTGTGTGTGTGTGTGTACGGTCAACAGCACACCACGGTTAACAGTTGCAGTTCGATAATAACACTTATGCCCCCGACATAAGAGTGGTACAAAGTCGAAAGTGTTACGTCTGACGTGCTTTTGACTGTACCTTGACGCCGAGCTGCAACGGCGTGGCGTGGTGAGCGCGCTCGATGGCGGCGTGCAGGCGGCGCACGTCGGGCGCGTGCCAGCTCGCTAGCAGCGTGTAGAGGCGCGCGCGCAGCGGTCGCACGACCAGCCGGTGCATCACGCCCTCCAGGATTGCGTCGATGTTTAAGAACTCCGTTGGCTTCAGCTGCGATTACAATGAAATGATTTACTTTGTGAACGGCAAGTGCACGTGCCCACGGTGCATAACGGCGTTGACCGCGAAGATAGCTAATCATTGAGCGCACTAACGTAGATCTGATTCATGGTTCGAGATCTCGTGAAAATGAAAAATTATTAAATTAAACCAGAAAAACATACTCGAACTAATAAATCGTGTATCTCTATCAGTCATTTCAAAATAAGTATATTATTAACTATTATTATTGTAAAAATTCAGACTTCTTATAATGATGTAAAAATAAATCTATTTTTACCTTAAGTCTTTCTTTCTCAACTTCTTTCTCGAACTCCCTCTCACCGTGCTTCACGAGGTAATTCTTCATCCCAGACATAAACTGGCGCATATTTCGCATCATAACCTATGAAAAGAATGAGAAAACCGTGTGAGATTTGCGGGTACGCTTAAGTCTCGAGTGCAACACACGACCACAGATCTAGCTACCCTGCTGCTTTAAACACGTGTCTAAACACTTTCTGCTCCGAAAAAAAGGGTAACCGTACCTGCGGGCAAGTCTCCTTAGAGTCAAGAGTACAGGCGATGAAGTTGTCAATATTCTGCGCGAAGGTGGTGCTCTTGTCTTGCGCGAGGTGCAGCGCGTACGCTCGCAGGGCTGCGCCCGCGCCTCTAGCGCCGCGCCCTCCGCGAAGCGCGCGGACTCGACCTGCCGCTGTGGCAGAAAGATAGGTTAGATTTATTTAGATGACTGTTTTGTGTTGAAACGCCTCGATGGTCTAGTGGTTTAAGTACTGGACCGAGATCTTGGGGTCCGGGGTTCAATTCCCGGGTCGAGCTAACTTTGTGTCGGTTTTTCCGGACATTGCTCGGGTTTGTGATCGCCAATCTGCATTTGGCAAGCGTGGTGATTAAGCCAGTACCCATTATTGTAACGATAACTTGATTTCAAGGATGGAGGCCTTTGCCCTCCAGTGATACTTTTGTGTTGAGAAGGCGGATGATACAGAAGAGGCCGCGGATTAGATCCCCGCACGGTATTTAAACATTTTTTGTGCATGAATTTATATGCCTGTTTGTGCCGGCCTAAGTATTTCTTTATGTATGTATTTACGAAAAATAATCTAGTTACGCATCTATGTAGTTACGTTACAAGGTTTGCTTAACTTTAGGCTAGACGGCGGTGTATGAATAATGTTTAGGGATATTAAGTAATTTGATTTAAAAAAAATTATGCATTCACAGCTGTCTCAATGACCGACCCAGCAACCGAGGCTGACACAGAAGGTTTTATATTCTTCAGCCAGCATAATAATAATATAAAGCCCTGACGATGATCACTCACTGTATGAAATCACGCTTGAAATTCATGCTTTCCAACTGTTTACAATAGTGCCGATGCATTCAACCTTAACACATAATACTGAGTTTATAAACACCGGATCACCATTGTATTGCTTAATCAAATAACTCTCGAATGGAATTACAGAAAGATAACCACGATTATTATTAGCATAAGTAACTATTAGTACCTATATTTGATGGACTAATCTATTTAAATCGAATATTGCACGTACAAATATTTATGCAATGAGATTAGTTCATGCTACTTATTTTCAAAGACAAAAATTACTGCACGAAGATTAGCGCATTTTGCTCATGTAAATGTTTTAAATTACTATGTCTAATAAGACCCGGAATCATAGTTGTATTTACCGAACGCCGAATACCGCATCACTCAAAAAATTAGAAAAGATACACAAAATATTACCTACATAAATAACTCTGTGTGTAGTTTACATTATCACTTAAATCATCGCTTTCATTTACCACTTTCTTCTTCATTTTACACACTTTGCAGTTACTCTTTAGTTTTCTGTAAAATCTCCGCCAAAACCTCGCTACTGCATTCACAAAACGACGAAATGCACTTTCAGATTTTGGAGTTCTATTCGGGACACTTTCTTCCCGACTTAGTTCTTCGCAATGACACGAGGGCGGCTTAGCAATCACTGTAGATACCTTAGTACAGCCTTCTTCCACCCGTGTCTTACACAAAGTCGTCAAGGTATCTGAACGAGCAAGACGCTGTTGAAATTTCGCCTCCAAAAACTGCTCTTTAGTCAGCAACACCCAATCGCTTTCAAACACAAACTTATCCAAAGTATCGCTGCGGAAATTCTTCGCCGTCGTAACAGCATAAACTTCTTCAGGATAGGACACAGTCTCTTCGGAAGCTTCCTCGCAAATGGAAATCGTTCGTTTTCGTTCTTTCTGATACGATATCGAATCGAATTTATTCAGCCAAGGTTCTTTGCTGCTGCCGGGCTCAACCGCTTTCTCTATTTTTTTTTGGAACAACCTTTTGAACCACTTCATGGCTAATGTCCTTGCGGTTTCTTCCCGCGTGCACGAAAGATTTGAATCGATAGTTTCTCATTCACACGAGAGGGTTACCGCGCGCGACCGTCCGGCACAGACTGATTGTATTGTATGAGTAAGTAGGCACGCGAAAACCTTTGAACTTTAACCATAATTAAGTTTTATTTACTCAACTAATGGCCCGTCAGATACGAGATGTGTACTCGGCCCATTGTGTGGATTGACTGTTAATTAATTTGATAACGATGTGAGTAGATTGATTGTAATGCTCCTACGCAATGATTCTGCGATGCGCTTGGTGTTGGTATTTGGGGCGAGCGATAGCCAATAGGAACAATAGCTAGCGCAAGCTGCATCGTCCCATTTCTTAATTTGATAATTTGAACCAGACGTATAAATTAAATGCGTGACCTAATTAAATCGATTAATGGTTTATTTTGACAGATTGATTGTAATTATAGGTCCGTTTGTTTTTGTTTTATAATGATTTGTAACGTTTAATATCTATTTTGTAATTGTGTACTAGTTTTGTGCTCAATTATACATAAACTTTCCTTCGTATTTTTGGAATTAAAATTACTCTGTAGTGATATTCATTTTTTTATTATTAAAATTATTGTATCATACATAAAACTTATGCAATATTTATTTACATTGACGAGTACTAATATCTCATAGTTTAGTGCAAAAAGCCTCTTTTATCAAATCGGTGGTTTTCAAAGGTAATTCAAAATCCACAACAAAGCGAAGATGGTTTATTGTGACATAATGAAACTTTTACAATTTTCACTGAGGTCTGGAATGCGATATCATTAGAACATCATTTTATTATTATGCTTCTTAAAGTGCTTAATGATAATCACGCAATAAGCTTTAAGGACCGTGCAATAATTACCTATAATTCCAAAACGGGTATATTTTATCATTGTCAAGGTAATGATTTTATGCATTATACAATCCGATGTTGATTGCAACAAAGCGATCGGAGGAAGAATTATCAATCAGATTTTGTATTGATTCAGTAGCAGTCAAAGGTGAAATTATGGACAAATGAAATAAATTTGTAAGCCAAGGTGAACTTATGGATAAACAAAATAGAGTCAGTAAGCCCCACTGTCTATGTACGGTCAACAGCACATCACGGTAAACACTTGCAGTTCGATAATAGCACTTATGCCCCCGACATAAGAGCGGTACAAAGTCCAAAGTGTTACGCCTGACGTGCTTTTGACTGTATATAAAATCATTTTCCATGTAAATAAAATCTAAAGGAAAGTCGCGATAAAGGCAAAGAAGAGACATAACTTGTGTGTAGCATGACCTCTGGAGCGAGCGTGCTCACACAATGTTGTTTGATCAGATGCGCGCGTGTACGTGTCATGCCATATCCACTTTGTGAACTCGGCTTATGTGCAAATGTACAAGTTTGTGAAAGGAAATACACAATTTAGGTGTTGCTTGTAGGATAGGATGTATAGGGATGTGAAGACGAAACTGGGGGATGTTAGTGGGTAGTTAGACGATCGCTTACCGCTACCGACAAACAAAAGTTTGTTAGTTTGATTCCTAACTGCAAAATCAATCTTGGCCCAAAAAGCACAATTTCAATTAATTTTATTTTCAGAAACAGGTAGGCTAGTCTAAACATATTTTTAAAACATTTATTTGTCTACTCTGAAATGTTTTTCCCGTCATTAAGGAAGGGGACAAATTTTTTTTTCTGGAATTACATAGACGACGCAACGTTGCGGACACAGAAGCTAGTGATACTAATTCTGTAACTTCTCAAACAAAATTGTCTAGTTATAGGAATTATGTCATTCATTATCTTTATTATAGACTTATTCATTAGTTTACACATTTTAATAACTATATCTTAGCCATAAAGTTAACGAGAAAGCAAGTTGAACAAGTATGTTAATGTATAAAAAGACTAGGTGGTATTATCTTACATGGAGGAAGAAATAATATAAAATTATATTTTAAAGCTTATTTTTTTCGTAATTGCATAGGATACAACAGAAAGACGAACAATCGTTTAAATATATGTTTTTTTTTGTTTACGCCTTCATTTGCTTTTAATAATAACAGCTATTATTTAGCCATAATAAACAGACTTACTAATGTAATATATTTGTAAGGATTATGATTATTTTCTAAATTTACCCCGACATGCAAGTCACTTGTGGCTGAACACTTGTAGTATCTCTACGTCATTATCTCACTGTTAGATACTTCCATTACAAATGAGTTTAGGTAAGGGTTACTTTACATAAAATATTCTTTAAATAAAATAATTGTAACCATATGAAAAGTTAGGCAATTTTCTACAATAAAAAAAGTTAAATGGGTGACCAAAAAAAATTTTTTTTCTTAATTTTATGGTTGTTTGCTGCTGGTAAATTTAAGAAAATTGCGTTCAACGATTTAAACCATAAAGCGTATTAACGAGAATAGATTAGAAGATAAATTTAGTATTTTCGAAACTATAGATGAAGCATCTATGACGAAAACACATCATATAAAAAAATCGCAAATAAAACCCTTTTACTTGAGAATATTTTTTAAGATTATTTCCATATATTTTTGTTGGACACAATATAAGTACATTATGGAAAAGCCCTTATAATCCCCATTTATATAAAGCAATTATGTTTTGAGCTATTTTTAATCACCTATCTTACCTACGCATCATAAACCAGATTCAAAAATAATTTACGTTTATGCTTGTTTATACTTAAGTACACGAGAAAATACTTTGCAAAATTATCACTCTTCATCAAATATATTATAGGTATTTTTAGAAATAAGGAATGTGAGAAGAGATTTTATACTTTTTTATCATTTGGGTTTAAACGCTGTCTTCAATGGATTTTTATTAATTTGTCTCTCTAGTGCACATTTAGCACACTATTATATTACTTTCATTTTTTTAAAACTGCTACATATGGAAAAGTTAAATGTCAATCTATGCCTCTACATACTAGCGGGCCGTACAGAGGTGAATTTTTTTGTTAATAACAATTACAAAAAAAAAAAAAACTCTTTTGATGCAGTCGTTCTAAAGTTATTATGCATAATATTAATTTCGGTCATTAATTTTTTTATTATACCTACATAAAGGGAACAGAACCTAATAGTATTTTTTTCCGCTTTTGTGTACTTATAATGTAATTTATAATTTGTTCATCAATTTAATTTGCGGGTATTTTTTGCAATCACCAATTGCGGTAAATTCAATGTTGAGTCAATCCGGAAAGGCGATAACACAATTGACTCATTTACTGAGCAGAATATTCTACTTTAAACTGGTATTACAATCACTAAAGATATTGTTAATTACATCTCAAAACGATTTGACATAAACAGGATCATTATACAAACTTTCTCTTTAGATATAGAAAATCAAAGCGTCAGAGATTTCTAAGACTTATGAAAGTTATGCTACAAATCATTTACAAAAATAGAATCTGACAAAAGTTATCTTTGATTGAATAAAAAACAAAACGTCTTACGGTGCGTACAGATTAAGTAACATTGTTATATAACATATGTTTTATACCAAAATAAATACGTAACATGTTATAAAACAATGTTATATAACATTTTTCAGTACTAAATTTTTGTTATAAAACACATTTTATATAACAATGTTACTTTATCTGTACGCACCGTAATAAATAACATGTTTCACTTTGGAAGCTACGAATTTGATGCTTAATTTGGAGCTGGACGGGCGCTGTGTGTCCAGGAATATTTATTAATTTACTTCCATATGTAGGTATTTTGCTAATTCTGTTAAACTTATTAGGAGCATAATATATGTTGCTGCTAACGTTAGAGAAATTCAATCTCCCGTTTCTAATCGATAACAGATGTCCAATTAGTGTTCATCATAACAAACAATAAAAAAACAACGTGTGTTGGTAGTATTTTATCTCCCTGTTCCAGGTATTACGATATGATTACCAATTGTGAGTAACAACATTAATGATCGCTTTATTCGCAGCCAAGTTCAGTGTGCCGTGTATCTATTTTAACACAATATGATGTCCCACTACAATTCCACTATCATGGAAATGAAGACATTGACCAAATTTATGGGTACTGGCTTATTCAGCCGCAAACCCGAACTGGGTTCGTAAAATCCGGTACAAATGCCCAACCTGGGAATTGAACTCAAGGCCATGGCCCAGAGTCCATGGTATTTAACTGAAACCACTAGACCATCGAGGCGTACATTAAATACTCATAAGGCGAGCCTGACCTTCACCTGTTTAAAAAGTGCTTAAGTAAAATTGTGTGTTCCGTAGGCATACAATTTCGTACTCATAATAATATATTTATGTTAAATCGGTAGTAATGCTTACCTAGTAAGGGATCCAAGCGGTCTCTAAAACTCTTCGCTCTGGAGTTGGCGCCAGATCCTCGTCGTGGAATAGGAGACTCCCACTCGCATGGCTCTTCCTGTAATAATGTTATTAGAATATTTAATAGTAATGTATCCTACGCGCTGTTTTCCAAAATACTTCTACATGACTACGGGGGACGTTTTGACAAGACGTCAATTTTAGCGACTTCCATCCGATATCTAATATAGTATAATTAAATTGCCACTGAGGTAATTTGCCTATGTAAAATCCGTAAGACCACGCGTTTTAAATATTTTTTTACCATCAGCATCAAGTTCAAATACAATTCTATAATACAAAGTTAGTCTTACCGCATCATAAGCTTGTTGTCCGTTAGGCGGCGGTATAAGACCATCCCACTGTGAGCTATCCCATGGCTCTGAGAACACTGTCCCATCGTCACTCGCCTACAAAATTTAATAAGCATTAAATATACTTAAAAAATATATAAACTTTTTCAACTTTTCCGAAATATTAAACCCATAAAATAACTTCATTTTTTACGAAGCATAATAAAAGAAAGGGAAACCTTTAAACTGATGAAAACTTTTTAAATTATATTTTGTAGCTACCTGTTCGGATAAAGGCCTTAAGTCATGAACGTTGTCGTAGCAAGAAGCCCTGGGTGGTGATCGCACTTCTTCCGGTAGGGCTATTGGCTCCGAGTTTAATCTTAATTCTGGGAACCTAAAAGACATAACAAATAAGCCCAGTATACAACAATTGTTCAGCTAGAATGAGCAAAATTATTGAAATACTTATCAAATAAAAAAGTTCATCAATTGTAGAACTAAATTAAAATATCAGCGTATTCGATGTCCCACCGCAGTATACCAAGTAAAGAGTAAATAATTTTTTCAAATTATAAAAAAACATATGTTTTAACCTATAACAGTTTAGGAACAAAATTGGACCCTTGTAGCAGTCATCTTATTCTTTTCCCTTATTGGACCCTTGTAGCAGTCATCTTATTCTATCTTAATTGAAGACTAGACAAGACTACATACTAGTATAACGGTTCTAAATATAGCAATACGTAAAGTACTTTAGTTCATTTGGATACAGTTTTTACATCTACATAGTCAAAAGCTTACCTCTGAGCCACGATTTGATGTACGGTCAAGTGCTGTGCTCCATCGTCCACGCTACTGAGCCTGCACTCCTGCTCAACCAATGACGGGAAAGTTCCACTTTCGCTATTTGCGCAGTCGTCGTTTTTATCTAAAAATATTTATAATATTATAATAAATACGTAAAATGGTTGTAAATTTTGCTAAATAAAAATAATCAAAGGACCTGTACACCGTATTATGAATGATAATATAATATGGGGGTAAGGGGCAAGACTTATATGCATTTAAAGATTAATTTCAAGTTTGTTTTTTTTATACCACATCAGTTAGCAGACAGACAAGCAGCCCACCTGATGGTAAGCGGTAACTGCGGCCTACTCCATAGTTCATCAAGAAGTGAAATCTATTAATTTATTATTAAAAATGCTAAGTAAAATATAAAAAAAGCTTATTAAATAAATAAACAGAAAAAATATCTCCAGACCATGTGAAAGTAGACTCCAGGAAAGTAACCATTGCAAAATGAAATTTTATGCCAGCCAATTTGTTTAGTAATACTAAAAAATAATATCTAATATAATACTTAAGTGACGTAAAAGTTTTCACGCCTTATTTATACAAAAATTGTAGGTAGGTATTCATTTCAAAGCTATAAGAAAATTATTTAGCTTCGCCTTTCCAAACCCAGATTAAAAAATTGTTACGTAGGATTTAAAGGTAATGTTTATTTTCATAGCGTCGTTTTAACTGATATTTATATTATTAAAAAATGTGAGTATATTGCTCTATTAATTGATTAGTTTTTTTTACCCAAACCGTCATCCTAAATTTTTTATGACAACATTGTACCAGAAAATAAATTTGCAATATTTTGTGCTCGAAAGTTAAAATACGCATGATTCTATCTACGTATCGATGAAATAAATAAAAATGGGTATATTTAGAACTAAAAAGCCAATCAATACCACTACCAACTAACTAAAGGCGTGAGAATTTTACATCAACCTGTGCAACCAAAATTTTAGTGAAGCCGATTCTAGTGCCTTAAGGGTCAATTTTGTTACTGACTTATGAACTCCCAACTGGAGTCAACGGTCCAAGTCTGGTCAGTCTTGCCTGTGGGGGGCTTGGTGCTGACGCGGGGGGGTTGCACTGGCTTCACCTTGGGCTTGCTTCGAAGGGAGACTAGGTTGTCTACTGAAGAAGAAGTGTTTGGTGATGATGCTGAAAATAGAGAAGAAATAGTATGAGAACTTAATCAAATTTATACCATAGGTAAAGTAGCTAAGATCTATGCTAAGATCACTACTGATCAAAAAGTAAGTGCGTAAACGAAGGTGTCTTCCAAGAATTAACTTGAAATGTTTATCTATGAAGGTGAAGTAGAATAATCATATTTTTTTAGTAACAAAGTAAACTCACGAGATAGTTCTTCTATGCTATGCATGTCCCTTAGGGGATAATAAGGATGATTTTGTGGTGGCTCAGAGTAGCGTTGAGAAAGATTCATTCCAACTCTTATTAACTTTCGCCGTTGTACTTGCGGTAATCCAGCCTGAAATAAATATTACAAAAATGATGTTTTCGGTCTTAATAAAATGAAATAATTTATTTTGCAAATAGAATTTGAAAAAATACTTTTGCACGTAAGTCTTTTTTTTTCTTATTTCTTAACTATGAAATGACATAATTAATATGACTTACTTCTTTCAAAGCATCTACTGGATCAGCGTAGAAAGGACTGCCAGTGTTGTCTTTTTCCGAGTCATCACCGATCGGATCTTTTACACAGTCATCTTCCAACTTGATAGTCTCCATGCTCTCAGTACTGTAATTTTCTCTATTTTTGAACGTCGCTTCAATCTCTTCAGTTAGTTTTTTATTCATATTCATTACAATGTTAAGTTTGTCCGGCCTTTTAGGAACAATTTCACCTTTACTGTTGGTAGTCGCTATTATTTCACTAGATCCATTGAAACTCGTTTTCAAAGAGCTATCAGAAAGATTTTTCTTTTCAATCAAACTTTCTGTTGAGTTTATGATGTGTATGTTTTCTTTTTCTAAAATTGACTGAGTGCTTTTTGCGTTGTTCATTTTTGCTGTAAAAAAAATATTTTGTCGTAAATTTTCAATATACCTACTAAGTCGAACAAAGATAATAATTGTGAAATTATTATAAGTTAACTTATAAACTTACGTAATGTATCTGGAAGAAGATCTGGTTTCTTACTCTTCATAAGTCCATTGTTAATATTATTATCATTTTCTGTTTTCAATGGTTTAAACGTCGAGCAATTATTGCTTTCAGGTCCCCAAATATCTTCATAATCAGAGACTTTATCCATCAAAGAACTTCTGTAATACACGCCTGGAGATTCTAGAATATCTGATTCCTAAAACATGATGTTTAGAATTAGCCATGCTTTTCAATTAGAAAATGAAAGTATAAAAATAAAAAACAAAAAATATTATAAAAAATATCACTCCATATCAATAATCATAATGACGTGCTGTTAGTCATGATCGAATACAACAAAATTTACAACATAAGAATAAACATAATCATGTTCATAACATAACTCTACCTGGTAATGTCTGGATTCCTTTCGTTGGGAGTGTCTACTCCTTCTCGATCTACCAGACGGCGTAGTACTCGTCGTATTTGTATTAGGAGAAATAACCTTTTCTCTATCTTTACAAGTTATAGGCGACACAAAAGATTGGTTAGAAGTTGGAGAGAAAACGTTTTTCCCAGATATTGGAGAACTTCTAGACACTGGTGAGAATATTTCGCTCTTATTAGTTTGACTGATCGGAGAGAAGACACCACTTTTTGATGAAATAGTGTCGTTTGAAACTGGGGAGTTGATTTGGCTTGTTGGTGAAAATATGCCACTGGTAACAGAGTTTGTTCCGTTTGGCGAAACAAGCTGGTTAGGAGCGAAACCCGTACTTGAAGACTTAGTAAAACTATTCACAACTGGGTCGACAGATTCAGAAGTATTCGTTTGAGATTGCTCGACAGGTGATCCTGGATCGGTGGTATTTGTTTCAGTCATTTGTCTTTTGAAGCTCCCGTGCAAACTAGCTGTCATTGCATTGATGCACTCCCCCTCTGGTGACATTCGGTGCATCATGTTCTATACAGGAATAGAATAAGCCAGTCAGTAATATATTTATTGACACACAATATTAAAGCATTGAAATGTTAGAGACAACGAGCATGATCTAGATACAGCATGCAATGAGCATACATGCCACGTGTAATAATTTCGTAGCTCACCTGCGTTTCCGCATCAGGCTCAGCAAATGGCTTGCTCGAATCCAGTATGTTGAATACGGAGTCAGCGCTACTGTTATTGTTGATGGCGTTAGACGCAAGCGTTAGTTGTAGCCGGTCACTTTGTATGCTCTCATTTATTTGATGGTTGTGAATCTGAGTGTTATTGACACAGAACGTGACTGTTGTGGTAACAGTTATGTTTCCATTCTGTGAAGCCTTGTTAATGGGACTGAAAGCAAGCGCTTCGGATTTTGGAGAAAGAGGTTTGGAGAAGGGTGGTTTGGCCCAGCGAGGCGGTGGAGGAGGTGGAGTTGTTTTGACGCTGTTCAAGGTTGGTGATAACTGGGTATTGGTTGTGGGAAATGTGTGAGGTTGGGATATGTGAGCCTGAAAACAGGTGAAGCGTTTAATATATCGAGTAAACAACACCAAAGAAGCATGTAGCTGGCTAAGTAATTAAAAACTTACGGTGCTAGACATAAGGTTTAAGGTATTTGGTGGGGTCGGTCGGGGTGCCCTGACGAACGCACTGTTAGGCTTCGCGGGCGGTGATGGAGGTGTCCTTCCTTTGAACGTGCTAAGGTTTTGGTTTTGTTTCGGTGGGGAACTAGGTGGGTCGATCGGAGACATTTTTAGCACAACATTCTTGGCTTTGTCCGGGCTAAGTATTTGATCTCTAGAAATCGTTCCTGTACCTGGAAATCAAAATTAGTCTTAGATTAGTACAAAAACATACAACAGCCTTTTGCTTCAAATCTTCATTTAAGATTAAGGTGGAAAGAAGTTTTCCTTCAAACCTAACTTCTCTTAATTGATTCATTTCAGTCTTTTATCTATCCATGGTTCATGCATGAATATACCGTAAGTACCTAATATGTATTTTTTTACCAATTTATCTTTGTACTTACTCGCATTGAAGCTGCTAAGACTAGATCCAGTATCAGATGGAGTAACGGCCATTGGGACGACTCCGTTAGCCAACTGGCAGGGCGACAGAAGATTGTTCGGATTGTTCTTAGGGTTCGCCATAGGGTAACCCCAGAACTCCTGGCCTAGTAAGGTCAGGGAACTAAGTTGGTGCCGACTCTTAGCCTCGCGGAGAGCACGGGGTAACTGAAGCTGCACTGGTAATTCATCACTGGAAGCGAAAAAGTAAACATTCATTATATTGGCCTTAAGATGTCATGATACATTCAGATATTCTTTTAATATCAAAGTCAGTGCATGATCAAAGTATGAAATGTATACCATTCATGTTTTATGTTGGTATCTCAAATACCGGAGATACGGACAATAATCTGTGCGAAACGGCTACCATCTTTGTAATCCTTCGAAAAATAAGTCAAATTTTGACGCTGGATGCCATCGTGAGATGGCTTTAGTTAAAACTAAACATCTAAAAGACCCGTTTAGCCTTGATGGCAGAATCGAAGAAGATGAAGACTCACCAACACTGACAGTAATGAGCGATGAGCTCGGGGATGTTGTCGAACCGGTTGTGCGAGGTCTCCAGGCCGATGCGGCCGCCGGAGGCCTGGATCAGGTAGTGCTCGATGTACGGCCCCTTGTCCGCGGGCAGGCGCACGCTGATCGCCATCGTGTCGGGCTGACTCGATTGGCGGACTACGAAGTTCTGGAATTTGGAAAAGAACAATATAGAAACAGTAAATCTGTCAGTTTGGCATCATATTGAGCGATGCCAGATTAAGTATCACTCAATGGAAGAGGCCGTAAGAGACGCCTACCATCAAGTAGGCTGTGAGCCTATCTGAAGAGAAGAAGGGCCTTTCTTCTCATGGCCATGCTGCAGACAGTTCCTGTCAGTCAGTCAAAATGGACCTTTTCGACCGAGGAAGTACTCTTAGAAAAGACCAAAGTATGAGTAGTAACTTGGCTGTTGCACCCCGTTTGATGAGTAAGAAAAGAATGCCGAAGAACCAAACCTCTCTTTCCTCTTTATCCTTTCCATCCCTATATCTCATAGCTTATTTCTGTCCCCCTCCCTCCATATTTCAATCTCAAAGACAAGCAGCGCACTTGTGACCCTAATCGTAGGTGTCCACGGGCGCTAGTAATCACTAACCATCTGGAGCTACATCTACTCGTTTGCTCTTTTGTAAAAAGAGAGTCATCAACTCTTTTTTTTTTTTTTTATGGTATAGCGGGCAGACGAGCATGCGGCACACCTGATGGAAAGTGACAACTCTTCCCCAATAGTAATGAATACAACCAAGGAAGAGTACTTACTCCTTCCTCCTTCCCCTGCAAGAGATGGAACGCCCCAGCCCTCTGTATCCCGGGCAGGAACCAGACGGGATGCGTTCTGATCAGCCGCTCCAGCAGCCCGATGTCGCATGGTGGCTGCTCCTCCGATCCTGACCCTGAGGAGTCAACGGAGGAGCAGTCGCCACGTGCACCTTCGCCGTCTGATGACAGGCTCTCGCGACTCTGGAATAGATTGATAGTTTGCTGTTAATACTTATTCTTATTAGCGCGTCGATGGCAATAACACTAAATTTTCGACTCCCAATATTGAGCAACACGGATTGCACTCTGTATCGAGATAACAATATTTAAAGTAGTACAAAAGCAGTAGGAGTACCAATGAAGACTAGGTATAATATTGCGGGCGGAATCAGAAAAGTCCTGTGACTCAGGTTTTAAGCCTCCCACCTCTTAGATTAGTCATGAAATGTTAATTCATCCTCTAAATTTTGGACTTTTAGACTTCTTACTTTGCCAGAACATCGGTTGGTACTTTTGGTAGCATTCTATGTAAAGTAAGCGGCTCATCAACCTACTCTAATCTGTCAAAATTTCCACCACTATTTATCAGCTTATTGTCCATCGTATAGGTTTATATTTGGGTGTATGTATATTAACGTACTGAGTAGATCCTAACCAAAGCAAACGTAGTTATAGAGAAAGTTCCAAGCTCGTGGCATGTCAAAGTATTTAAGTCTCAATTACCCCAGATGTAAAGGTAATTGAGTTAATTTATAACTGTAACGAAGTGACAGAACACTTCCATACATTAGTGAGCAAGGGTCTCTTTGACGTTGTAATAGGTTCCTAAATATTAGTAAGTCTCTTTAGACGGGTCTCTTGCGAATAGACTAGTGATGGGAACGTGTGGGAAATAATTCAAATATCGATTTCAACGATATATTATTATAGTATTGTATTACAATCAGAATTCATTTGAGTAAACGAAATGTGCAACTTTTTGCATTTTATCTTTCTCAGCGTTTTGTCCTAATGGGTACGCTTGCACCATGGTTCAGAATTTGGCAAGTCTAATTGACGCTACTGCTATGACCTAGCCTTCCTTGAGGGAAACTAGACCTATTGGATCATGGTTATACAACCATATGACTGGTCAGATATCATCACATTTTACGTCATCGTGATGCTTGTAATATTCAGACCGAGATCCAGACTTTTGAACACACGCATGCTAATTGTCGTTTAAAATCATTCGGCTGTCACAACACTTACCACAACTTTATCAACTTGTGATCAACTTTGTGAATAGATCCCTATCGACAAATTATATTTTCTGTAACGAGCCCATCCCTACCGTGCGGAGCTTACAAGCTCAAAGAGAGAGGCGGTGTCTGCGGCTTTATTCCCTAGCTAAATTCGAGCAGGATATTAAGATTAAATTTGCAGGGAATTTTATAATGCTTCCAAGCGCAGTGAACAAAATAGAAGTGCCTTTTAGTTCTAGTCGTTGTCTTTTCATTTTGTTAAGCTTATATTTCTTGTTAACTTTGTGGGATAGGATAGTGAAGTTAATGTTGAATAAATGTTTTAACTAGCAAACTGGTTGGTTTATAGACATGGAGATTTAATAAGGAGATCTTTATTACGTATCAATTAAGGGATGTTAATTCTCATCTTTAATTTGATATCTATATTTTTGGTTATATTGATTCGAATCATTTGTTCATAACTTGACGATACCCGACCTGCGATTGCGGTGATTAAACCAGTACCTTTTATTGTAATATCATTGTTACGATGACTTGATAGAGGACTTGGAGAGAACATTTACTATCAAACGCATAGTGAAATTCTTTACACACTTTTATTATACTACCATTTAATATACTAAAAGTATGTAAAATATCCACCAAATATAATGGAAACATCAAACCACAATACCCTTCTTATTTTTATTTGGTTTGATATAAAACAAAAACCATTCAAACGTTAAACTCTCCAATAATAACGTACATAGGTATCTTTTATTTCTGAAATCTTTCACCACCGTGCCAATATTATCAATACGGGAATATTCCAAGCCCAAAACTCGGAGGCAATATGGCAGCACTTCAAACGGAAAGAAAGCCTTTGTTCACAACTCGGCCATGATATTACACATACCGCAGATCTGTGGGTGGAGAGGGGTAAATAAGGTAACATCACATTGCAAACCGTATGTATTACATGAGCATTTGTTGTTGAGTTACAAAGCAAGTTTGTTGTAATTTTTTTTTATACTTCCGCTCGCAGGTGGACACGTGTTTTACCTCATGCTTAGCTGTAGTTATGGCCTATTTTTGTGAACAACAGACCAAGAAACACCGTTAAATAAGGCTAAATGTACTGTTATAATGACATTAAAATTTTTAATTCCAAATCTCGTCTTTAATTATTATTTGGTTTTTAGTTCTTGCTATTTTTAAAACTGCATGTGCTGATAAATCATTTTGTAGGTTATAAGAGCTCTCAAATTAATACGAGTATTGCTAGAATATAGCTAGAGTAAAGGTGACTGATGTTCCCCCTAGAATAACTCCTCAGCGAGCTGATAGAAAACTGGAATATTACTACCACTAACGACACAACTCTGGAGCTTAACTTATGACCGGGTCCGTTACAAGCAACGTATCCACTGTTCAAACGAGACTGTAAAAAGCAAAACACTTTAATATTTTCCACTACACTCTCTCGACAAGTCCCGCTCTTCCCCACTTATTCCTGTTTTAGTTGCGTTGTTTATGTAGGAAATGTTTGTCGGCAAATATGCCCGGGATGAAATAAGTTTTAGAATATACGGCTACCCCTGCGTTATCTTTTTTATAAATTTGTTGTGGGCACTTTAATATGAAATGATAAGGTGCCCATCTTGTGAACAGTTTATTTCTTCATCATAAGTGATTGAGACAGTAGGGAAAGAGCATAGGGGATATTTTTATAGGAAGTCATCAAAATCAGAAAAAGAAAAAACTGGTTATCATAATATTTCTGCCTCTTTCCTACACTTGGTGTAAGTTTTCTTAGCTTTCCGCCAGCGGTTTTACTCGCGCGAAGTTTCTTTTTTCAAATATCCCGCGGGGATGAGACGTTTTCCTTAGAAATTTAATATCCTATGTCCGGGTTATAAGCTACACGTGTGCCAAATTTCATCTAAATTTGTTCAGCCGTTTAGGCGTGATTGAGTAACAAACATCCAAACATCCAGACTTTCGCATTTATAATATTAGTAGAATTATTTTTAAATTACTCCTATTAGTATTAACTGTCAGTTCTTCTTCAAATGTTTGTTTCTTTGCATGCCATAGCTTTAGCTTACCCTTTTACTCGAACTCGTAAATTATAAGATACTCGTAGCTTTGTGTAATATTTTTTCACATTATTCATCCTAAGTTGAATCTTTACACATTAAGTTTATGCTCATGGAATTAATATTATCTATGTAACCGGAATGATCTTCAAAAAATTGCATTTTTGAAAATGAACACTATCCCAACGCATTAAAGTATATATTTTCTTGTGCCTTACGCGAGGCAAATCCGAGACGAGAAAGATATCAATACGGGGTAGCTTGTCTCTTTCTTTCACATTGCCAACACGCAATGACAGTTCATTCATAGTAAGAGTGACCATGAATTCTGGGTCTATGGCAAGGACGGAATACCTCGTTCTTTCATATTGTCAGTATAAGAAATGTTTTTGGGCAACAATTTTGCCTGACCAAAAACTTAATTTTACGCTTGTATTTTAATGTAGGTGGATCCCGTTAAGTTGAGCAACCCTACCGAAGATTGGGTTCTAACCCCAGTGGGAGATGGGTCAACGAACAGAGAGAGACAGGGGGGATCAGTAGGGCAAACTTTTGGCCTACTGATCTAGTAACCTTCAGAGATGGAAGTGTTACTTGGGCAGGTGGCGGAGGAGCCAATAATAAGGCCAACGGTAGCGCCCATAGTCCTAGTCAGCTGGACTACATCTCACTCACCGGGACGTTCTGGGCAGGCGGGTGAGTTAAAAGCCTAAACCCTTCAAACTCAAAATGGAAGTACAGAAACAACAATGGCCCCGAGTTCCCAGCGGACAGGCGACACTCAGCAATGGCAGGAGCATGAGTTCTGGCCAGTCCAGGGGTGCTAAGAATCCCTGGGAGTATTCAAACTGCCTAAGTAGAAATAAAAACATCGGGAAAGGAACTAAACTGTATGTTGGAACATACAATGCAAGGACCTTGAACACCGAAGGAAGTATGGAAGAATTGCACCAAGAACTGGACAAGATAAACTGGCATGTCTTAGGCCTGTCAGAAGTCAGGCGACCGGGCGAAGAATGTTTAAAACTAAAAACTGGTCATACCCTCTACTACCGAGGCAAAGACAATGGGAAGAAAGAGCACGGCGTAGGGATTATGATACACAAAAGTCTGGAGGAACAGATAGTATCAACAGGATCAACATCGGAAAGAGTAGTGTATGTTATCTTGAGCCTCTCTAAGAAAATCACCATTAAGTTGGTACAAGTCTACGCACCGACAAGCACAGCCCCTGATGCCGAAATATATGGACTGTATGAAGACATCGAAAAAGCTTTTCAAATCAGGAAAACCACATACACCTTCCTCTTAGGTGATTTTAATGCCAAGATAGGAAAAAGAGAGGAACCGTCAGAAAAATTCATGGGAAGATTTGGATTTGGAGACCGAAATCCTAGAGGCAGGGTTCTCATCAGCTTCCTCCAGTGTCATAAATTATACCACCTAAGCTCCTTTTATGAGAAAAGACCAGAACGGAAATGGACTTGGCTTTCTCCAGGAGGACGACACAAGAATGAGATAGACTACATTTTTAGTTCGCATAAGTATGTAGTACAGGATGTAAACGTCTTAAATAAATTCAAAACCGGTAGTGACCACCGTCTGGTTAGAGCGACATTGCACTTCAACGCAAAACTGGAACGATATACGTCCTTAAGGAAGGCTAATTCTAACAAGATCGACAAAGATATCCTGAAAATAAACGCTGACCAATACAGAATTCTGCTCGAAAAATCAATCCCTGACAAACCTCTCGAAACATTAAGCATTGACGAACTGAACAGCCACCTAAGCAAGACCATGTTGGAAGCAGCAACAAAAATAGCTAAAAGAAAACCAAGCTTAAAAAGTAAGCTATCAGAGGAAACTAAAGCGCTACTACAAAAAAGGAGGGAAATGTCAAAAGTCGGGTATAGCAATGAGTACAAAGACCTGTGCAAACTTGTACGAACAAAAGTAGAGGAAGATATCAGAGAGTACAAGGAAAGGACAGTTAGGGCCATAATAGAACGACACAGGGGACCAAAAGTATTTAGGAAGGAACTCGAGCCTGGCTGCCAAGCAATCGCCAAAATTAAAAACGAGGATGGCAACTTGATTGTGGACAGATTGCAAATGCTTAAGGTAATAGAAAACTACTACTCTGAACTCTATGCTCAAAAGACCAAAGAGCCAAGCAACACCAACCGCTTAAATATTAGGAATGTAGGATCAGAAGATATTCCTGATATAACAAAAGAGGAAGTAAGGTTTGCTCTATCCAAACTTAAAAACGGAAAAGCAAGTGGCGAGGATGGGATACTACCTGAAATGCTCAAGGAAGGTGGAGAAAAACTCTTGGACGCTCTAGTGGTTCTCTTTAACAGATGCTTACATGCAGGAGATCTACCGGAAGACTGGAATAGTGCTGTGGTAATTATTTTATATAAGAAAGGATGTAAGACAGACTTGAACAATTACAGGCCTATAAGTCTGCTGTCCCAAACCTACAAGCTCTTCTCGAAGATAGTCACTACCAGGATAACACCTAAACTGGACTTCTACCAACCTATCGAGCAAGCGGGCTTTAGAGCTGGGTACAGCACCATAGAACACATTCTGGCAATGAGAGTCCTCATCGAGAAAACCACCGAATACCAAATGCCACTGTGGTTAGCGTTTGTGGATTATAAAAAGGCGTTCGACAGCGTGGAAACTTGGGCCGTACTTAGCTCGCTTAGGAACGCACGAGTTGATCATAGATACAACCAACTGATCGCTAGAGTTTACCAAAACGCCAAAATGAAAGTGTCAATACCACAGATGACAAACCCTGTAAATATCAAAAGGGGAGTAAGACAGGGGGATAACCTATCGCCTAAATTATTTACACTGGTTCTTGAGGACGTCTTTAAGCAACTTAATTGGCAAAACCGAGGTATTTCCATATCAGGTGCACGTTTGACCAACCTCAGATTCGCAGATGACATAGTTTTATTTGCTGACAACCCCACTGAACTGCAAGAGATGATCGAGGACCTACATAACATATCTTTACGAGTAGGACTAGAAATGAACCTCGATAAAACCAAGGTGATGACATCCGAACACCAAAATAAAACTATAATAAAAGTAGGAGGGACAGAAATTGAGCGAGTCCAAAAGTACGTGTACTTGGGCCAAGAAATTAAAATAGGCAAAGAGAACCAGTGTAACGAAATCGACAGACGGATAAGACTGGGGTGGGCTGCCTACTCTAAGCTTGAGTTTATTTTTAAAATGAAGCTGACGTCACGACAAAAAGCCCAAATTTTTGATCAGTGTATACTGCCCGTCCTCACATATGGCGCCGAAACCTGGGTGACTACTCAGGAAGTGATGCACAAGCTGAGTGTGGCACAAAGGCACATGGAGCGAAAAATTGTTGGCGTCTGTCTGATGGACCGAGTGACCAACAGGGACCTTAGAAGGCGGAGCAAGGTCACTGACGTCGGCAAAAGAGTTGCAAAGCTCAAGTGGGAGTGGGCTGGCCATATTGCCAGGAAGCAAGAGTCTTGGTGCAAAAGACTGCTGGACTGGAGACCTTGGGACCAAAAGCGACCCAGGGGAAGGCCACAAATGAGATGGAAAGACGACATCAAACAGGTGGCGGGCAGCAACTGGACGCATACTGCTCAAAACAGGAAACTATGGAAGGAGATGAAGGAGGCCTACATCAGACTACTGATAGAAGAAGGCTAAGAAGAAGAAGAAGATTTTAATGTAATTTTTACAATGTACATATTAATCTACAATTATATATTTGGTTTTTTTTTCGTTCAATGTAGGTATTCTTAAATTTGAAAAAAGAATAAATTTATATATTGTCTTTTTTTTGAAATTTTAAATTTAAATGTCAATAAGGTTGGAAATCGCTTGCACTTGTTTTTTTACTTCAAACCAATAGGCAAACAAACAACAGACGGAACCTAAATCAGTTTCGAAACTAAAAAGTTTCGACTGGGGTAGATTTGGTAGGGGCAGTCGGGAATAATCCACTTGTCCCACATATTTAAATTATTTATTTTATGATTCACCCTTACCCCCAAAAATGTACAATTTCTCTATCACTATGGTAAAAAACATATTAGCATAATATTAGCTTTACGTTATTACATATTAGCTTGACGTTAGAGGGCTTATTTCTTGAAACACAATATAATGTTTATTTTACGTGTGTGTAAATAAGTGGAAACACGCAGAAACTCGAAATATAATACCCATTCTCAGAAGTTGGAAAATTTTAACCACAAATATTTTAACATGAATTACTTAAAAATACGATTATTAGGCAGATCCGCAGATTGCATGTTTGAATTTGTCACACTTATCCAAATCTTATTGTCACCCTATTAGAAAGGGACAAGCTGCTCTGTCTGACGGTTTCGCTCGGCTCGTTTTTGAGCCACGAGAGCACAGTCTAGTTATATATATTAAGTTTATGCTTTACACATTCCACAGAAATTCATCAACAATATAGAACTGGCAGCTTATAAATTTAAGTTCGACCCATGTTCGACCATAATTCGAACTATTTGAGTCCTGCAAATATGTTTAAGCTATTGTGTTAGTTTGAAATTAACACCTTACCGCAAGACCATTGTCGCCGGTGATTCATGTTGTCCCGGCTATTAAAGCCACAGTGTAGGGGCCCAGAGAGCAGGGTGCAACAATAATTTTATAAATAAATAATAATGACAATATTTTAAATTATTCACGATATAGATTGACGCTATAGATAGATTGAGGCTATGGATATGGCCGTATCTGGGGTCAACCTCTAATTCCTTTTTATTTATCTGTAAGAGATAAATGACGCGGTCTTCTTTTTTTGGAAAATGACAAAATGGACAATGGATATGCGACAAAGAAAAAAGAAGTAAGCTGTTATTTTATAGTATTTGTTTAAGGCAGCATACTTTTTTGGTAGGAAACGCATTAAGGATTAAGTAGCCGGGTGGGCTCCGGTGAACTAAGAGTGGCCAAGTGGGCGGACCGTCGAAACAGACAGGTCTGCCTGCGACACGAGGGGAGCGGACAGTAGTCATTACTGTCTGCTCAGCGCGCCCTCGGGCGCGTGGTGGGGAGGTGGGGGCCGCGGTGCGCAACCGGTTGGAGGGGGCCGGTGTTACGTTGCCGTTCCCCCCTGCGCATCGGCGGCCCAAGCGGGGCCACACCGCAGGTTGTGGCATGGCGGTAGTACAGGGGGCCAGTAGGCCCCCCGTGTCGGGCGGTAGCAGCCAAGTGCTGCTCCCCACCCTCCAAAGCGGAGGGTGCGAGGGATCCGCTGGTAGTGTCACAGATGCAAGGCTATGCCGATTCCTGTGACACTACCATTAAAGCGTCTGTTGGGCACTGTGGGGTTTAGTGGGTATACCTACCCCTATCATAGTAGGTGAGTCCCACATAACCCTCTGACGGGTGGTGTTGTCGCTTCTCGCCAGCACCACCCAGCCGAGGGTATGCGTAACGCATTCCCCACATAAAAAAAAAAAAAAAAAAAGAGATCGCTTGCGCATAGACATCTGCACCCGTGCTCCTCGCAGGTCCCAACCGGCCACTTTCTAAATGGGCCTGATATCCTCCTTCAAGAGACACGAGAGGGACTCGGAGCTCGGAGCACACCTCCCGGTCTTATATACGACCGGATGCCCCCACAGCCCGCCTCCGAGTCTTTGCTCTTTGAGGAGCAAAGACTTGGAGACGGAAGCAAAAGGCCAGAATGCCTTACTGATAACTTTTCTACACTGCGTAATTTCCGCCAATCGCGAAATGAATTGCGAGCGAATATCACCACCGTTGCCAACAATCGCAGGTCGTTGTAATGTCGCCACAAATTGCTGCTATTAATTTCTCGCGACCTTTTGTGATAATGAGTTAAGCACTGGTGTCGACCGCGTTATTAATTTTTCGACGATTAATGAAACGTTGGTTTTGGATTGGGGAGTGTGTATAGATAGGGGTTGTTGATGTTATGGTTTCAATTTGTCTAATATTGCAAAATGCGAGTTTGGCGGCCACAAAACCAGGTTAATTTCGGAAAATTCCAAACAATATGGACCAAGGTGTAGATGGCGCTGTGTGAATAATGTTATAGGTATTTAATTATTATATTAATTTAGATATCTGTTTTTTTTAGCAAACGTGTTTATAAAAAATACTTTTTATTTTTATCACCGTTGAGTTTAAAAAAGAAAAACAAACACTTTTCTAGTTATCTACTAACTTACTCGTACCTATTACTCGTAATGTGAACCTATTTCATGTATTAAACCATCTTTAATATAAAGGGATCATCATTCTGCTTTAAATTACTCATCTTATGTCATATTTATCTCTCTAAACATAGATTGTGATGCAGTATTCGTACCCCTGGCTCATAATATGAGTATTATGGGCGTAACAAATGACTATCGCAAATTCCTCCACGCTATTTCGGTAGAACTAACCCTAGGGTTTACATTCGCCATTGATTTATGCCCAGCATTCTAGTGTTAGGAATGGCAACATGAAATTAATTTTCTTGTGGAAACCGCAGTCTTGGTTATAATTTATCCCTCGGCAAATTGAAGGGAAAAGCAGATTTCCCTGTAAAAGGAAAAGCTTTGCATTAAGATTATGAAAAGAAAGGAATTATCTTAATGTCTTTGCGGTGGCTCTTGTACTTTTGTTTTCAAAGAAAATTCTCATAAAGTACGTAAGAGCTCTTGAGACTTTTATTCAATATTTCTTTGTAGTAGAATTCAAGACACAAATTGAAGCGCACTTATGATATTCCTTCCTCTTAGAGTAGAGCAGTGTCGCGTGTCAATCAAATTATATTAAATCGGAAAACAAAAGAAACAACTGCTTTTGCTTTATGAATAGATGTGCCTGTGATTAAATAACCTAATACTTTTAGGGATGCGTTAATCTGCATTAATTGGACGTGAGTGATGGTTGTCCCTCTGAGCTATTCGAAATAAGGATGGGGTAATCATTCACTTGCTCCTTGCAGCCTATTTAATTGAGGGACACTTCACCAGCGTCGCTCGATGTGCTTCCAGACTGTAGGCTCATCTGCCATCTCACTACGAGCCTTTGATTTCAAGTGTACTGGCTCCCACATTCAAGTTAACACAGTCAAAGCTGTTATGGCGGTAAATTAGTTTATAATCTTGGCACATAATATGAAACATGTGCTGAATGAGTCCAATAAGTCGTTCGAAGCCTTAATTCATTGATATGAGCCATCAAAACTGACCGTATATTGATATTAATATACTAATCTATGGCACAGGCTAAGAGCGTGTGGTACTAATGGCACTAGGCCTATTCATTATTGATAGGGATAGCCCGTTAGTCTGTCCAGCCCTTGTATTCGAGAATTTGTAACTCTTATTGCTATAAAAATAAGGTCGAAATTACCCGCAGTGGGGTGGAAACTGTTCTGGCAGACCGTTTATTTAACCAACGATTAATTTATGATGCAATAACCCCATGCCGATATACGCTTTGTTTTCTGGGTTTGTTTACGTACCGTAGTTTTGGTTTGGAAAAAGGTTTTTAAAAAAGTGCTACTCAATTTGTGCTTTTCAGCTAGCGCATCAATCTTTTCAACATGACAAGAGTTATAGACAAGGGTTTCTGTAGCAAGATAATTTATGATACTATATTCCTTTAAAACTTGAATGTAAAGTCTTACTATAAAACTTGAAAGTGGTAGCTTGATGTATTTTCGTTGCGAAATGAAATTTGGCAATCATTGGGCTTATTATCTTTACATTTTGTATATTCAGATATATATTATTTTATCGTGAATAAATCAACTAAAGACTTAGCAAACTTTTTTTTTATCTTTTAAGTAAGATTTGTAGAAATATAAAGAGATTGGCGTAGGACCAACGGCTTTGAAATTTAAGAGGCACGCGCCAAGATCTATTGGCCAGACCTATGTGATGCCTTGGGAAGTCTAACCAAGAAACTCAACATTTCTTGGGTGACTCTCATACATTATAATTAGGTGACTTGTATGCATTTTATTGTTGGGGTGCTACCCCGTACAACTAAGAATATAATAGCGACAAAAAATCTTAAGTCCCTAATCATTTGGTACCGAAATGGTAAAACCATTCTATCATCGTAGTTACTAAATGGTAATTGGAAGCACCCTGGAGACTGTTTTCGACGTAGAAATCTAATCTACGAATTAGAACGTAGACTTTCTAACAATCACTCCTAGCGGCGACCACGGTTTTTCCGAGCAAATTGCCCGAGCGCTGGTAAAAATGACTGAACGCGGAATTGCTGGCCGGATTACGGTTTCCAAGTAATTGCTTCGCCGTCTGAACTTTCCATTTACGAAACTTATGTTGTTTTTGATCGACGGCATTGCAATACTGCAGTTAATCTTTTGTTGATGGAAAAAATTAAGTAATAAATCTATAGACACCGCTACCTAGCCTAAAACTCCGCATCACTTGTGCTAAGGGTGCAAGATAATGGACCAACACCACTAATATGTTTTTCATAATTATATACATATTATACCGCGTTTACATTCAGCCATTTCCGTTGCTGCTTGCCTTGCCGTACATATTTCCCCGTATATTGATGTGGCAACGTCAGCGGAAATGAGTGTTTACATTGCCGCTTCATATGTATTTTAAATTCGACTCTGGGCCATGGATAACGTGGAAATTGTCGCAGCGTCGGCGCTCTGCCTTTTAAGTTTAATTAATTATTTAAATGTTTAAAAAAAATAGAATTCAAAAGAGACGTCGTCGTCAGAGGAGATGGTAGATGATAGCAATTCATCGTAATAGAACAATGTTAGTATTTTTAAAGATATTAAAAGCGACGAACGAGAGAGCAACATGTAAACACACGTTGCCGCTCGCATTGCCGCGCTTTGATGTCCGCTAGAAAAACCGCCAAATGGGGGATAGTCGGGCAATGCGAACGGCAACGTCAAGGCAATGGAAATGACCTGTTTACATTCTCGCGTTTCCCAGTTTATTCCCCATGTCCCTGCTCGTTGCCGCGGCAATGGGCTGAATGTAAACGCGGTATTAGATATACAAAGAAAATTCCGAACGGAACAAATATGTGGTTTATGCCCACAAATTATGTTTGTGCCGTGTCGGATCGAGCGTAACTTCTGGTGTAATGGTGGCATGTCATTATCTTCATTTACAATCACAAGTCTAGAAGTCAAAAAGAGGTGGCTACCTCTAACACTTGAAAAGCACAAGCTCTCGTTCTGCTTCTGATTTTTCTGTTTATCTGCAGTTTTAATATAACATTGGCCTGATAAGTCTGCTGTCCAGGGCGAGTTTTTAAATCACTTTGTTAAAACACTTCAAAACCATCGTAGCATGACGACAAAATTTGCACTATTTTGCAAACGAATTACAAAAGTCATCCATTAGGAACTCAATAGGGGTTTTGCACTAAAGCCCAGATGCAGTACACCGCTGCATAATTACGACTAATGGTTACAAATGCCAGCAATTTAAATTTGAAAACGCAATGGACGCGACTGTGGGGGATTATGTCTTTATTAATTAACGTGTGTCCCCGCAAATGTACCTACGAGAGAAATCTAATGAAAGACGGTTTAAAAATGAACCTTATTGCGTTAACATAACTTTAGTTCTGTTGTAGTTTGCTCCTTGGAGACTCGTTTGTTTTCATTTGAAGAAGTGTGATTGTAGGTTTGCACTTAATTTCACTGGAGTTAAAGCTGATGTTTGAACAAGTTTTAACTTTGCTTGTTGAAAAGCGAATTATTCACTGCTTACATTTAAACTCATCATCACATTATAACTAAGAGGCAAACAAGTTTTGTTTATTCTAGATTAGTTGACCTGGACTTGACCAGGAAGCGCTGCTCAATGTACTGAGACACTGTAAGCTCATATAATCTTATAGCCTTTGATTCCTACTTCATTAAAGTTGCCGGAGCAATACCAGAGCTGCTATAGAACTGAAAATTCCTATTAGAGCCAGTTTATTAGACATCTTAGATGCCATCGATTTTGTAAAAAAAAATAAGTTATTAGAAACAACAAAAAATGTGGACTAACTGACCTTTAATTTAGTGCACTTGCTCCCCCAATAGTACTATGCAAACTATAAAAACCGCAACTAATATAACCAAATGATAGTATAAATGGTGCAGTCAGTTCCTTCGCCCCTTTCGTAGTGATTGTGAATTGGTGAAACGGTCGTCTGCCCCGTATCGACATCGTTAAAAGTTTCTCGGAAAATTGCGGACGATTTTATTTCAAATCAATATCTGAAAAGACGTTGTATGGCCAGTGAAGTTTTGAACTAGAACTGATAGCATAATACATAGTACAAGGTCTCAAGTAATTGTATCATGTATGAAAAATGCTTCTAATTTTGTCCTTGTTAAAATGTAAGGATACTGTTTTTTTTCTTTCGTCGTAAGATAGAATATAGTGTGAAGAATTGCAACATATTCTACAGTAAAGAACCATTAATACACTTTAATCAATATAAATACCAGACATCACATGACCTGACTCCAATAAAATTTTAAGTAAGCACGTAACTTAAAAATATATCTTGAACTCCTAAGAGAATTCGTTTCAAATCGATTATTATTTATATAAGCACTTTAAAAAACCTCTTCCACTAATTACAGCATACCTATCTCGGCATCCCTCGTAATATCTTGAAAGCCAGCTGCGAGTGGGGCATAAAAATATACAACCACCCGAGAAAGTTTTGGTCTCTGTTGTACCGAGATACTAGTATTTAATCCGTTATTCAGTATAACTATAGCATTTTCTGTATATTTGGTAAACTTGCCTTAAGTGGAGTTGCGTCCAAATATTCAACCTAGTCTTATTTGTATAGATAAATAGCATTTTGCGACAGATGAAAATAAACCAGGATCACGGAATATAATACCAAGTTTATGTATGTAATTTTATTATTGTTTAAAATAAGGATAATAATAAGAAAGACCTAAAGGAACATTTTTTCGCTCACTAAATAAGAGATAATACTTTACATTATTTGCTCAAAGCTAAAAAAAACACCTAATATTTGAAGTAGCTAAGTGTGACAACGGTCCACAGTATTTGCGCCAACATCCCAGTGCCAGTGAAATAAGGCTTTACTGTCGCATAACAGTTGACTCCTCCACTCGGTGCGAAGTGGCAGCACGTGCGACCGGTGGAAATGGCCGGAGCGTTTTAGCGAGCGATATCAACACCTGCGACCGACTCCAGAATAGGGTACTTTTAATTAGGTGGCTTGAGAATTTTGACACCAGTATTCGGTTGATTAAAAGTGCTTTTGGAGATGAATGTTGTGTTTGAGTGTGGAACTTTTTTTGTGGAACTTATTCGCTTATGCTTTTTTTTCTTAATTTAAGGTAGTAGGCAGACTGACTGTATATTTTATGAACAAACACCCGGACCAGGTTCAACCCGGGATTTGAACCCAGTACCTCGAGGCCTTCATTTTTAATTGCGACCTACTAGCTAATGCACCAGGAAGGCAGTCAAGTAAATTTAATTAAAAAATTGACGCGATATCTATCCAACTTGCAACAACACAAGTAATTTTAAAGACAGCCACAGTTGTAGAACCACTTTGACTAGCCACCATGACAAAACTTTATACGAGTACAGAGCTAATACCATAAAGTCATTAAGGCACAAAGACTACAGACTCAATTTCACTAGGTCCACAAATTTGAACTGCAGTAAATTTTGTGGTTTACAGCTCAAAGTTGGTATTTCTTGGCCCCTAAAAGCGTAACCAGAAAGCGCTTTGGATGCAAAAGTGACTCAACTCAGGGTAAACCAATAACTCTATTGAACGATCAAGTTTGACGAAATGTATATTTAAAATCTTGTTTCTTTTAATGTTATACCTGTAATAAATGTGAAAGATGGCGATTGGTTTGCTTTTGACTGTTAGAAGACGTTGGAAACTTCTTTAAATTTGAACTAAGTAAGACTCCTAAGATTTTCAAGATTAACAGTTTCCATATACCCAATTACATATTTCGACAAAGACTAGTATATAAGTTATTTTAGTCAGTTGTCTGGCACCCATTTTAAGTTATATAAAGTTTTAGACTGTACAGACGGCGCTGTGTGAATAGTATTCAAGAATATTTATTACTATCAACTTATTTCTTTCACTAAATACCTTCTAAAGTTCATAAAACTTTTAATACAGCACAGGAAGAAAGTGAAAGACAGTTAAATTAGCCAGTCTTGTAATAATTTGCATCGACGTCGGTAGAATAAGTTTCCCGCCCCATATTTTCTCCAGCCTGCCCCCGTTGCAAGGGATGCAGGGATGAGTCACCGGGGGACGAATCAATAAGTCCGTGACGACCGATTTTGAGCTGTTGCGATCTTCAATTAATTGGGGCTAACGTCCGTGTTAGGCATGTTGTTGTGACTAAATCAAAATTGAACACAAGACGTACAAAATATTCATACAAAAAATATATTACTGAAGATAAAGATAGTGTATTCGTATTAAGTTTGTAAGTTACTTTAACGTGCTTTTACCACTGAGACGTAGGTATTAATTTTTGTTTTAGATTTGGGATTACCTAAATAAAAACAAAGAAAAAATTTAATAATTTAAGGATTAGAGTTACTGTCTACAATTAAATAAAGAATAAAAAAGCAAAATATCAAATAAATAAACATGAAACAATGTCACAGATTTATAATAATTATTTTATTAATCAGATAAATAAATTATAATTTATTATTGTATCTTATAAACTCAATAAAACGCCTTAAACGCAAACGTCTTTCTTTAGACCAGATTTTGTTTGTTTTATTTAGTTACAAAAATATTATATTGTTAAGAGTCTCGTCATTAGTCATCATTTATAGGTACAAGAGTCTGTCATTAGTGCAGTACTATCCAAGACGAGTACCGGTATTGTGTTGTGTAATCGGTCTGGCCCGTCACTTCCGCTTCCGTCGCACCCCAGGGGTGGACTTAATTGTCGCAAATTAAAAATGTCTGTCTGGGATCAATTTGCGAAAAAAAACTTCTAGCCTTTAATGGAGTTTCGTTTATATCGATTATTGAAACAACTATGTAATATTTTATAATTTTAGTCAATGAACACGTGGTAATAATAATTTATTTTCTAAGCCTTAACAAATAAGAAATAATTTATAAAAATAGTAATTTTTAATGCGCGATTGATTTAAGGCATAATAATATTAATATACATATATTACTTATAACAAGTTTGTATGAAAGTACAATTACATTACATAAATTAATTTCATATAAAAACTATAGCAAGTTTTGATACTAAAAGAAAATATGAGGCTCCAATTTAATACTGATTTTGGAATGTTATTTTTATTATAATATTTTTATAGTTTGTCCACATTATTATTTCCTTCTAGAACCAGTCAAACACCCAAGTCATCCAAATCAATTGAACTAGTATGTCCGCCAAGCTCTGTTTAACTAATTACACCGATGATTAGATCTGTTACACATCTCCCTTTCCACCGGGGTTCAAATGACGGGGTGTAACGGTCATAAGTCAGATGTCAAACCAACACGATGCACCCCTGCACCCCGGGGGACACGTCCTGTCCGCGACGCATCGACCGCGGGATGGACATTACCGTCTGTTAGAGGGACAGTGGATTTTTTTTATGCTAGGTTAGGTTGCAGATAGGCACGCAGTTTGCCTGATGATGAGTGGCCACTGGAGCTTATTCCGAATGGACTCTTAGGTAGCCCGTCTACCAACGTAGAGTGAAGCAGCGGAGGATTGCAACTCTCTGTGTGAGCGGAGATGTTATGCAATCTATTTCTCCGCTTTTCCTCTCCGCTGAGCCAAAAGTCGATATGTGCTGTCTTGCCAGCCTTTGATTTCAAAAGTATGTTCTTTTATAGCGGCAGTTTGTTTATTTTATTGTCTCCTGTAGATCCCTACACAGACCACCCGGTCTGATTCTGATACTACTGATATGTACTAGATTCAAGTCGGGAATCGCCAATTTACCGTCACGTGACCGAGCGGGCTACGCATATTGTGTCTAAATTTTTTTTTTTGAAAAGGAAACACTAGGTTTATCTTTTTCCAATATGAGGTAAAATACTTCTGCTTCAAATATTATAACGCGAGTATCACTCGTAATTTGTGGCCTACCCGGCAGAAGGGTTGGCACAGCATAATATTCATTACAAAGCTCGCTGTCTCATCGGACCCCCTATTAACCCTAAAACGTCGTGGGGACGGAACTAACGGCCGTTTGTGGGTACTAAATGACATATGTAAACTTAGAATTTCAAATAGAAAGTCATTATATAACGTCGTTTAGGCCTTAACGGCTGAGTTAATGATTTTTCGGAATTCCTTGCGGTTTGAAGGACTCCTAGAGGACTACATTTATTGCAGAAGTATGTAGATAATAGTAAAAGAAAAAAGCCTATAAAATAGCATTATTTTGTGTTTGCAATTCGTCTTAGGTGTTGTATTTAGAAAGTTTTTAAGTTAAAAAAGACATGACACAAAGTCTCCCAGACCACCTGGAAGTGATTGCGCCAAAATATGAATAGTAAACATCAGCGCAACACAATTTTGAAATACATTCTTAATTTGTTTCGTTATTTATATCGTGATCTTATTTAGGTATATCGTATATGACATGCAAAAGAATTTACTATATAGTAAATCAAGCGACTGAATAAATTATTCCATTTAATTTTATATGCGAAAATTTTTTTTACACCACAATAATAAACGTTTGTTTTCAAATACGTACTGAGTATATAAGTAGGTAAATTGATCTTAATCAGCAACAGTTCAAAATAATACCGGACGTAGTTTTACAATTTAAAAATTAAGACATTCTGGCAAAATTTCAAAAATGATAAAGCAACCAGCTTTTCACTAATATGTTTTCCGTGGGCGGATAAAAAGACTGCGGTATTTCATACTCACCAAAAATGTTTCAGTTTAAAATAATTTATCGCAGTGAATGAATGAAGATATTGCTTAATGAAATTCCCGCTCTGCCATTTATCAGTATTTAAAAGGCAGACGACAAAACGTAGCTTTGGCGCTAATGGAAATTTGTATGAATGACTTGTTAATGAATTGGGTTTAAATTGAATCCTGGATTTAAAAATGGATCCAAAACTACTCCAGATGAGTAATATTTAGGCGTTTGCTTGTAATGGCAAAATAACAACAACTTATTTTTGCTTTTGATGCATCTGAAAGGTATAAATATTATGCGTTAAGTACCTACTTTAAAAAATAAACATCATTTTTTTTATTTGTCTAGGTGTTTCGGAAAGACGGTTGAACTGATTTTCAATGGACATCCACTTGCTAATAGACACTATTAAACTTATTTTGACGACTAGTTATTGTTTTAAAAACAAAAATTATTTACTACATTTTTTTAGATTTATTTCGTTGGTTTTCTAAGTTGGTCCCGTATATTTTACTTATAATTTCTTAAAAAAAAACTTGCATCTAGCTATATCGCGAAATAAGATAAGAAATTTATAATATTATTTGCATGTAACATAAACCAAGATAGTTTAGGGTTAAAATAATTTAAGGATCAGATTTAAATCAAAACTCACCTATGTTTGTCCACAGTAATATCAACCATAAGTAACATAAAATAGAGTTTAAATTACATTTCAAGAAAGATGTTATTCCACGTACCCGTGTTAATTAGACCAAACCCTTTAGGGGTAAACTCACTTTGATCATTCCTCTCTTTGATTAACTTTTACCTCAAAAGTAAAGCTATTAAGCTGATGCCACAGATTTACGTTTTTGGAAATAAGTTAGTAAAATGTTTTTAAACTCCTAAACGACGAATAAAATTATCCTACACATTTTATTTATTAAATCACATTTTTTAATAGAAATTAAAAGACCAATTCAAATCAGCATTTCCGTTTTGCTTATAATTAGCGGAAATTAAATTCGCGATCTCAAAATGTAGTTTTGTTTTATAGTATTAGGCCGTAGTAACACAACACACTTGCCCAATAAAATAAACCATCGAGCCGAGATGACAGCTATAAACACACAAGCAGCAAATTAAAGAATTCCCTTTATAACTTTCATTACAGACTTGCCATTGATTGGCTTCTACGCTACTTCCCCCACGTTCACGCTTATAACAATGACGTAGACAGATTCCAATTTCCCTTTCAACCGTCGAATTCAAAAATAAAAATGAAACAGTTTTCCATACTGTCGAATCCGTGTTCCCAACAGAACAAAATATTCACACATCAGAGGGTGACGGGCTCAAGTATTCACAAAGCTACCTCAATTGACTGTGAAGTAACACCTGAAGGCACAACTGTCACTCGAATTCATACCTTATCCCGTTGACATAAGTGCATCCACCTCCACGTAAAGTGGGTACAGTCGGAGTGTTTTGAGTGCGCGTACGTGTTTTGTGCGCAAATGTTGGCGAAACATATGGCGGGGTGGCTTTTAGTGCGCTGTAGAGATTTTAGAGCTGGTATACACGTGTTTTGGTACAAGATGACTCTTAGCGAATTGTTAAAACATGCTCAAAGAACTGTTATATGAAAGAGATTAATAAACATAGACCTACACCCTACAGGTTTAAGGCGTGAGAAATTTTACCAGCATGGCTCTACCACACACAAATTACTATGTATATCAATAAATCGACTGTATCCTTTCATGAAACTATAAGTACGTTTCAATGATTTATCATCGCAACCACTTTGTAGCTATTTATATTAACGTAACAGTCCTTATGTAGTTTTATACGTCTTATTAACATCAAAAAAAAATCTTGCTACTGTTCTTCAATGAAAATTCGCAACAACATTTTAAACGGGAAAAGCAATAAGACTGAAGTTTTATTGAAACGAAAATAGTATTTCTGTTGTCTAGCTTGACTTGAAACTGGCTCTCAGATCGGCGGTTTCAGACAATAAAAGGAGTATAGAGCTGCAATAAAAGTAATTTCTTTAGGTTTGTTTTATGAACTCTGATTGAACATGGAAAAGTTAACCAATGCATTTTTTCATTTAAAATCTCTCTGGCTTAAAGGCGAATTGGTATTCACGACTAAAAGTTCGAATCTGATTCTTTTTTTTTGCTTTTAGAGAGTTAATTCCAGAGGCACTCTTAAGCTTTACCTAAGCAATCGGTTGATGCAATCGATAATGAAGTTGGTTGAGTTTTAAGATACTATTTTTTGAATACGATTTTTTTTTTTGATTTGATTTTAAAGGCCGGCAACGTACTGGTGACTCCTCTGGTGCTGCGGGTATTCATGGGCGGCGGTGATTGCTTACCATCAGGTAACCCGCCTGCTCGTTGCCTCCCTCTAACATAAAAAAAAAATACGAGACGAGTGGTATCACCATCAGGCCATGATCTCAGAGTCCTGGTTCATTTACCTGATGGGAAGCGGTTACAACATACTTTATTGAAGAATTGAAGAAGAAAATAATATGTGATTTTTTATGGAGGGAAAATGCGTTTAAAAACACCCCAAGCACAGCCTAAGGAGAACTGCAGCTGTGAGTGAGACTCTTGGACGAATCAAGCTCGTCCCACTACCCAATCCTGTCATATTGCAATCTTTTGAGGTCTTTGAGCCTTTGATATCAAATGTACTGCGTATACATAAATTATGCGTATAAATGTATACTTATAAAATCCTATATTGTGTACATTACAAAATAGCTTACACATTCAAATTCTTTATCGCCTAAAATCGCGTCAATAGCCACAGAATAAGTCAACAGTGCGACCACTTTCACCAAATGTTGAAACGTATTCACGCAACGGTCATGATCGTACAAATAGCAAGCTCCCTAAGGAACGCGACCATTGATGCTGGCAAATCTAATCTCGCGGGGAATTGAAAAATATTGCTCTCTCGTTGCGTTACTTTACGGAACGCTGGCGGCATTCAAATGGTAATGGGAAATATACGGACGTGCAAAGTGCATACTTGTTGAGATGGCTCAGATTTTGGTACGAGTACATCTATTTATTTATTTATTTTTTAATTGTTTTCTCTTTTTTTACACATACACACCCCCTCGATAAAATTACTACAAATACCCTACCAATAAAATAAAAACCCTCGTTAGGTATATTGCGGAAAAATATTAGAACTAATTTCTTCAAGTGGCAATTATTAATCGAATAAAAAAGCAATAAGATGTCATTTATTACTGATGTCTGTCAAAGTGTGATGTCAAGTGTCAACCGTGCCTTGTTACTATTGGATATTGTGAGTTATTTGTGAGTATAACCATAGCAACCAAGTGTTGCTATAGTCATAGCTAATGTGGCGCCTCCAGAGCAGGTTTTTTATTTCCTTGGTCAGGTTATTGTAAAATACTATTTTTATTATCTATAGCCTGCAGGGTTACTGAAAATTCTGGCTCCTAGTTTTATCCACAAAAAAGTTATAGGGGTTCGAAAATGGAATGCTTCAAGGAAAGTATACCAAGTTCAAAGACTTAAAGTTAAAACTTAAAAACACTTTTAATTTAACGATATGTGTGCAGATTCGTACTGATACTTATTAAAAGTATAAGACCTAAAATAACATCATTCTATAATTTTGACTTTTAAAGCATACACAAATATTTAAACATAATCGCCAATAAAAGTAAACGAATGATAATTTCTAAGCTGTGATCCTCAACTAGTAAAATTAGAAAGACCATCCTTTTTACCAGACTTTAAACTTGAAACACAAACCAAGTGCCTATAACCGCAAATACCTAAATAAAATATTATTGCTAATTTTAAAGCAAGAGTCATGGAATCCACTGCAAGAATGCAAAAGCAATATCCGACACAATATTTCATTTTAGAAGCGACGTTCCGCTTCCTGCGAACACAATCCAACATGCAAATGTTTCGAGTATACATTTGAAACTAAAAACTAACGGTTCATTAGGGAGCACGGTCCGAAATGTACTAGTTCAGAACTTTAGTGAACTAAAAAGGATGCGGATGGTTCAAACTTTAGTGAGCTGGAGTCCTGAGAAAGTTTGTGCGGGCTGGACACGAATGTTTGCTATTTGTTCTGCTGGAGTACGCAGCGTTGCTACATTTTTTTTGCCAATTTGGGATTTTGAAACTTTTTGAGTAAAAATGGATTGGATGGATTTTTTCGTCATAAGCGGGACATTGTAAAATACGAATACTTATGTCTTGGTAATCTTGGTATAGGTACCAGAGTGCAAAACAGGTGATTTTAATATCTTTAGTAGACGTATTCGTTAGTAGACGGGTGCATAAACACACGGAAAAGTACCCGCGTCTGCGGCGGAAGACATTTATTTTAGAAATGCCTAAGGGAAATGGCTTGGAGCCAACAAGGTCTTGCATTTTTTAGTTACGATAAATATAAAATTGCTTATCGTATTCGTAAATTAGAAACAAATGGCGATGATGTAAATTATAAAATCATGATCAAGGAAATCAAGAGACAATTTTTAGGGCTAGTATCATCGTTGTCAGATACGTTCGTCGTTGGGCTGGTCAATAGCCACAAGGCTGGCACCGGCTCGTCCCAATCGGGTGTGAAGGGAAAACCGGGGGATTTTAGTGGGTAATGGACGCTTTAGTCTCGAGTCCCACACACGGCCGCGGGTCTATCTAGCCTGCGGTTATGGTGCATAAACGCATTCTCCTCCGAAAAAAAAAGATAAATATGTTCGTCGTAATTATGATGTCACTTTTGTGCATTTAAAAAAACGAAAACTGCTACATTTTGATGTGACAGATAAATTGAGGAGGAAAATGATTGTAGACAAAGCCGCCATTTGGCGATTGACCAGTCCATCCTTCGGGGTCGATAACATTTTTGAGTTAAACTTACCTGACTTAAACTATCTCCCAAGCTCCCATCAGCGTCCACAGGCCTGAACAGCTGCTCCTTCATCAGGTCCCGAGGCCTCTTCCGATCCTGGGCCTCCCTCATGGCCTGACTCTGCAGCCGCTCGAAGAACTCCCTCGGCTTCAGCGGGGGCGGCTCGTCGTCCGGCGGCGGGGGAGGGGGTGGCGGCAGCCTTGTTCTTGGGGAGCTGGTGGTAGAAATTATGCTCGGAATCATAATAATGTCCTGCTAGCTGAGTTTTAAGGCTACGTCGGCTAAGCTTTACGATCAACTAACTTCGCAGGTTATAATATTATAATGTACAAGTGAAACCGTAAGCACAGGTGCACTCTCTATTCCCCTCACTCTCTTAATACTGTGGGACAGCAGTCTGATATGACCGAAGAGAGATCATGCTTTTTGAGAAACGGAGGTGTTTCACACCACCTACTTCCAGATTTCGAACTGTGACCGTGTATTGTGAACAGAAAAACCACATATTTTATTACTTGTTTTGTAATTTCGCTTATGATTTTTTAGTGAAACTATGTAATAGCGCATACCTACATAGTAAAACATTTGGCGAACAAAAAGATAACTATCGTCTTTCTTGCCTGATATTTCTCGAAAGATGTAACACCCGGCGGCAGAATCTAATGATATTACTTGACATGTATAAGTGCTCTAGCTTTATGAATAAAGAAGAAATAATTGATGATAAAGATGACGATAATAATAAAGATGATAATGACAACTATAATGATGATGATAACGATGACGATAATATAAAGTGGTCTACTAACCTGCGTATAAGTGATCGCTCGTCATCCTCGGTGGAGCGCTCATCGTGGTCGGAGTCCGAGCTGCGGCTGTCGCGGCGCCTCACACCTTGTAAGTGCGGCTCGAGGAACGTTGCGTTCCTGAAACAAGGAGCATTTATACTATTAAACAACTATACAAGATATATTATTATCAGCCTGTCGTAGCTCAGTGCTGGATGAAAGTATTTGAGGATCGAGCTAAGTGCGCGCGTTTGGAGAGAGAAGCCTATGTGCAGTAGTGTCAGCAGGCTAATAAAATAAAATAAAATAACTAAAACTAAAATTATAAAATTAAAAATATCCTGTGTCATTATCCAAATACCAACTCTCACTCACAACGAACGATAGCAAAGCCAAAAAAAGGTGCTTCCGTGGTTGAGCCGGCTTATTTTGACTGACAGATAGGACAGTGTGCAGCATGCAGGCAGCATTACTCTGCCACGCATAAATATTATAGAGTCTAAAATTACATTTGCCCATTCATTAGAGGTCCTTGAAGTGAATAATCGCAGTATTAATTTTCAATACGCGATCCATTTATGAAACACTCAACGTTAACCCTGTACCGCTGATGGTCGGTTATTGAGTTTTAATAAATCGTCGGTGAGCGGTGCGCCGACACGGCGGTATCGCCACGACGGAAGACGTATCGGCTGCGGACGGCTGGACTGTCGCACATGATAACTAGGGTAAACATAATTAGGCGTTTGTAAGGGACTTGTATGAGTAATTTCTTATGTTTTTGATTTTTTTATGTCGACCTAAACTAAGATAGTAATTTATCAGTATGGCTAATGTTATTTTATACCATAACTTGTAATGGATATTGGATGAGGTAATTTCTTTAAATTTTAATTACAGCAGTTTCTGGTATATCCATGTGTCTTTTTATGTAACTATGATAAAGTTTGTAAGTCTACTGCAGAAAATGGTAAGCCGTCATCAGTTAACAACATGTAGGTACATAATAATTAGTCTGTGATAAATATTTTTAATTAATATTATATTGGCAGAAAAAATAAAAATTACATACAATAACAACACATTACACTACTTCAATCGAATTATTTACTTGTTATTTAATATTACAATAAATAGTAAAAAAGTATCCGATTTCCTAATCAGGTTCTTATAAAAACAATTAGTCAAAAATTTGCTATCGAAGTATTTTCATTCATACTTGCTAGATACAAGATAAGGTATTGTAAGGGGTTGCGGAGGTCAGGCAATCGCTTCATTGTAATAACCAGGCTTGTCAAATCTAGGATCATAGTCGTAGCGGGCCCTGAGCTCCATACTGGATGCAATCGGGAATACGCTGTGGGATGATGATGATGGGCTATCCAAGTAAAATTAAATTGGCAGCACCGTTAACGGGACACTGGCCATCCAGCCACAAACCGTGGAGGCCCTACCTCGGTCCAGACTAACGGGGCATTAACTAAGATTTATACGCGGCCGCGCTCGCTCCCATATTAATTAAAAAGCAACGCACGACTCTGCGACACGAGTGCGTCCGACGTCGCAAATTACTTACGAGCGTTTTCGTGTTGCAAGTTACGTTAAACTTTTTAGGGTTAAGCTGTAAGTTTTTAAGAGATCGAGTGATGAAAAGTAAATTTTCTTTTTGTGCGGATAAGTGATTGATAAAAAAGGTCAGGACTAACTTTTGTGCAGTGGGCCTATTCATAAAGTTAAGTATAGTAAGTAAATCCTACGTGTCTATACTTGATCAGGAATATGGGCTTTAGAAAATAATATAATTATATTAACACCCACGTAAAGTCTAATAATCCGGCCTCTTATCAGTCTCTCATCATGCAATAAGTACCACCAATTTAAGAAAAAGAATGGGTTAAGAAACCTTCATAAACGAATCTTAAATTGTTACCAATACCCATTATATTGTTCTTTACATGAAATATTGTGACAAAATATTAGTACTATGTATTATCTTTTTTTTTTCAACACGTCCAATGTTTAACTACAGAACCACAGAAAAGTACAAACACGGCACTGTACGTTCTTGACCGTCTTTTTGGGCCAAATAACTTCGTCGGCAGTTTAGTGTTAACTGTCGAGTCGGTATGTTTCACGCACGGATTTTTGGAAATGCTGGCCTAAGCTGTTTCGCCCGCGAATGTTTCGGGAAATACTCAGCTTTTCACGCACTACTCGACATTTTTGTTGACAACTTTTATTTTGGAGTCACATTAGAGATAAATAACATTACCTACCTACAGTCTACATAGTACCTTTACCTACTTACTACAGAGTGTTTTTTTTTTCGCTTAAAGACAAAACATAATAATAATTTGATGACCAATTTGATCGTCTTGCTTTTTTATGTTATTTCAATGGCAGCTAGGTACGCACGCAGTCCGCCTGGTTGTAAGCGATATAACTACCATTGTAGGATCCTTTATCAGGATGTATGGATCAATATGCTGCCTTACCTTTTGTATCTAGCAAGTATAAATATAAAAATTCCTCCCACTAACCAGACTCAAGGCGGGAATCAAACCCAAGACTTCTGGGACTTAGAACTTGATCGGTGGAACCACTGTTTCAAGGAGGTGTTTAAAAGTTTGTTAAAGACACCGGACTCGATCTCGTTAAAATACAGTGCAGGGTCCAAAATATCATCAAAATTTTACGTAAACACTAGCATATCATATTAATATTAATTGCGATTCCGGTGCACCTGTTACGGAACGGGCATCGAACGCGTATAATTAATGCGCGGTCGTCAACTCATTCCGTAATGGCTGGGTGACACGTGACGCGATACCGATTTGTTGCCTTGGACACCCTATTAAAAGGGATGAGATTTTGTATAATGAAGCTGTCCCCTTTTTCATCACAATACCCCACACACTGATTATGAATAAAAAAAAAACCATTTTTTATCAAAGTCGCTTTATATTTGACTGTTTTTACGCAAAGCCATCTGACTGACTGATATTTTTTTAAAGCTTTGAGTCGACCATAATAATAACACAGTTTACAGAATTTGCTGTACATGTTTGTGTGATAGAACCATGGCGCAGAAGATTGTGTCTATCAGTGAAAAAAGGCTGTCTCGACCAACGACACGACGAAGATATACCAAGGGCTGAAGTGATTACTTACAATCAGTTGTAGTTTCATAGACTATATAGCAGCCATCTACCTAGGCACCTGCCTATCACCAGGAAGGGTAGTTCATATGCCTGTTAGAAAATTAAAGCAAAAATAAATTATATAAATTATTGGATTATTTAAGATAAAACCAAGTATAGAACTTATAGAGTGACATATACACCGGGAGCACCCCTACAACGGGAACCTGCCGTACGACCAACAAATTGGTTGTCGCCTCCTTGTCAGAGGTGACAGTGTTATTACAGCGTTTTTTAATATCCAACCCCTTAAGCCGGTCACGCGCTCCGGTTAAGGGATATATGGGATTTAGCTGACATATTGTGTTAACTATAAATTATATGTAGGAACATTAAATCTTATAAATGACATTGTAACGAGTGAAATCTCGGAGAAACAAGAAAAACTATAATAACATTGTCGTAACCGCATCCACCATTGAAAATTTATTCCTCCAGAGTAGATTTCTGAAAAATGTCAAACTAGGTACCAATCATTTAGCGGAAACGGATCCCACGTCCTCCTGATCTTTGGAAACACGTGGCTTGTCATTGGCATAATACAAAGCATGGCATGGCGTTTATTTATATGGGCTAGTTTTGATTCCGGAAAATATCACACTCCTGCGGGGAGGATTCAGGCGACTGGGACCACTGCATAACTAAGACCGCGGTCCCAGTTGCCTGATTAGTTTTCGGGGTATTACAATTAAAAAGCGTAACAATAAAGAGATTACAATCTGACACGACAAATGTAATTTGAGTAATATACCAGGAAGATATCAAGCTCAGACACCAGTTACAAAATAATTACTTCTAATTATAAGCGTTTGTAATACTATAATCACGCATTGTTTTAGTTGAAAGACGTTTTTCAACAAACGAATTAAAATAAGTCTTGGAACAAGCACATTCAATACAAAATTGTTTTATCTTGAGTTAGCTTTTTCGCAAAACCAAAATTACAATACATACATCCAAAGGTATTTGTATAATGGTGCAGTGTCTCTACACAATTATAGTTATGTCGAGGATGCTGTGAGTGTCGATGTCAGATGAAATGATAGATGTCGCTTGTCGTAATATTTATTCAACACTAACTTAATTATAACAAATTACTAAAACTTATTAACTAGGTCGCGTTAAATCGCCGACGTTGTAAAAACTTAAAACTATGCAAATGTACGGGTTTACTCGTACATATTGCCGGCTCTACGAGAGGGGACTATTGTTCACATCGGGGATCTGGAATCTAACTGATTGAAGTCGCGCGGGCGTCGACCGTAGAGGGATGCCCGGCTGGTCGGCGGGCGCGCTGTGGCGGCGGGAGCGCGGCGCTGGCGCAGGCGCCGCGCCCTGCTGCTCCGCTGCAGCTCGGCTCCACTGTCGCTGATGTCGGAAGTGTCTGCAGGTCAATCCAATGCCTGCTGCAACTGCTGTTGCCAACAGGACGTATATGACGGTGTAGTGATGAATGTCATGATACGATATCTGATCATTTAGAATACTGTCTTCCTTCAATTTGGCTATTTTATCACCGATTGCCTTCAGTTCCGAATCCTCCAGCTTCTCCTCTTTCTCAGAGTTGTTCGTATTTGTCGGAAATTGTTCGAGTTTGATGTTTCGAAAGGAATTAATTGAAGTATTTCAAGCCGTCCAACATCCTTTTTTAATTTCAATCTATTTGTAAACAATTTGTGTGTATGAACAATGAACTTCTCAGCTTTCATAACACAGTCGTCGGAAGCGCTGATTAAATTCGTTCGGGCCAGACTGTATGTCGTAACTCGATCTGTACATATGACTCTCAGCTGGCAGCTATCACAACAAAAATAGAAATAATTGTTTAACTTATTTAAGTTTGTCCACTTGCTATCACACGCGGCTTTGCTTGTCATACATGCATCTTTATTTTGTCTGTCCTTTCTTGTCCATTTCCGTTGATTGGCTCTCATCATGTACAGGTAAGAGTACAAGTTTTTTTACAGGTCTCTTAGTAATGGCAGTCTGGGTTTTCAGAGATACCACTCTAACATAACCATCTTGTCCAGGGTGTAATTCTATTACCCGTCCCAGCGGTCACTTTCCAGGAGGCGCGTTGTCGTCCTTGATGAGAACAATGTCGTCGATTTGCAGGTTTTTGCAGGGAATTCTCCACTTCGTCCTGGTTTGTAGCTGCTGCAGATAATCAGTGGACCAGCCTTTCCAGAACTGTTTGTTCATGGCTTGGACCAGTTGCCAACGTGCTGGTAAGTTAATGATGTCGGGCTCAGTTTGCGGTCTTGACAGTAGGGACCCGCCTACTAAAAAGTGTCCAGGTGTCAAGTAGATATCGTCCGGGCTTTCTGTCAACTGACATAGAGGCTTAGAGTTGAGACAGGCTTCAATCTGATGAAGAAGGGTGTTAAATTCTTCATACGTCAGTCGCTGCTCTCCAATAACTCGCTTGAGATGATGTTTAAAGCTTTTCACGGCACTTTCCCAAAGTCCACCTGCATTTGGCCAAGCAGGTGCGTTGAAATGCCATGTTATGTCTAATCCGTCGACCGTCTGGGTAGAGCAATTGTGGATTACTTGAGAAATCTCCATAAATTCCTTTTGCAATGTCTTGGCTGCACCTACGAAATTGGTACCATTGTCGCTGTAAACATTGGCAGGCGTTCCTCGCCGGGCGCACATCCTTTTAAATGCGGCCAGGAATGTTGCTGTGCTCATGTCAGATACCAACTCTAGGTGTACTGCCTTAGTGCTCATACAGACAAACACTGCGACGTAGCCCTTAGTCGTCATTACGCCCCTGCCCTTATTCAGTTTCAGCTCCACGTAGCCAGAGTAGTCGACTCCAACATTGGTAAAGGGACGTGATGGTGTGACACGAACTTGAGGTAAGTCGGCCATGATGGGTTGTTGATGTGCCTGACTATAACGTTTGCATTTGACACACATTCTTAGCTCTTTTTTCACACACCTGAGGCCACTAAGGATCCAATATCTGTTACGAATGTATGCCAAAGTAAGCTTTGGGCCTCCGTGTAATGTCGCAAAATGGGCTTGTCGAATAATGAGTTCTGTCAATTTACTTCCAGAAGAGAGCAGAATAGGGTGCTTCGCCGAGTATGTTAAGTCAGAGCGTCTTAGTCTTCCACCAACTCGTAGGATGCCCTGATGATCGATGAAGGGGTTCAGACTTGCAATCTTGCTACAAGTACGCACGTGACCCTTTGTGCGAAGGTCGTGAAGATCAGATGTAAACTCTTGCGCTTGAATGGTTTTGACGATCAGATGATTAGCGGCTTGTATTTCAGTCGATGTTAATGAACTCGAACATGAACCTTGTTTACGTACTCGAGCAATGAAACGTAACACCCAGCCAATTGTCTTTATAATTTTGCAAATTTCGCTATTTCTTGCTAACAATTCATTTATAAGTAATGAGTTATTTTGATGTAAGGCTACGTTCACACTGGCTTTCTTTATTTCAATTTCTGGTGTTTCATAGACTTTGTTTTTAATGTTATTTTTGTCGAAGTTTATCAACCATTCTGGGCCTGTCCACCAAAGCGAATGTTTTTCTAGAGCGAGGGCCGTTATTCCTCTTGTCGCGCAGTCAGCCGCATTCTCTGCCGTGCTGACGTGATTCCAGCATGTCGCAGGTATTATGTCGGTTATTTGCTGGACTCGGTTTGCCACAAACTGCTTCCATCTTGCTCTGTCGCCATGAATCCAACCTAGGACTATCATGGAGTCTGTCCAGGCAAATATGTCCATTTTTTCTGTCATGATGGTTTCTTTTACTTTCTTAACCAACTTAGTCAAGAGAAGTGCTCCAAGCAATTCCATACGGGGCAACGTGATTTGTTTGTTGCACGGTGCCACCTTAGTTTTAGCAGCAACTAGCTTTGATGTGTATGCGCCCTTATGTTTTTTCGTTACGATGTAAATTGCGCAAGAATATGCACGTTCGGACGAGTCACAAAATCCGTGGAGGTGGCATTTCCGTTCTGTATCACCTATGTGTCGTGGAATTGTAAATTTACTGATATTATCTAGGTCATCTCTTAATAACGACCATTCATGTTGTAAATTTTTGGGTAATTCTTCATCCCATGTAATATCAATCGCCCATGTCCTTTGAAATAATAACTTGGCTCTTATCGTGAGTGGGGAGAGCCATCCTAAAGGATCAAATATCCTAGATATCTCAGATAACATTTGTCGTTTTGTGATGGACTTCGTGTCTTTGGATATAATGCTCTTGAAGTTGAATGTATCTGATGTGGGAGACCATCTCAATCCCAAGGTTTTACGAGATTCTGTGTCTTTAAAGTCGAAGTGTGTACCATCCTTTTGTTCTAATGGCAAGTCACAAAGTATGTCGGGAGTATTTGATGACCATTTTCTTATGTTCATGCCAGCGGATTTTAAAACTGTTATCAATTGGGTTTTTATCTCCTTTACTGTTGTTATAGAATTATGCCCCGTCAGCAAATCATCCATGTAAAAGGAATGCTCTAATTCGGATGCTGCGAATGGGTATGTCTCTGCATGATCTCTTCCGATTTGCTTTAGAACTCTCATTGCTAGCCACGGAGCCGTGGTTTGGCCGTAGCTGACTGTACCAAGCCTGAATTCCTTTAAAATGGTATGGCTTGTGTCTCTCCAGAAAATTCGTTGTAAATCCCGATCACATTCCCGTACCATCATTTGTCTGAACATTTTTTCTATGTCGGCGGTAATGACATATCTATGTTGTCGCCATTTTAATATCAATGTAAACAAATCTTGTTGTAAATTAGGTCCACTGTACATGAGGTCATTGAGGCTATACCCTGATGACGTTTTTGATGACGCGTTAAACACGACTCGTAGTGACGTAGTGGTGGAATCAGATTTTACTACTCCATGGTGTGGTAAATAACACACCGGTTGACTGTCGCGTGTGTCGTTGACCTCTTGCATATGGCCTAATTGTTCATATTCCGCCATAAATTGTTGGTATCCAAGTCTTAGCCTTTGATCTTTGGCCATCCTTTTCTCAATTTGAATAAACTGAGCTAGCGCTTTGGGTCTGGAGGTGCCCAACTTCTGCTGGTAATTTGGTTTCATAGGTAATGCGACCTGGTATCGACCATCTTCTAATCGTGTTGTCGTATTTTGAAAGAGTTCTTCACAATAAATGTCTTCTTGGCGCATAGGGTGGTCATCATCCGGAATGTCTTCGATGTCCCAGTACTTTGTCAAGTCTGCCTGTTTCGTCAATACTACATGGCAACTAAATGTCTTTACATTGCCAGATAATATCCATCCAAATAGCGTTTGTTGTGCTATTGGCGCTGTCGGTGGTCCTTTGATGAGACCACTTAAAATTATATCTGAATAGACGCTCGCATCGAGTAAAATGTCGATGGGTTTGGAGATATTATACTCTGGATCCGCTAACTTTAAATGTTGAAGATGTGGCCATGTCTGTCTAGAAAAGGATGCATTAGGTAGATTGTTTATAGCTTGCTTGATAACTAAAGCTTGTGTTTGTAAAATGTAATCATCATGGATAGATTTACATTGTAGAGTTACAATCCCTTTTCCTTGCTTGGAGCCGAAACCAATGCCAGATACTGATGCAGGATACTGTCTTCGTTGTAATTGTAATAGCTGTGCAGCGTTTTCGGAGATAAGGGATATCTGGGACCCTTGATCCAAAAGCGCTCTCAATGTGATGAAGGTGCCGTCAGATGCCTTGACTTGAAGGGACAGTGTCGTCAGCAGAACCTCCTCATCCTGGTTAGCAACATGATTGACGGTTTTGGATACCAATGGCTTGTTTTCGGTCTCAGCCGGAACGTGCAGAGGCGGTGTCGAGTTCAACGAGGTCGATGACACGCTCGATATTGTATCATGCAATATTGTATTATGTGCTGCGTTGCATTCTTTGCATCGTTTTGTTGAGTTGCACTTATAATGATGTTGATAAAGGCAATTATAACAAACTTGTAATTTGTTAATTGTCCTAATTTTACCTTCCGGAGACAGGTTCAAAAATTTCTTGCATAGATATAGGTCATGCTCATTCTTACAATAAGGACATTTTCTCGTAAATGTCGCCACTGTTTGGTAGTTTTTGAAAGTAGGTCTTGGTGGAAGTGGTTGATGAGGTTTGATGAGCGCTGGCTTGTTTGAAAAATGATGCATTGGGTTTTTTGGTGTCGATGGCTCCCTTTCTCGTTTGTGAAGGGGCTCTAGGGCGATAAACTTGTTTTCAATGAATGCTAAAAGTTCCTCAAATGATGGTAGCTCTCTTGGTTTCTTGCGGGACTCTTTATAAGCGGTGTACGTGTCGGTGTCCAGCTTTTTTACAAGCAGGTGTACTAAGAGGGGATCCCATGTAGTGGTATCAATCCCGAGGTTATGTATGGCGTGGATACATTCCATAGTCGTGTCGTATATCTTCTTAAGCTCGAGTGAAGATTGTTTATGCATTGTAGGTTGGTTCAAGAATATCTCTATCTGCTTAGTAAATAGTACTTGCGGGTTGTTGTAACGGTGTAAGAGTAGATCCCATGCAGTGTCGTAATTGTCGCTTGAAATGTTAAGATGTTGAATTAAACGTTCAGCTTCACCCTTAACCTTACTTTTCAGATGCTGCATTTTCTGCGTCTTTGTCAAGCCGGTGTTGGAATGAATTGTCTCCGTAAATAAATCGCAAAAAGTAGGCCACTGGGTATAATTCCCAAAGAAAACGGGAATGTCAATTTTAGGAATAGATTGCTGAGCGTGCATTGTCGAATATATTTTCCTATTTAAGGACCTTTTGGTGTCCTTGTAGATCATCTCTATACGCTGAAATTCTCCTTCGTAGAAACCATCTTCTCCTTGCAGCAAGTTGTCAATTTGCAGGTGCAGTTCATCAATAACATTCCACCTATGCTGGAGGTTCTTTAACTCATCTTCAATTTCCCACTTCTCTGTGATGTCAGACATGTCGATATTGTCGATAAGACGGTTTAAAGCCCGAAAGTTTGTCCTCTGTTGAGACAGCAGGTTTTCCAGTTGAATTGAAGGCTTCACCTCGGCCTTTTCCGGGATAACAACAGGGATATTAAATTTTGTATAAGATTGATCTTCTTTCTTCTTTTCTATCTTGAATGACGCAACGGTATCTCTTACGCTATCAAAATATACCTTGAATTCGGTAAACACGTTCTTCGAGAAGTACTCATAGCTGTCGTCTCTCTGCTCTTCTAGCACAGAGTTATTTTGTTGGAATTCCCCCCACAGACTGTCTAATGCTTTTACACGTAGTGAAATATATTCAGTAGTTTTCCTGTCTACACTGTCCTTGCGAAAGTTCTTGATAATTCTCTCAACTTCGATAATGATATCGTTTTGGCGGTTGAATAATGCCTCCATGTCGAAAATGACGTAATGTCTAATAAATCACTTGGTAAAATTTGTCACTTCAGCGCAGTATGTGCGTCACCCTTCTCAATCTGAACAGGGATTTCCGCTGGTGGAAGGCTGTACAGACCGATACGCTACTACACTGAAGGAGAGCAAACTCACCAAGTTATTGTCGATTGTCGCAGTTGTCCAATGTCGAATGATGTCGAAATCAGTACAGCCAATGTCGTGGTATACCGTCGATTTTTTCAAATGTCGAATGCTCTTCAATCCTTAATGTCGTGTTGCCAGATGTCGTGGTTCAGTGTCGCTCGAAGGACCATGTATAATGGTGCAGTGTCTCTACACAATTATAGTTATGTCGAGGATGCTGTGAGTGTCGATGTCAGATGAAATGATAGATGTCGCTTGTCGTAATATTTATTAAACACTAACTTAATTATAACAAATTACTAAAACTTATTAACTAGGTCGCGTTAAATCGCCGACGTTGTAAAAACTTAAAACTATGCAAATGTACGGGTTTACTCGTACAGTATTATTGAAAAAAATATATAATATTATCTCGGCTTTGCCCACTAGGGTTATACGACGAGATCACGAGGGAATTTGATATTTTTACGGGATATAAAGTAACCTATGATACTAACTAGGTTTCAAAAAGTGTGTCCTTTTTACGGTTTATTAAACCAGCCATAACAGTCAAAATTGTCAATATCACACATCATCATCATCAATAACAAAACGGTATATAGGTTTTGTCAAAACAAACAAATTTTCTGTTTACATCTTGCAAAGATTACGTAGCTTAGCCATAGTAGGTCACACTGCCACTGAACAAAAGACGAAAAGTACGGATTACAAGAAAAACGTACGACAAGAAATAGTTTAGTATTCCTTTGTGAATGCTAAAGAATACTCAACAATGGAACTCATCTCTTGGAGTTTTCAGTATTGTCGGGGATTTTCATTCTTCTTTTTGTTTACGAAGTTGTTTTAATTTGACCGTTTTTAATAAGTTGGACTTCTTTTTATTTTTTACTTCATAAAACTAGTAGAAATGTGCTGTGGATCTGTTGTTTGACCATCGGTTTTATGAATAATACACGTTCATTATATTCATAAAAGTACCTACATAAGGTAATGTTTATCCCTTGTCTGGCACTTATGGTGTAAGCTAAGCTGTGTGTATGATGTCCAGGGAATATTTATTTATTTATATTTATTTTGGTGTAACAAACTACAATAATGGTTTATAAACTTATAAAAATTTTGCAGTAATGCTTCCTTATTGTTTCAATCTCTTAACCAGTTTTGTAAATACAATAAGTATTTTTAATATAATTATATCATTTATGATTAGGTAAGATTTAATATTTTATTTTAAAAATTTAATATTATTACGTTACACAGAAACCCACATAAGTAACCACTTCCAACTTCCAAATTATCAGAGCAATTTAGTTAATGTAAACTTTACCCCTAATTGACGGGGCTAAATTGGCTTATCTGCAACATTGTTCTTCACTCTAGCCTCTCCCAGTTCACAATGAAGAGGTATAGCTAGTGGCGAAACAAAAGCAACAGATTACCCAGCAGCCTACCGACGGTGATTAATTGCAAATTCCGCCGAACACACTACAGCCTACAGGAAAAAAGGCATTTCCTAAAACCAGGGGTGGCGAGAGCCTTGTTTGTTGCCATCAAAGTAACAATACGATACTCACACGTTGCTTAAAAAAACAGGCTAACTTTTTAATACAGAGAGATTTATCAGCAATTCTTAAATGAAAAATTTTACATGGTTCATAAAAGAGTAAATTTTTTATTTCTATTTTTTTATTTGATTTCAGTTGACAGCTTATCTTATGCTGTAGATTGCCTGTGTAGCCAATCCCATTAGGGGTTATTTGGAACTAATGAAGCTTACATCTCAATGTGCAGGCTTCTCTGATATTCAAGTCTTTGATTTCAAGGTACTGACTCCCACACTATTTTGTCCGGAACACAGTGAAGGCCATTGAGGCGGCAGATTTCACGCGTGCAGGCGGCAACTAGCCAGCTAAGTCTTACCAAAAGCAGGAATTGATCCAAGAAATGGTTTACAGTAACTTATTTTCAAAAAAAATATCTCTTAAATATAACAAAACAATTTGCTAAAAGACACGGTAAAATAACGAAAGACCTCCATTATAATAAAAAACGTATAACACCTCACACGTCTTCCGCAAAGGCGATTGTTTTAAAGTGAAACGTTGGTCGGTTAAAAATGCGGATATGAATGACTGTATTCAATTAAATAATATCGTCCAAAAAGCTGAAAGCACTAATTTATATTGTAATTCTGAATAAATAACGTTACTGTAACCACAAACGGATGTTATTTTTTTGTATATTAGGTCATTTGGCAGACAGGCACGCTGCCCACCTGATGCTAAGCGGCCACTGCGGCCTATTCCATTGAGGGACGCTTCACCTGGAAGCGTCGCTCAATGTACTGCCAGACTGTAGTCTCATCTGATCTTCGAGCCTTTGATTTCAAGTATACTGGCTCCCACATTTGTTTTGCCGGAACACAGCCAGAGCTGTTATGGCGGCAGATTTCACCTGTGGGGGTGGTAGCTAGCCGGTCGGACTCTAAAAAAGCCGCCCTACCACCAACCAAATGTTTTGGAAATGCAGAAACTCCATCCGTTTTTTAAGCTTATCTGTCAGATAAATTATTAGGAAGTCTAAAGTTGCCCTGAAACTACATAGTAAGAAAGAAAGGAAAAATCTTAAAATATACATTTGTACTGGCAGCCCTATACGTTTGCGCGGCACTGTTTGTCATCGGCAACAGCCCTAATGGCGGGTTTTGTTTTCCCTCAAAGTCGCATCGAACAAAAGAATTCTCGCGGCCAGCGTCGATTTACTTGGTGATAATGCCCACTTTCACCACAATCGTCTAGCCCTTCGTGAACATAATTATGAGTTTATTATAGGTGTTGTTGCTTTTTAAGCAGATTAAGTAATTTTTTACATTAATTGTAAGTGCACGCTTTGAACAATTTAAACACTGATGACAGACGCCACCGTTTTAACTACAATATTACTCGTAGTATGGAATCTTGTATCGTGAAAAAAGTGATATTTGCTTGCTAGCATACCATAAGTCCCGGTCCCACTGCTTTTAGATAAGTTCGTGATAATTATTGTTACAACCCCTAGGCTTCCATAGCTCTAAAATCATACTACATAAAAAACAACAACATAAGGATTTTACGCCAAAATATAAAAGAATTCGGCAGTGTATCGCTCTTTATCAGCACTTTCTGCCTCCATAGTTCCACATGAGTGGCGATGCATTGTCGCGAAGACATCCGATGAATATATCAGGATACTGAAGCGTTTTTAGAAAACTAAGTGTGCATGAATTTGTTAGGGGTTAGAGTTTGTGTCATGTTTCTTGAGTTTTCAAATAGTTGTAAAAGTTGTATTATGTATTGATCGTTTTAAAGGTCGAAACGTATATCTTGTTATGGCATCGATTGCAACGAACCATGTCTTTAGAATAAATCTTGTTGTCTACGAACCTGAACCTGACCTTAAAACCCGGGGTTTTAAATCCCGTGACATCCCCAACTCGCATTTAGTTAGCTTGGTATAATCTACTTCCTACTTACGAGATAATTTCGTGAGTAGAAAAAGTTCGTGAGCATGTATGGATGGATGTTAGTTACTCTTTCATGCGAAAACTATTTAACAGATTTAGATGAAATTACAGTAATATAGGTTTTAGGTTAAGCCACAGGAGAAAGCTAATCTATAAATATATAAAAGAAAGTGGTGTTAGTTACACTATTTATAACTCAAGAACGAATGAACCGATTTGGCTGAAAATTTATAGAGAGGTAGCTTGGAACCAGGAGATTAATATAGGATACTTTTTATCCCGGAAAGGGGGGGATAGTTGAAAAAGGGAATTACGCGCGTGAAAACGCGAGGGCAACCGCTAGTTACTAATAAAACAAACACCTTTCTAATTATTATAACGACATAAATAGGTTTTCTTTTTACTTTACTTTAAAAACACCAACGCAACGTGCCTGCATATTCAGATAACAATGTATGTATGATGTACCTACCCGTGATTTAATTTTATCCTTGATCCCTTGTCAAGGATTATGGGGGTCAGAGGGCATTTGTACCAAAAAGATTACCCGGCTCTTAGACCATGATCCACACGACCCCGGATCAAAAAGACACAAACCTGAGAAAATAAGAGTGTTTTAAAAATGAGTACTTCTTAAGCAAGTGTCAAACCTGATGGTAGGCAGGCAAAGTTGGTAGAGTTAATTTGATTTTCAGATTTCAGTTAGATAGTAGGTATATACCCATTAAATTCATTCACCAATCCTCACAAACTTTTGCATTTATAATACATTTTTATATTTCTTAACTTCAAATTAATAAATTAATTATTTATTTATTTATTTTCTGTAACTAATCCTTTGTTAAACAAGCTAAATATTATATTAATTGAAGAAGTTATAATGAATATTGATTACAGATAAACTAGCCATTGACTTCCAGTCACTTCTATAGATACCTACGTACATTGTAAGGTAACCATTTATATACGAGAGAGTAAGTCACACCTCTCAAAGTAAGGGCTCTCGAGGAAGCCCGATAATGGCCACTTCAGCTCGTGACGTCACACTGGAGTCGGTTTCTATCATACAACGTATCAGTTCGCTCCTTTTGATATTAGAAAAGAACCAATTGGATATTATAATAATGTGTTTTATTTAAAACTAAGCTAATGCCGATTCATGTAACACTACCACTATCCACTAAGGCGTCTGTTGGGCACTGTGGGGTTTAGATGGTAACCTTGGGTAGGAAAGTCCCACATAACCCTCTATCTGGTGGTGATGTCACTTTTCGCCAGCACCACCCAACCGAGGGTTAACGTAACACATTTTCCATAGTAAAAACAAAAAAAAAACAGCGTTCCCTGTGTAATTAAAAATATGATGTTCTCAGTTTCTTGTTCAGATACATGCTTTGATCCCTAAATAAAAACACATTACTTTATTACACAATCTACAACTGTTATAAAACAAAAGAAGCTTTAGTTATATTCATAATACCTTGTCGGTCAGTGAATATCATTTCAATATTAGTAGAGAACAAAAAGATAAACTAACAGCCCAATAGACAAAAACGTAATAGGTAGTATTGGTTTTACTATAGTTACAATACCTATAAAAGATCTAGTAAAAAGTTTTCTTTTGAAAGATATTAGTCTTAAACTGAATTCTTTTAAGAACGAACGCCTGGTTACTTGTTATTAATTAATTTCACTTAGTAAACACATTATTCAGTGTCAGTCAGCCCCATAGAGTATATTGAATATACCAGAAATAGAGCTGTCAGTCAAGGATTTTGACTGCAGCGCGCCAAGCGATTAAGTCCAAAACTATTTTTTTTTAATAACATAACTATAGATAGATGCACAAAAACGTATACCTATACATACATACGGGTACTCATATAAGTTTTATATTTTTATATTTTAGGTTATAATACTTGAATGCTCAATGAATGAATAAATTAATATAGAAAAATTTAATAAATTAGCATTGAGCATTCAAGTATAAACTGAAAAAAAACATCCAGATAATATGCGAAAGCCATTTATTTATTTTAATAAAATAATCATGACACATTTTTTTAACACTATCGTTTTTATCCATGTCCGGTGTCGTAAGCTTTTTAAAATTTTATTTGGTACACAAGCACTTTCTAATAAGAATAACTTAGAAATGCAACATAGGAGAAGAATAACCATCGTCACCGGTATCCGAATCGTAAGGCAGATCAAGTCCAATATGCAACAGCAATAGTCAATCACAAAGGGCAGGGTTATCGGAGTCCAAGGGAAACACTAAAGTCGTCGTGTAAATCCAAGTCGTATTAAATAAATAGCAGAAAACTTAAAAACACTTTCGCATTCAATACAATGTTTGACGTCTGTCAGTAAAGAAAGAAACACGGCTGACATTTATTACGTTTCGTTCCTTATGATTACTTTAATTCAAAAAGGTGAAATATTCATTTAAATATAAAGACCGACGCAATTATTAGCTTATATTTTAAAATTAAGGTAATTTAAATTATAATTTAGAATTAATGGTTGTTTATATATAAAATAATCATAAAATTATATTGACTCCGATTATTGTTGTTACTTAGAATGAACCGTAAAAGCAGTAATGCCAGCAAACAGAAGTTAGAGGAAAAGATACCAACAAAAAAAACTCAATTATTATAAATTTTGGTCAATTAGTGACATCTAGCGTTAAAGTCCCTAAGTAAATTTGATTCATACAATCCGTCACTTGTTCGGAGTGAAATCAGCCTGGTCAGCCCTAATGCGTGGTGACATGACGTCACTAGCACCTCAGCTAATGTGATTATGACTGTATTCAGTCTAGCCAGGGGCGTCTCTAGCGCCACAGATACAAAAAAGACAAAGATATTAGCAAAATGGCGCCTGTTAAAGTCGAGGAAATACAATACCGCCAGTTTTAAACAACGCTTTATTTCACTACACACAAACAGTAGAGTCGTAGGTTGATGTCATTTAGCCTATTTAAAAAATAAATATCAAGATGTTCTTTATTTATGTAGGCTTCAAAGGTGCACTTATGTATTATCACATAACATGTTATCGAGTCACTACCACCAGTTTCAAAATATTCCAATCGAGAAGATTTTGGTCTCGGGTGCCTATGGGCGGCGGTGATCACTTATCATCAGGTGACCCACTTGCTCGTTTGCCCCCTATAATATATAAATAAAAGAAGAACCGGCACGACACTCGATAGTTACTCTTCTTAATCGCCAAAAGACGGGCGTTTAAACTAAACACATGAAAATATCTTCACTTGACGGATTCTCTACAACAAACCTGAAGCATGACGTCAAAAAGTTATCGCCAAGACTAATGCGATTATGACAGCGTCCAGGTACAAACCAAACGCTTTGCGGAAAGTTTCCATTCGAAAATGAACCCTAAATTATGGAGATATGGTCCATATAAATTTGAAGAGGTAGTGTAAGCACAACGCTGCTTGAGAGGAACCGACTTACCGCCTAACGTAGCTAGGCGGAATATAATTTAAGCCTCATAAAGTGTATGCTTTGAGACGAAGCATAATTTTGTTTCGCTTATGATAAAGCACGAATAGGAATACTGGGACAGTTCAGTGTCGTTTTAACATTACCAAGAATGATGACAACAGACGTGCCTTGAATTGCCTATAACTGCCTACACTCAAATATTTAGGTATACACAATTATATTACGTATATACTTAAATAGCTCTCAAGTATTAACTGGGTCAAAATTTACGAGGTCCAAATTTGCGGTCACACGCCTTAAATTCCGATGATATAGAACGCACAGCCTAGAAATCTTTTTTATATGATTGTTTGTTAAATTAGCTATCTAGAATTCATAATTTTATTATAATATTTCAGAAAACGTTAAACAAAACTTTCAATCGAAACCTAAAATCGGGGTCAAAATAGCGTTCTTCGCGTGGTCACACTCTGCTCTTCTATAATTCAAAAGCTTGTAGCATTTTATTTACCTGGACAATGTCGTACTTTTTACCTACGAAAATGAGCCTGATAAACCATAGTTTAATATTAAATACTAAACTACACACATATTTAAACAAAAACATTTACGAAATAAGCATTTTGTCTTGGTCACACGATTTCGCAATTTTTGAGCGCGCGGTTAAAAACGACTCACACGCCGCAACAAAGCTACCTATGACCTTGCAAACCTACCGCCCACTCGCCAGTTGTGCCGTGGCAAGTGAAGAGAGAGGACGGGCAACTCATCGTCGTTCGAGGAATAAACTAGAAGTGCTTAATTTTTGAGTCATATATTTTTCTATCATCCCAGGTCACTCAGGTGGGCATATGAAATGTATGTTAGGATAACATTATCAATCAGTAATTACTATTATTATGTCGTAAATATAATCGAGATTTTAGATTATAATAAAGAAAAGGAATTTATTGCACAGTTTAGCCAGAAATTGTAAAAATGTCCTATTTTCGGTCACTTTAGTGGCGTCACTTGAGTGGCATTTTGTCCACTGAAGTGACAATTTGCACCACTCAAGTGACTTGTCTTATTACATTAAACAAAATTCATTAGAAAAAAGCCTAATTAATGATAATAAATCATATAAAACAATATTTATGAAGCGTATAGTGATAAGCTAGTCTAAAAGTATATGAATTCTTGATTTAATTATCAAAACTGATCTGGTAACTGGTTTCGTATTTCAAACAGATCAGTAACGATACTTTACCGCTTCCGTGGTGTAGTGCTTATAGCGTTCGGCTCACGATCCGGAGTTCTCGGGTTCAATTCCCGGAGGGGTCCGGACATTGTAAAAAAATTTATTTATGAGTGTTTACTCAGTTTCGTTAGGACATTGCAGGCTGAATCACCTATTATAAAAAAAGTAGACGATTCCGTGCTTTGGAGAGTACGTAATATTTATATCGGTCCCGGTATTTGAAGGTCTATATCTATAATCTATAATGAACACGGCTGATCCCGGAAGGGTAGGCTAGGCAGAGACCACGTCATTCCACTCGATACGATTTACATACTTCCCTTGCTTCCTCAACTTTAAGTAAAAGTATCTTTCATACACGCTCGTCGGTTTAGGGTACTTTTTACCCTAGCCTTTATTAAGAACATCCTGAATTGGATCTAGGTATGTTCGCTTAGGCCTTCACTTTTCAATATTCCACTCATACCTTGTTTATCACTTTTGTTTGTCTCTTTCCATTCATCTTCTGTACATGTCCAAACCATCTTAATTTTTTTTCCCGATCTTAGGCACTACATCTTCTTTCACACCTTTTCCTTATAACACTATTTCTTATCCTGTCACTCAACTTTGCTCCAAACAAACTTAAGCCCTTGAGAGGGCTTAAGTTTGTTTGGAGCAAAGTTGAGTGCAAAGTTGAGGAAGCACAAGAGTAGAATAAATGGAGTAGAAATGAGTTTCTACTCCATTTATTCTACTCTTGTGCTTCCTCTGCCGCACCGAACTTTCACTACCGTACATAATTGTTGGCTCCAGCACTCTATGCACAGCCAGACGAGCCTTTTTGAGACTCTCCAACTGCTCATAATGCTTTTATGAGCAAAGCACGATTTGACATGTTTCCAGCAATCCACGGTGGTCCCGCCATAGGCCAAAACCCCCTGAACCTCAAGTTCGAAAATCGCTAGTTAACCGACACATTATCAATGACTAATAAACAAGCTACCTGGGGGTATAAATATGTGACCCATTTACTTCAATTACCACTACCTGTTTGACCTCGAAAGTGAAAGCATCGCAATTGTTGCAATCGCTGTTAACGGTGACTCATCCGCACGGTATTTGTCATTATTGATATCTCGGAAATTGTTTTTTTGTTAAACTGTTTGTGTGATGGATATCCAAGAAACTGGTAAGTTTTTTTATTTTCATTATAATTTTTGCATGTATTTATCGTAGTTTTTATATAATCGAGATGCTACGTTGACAGATTTAAAAAAATAATATTACTCGTAGTTTGACTTTAGCTAGTATTTTAAAAAATTGCACCCAATTGCACCTGTTCTTACTTATTTAAAAATGAAGGTATATCTGTCTTTTATCAAATACATGTTGAAATTTTGTCCAAGCTTACCCTATGCACCCCCTAGATATCTGCTACGCCTTCGTAGTCGCAATGGTAGCGATACTACGAACTGTTCTATTAAGTTTGTTTTTTTTCTTTTTAGGTACTTTTGTGAAATGTTCCTTTTCAAGAAGGCATTATTTTGAGATTTGGGTTCAGTTAGTTCAGGAATATCCGTGGTACAATCTTCCCGCTTCCGTTCACAAGATACTTGTCCACGGGTCTGATATTTCAGAACACGCCTTATTATCTATCGGGGAGCTTTCCGAGGAGGCAGCGGAATCAAACAATAAAAATCTAAAAACTTTTAGGCGAGATCATACGCGAAAATTCACACGAGAAATCACTAATACCGACTTACTTAATAGACTCTTGTTATGTTCAGACCCCTTCATCACTGGTCTTCGGAAACTCCCCAGAAAGAAAAAAAGGCTTATTAAGGAAAGAAGTCCTAGATTTATTAAAAGTATAGTTAGAGTAAAGGTAGTATTTAATATAAGAGTATAATAATGGTGTAGGATAATTTTAATGTTATTTGTTTTGTAAGCTATTTATTATACCTAAGGAAATTCAAAATGAAAAAACGTGAGAATTTTTGCATGTAAATATTGTACATAATTATCATGTTTACTTTTTTTAAATACAATCACGACTGTGAAATTCATTTTCACAATCTAGAGTATACATCCCAATATGAAAAGCTTACACTATAATAGTAAAAAGCATTTCAAAACGGGGGACAATTTTATTACATTTTTATTTAATATTTTAGACGATTCTGGGCTGTATTTTGTAAAAATAACTTCGTATTTTCATTAAATAAATACTTTTCTAATTGTAAAACAACTTTTATTAAAGCTCTGCACCATTTCCAATAAGATATAATAGCCCAATAAGAATCTAGGGGATTATGACCGCTCCGCCTAGAACGCGGGACCGCCGTGCAATCGGCAAGCGGTAGGTTTGAAAGGTTCAGTCTAATACAATTTAATCAGGCGATAGGCCAAAAACTTGTCACTACAGCCACTATATAGATCTATCTGAAATAACCCTCCAAACCTGTCAATCGTGGCGGACTTACCTTTGTTTATCTGCTTAACCCATCAGGGTTACCATTATGATAATGCCCTGAGAAGATTTTTATTTTATTTTTGTTAAATTATTCATTGCACTTGGTACCTATAAGATTTTTATTTTGCATAGCCAACCACGGGGCATTATTTTGTTAATGTCTTTGTTAGTATTTTGTTAATTAGGGGACAATAATTATGATACACTAAAGGGAATTTGCCATTTAATTTTAGTTTGTTAAGTTAACAAAAAATTGTTATACGCGCTACAATTTGAAGATTTTTTATTTTTGTCTTACAGTATTTCTGATTGTGTTTACCCGAATCTAAATTAAAGATTTTTATATTATACTTTTGTTTTTTTTTTTGTTAATTTTAATGTGTTGTTGGTAATTGTGTAAAATTACCAACCTTACTACGATTTTAATACTCTTTTTGATTACTTTCTCTCATAATATGTATTTAACTGGTCACTTGAGTGGCGCAACATGTCACGTTTAGTGGCGTCAAAATTTTCAAAAAATAATTCCGGTGAAACCTGTGGTTAGATTCGGCTATTTTTTTGTAGTTAAACTTCTGTTGATCTCTTTATTATTCTCCGATATAAAATAATGCCAAAAACGGACAAAAAAAATTCGCCACTAAAGTGACCCGAAGAATCATTTCTGAATTTTGACCCAACTGCTAGGTAATTGTTTACTATAAAATGATTTGTCATTCCATAATTCAGTACATATCCATTTGTTTAAATATCATTTGGGAAAAAAAATGCGTTTACACAATTATAAAACATCAAATGACACTGATTCCGCATACATTTCTCCACCCGTGCCGTGTAATTTAGAAACGTGTAAGTACTAGCCACCGATGGACACGCAACCAGTCATTTCATCTTCCCGTAGAAAGCGAGTTTCCTCGTGATCTTTATAACGTTTCCATCCGTTGAAAGTAACATTACTACAATTTATTACTTCATTACTGGAAAATGGAGAAAGGGTAAAAAGTAATTATAGTTCAATAAGTATAGAATAGCAGCTTTGTCTGCGTCTATTGATGTGAAAGATGGTAAACTTGAAATGAAGGCTAGAAGATCAGAGAAGTTTGCAGTAGATAGTATGTGCTGCATTAAGTTATCTATACTTCCTGGTGATGTGTCATCGAAATAGCCATAAAACTAATTGCTAACTGAAGCAATTAAATATGCAAAATATTTTTTTCTTTTATCCTAGTAGCCTAGTACCTAGGTGTGTCTGTAAACGACAAAAGATTTTTGTGAAATTGGCCCTTTTTATACTGGGAGAATGCATTTACGAATTGCTACACCCACTAAACTCCCAGTACCTCTTCATCGTCGCCACGAGATCATGGGGGGGCATGGCGTCATTCACCCCATTTGTCCCCACCCGTTATTCACCGTGGCGACCCGCCTGTTTTCAGGCCTGTTGTGAAACTGGCTCTTAGTCTTTTTGTTTTCTACAAAAACTAACGCTTTGATAGAGATAACATCGCATTTTTTCCATTCCCCCAAGTCAAGTCACCAACACTAAAAAACAAAGAAAACAGAAACAAGCAAAAGCGAACCGAATCAAATTAACGCAGATCATTTGCAACAATGCAAATCCCGCAGCAACTTCACAAAATAAATATTAATAAGTTAAATCTTCTCATTTGAATAACACGGAATGCAACCGCCTCACAAATTGATTTTTTTCTATCTGATAAACCGTATAATTATGCAAAAGTGAGCCGTTGCGAGACCTTCTTAATCCTCAGGATTAGAAGGATGAGGGCCGATCAAAGGGAAGCATCCCTTCTTTGGTTAATATATAATGAGGGAGTGGAATTAGAGACGTGTTTACATTAATTTAGTGAAATAAATGTTTCTTTGGAACCCTCTTTGGATGTTTACGGCGCCCCGAGCGACTGTCGCGAAAAAATCGAGGCTGAGTGCAAAAGCACACAGATACAAACATGTATTTTTTCGCTTTGAAGATATTACGAATGGTAGACATAGAATCATATTTTTTCCTGAAGCGTTTTAATCGGACTTAAATGAGAAGCAAGTCGAAAACCGTTTGCAATATAATACTCCTGAATAAAAATAGCGTGATGTTTTGCCATTTTTACAATTCTTGGCTCACATCAACATCCACATTCTTTGTGCCTAACAAATTAATAAAAATAAATCAGTTGAAACTCACATGACGTATGCATAACTGCACCATTGTCAGGCATTGTTTTACAGTCCGTGATAAATAAAATGACGATTCGCATTTTAATTAACCAATTAAATAAAGATCTATAGATATTTATTGCAATGTTTTTATATTTTCATCCTCATCTTCAAAACACCGTCACTCTGTGAAGTCAAACACTATCAATGAGCAAAACAGTAATCGGTGCACAAAGTACAGTTATACACAACAGGTGATGGTTTGATTATTCAAAGTCAGCATCCGTGGCGAACACACTCGTAGGTACAGTGAGCCGAACTACTAATCAGACTAGTCGGAATAAACGTACAAATCTGTCAAAAAGTCTTACTTGAAATTACTTATTCTATGCTTGAAATAGAACTCTATGCGTTTGACATTAAGCTGAAAATTGGTTCCAGAAATCTGACAGATTTGCAAAGGTTGGCAGTGTACAATTCACAACTTGCTTACAGTTCAATTTACGAGCGGACTGTACTGACGAGTCAAACCTGCGGTTTGCCAAGTCCGACCGATACACAAATACCAGTATGGCACTTTCGCTCGTCATAATTGCCGTTTATTACTAATAATTCCGCTAGTGTGAGGTAGAGGCTACTTAGATATTATTAATTGGAAGTGTGTTATATGTCTGCATCGGTTTTGTATCGCTAATTTTTCCGTAATTTGAAAGTAGCTTGTGTGTTAGGGTTACAATAACAGTCTGCCTCTCCAGCCTCAAGGTATTATATACAGGAATGATGATTATTTAAAATTTGTACCAGATGATATTCTACCGTTTTTACCACGAGTCAGTGTGAACCCTGGGAAAAGAATCGACTAGTATTAATAAGAAAAATATCCAAAGTATTATCATTTAACAGTGATTTTGATGACGATGATTAAATACCTCTTGAAACGTAAGCATTAGTTTCAATAGTTCAGGGTGCCTGTCCACCGACACGGCCGCGAGGCCGCGGAGCAGAGAAGCTAAGAAATATAGTATTAACGAATACAAGCAGTTGCACAGCCTTACTGACGTTTCCTGCAGTCTGTCGCCTCGTGCAGCAGAGAACGGCAGATTGCAGTAATTTGTCCGGCGCCCGCAGTTAAGCCGCTAACCCTGGCTTAGCCGCAGATGCACCGACACACTGATATGTCTGTTGGTTTACCTGCCTTTAGTTTACAGACTGTTCAATGTTCGAAGCTGGTTAATCTTTTAACTTTTACGTCAGGATCGAAGATCTGGTATTCGAATCGAAGTTCAAAATACTGGGGGGTTAATAGTTTGTAGTTTCTATTTAGCATTTACTATAACATACTATATTATAGTTGAACAGAACTTCTCATTTTATACACCCACACCAACTACGAATGATTTCATCAAAAAGCTAACTTCACGTAAGCGAAAATATTTTTTTATTTTTATTTTACAGGACATAAAAGAAACTGTTGAAATTATACAATCAAAAGAAATGTCACTAAGGATTTTGGTTTTATCAATTTGTTCGTGATTAGAAGACCAAATTCTTATATTTATCCAAGTGGACTTTAAAAACGAGGTCTTCAAATTGAAATATTCTATCACATGGATATCCTTTCAGTTAGTAAAATATTGTACCCTTCCTCTTACGCCATAAAGCTATTTAATAAAGCATTGGCGTCCTTTCGTCATCATGTCATAAATAAATACGATAAGCTGAGTATTAAATGAGTGTATAATTTTGTCTTTCTCTTCAGCCATCACGGCTAGCAAAAATGTTGTCATTACAGGTACTACATAATTATCAGTAACTATTAAATAATATGCGCTATTATATCCAAGCGTTCCTCTTCCAACTTTAATAACAATCAGTGCTCACTAATAGCTAATGATATTATTCTTCCAATTAGTAAACTTCCCTATTTAATAGAAGCTCTTTTCCATTTGATCTCGTGAATATTCGGGCAAACAAGGCCATTAAGCTACGACAAGCCAATTATCGTTATTAGCTACACAATAGAGCAATTTGATTGGGACACTAGATATTTAATAGAATATTATATGAATCTATGTGAGTATTGAGAGTCTTGAATAAAGTTTAGTCACACTCGAATCTCGATTTTGGAGTGGATCTTTAGAAATATCAAACTTCGTAAGCTTTTTCAAAATAGTGGAATGTATTTGGTTCACCTGTCACAAGTTGCGAGGGTCAAACAACAACGTGCGGGAAATTAAGATAAAAATAATGAATAATTATGAATATTTTTTACAGTAATTAAGGAGATACATTTGACGTTTCATATATTTTTCGTAAGTATAGATAAAATATCGAAAGAAAACAGCAACATTCTTTTTCCAGCACAAGTTTTCCAGGTAATTCTATGCATTCCAAATCAATGGTTCATTTTACTTCCACTCGCAAACTTTAGCCTTCTGAAACCCATTCAAGAATTACGAGAAAATCTTCTAGACTGCGCTTTGCGTATAACAATTGAAAGTGCCTTCCTTTAAACTCAAATTCAACCTAAAACCATCTCAATAACTCTTGCAATAAGGTTGAAAGAACCTGAATCACATTATTGTTGGATCTTTGAAAGGAGGATGCATGACATGCAAAAAAATGCATTACGGGAACAGTAGTAAGGTGTATTATGTCTTGAAAGTTCAAACGTAGGTTACGAGAAAAGCGTTGGGAAAACGTCGATATGATTTACATCGACCCAAAATCAATGATTTGTAACGTGTTCTAAAGTTATCGAGACATATTATGCATTTGTATTATTTTAACAGTATAAATATGTACTAATGAAAGATTGATTGCATTTAATCTGACCTGATAGAGAATTTGCTAGTAACCCTGCTCTATGCCACCCAGGACCAACATTGTTCAACAGTGCTTAAATTGCCTTCTTTGGGGTCAGATCAATTTAATTTATGTTACTAAAATTAATTTCATCTATAAATTATGCTAGATCGAAAATATTTAAAAATGAACCAATACACCAGCAATAATTTTTAGTTAAGAGTTCATCAATCAAATAATAAGCGAGGCGTTTGTAGTGTTTCGATTATGCTAGTCTGTATGTTTAGTTATACCTACTATAATTTTATGTGCTTTAAGAAACAAAGTTTAAAATTTATACTTATACAGAATCGAGACATTCGATCAAAGTCATGTCGAAGTATTCTTAACCAATCGACTTTATCGAAAGTGAATCCAGCAGCACTATTGTGAAGTATAGGAATCGTTCTGGGATACGCTAAGGGTATTTACGAAGCGTTTTATTGATGCAATAAGCACTCCGGTGAAGTGAATGCGGAGGATTGTGCTCTGCACCGTTAGGACGTTATGCATCCTTGCATTCGTACTCGTTCTGCCAATTATGTTTCAAGAGACTCATATAATCTCGTACAGGCCTGCAAAGTTTAGTTTTGTTGGGAAACAATGTTCGAAATATGTAATATTCTTCTTAAAAGTAATTTGGATTGATTGATTCTTGTTCCAGTTTATCATGACATACGAGGGGGGACCCAAAAGTTCCGGGAATTAAGCTGTGGTGGGGAGGGGGAGTGGGGAAACCTATTTTTTGACCACTAGTCCGTTAGTGTCCCGCAATCTGCGTCAGTGTGCAAAGTTGTGTCGCTGTGAGTGCATCAGTTTGGCTGCAAGATTTTTTTTAGTAAAACATCTTTTTACATTTCGGCGAAAAAGTAATGGCAGATTGTCGAGAACAACGCGCGGCTGTAAAATTTTGTTTCCTGTTGGGAAAATCGGCCGCGGAAACTATTGTAATGCTTAAGACTGCTTATGGGGATGCTGCCTTAAGTAAAACCAGAGTTTATGATTGGTTTTCACGTTTTAAAAATGGAGAAATGTCTATTGAAGACCAACCACGTTCAGGACGCCCCTCAACGTCAAGAACTGATGAAAACGTCGACAAAATTAATGCTCTCGTTCGTGAAGACCGTCGCCGAACCATTGATCAAATCTCAACCAGATCAAACTGTCAACCAGAAGTTCTACTTGGAGGTTTTGAAAAGATTGAGGGAGAATATCCGGAAGAAAAGGGCAGATCTTTGGCGCACAGGCGACTGGTTCTTCCGTCATGACAACGCGCCGGCCCACACCGCTCTTTCCGTGAAACAATTTTTGACCAAAAACGCCATGACACCGATTGTCCACCCCCCTTACTCGCCGGATCTAGCACCCTGTGACTTCGTTTTGTTCCCCAGACTCAAAAGGAATATGAAAGGAAAGCGTTTTGCCACTGTAGAGAAGGTGAAGGAAAAATCGCTGGAAGGCTTATAGGACATCCCGATGAGTGAATTTAAAAACTGTTTTGAACAATGGAAGAATCGTTTGGAGAAGTGCGTTGTGGTCAATGGCGAATACTTCGAAGGTGATTAAAATTTGAGGTAAAAATATTGAAAAATAAAGAAGTTATGACAAAATTCCCGTTTTTTTTGGGACCCCGTAGTATATTCAAAACCTACCCTTATTTAAGTAAGTAATTATAATGCATGTTATGCATCCAAAAATTTACGCTGATTCTGACGATTGAAGTCTACTTTAGCTTAGCATCAAACGGAATGATGCTTTGCTGAGGTAAGTAAACCAAAAATTGTATATTCATTAAGTCAACAAGCCCTATTTCAAATCAAAAACTGTGGGAACTAATAAAAACACCAAGCTGCTTGAGGGAAATATTCAGATTTAAAAATAAATCCGTCTACCGAGCTCAGTCACCATATTAAAATTTCCCTCGCGAAAGCTCTTCAGACTGCTACGTTAGGTCTGAAACCACACGATGAAAACGTTTCCATTTGGAAAACACTGGCATATGAAGGTTTTCATGACAGTGAAATGAAAGAATATCATGCTGAAGGAATAATATAACTTGATATGATATAAGCTAGAAAGAAGATTGATAGAAGCTGAAAAAATATATACATATGTACTTGTATTATGATAAATCGGTACAATATTTAGAGATAACGTTTTTGATGTAAAGGAGGAAATGGAAATTGTCAGTCAAAATATATGCGGTAATAAAATAGATAGAAATGTAGACTAGAAAACACTTTCTAGATTCTACGTTGCTGTATTGTAGAAGATCATTGGTAGCACATAATCATAATTTGAGCTATTTTTAGTTTATAATTTTGACTTGTAGTCATAATTAATTATATTTTACAAAAAGATTTTAGAAAATACTTTTGCATTCCAATTTTTCTTCCAGCAAAAAATCGCTCTACATGGTTTGTTTCCTTGTTCTATTGAAAAGGAAAAAAGGTGAGGCTATTAAAAGGACATTTAGAATTCTGTGCGCGTATTTTATCCTCCAAGTGATTAGCAACTTTGCTGCCAAGGGTCATGTTTGTGAAATTAATTAACGAAAGTACCCGTGAAAATGTTTTGATATGAAAATATCGTCTAAAAATTTCAAAAGACTTCTAATTTCTTATCTCATTTTAGTTAATGGTATGCGATGATATCATCTAGAATGAGGCTACGAAATTAGGATTACGGTCCAATTACTTTAGCGTTTACAAAGGCTTGTAGATAAGCAGTTTGTGTTTGCCGAAGAAAACAGAGCGCAACTAACAGTACAAACTTAGAGACGAATATTTGAATTTTGAGAATGGAAGTATTTTTCAACGGAAACCTAAATTTTATATTTTTATAATAAATTTACATAATATGATATAATAATAAGTGACAAGGGCGGGAGTTCAGCCTAATAAGGTGCAAACATAAGTGACAAAAATAATTTAATTTATTTATTTATTTATTTATTTATTTATTTGTATGGAATAACAAACAGTTATACATTACAAGCTTAAAAAAGGTATATGATAATTACAACTAACTTAAATGTATAACCAACAACGTTATCCACATATTAATTATAAACATGCAGTGTAGTGTTACCTATGACTTAAGTATTAAATAATATTAATATCTTAACTTATTATTATAACAAAATAACAAATAAGTTCTTAAAAAAAGATATTATGGCTTAAGAGCATCTATAGCTAGTTTTTTAAACAATCCGGGGCTTAAAGTTAAATCTAAATGATTAAAATACTTATTAAATATAAAGGGTAATCTATTTAAAGGGGCACGTTCACCGGCGCATGTCCTACATTTCTCGATGGAGACTATGCGTGTAGTTTCTAGGAACTAAGAAGTTGAGTTGACTCAAGATATCTATACAATCTATTTTGTTATTAAGTATGCTATACAGATACATTACAGAAAGCAGAAGACGTCTTGAGTCAAGGCTCAACAGCTTAAATTTTGATAAGAGCTGATCATAGTGCAGACTCGATACTGAAATCGATACTGAAACTGTACCGATCTTCAAAACCTGGCTAAGAAATATAATAAAAATCAAAGATATGTATTAAGTCATCAGTACGGGAAAAAATGAAGATGAAGCTAAGAAACGTTAGAGAAACACATTCTTTGAAAATAAGACAGGACGATTACTAGATCTAAAATAAACATTACAATCGCTGAGAAACGTGCTTGTCGAATGACGTCAGATCAACGATAACACTAGGCGGAACAATAATAAACAAATTCCTCGAGTCAAAACATGTCGCGAGGATGTCGCAAGGGCTAATCGTTCGGATGATCCGCTTATACGCTGACCTGGTTACCGACAATAGATTATTGACAGCTCTTTGTTGTTTGAACTTGTTATTATTTATATTGATATCAATAACAGACAGAAGTTTATTGATATTAATGGATTTAGCTGTTGAGGTCTTCATTTTTGGTATTTAAACAAGACTATAACGATGTCCAGAGATATTTAATTACTGCATATTTGTATTGTTAAGAATTTTGCCGGTGTTATCGCAACTACTGAGGGATTTTTTATTGAAACAAATGTTCAAATTCAAAATAATAATACTGTTTTATGTTCGTATTCACGGATTGAAAATAACAAATGTTCGAAATAATACTACTGTGTTATTCTCGTAACTATCGCCTTGAAAGCCTGCAAAGAAATCTATCCGCAACCCGTCTTTTTCTAATATCATTATAAAATAAGTCTACATAGCCCTTCTTTTACATTCCTTTAAAGGCGGGCAACTCATTTCAAACCTAGTCGCAGGTGTCGATGAGAGATAGTGATCACTTACCATCACTTGCTTTGCCGTTCTCTTTCATGAAAAAAACAAACTAGTGCAAATAACATAGACCCTTCATAGACCTGTCTTTACCTATAGCCTTGTTTATATTGTCGAGAGAGTTCCCTTGTCCGCTTTCACGGGAGCATTTTTCCAATATCCTCAGTTAGTTAACAAAGCACCGTAAAGTCCTGGGACCGACTATCCTATGATTTATGTGACGTCACTAAATTATTGTTCTGGCCAGTCCCCGCGGCGTTGGGGATATTATAACCTCTTTATAATGGCCTTTCAAGGATGCTCGATGGGGCTTAATTTTGTTGCGTTAAGTTATGGGTTTTGGTGCGACAGACTTGCTTTATGTGTGAAAAGTAGAGGATAATAACAATTATGGTTTTTAATTGTATTTTTTCATGATCCCAGTTGTATTAATTTGGATATTTTTCTCCTAACTGGCATGAAATGAATGCATCAAGACTAGTGAGATGAATAAATCATAGATAGGTTCAAGTTACTAAATTCATTTCATTTTTACTTGAAAATGTTACCCGTGATAAGGTTAAAGTAAGGGACAAAACAACAAAATTAAAAAAAAGCGTCGGTCAAGTTCATAAACTTGTTCATTTCCAAACGGATTAGGACTGTAAAGATGAAAATGTTTGTCACCCCTGTAATTGAAGATGACCTTTATTCAGACTTAAACGTAAACAATTGTCTTAATCTTCTTGTTCCACTCGGCCAAAAGAATACACACCATATTATGTACTCACGAGATCGTTTTATTATCTCTATCGCACACGAGTTGATTATGCCATAGACAAGTCAAAGTAGTTAGATTAATAACACCAAGAGCCAGGTTACTAATTTCAGATAATTTCCTGATAATTTATCTGTTATATATTTTAGATGCTGTTCCGTTTGTCAGGTAACAAAATAGAAGACAACGTCGTCGACACGTATTGTAAATAGACACTAGAAAAATATTTTTTTCAAAAACTAGAACACGGTATTACAGGCCAGTCACATTAAAGTCATGCTCTTAAGGCCCACATTCACAGAAACATCACACTAGACACTAGACGAATCTTCCGACACATTACCTGTTTATAAAGATTGATATCACGATGCAGATGGCAGAGCAAGAGTGAAAGGGCGTGACGTCCTACGAGCCTTCACACTACATAACCTGGCATGCGTCATTGCACCCCGGGAACGAGCTAGGGGAAGATGTTGGATGAAGAGATTTTAATGGAGGTACGAATGGGAAAGCAGAATACTGTTAGATGAATCTGTAAATAGTGAATGTTATCTAAAAATCTGGTGTATGTCAGAAAACTTTTTCTTTGTGAAGATCTATTTTTGAAGGTCATCATCTGTAATACCTAATGGTATTTATACGTCACTGCTCATGGACACCTGCGACTAGAGAGCCTCACAATGTTTTATTTGCCTTTGAGAAAAAAAAATATGGACAGATAGGAAAGGGTTAATAAGTTGAGGAGGGGGGAGGTAAGAGGGTTTGTGGCCCGCCATTTTCACGCACCACTCGCAAAGCTTCTATTCATACGTTGGTCTTCTAAAAAATAGAAACCGCGGAGTAGGCGTAGCGCAAGACCGGCCATTATAGATCTTTGGGGGAGGCCTATTCCCAACAGCGGGCGTCGTATGGCTGATGGTGGTGATGATGAATGAGTCATTTAGGTAGCTAAATAAGTAGCTTGGTAAATCATTATATACCAGTTTGAGAAATAAGGTAATAAATCGATAAATTATTACTAATGAAAAATAACAGCATGATTGAGACACGTGTCTTGGTTTCGTGGTACATAAAATTGCCGAGGCTCATTGCACACGCGATACGGCCCAGCTTCAGAGGGGAAGCCGAGACGAAGGGATTTTAATAGCCACAGATTTTGTGCACAGTGATTTCTAACCACTGGTGCTAACACACATACCTACTATCCAAAGGTTTGAACCTGAGCAAACTGCGGAAAAGTATGTATGTAGTAAGTTTCAGTTTGTGCCCCGATGGGATTTGCACAATAAAGCATTTTTTAAAGTACATGGCTTTTACGTCAATTTAATTTACATTTTGTTTTACTATAGACCTGCCCTGGTTCGTGCGGTAGATATAATTATGTCTTGATTAAATACAAGAAATAATAAAATCTTTGTTAACTCAGTCATGATTTTTAAGTAATGCCTATGTATAGATAGATACATATGTACATTTCGGGATTAATTTTACAAAAATTTAAGTGGAGCTGATACGAGTATTATCGTTAAAATCCTTGTTTAAATTCAAAATAAATCTTTGATTCCATTGCCTCGAAAAACCGACATTTTCTACAACCCCTCAAACAGTGAATAGAAAAACACTTCGCAGTCATTTCCTGGACAAGACGTAGTGCGCGGGATTCATTACCGACCCCTGACAAATCCCTGCTCGTACCGGGATGGGAACCTATGTACCCTTGGTGGGGAGTATCGACAACGTGGGAATTATTTATGTGCATTGGTAAGGTGACAATGTTGGCGGTAAATTTGTTTGTACTTTTACGTAAACCCTTTTTTGCAACGTTTTTTACGCGGGAGACTAAAGCGTCCACTACCCACTAAACTCCCCCGGTTTCCCCTTCACACCCGATTGAGGTGAGCCAGTGCCAGCCTTGTGGCTTATCTTTACCTACCTTTTTTAAAGAATTTGTTGGTTTATTGATTTTTAAATAGTTATAGGCTATTTGATACAACGTTAAGTAATGTAAAACATTATAATAAAAGGCGCACAGAAAAAAGACCACAATAATTAAATTTAAGTCATCGTCAAAATGATGCTAGCTCGATCACCACGCATGCCAAATGCGGATTGGTGATCATAAACCAGAGATGTATTGTATCGTGTACAAATTTTGGATGTCCCGGGAATTGAACCCAGGACCTGTTTTAATCCATTGGACCACCGAGGTGATACGTATACGTAATCGTTGATACTTATTTATGAATGCATGAAACAATATAGCCATAAAACATTAGTTGTAATTCACCTTTAAGTTTGATAGGCGTGTATCTAGTACAGTTATTATTGGCTGTGTCTTCCGACAAGAGCATCCATAAATTTCGCTGATGGCTATTAAACTTTACATTCATCCGCGTAGAAAACGATTTTGATTGTTTGTCTTAAAAAATATTGTTATGTGTCATAAAATAGTAAGTATTAAAGATGGAAGAGATTGACGTAATTTATGTCAGTATTATATTTATTTTAATTTAGGAGGGAAACAAGTACACAATTGGGTTACGTGATTAGTGATCATAACCGTTCCGTAGAAGAATGTCACACCAAAATTGGGTTACGTGATTAGTGATCATTACCGTTCCGTAGAAGAATGTCACACCAAAGGTAGCAGGTGCCTTTCTTAAAAAAACGTTTAAAATTCCAGAAAATACATTACAGGGCTTGACTTATTGGAAATATAATATGCAGTCGGTTGTAGACACTGACCTCTATTATACAATAGGGGTCAGTGGTTGTAGACAACAAAATATTTATATACATTTTTTGGTGTTGAATTTTTTTGACCTGTCGCGAAATACAATGTAATAAACTTCATCTTATTAATAAATATTAAATAAGCCTGATCATTTGTTCTGAGTGTCAGGCGGAAATTGAACCCGAAACTTCAAGTAACAGTTATGCTAAACCAACATCTGGTGAAATTGTATAAAGCAACTTAACATTTAACCCATTGACAAAAAAATCTCACAATCTCGCACCCACTATCTTTTATTCAAATGCTCTACAATGTTATACGTCATTTACAGCTTAGCTGTGAGGCATGGATATCCCGGAGTTCAGGATTCGCAGTTATGCTGTCTGCTACGTGAATAATGCAGATTCATTTCGAACCAAAGCACAGCGTTGCTATGGAGGATAACTTGGCACAGAATTAAGGGAAAGCTTTACATTACGAGTAAATTGTGTTTCAAGTTATAGAGTAACTTAAGGTTAGTTTGAGCCTATAATAACACAGTCGCATTCGTGGGTTAAGCTTTTAACACCAGTGGTAGATGATGTCCAGTTTTGTAAAGATAGCTGTATATAACTATAACAATTTATTATACCTACTAAAATAAAATGGGCATCGGTTCCATGTGTGAACTCGACCATTCCCAGACGGAGTACGTCTTCATTCATTTGTGTTTTAATTGTTAATTAGAACGATCTCTATTTTGGTTCAATATACTGGTACATATTTAAAAATAAAGACCTAATTATCCCACAACATTGAATAATTGTAATTGGTCGATAAATCAAGTTTTATACATTAGTTAGTTATAGACTTACATTTGACTATAAGCTATTCCTATGTTAATAACAGCTGTAAACTTTCCTAAAATAAAATAAATAAATAAGACATCGACCTTATATCTAAACAGTCGGTCTTTATCCCGCATTTGTGTTATTAATCAAAACGATAATTTCAGAGAACTTAGACAAATATCAAAATCAGCCTCCAATATAACAATTTGATACCACAAAGTGAAGCTTCAAGTGGCGTTAAGTCGGTTGAACATTGAAAGCCAGACGACTCTGATATTTCATCTGTCTCATCTCCCTGCGGTGAAAGTGAGCCCACTGGCTGGGAGCCAGGTCCACGACAGACAAATATTTTGGGGCCAATTCATTCGCGCGGCGCCGAGCACTACTGGACATAAATTCCGCCACTATTTATACGCTGGATAAATATAAACGTTGAACTTTGCGAGTGGAAAGCCCATGACACTTTTTGTTATTAAGTTTTTTATTTGTGACGTTGATGTAATTTGTCTATTAGATTTCAAAGGAGATGTGTGGGTCTAATCTTACGTTGAGATTCTGTCGTAATATAAAACAATATTTGTTTACTTGGCAACAATTTATAAATTGACATCGTATTAATTTGAACTAAACATAACGATTTGTGATTACTGTACAAATACTTAAAGTGCAAATGAAATAGTAAAATTGCGGCTTTGTTTCCAGAGTAACAAAAACACGTGAAAAAATTAAACTTGCAAGTGCATGTAGTAATTATAGGATTAGTTTATATTGATTGATAACTTACTGGTTAAAATTATGCAGAGTTTTGTGATCGTACCTGTAATAGAGAATACATAAATTATTAGTCACAGATGGTTTCTTTATTCAGAAAATTAGCACTTTCAAAAAGTGTTTGTCTTGTAGGTAAATATCTGTGCAAATTCTTTGTGGTATTTTAGTTGATTTTCATAACTATTACAAACGTTCAAGCTTATTTTTTGACTAGATCAATAAATGTGCTGTTGACTAAAATTTTACTTTTTTCACAAAACCAGTACATATGCTGACTTTCTGTGAACATTCGTGTTGCTTGAATCATTTAGCAAATACCGTCGCAAACCAAAAACCTTTACTTCCTTTCCATTTCTTCTCTTAACCACAAGATTGACTCAGACTCTTCCGCGTGTTTTTATCTTATCATCATTTCGCTATTTTAAAGCCAGTATCTAGTAAAACTATTGTCAGTAATTCAGACAGGAAGCCGGGGCAATCTCTTAGATCCTGGGATTAGGAGCAGGCACGCAAGCGAGAAGTGAATGAACTCACTGGGATAATGGAAAATTTTGTTAGCGAAGTTTGGTTATGTTTGTGTCGATGTGATGAAATAGGAAAGTGTGTTGGATAAAAATGATGTATATTATTTAGCAATATAGTAAATACGGTATACTGTATAGTTAAAGATTATTTCCCTTTAACTTTGGTCTGGAAATGTTTTTCTTTGCTACACAACGTCAAAGTAAATGTTGCCCGTGATAAAATGCTCGTTTGTTTCATTTAAGGAAAATTCCATCTTAACTCAACAGACAGTCTTCATCAGTCTTTAAACATTTAAAATGCTTTAAGATCTTTTGTATACATATCTTAGACTTGTGATTTCTAATCTTTATTATCTGTCGATGACTTGATTTCAATGATGAAGACTTTTGCATCTCCTCCAATTTATGCAGAGGTGCTAGCAAAATTCGGAAGTGTTATATTATCTTCCTTCATTAGCAATACAACTAAATGACACTCAAGTTCAGCAACTAACAAAACTGTCAAATTAAACACATGATATATCTGTCCTTTCAGAGTTGCAGACACATTTCTTACTGCCTCAAATTATAAATATGACAAACACAAATCGTCGAGGAATGCTTCGGCTTCACGGAAAGCATTCTGGAGACGAAATGTAAACAAACTGAGCGTATATCGGCAAGGACGGCGGCGACATGCGACACTATAATCTCACTGAAACCAACTGAGCAATTTCTTATTGTATTTCAAAACTAATTATAAGCGAGATTTTATAGGTCCTAATTTTTTAGTAAGATACACTACAAAAGTTAATATACTCGTCGAGATTTAGGTCTGTTTTGATAGCCCCCAGAGCCTTTTTAAGTTCACTGCCGTCTTGATGGGATACTTAACCAAGAAGATCTGGTCAGAGTGTAGTCAAATTGTTGGCTTTTCTAATCTTCGTGCTTTTTATTTCAAGTATTTTGGAAGTCAAATCAGTAATGTCAAATGGAAATGCACTTTATGTCCATAAAAGTATGGCAGAACTTCTTTCCATCAATAAAAAATAAGAAAATAAGAGAAAAACTCAATTTAATAGGTTTATTTTTTATAGCTCGGCTTTGAGGTAACCGATCTACATTTGGCAAGTGTGGTGATTACGACAGTACCTAACTTGATTTCCATGATAAGTGCCTTTACCCTGCAGTGTGCAGTGGGACAATAATAGGCTGGTTATTTACTTTTTATGTCTTATTGTCAATGAAAATATTTACTCCTTATTTATCTCTGATAATGCCAGTATTTACACGTTGCATTTACGTTACGATTTTCCTTTCAACGCAAACAGATATCTTAACGTCGCGATAGGATGGGATAACATTGCTCGATATGCGGTCAATGACACTTTAGTGATGCTGATAACAGTTATTAGTAACATGTGCGATGGCTTTCACTGTGACTCATGCTTTGATTGCGTCAAATCTTGAATTCGCCTTTTTTATATATTGTTAGATAGGACGACTAACACACCCTGTATCTTTCAGTTTTTTTCTTTGCTTTCTTTAAATAAAAGTCATAATTCGTTTATTTCTCGTTACATGTATACCAAATAAGTAAAAGAGTATAAAAAATATAACAAGTTATGTAGACTATTTACATGACTTTTAACAGATAGTCTTTACTTAAGTTCTCTTGTAAATATTGTTAAATACATAAGGAACACTATCAGACGTGTTCCTCGTACTGAGCAGGCCTTGAATTCACAACCTCTGCAGTATTTATTAAATATCTACCCAAAAATATACTAAAAAATAAATTTACTACAAGCTATTTATTTTGGGGCCACATGACTGTGTCAAAACAACATGAGAATATAAATGAAAATAATAGTTAAACTACAATTATCTTGCTTATCTTAATAACAACAGCAAACATAAATAACACCAAAAATAAACAAAATATAAGCGCCAAACCCTTTTCAAATGCAAAATCATTTAATCATGACAAATTGCACCTCCCGATTTTAAGTATAGCCCAAGACATTTCGGGCACAATGTGTCATACTTTACAATATCTGCGCTTCGACCGGGGGCTTTTAGCATAAATATTTGCAATTGAAATTAACCGTCGCACCCTATCCTGGCTATTATTCAAATCTTCGCCACAGGAGACCTCAGAAAGTTTCAAATTAATTAAGGGGGTCATAAGACGGCCCGTTAAGGAAATAACAATGGCGCAGAGCGGACGATGACGACGCTTCACCCTTTCGCCACTAGCGATGCCAAATAGGTCCATATTACCCTTAATTAATACATGAAACAAAATCAAAACAAAAGACATCCGATATTTAAATTAGGAACGCCTGCCTCTTTTACTCTCTTTTTTATTTTTAAAAAGAGTTTGATGAGCAGAGACTTTATTTCATAATTATAAAATTAATCCCTGGACATTATTCACACAGCGCCATCTAGCCCCAAACTAAGTATAAGCTTGTGCTATGGTTGCTAGACAACGGATAAACATTACTCATATACTTTTTTGTTTTGTAAATACATACATATTATACATAGAAACACCCAGACCGATACAGACAGACATGTTCATGCACACAAATGTTTGTACCGTGCGGGGATCGAACCCGCGACCTTTGGTGTAATAGACGACTTCTCGACCATTACACCGAACGGCTCGTCAAATTCCAACGAAACCAAAAATTAAAATTGAACAAATATTTTTTTATTCATATTGCCTTCTCAGATGCACTTATAAATCTTACAGAGTAACTCTGGTTACGAAACAGACCCCGAAATCTTGATCCGGTACCCCTTTACTTGGCAAAGATTTTTTTTGGTAAATATTTGTGATTTGCACGTCAAAATCGTATTTTTTTTAAAAAAGTGTGCATTCAGGTGCACTTCGTCAAGTATAGGGTAAACCACTAGACCATCGACTATTAGACGAATTAATTAGAACAAAAGTAAACTGTCACTGTCATGTATTTATCATAGAATTGACGTAGCGTAAGTGTTCTATGATAAACCTACGAAAACGGTGTAGTTTGAGCGTTGAACCTCTGCATCACCAAGTCAATAAAGGAATGTAACTTTCCAGTCTCCTTAAACTTTAAATCTTTTTGATACAGCTTAAATTCGTCTGTCAGCACAATTAAACAGCATCTTATTCATTACAGGCGCCTTGACTTACCGCCTCTTTGTCCACCCCTAGTTCTCATACTTGCCCGCAACCCTTGGGATGCATATTCATTTGCTGCTAATGTTTTGACTGGTGTCATAGCAATTTCCTTAACGACGCAAGTTTCCTGGGGCGCAGTGCCTTTGGGAGGAAGGTGTTGGGAATATGGCCTATTGTGGTAATTGTATTAGTTTGATAATGGCGGGAGATAAGTGACGGGGATATTATTGTTTGAATTATTATTGCTGAATTTGTAGCACCATTTTCATATCTCCTTTTCTGTTTCCTATAATTCAGTTGTACTTAATTATTTTCTTTTTCTGGCGATAACTACACGTTTGTACAGGTACCGGCAAACTAATTGAACATTGGTCGACGAAGAGGGGGAAAGTTCGCACATGTGCACTTGCGCATGACCAATTGCGCGCGAATCTTCCGAACGCCCGCGCGCGCTATTGGTCAGAGGTATGCTTCTGACCAATAGCGCGCAGGCGTGTCAAAATTCGTGTTCTGCGCAATCCCCATCCGATATTCAAGAAGTTTGCCGGTACCTGTATGCTTTGTTGCATTAGCATAAATAATCACTTCATATTGTGTCTAAAGACAGTACCTAATCAGTATCAAAACACCGACCGAAAATCGGCTTTGCTCGACGTATCGCCGCCGTAACCCACATCAACACCGAGTTCACAAAATAATGACAACAACGTACATTTTAAAACACACAAAACTGTGTATTTTTTTTACCGATACATACCGATATGTTCATATTGTTCATGCACACAAATGTTTGAAGGATCAAACCCGAAAGAAAGCAATTATAGCATTGGAAACCACCCCTTATTTTTACTTGTACACTGAAAATTCAATCAAAAGAAACCGTACAAACTTCCTTCGCCAATAAAATGCACAACACCTACGTTTGAAAAATTGTCTGCAGGAAGCCACGCGAAATCAAGGAAATAAATCTAGGATGTCTGAACGGCAATGAAACCTAACAAATCTGCGGAGGGCTCCCACAGGAACCTATTGTGAGGCCGTAGGAATGGTGGGTATTATTCACTCTGCTCGAAGAGACGAGTTGAGTTATACCTATTGCGGCTTTGTGGCACGTTTGTATCCACTCATACGTCCACTGTAGTGGTTACAGTGGACGTATGAGTGGATAGTTACAGAGACCATATACCTCAGGACAGTCCGTGTAACTACAGTTACATTTTTAAGAATTCGCGCCCGCCGATTGTTTTTTTCTTTTTCTTATCGCTGTGGATGTTTATAGTCTGTAGTGTTGCTGGTTTTTGACGCTCTATGATATGTACCACACCTTATTTCAAGTGGAACATAACTTCGGCTCATGGCTACAAAAAAAATAAATTGTCAAGTTGCTTGTTGTTTTTGTGGATCAGTGCGCGAGTGACTCCAGCTATTTTATTCGAGAAATCATGCCGTAAGTAATAAAATATTATTGTTTTGTATATCAAAATATTTATAATCTTACATATTTTCATATTTTATAACATTATGTGCGATTCCAGTCAGTTTTGAAGTAAAAATTTGGATTAAAAATAGTTTGGTGACTCTGTGTTTTTATTAGTGAATAATTGGAAGATCTAAAAAAGTTCTTATATTATATCGTAAAAAAATGTTTTAATATGAAAACTTATTAATATTATAGCCTGGTTATTACCAAACTTTCTTGAAATATTCCATATTTCATTCTGGATTAGACAATTTACCATACGTGAACTTCGATTTCACAGATCATGTAGCTTTAGTTTTTATTTTATTTGTAATATTTTTAAGATGACTTATAATGGGATTTTGGTTCCAAATGAAAGGCCATTAAATTACCTAAAACCCAAAATTGTTTTAATATTGTAAACGTCAAAAATATCTAATAAAAAAAATATTTAAATTGAAAACTAGGACAAAATTAGCATTTCTTAAAGTTCACTGTAAGATCATTAATAGAATATAATGTTAAAATCAAACAAAATTATTGCCTAAAAATCGTCAACTAATGAGCCTTTCATTAGTATTTTTCATTTTGCGATATTTGAGTTATTTACTGAGTAATAAGCATTTATTTAGCATACGTCTCCTATCGATTTTATTTTGCGCGTATCACGTGACTCGCGGACTGTCCTGACAACCTAGCGAAACGCGCGCGGACGTTTGAGTGGGTATTCGATCAAGCAATGCTGCATTCTTTATGGTAACACAGATTTAAGGCTCGTGACTTAACCCTTTAAAATGACAATGGGCAAAGAGAGAAGCCTGGTACAATTTCCAATAGCAATAATATAATATAAATCATTGGACCATAACTCCGAAAGTACAACAAATTGCAAAATGCCACCATAGTACATAGTGTTCTATGGACTATGGTGGCATTTTGCAACTAAACATACTTATCCAACGATGTATATCTCGTCGCTATTGGAAATTGTACCAATCTGCCCATTGTCCTTTATCTTAACAGCCATGTGCATGTACGAGTACACTCAATCTAGTCAGGGTTCGGGACTATTTTCATACCACTAGACAAAATTCCAGGCCCATAGTGGTAAATACGCACATGAAAAAAACGTGCACCTATGGATTTTTGATTATGGAGATTTGACACTTGACCTCATGTTTGATTATTTTAATGTCTGAGGCAGCTCAGCAAACGGGCCAGCGGGTCGCCTAGTAAGCAATCACCGCCGCCCATGGACATCTGCAACACCAGACGGATCGCTGATGCGTTGTCGGTCTAGGGGTGTGGGCCTCCAGCACTCACAAACCAGACGAAACACAATAGTAGTCACTATTATTTCACGCTGGTGTTATTATGATACTTTTATATGCCGAGATTTGACCATTGTCCTCATTTATGTGACTTTTATATACTTGGATATGCAACTGTATCGGTTTTAATAAAAATGCATAAAGTCGTTTTGAAATGGGAACAAGAACTGTCACTAAAACATTCCTAGCATAACCGTTTCGAGAAGCGTTTCTTCGCATACATGCTTGCGTCTGCTCACTGAGACATGCATAATTTCGCATAAGACCGCCTTGACGTATGGCTGGCAGTTTTTCTCTCGAGCAAAATGCATTTTTGCTACGGATACTTCGTCTGGTAACTTTCTTATGTGTAATTTTCGAGGGAATTGCCTTTGAAAGTCTTTGTTGATGGCTGTCTGCCTGTTATAGGATTTCGTGTCATCGCGTGCCGAAGAATAGAAAAATGTTTAATATGCAAATATTATTATACATAATATTATTATACATAAATAATTCTACGAAGGTAAGGAACGTGATTGTATAAACGTTCAGATTGAAAATAATATGCATTGGATAGGACAGCTCACAAGATTTTAACACGTTCATTACCAGTACGATTTTCATGACGTCTTCTCCGATGCGCCTACATTTTACGGTAGACTCGCCAGGCGTGTCGTCGGCACTGGAATAAGATTTACGTGAACTCTCCGGGCGAGTCGGTGGCACTGAACGTGTTAAACAGTACATATGACACTGATTTGTTTTTCGGCCAAGATTACATTCTATTCTTAACGCAAGTTCAACTGTCAAACAAAAATACATATAGAAATCCACCGTTAAAACAGTGAGTCACTCTATTTTTTGTGAGACGTGAGTGAGACATTCTTGGTATATTATCCGATTGTTCGAAAAACTTACATGAATCGGAGCCAAAGATAACCGACTTCAGGAAGAATTAGAACTCAATCGTCCATAATATTATTTTCTCCGAGAAAAGAACATAGGGAAATGGTATCAAGAGGAAAAAGAAATCTTTTTATTGCCCCTTATTTGGTTTCTTGCGTGCTGTATCCATAACAAGCTATGAGAAAATAATATATCTCTCTGATGTATGTTGTTGCGGCGAATGTTATTTTGTTTTATGGAACGTACTACATTATATCGACTACAGCAGGCCGGTTGTAGACATTTTATGTAGTGACAATCCATATTAATAAATTTAATCCAAAAGTAAATCTTAAAAAAGACATCGGCTACTTTTTATTTTAGGATAATGCTGATAATGCGCCGTTTCTGTGGGATAACAGATATAAATGTGTTTTTGTTTATGCTTCTTTCACGATGCTATGAAGCAAAGCATCTTCTAGTATAGGGATAGTATGGTTACGTTAGTCTAATTTCTATCCCGGATAATTTAATATTCTTTCGGGATAAAGTCATGTACAACGACCAAGATCGATGAACCGATTACAAGGATACCCTTGTAGTGTATCTTGAGCTATTAAAAAATGTTTTTTGTTATCTATCAGGCGATGCCACGAATGGTAGGGTACTTAATGTACCTATGTATTTACCAAATCGCTAGCTCATCGCCTATCTTTAAATCCATACTGGAAACTGGCCCTCTAAACATAATTCTTAGCGTAAACTTTGGTTATGGCCGACGAAGTGTCTACAGTTAGCTAAATCGCTTTTATTGTAACGTTTTATTTGTTTTCCCGCCGGTGACATTGACAAACTGTTTTATTAACCGAATTGCGAATGTGCCGATCCACGCTTTACTGACGCCCTAATAAAGTTTACTGCGAGCGTTTGTTTTTATTAACTATTGCGTAAGTAAGCGTGATTTCATATCAGCAATAATCAAATCGATACCTTTGGGTTCATTTGGCGTATAAACCAAAACCTGGCTTTTCAGGAGAGCCGAAAAACGTTTTTTTTTTAAACAAAAAATCATAACTTTTTTGTTTTTGAAGTTATAAAGAAATGACCTAAAGGTAAGATTCTTAGAATTAGGGAATGTAGAAGGCTAAATTATCACAACATACCTATCTTCTTTGGTTTAGAAGTTAGCCTTGGATATACGTCAAAAAAAAAAATTTTTTTTGTTTATACGACTTACGAATAATGTAATAAAATTTACTGTGTACGTCGTATATCCAACTTTGGTGAATTTAAAACTACAATTTCTGACGTAAAAACCCATAGATGTAGATTTTTTTGTATTAAAAGCCAGTTATAATCATAGAACAATTGAAATCTGACTATTAAAAACAATCCTATTACTCCCGAAATATGTAGGAACTTAATAATTGTAAGCCTCATGCCTAAACTATATTCTATTTAAATAAAATAAAGCTACCCTAATACGAAATCAATATGTATTTATTCTTATTATGGCATACTGACTGTTAAACAGTTTAACAAAAAAACATCTAAATTAAAATTAAATAAAAAAACAACATTGTCACGTAAACCGAAACCGAAACAAAAATCATAATATGACACTTAATAATTCAAACTTCTAGGTACTTAATTATAGTAATAAGGCATAACTCAACTTATGAGCATTCTAGGCCGTCAGTGTGCAGCATTGTAGGCTTTATTCTCTGGTACTTCTTTTTCTTGCGATGATTTAAACATCCATTTTTCTACTTCCTCTTCTTTAGATCATACCAGAAAACTTCTTACTGTCTCTGAGATTACTTCCCTGCCGCCTCTTCAGATAGATTCCTTTACTCTCTCTAGTGTCTCTTCGGATCAAATTCTAAAAATTATAGTCTCCCTTAAATTCAAAGCCACTGGTTATGACGAGATCAGTCGTACTATTATGGTGTTGGTTCTACTCGATCACATACTCCTAGTCATTACTCATATTATTAATTTCTCCCTTACCTGTGGGGTTTTCCCAGCAATTAGGCGCAAAGCACACATTATTCCTCTCCCTAAGATATCGAATCCCGTTAATCTCAACAACTTTAGGCCCATCTCCATAGTACCTTTCCTCTCCAAGATTCTGGAAGCAGTTGTGCACTCCCAACTTTTCAACTATATTTTTAATAACAATCTTCTTTGTCAATTTCAATCTGGGTTTCACCCCTGTCATAGCACCAGCACAGCTCTACTTAAGGTAACAGAGTATATTAGAGACGGCATGGAGGAAGGCATGTTAACTGTGCTTGTCCTCATTGATTTCTCCAACGCCTTTAATATTGCGATCATGATGTCCTTCTATCAATTATCAATTCAATGGTTTGCCTCTTATCTCCGTAACCGCCAGCAAGCGGTGAAGGTTGATCAGACAGTATGGTGCTGGTGCGATTTTAGCACAGGCGTCCCTCAAGGTGGTATTGACTCTGCCATAGCTGCTGTCAACAAAGATTTGTGCTCCATCGCTGGTTGGTCTGATCGGTTTGGCGTTGCAGTAAACCCGAATAAATGTCAAACCATTATTGTATACTATATTCGTAGGCTTGATATAGACACTTTGCCCCCTGTCCTCTTTGATGGTGTACCTATTCCCTTCTGCAGTAGTGTCAAAGACTTAGGCCTGCATATCGACAATACACTAAGTTGGTCTGTATAGGTGAACTGAGTCGTGAAGTAATTTCCACTTTGCGAGCTCTGTACAGATTTTAAAAATTTCCTTCCAATTCCCACTAAAATCTCTCTTGTTCAAGCCCTTAATCTTCCCTTAATTGATTACGCGGATGGGTGTACTTTTGACTTAAACAAAGATCTTCTCGACAAGTTAGATCGTTTAGTTAACTATGGTATTCGGTTCATTTTCAACTTACGTAAGTTTGATCACGTTTCTTCTTATCGCACCAAGCTTAATTGATTACCTATCCCATTTCGACGTAATGCCAGAATTCTTACTACTCTCTTTTCTATCCTAAGCGATCACACGCTCCGGCTTACATTAATTCGAAGTTCAAGCTTCTTAGCTCGACACATTCCCGTCAGCTACGCTCCTCCAATAAAACAGTTCTAGCTTCTCCTTCGTACCTGTCCGGCTTTGTCTCCAACTCTTTTTGTCTAACGTCTATTATACTTTGGAATGCTCTTCCCACTCCTCCGCTTTTAAAATCCTTCTCCGAAAACATTATCTCTAAACCCTAGCATCGTCATCCACCTGTCCCAATCATTAACTGTGTCATCTCACTGTCACTGTCACTGTGTCTGCCTATTTCACTAAGTGATATAATTATTTGTAGATCATTAGAATTAAATTTATATTTTCGCCTGAAACACAGGATTTCCTAGTTCAGGCTCATAAAGTTAATTAGATCTTAACTTAAGAAAATGTTTGTACTAGCTGATAGAATAGTTCTAAAAATTTTAATAAGAATTGAATTGAATATTTCTTTTTGGTTTTATTATATATTATTATTATTTATGTATCATATTTATGTTATACCTACGCTATATTAATTTGTTGAGGATTTAGTTATTTATATTATATAATTATATGTATAGTTCACTGCATTATTTTCACGTTTTAGCCCATTAACACTACCTACAATAGATTTTTTCTGCTTGGCCCAAAGGTTGACTGGCAGAGAATGCCATTTGGCATTAGGTCTACCCTATGTACTCTTGATTGTGCATTAAAGTCTAAATAATAAAAAAATGTATTTTTATTATTTTAATTTAAATCAAGATGTTTTTTGTTAAACTATTACTGTTATAACAGTCAGTATGCCATAATAAGAATAAATATTGATTTCGTATTAGGGTCGTTTTATTTATTTTTAATGGATCATAATTTAGGCATGAGGCTTACAATAATTATTAAGTTCCTACATAATTTTGGGAGTAATAGGATGGTTTTTAATAGTCAGATTTCAATTGTTCTATGATTATAACTGACTTTTAATACAATAAAATCTACTCTATGGGTTTTTACGTCAGTAATTGTAGTTTTAAATTTAACAAAGTTGGATATACGATGTGCACAGTACTTTTTTTTACAATATTCGTGGGTTGTATAAACCAAAAACAATTTTTTTTTTTGACGTAAATCCAAGGATAACTTCGAAACCAAAGAAGAAAGATATGTTTTGATCATTTAGCCTTCTACATTACCTAATTATAAGAATCTTTCCTATTGGTCATTTCTTTATAACTTCAAAAACAAAAAAGTTATGAGTTTTTATTAAAAAATACAAAAAAAATTCTACTCTCCTCAATAGTCAGGTTTTAGTTGATACGCAAAATGAACCCAAAGGTATCAATCTATCTCGCTTTTCTTTCTGTCGCTGTTCCGTTGACTTGTGACACGTTAGTTTTTTAGTTTTGTGCTTTGTGTGTTGGGCGTAAAGTGCTTTTTGCAATGAACGTGGTCTTTACATCAATACGCTATTGAACTTTTGGATTTACGACGTCATATTTAAACGATATAATGGATTACGTTTACAATGCTATGGCGTAAAAACCATATACGATTAACGTCGACTTGTACGCCCAGGAGTGATATAAATTATGGTGGATACATCATAACAATACTACAAAAAATAATTATTTGGCATTTACACTGTGAATGTTCCTTTTGCAAGACATTATAGTAAGAAAAATGTGGGTCGTATAAACATTTTTTTTGCGAATTTCATTATTTCGCCTAGACAGATCGATAGAGAAAAAAATTCTGAAAAAAATGATATATATAACTCAATTTGGCCAAAATGGTCTTTACGCCAAATGAACCCAAAGGTATCGAAATTATCTTGTTTAAATAAACTAATACAAATATTAGGTTGTTTTCAGCTTAAATATGTCTATCGCATAAAGTTATCTTTCGATTGAGACTTTTGACAGATTTGTAGTTACCGGCCAAACCCGAATTCAGAACAAACTAGTTTGGCCTAGGCTAAACTAATTTAGGTCAACATAGAATATATTATTATTATAGTGAAAACAAAAAAGGTTTTCAGGGTTTACAAAAAATGACCGCGACGGCTAAAACGGGAGTTCCGCTTCGCTTCGCTCCCGCCTTAACCTTCTAACCTATATCCATCCGAGTCGATTTCCCCCTTAGGAAGAACTAGTTTAGCCTAGGCCAAACTACATAGTTTGTCCTGAAATCGGGTTTGGCCGGTAACATATACATAGCTTGATGTATGACCCAGTGTACATGTTAACAGTAACTGAAGCCTTTAAATATAGTTACGAACATACAGACAGATGATTAAACCGGGGTAACACACACCGGCACCCCTTTTGATTTGTGGTTTCAGCGCGTGGTTTGTATCTGATTACTACGGGTTTGAGTTTCAACCCTTTTGATAATGTCACGTGCTATTACGGAAATACGTGTCTATTCAATGTGTTTAAATAATGTTATTTCCTGTCGGTTTACTTACTGGTGTATGTTTACTTATTGAAGGTAAGATCGTACGTACCTGAAAATAAATGGATAATACATTAGTTACTAGTTCAACATACAACATATTAGTAAAATAAAGTAAACTTAAAAAAATACTTAAAAGTGTGTGAGCGAAATTCGGACCACTCATGAGGCATCATTTTCCTAGCCTTATTCCACTATGAGTAGAGTCGGAGCAACGTGTTTTTCCTTCCACTCAATTCTATCAGTCGTCCATTTTACATTCACTTCTTTCAATTCCTTATCATACTTCACGCAATCCATCCATCCCTTACTTCTGCTTATATCTTCCTTCTACATACTTACGAGTACATAGGTACATATGCCTAACCTTTTAATAAGTTAATGATTAACAACATTACAAACAACAAAATATCAACAATGGTTTTTTAAATAGACGCAATGACTATCAATCGCACTCCTCGGATTTAATAAATATTCAAATATTTATTTAAAATTGGTCTTTTTCGATATTCTTTTTTTGTTTTTAAGAGTTTAAATGCACAAAAGATTTACTCGATAATTCCGAGGCCATGGCCAATTACACATCCCCAACTGCCGTATAGTGCAAACTGCAGTATAGTGCACAAGAGTCAAGACAATAGTGCTCCGTTCCACCCAGAGACTCTTGTCATTATGCTTTCCCTCAAGTCCCCAACTGCTCTTAACCGAACCAGTTGCTCGAGCTTCGCATACTTAATGTCGTTCCGTTACGCATGGCGTATCAGACGCCCCTTTACGCCAACTGACGGCCTGTCTAGCGATATCACATAATAGTTTCTAAGACGTGTATTGAGATAGATTACGGTGGTAGGAGCCATGACTTGAATGTTTACTGAGTCTTAAGGGTAGGCTGGTGCTGCGAAAGTTTTTATCCAATTTATTTTAAAAGCCTCGGTCGTGTGCAGCGATTTTTTTATGTTTTATGCGTTCCACTACCCACTCCACACCCCTTTGAATATGAAGGGAAGGGGGGAAGGGGACACCGGGGGAGTTTCTCCGGTATTTCCTTCACACCCAAAGTGGACAAGCCCGTGGTGTTTGTGTGATGTTTGCAAACTTATTAAGCCAGCTTCTCCAAGTCGTCAATTTTTTATAGAAAACCTTACCATTTTTTTTAACCACTGTCAAGGAGTAGTTAAGCTTGAGTTTATAAACCCTGTTCGTCTGTTCGTCCTGAGCTACTACAGACCAAATCTGACGCCCTTGCTGTGATCGAGCTATATCATATCAGCCAACTGATGTTGTATAAAAGCACTCTTGAAATCAAAGATTTGGTTACGCTTCCTGGTTAAGTCCCCTTAAATGACATAGATCGCAGTAGCCGCTTAACATCAGGTGTGCTACATGCTAGTCTGCCAGCTAAAGTAGTAGCAAAAAATATATGAATACCGTTGATTTTTAAAGGCACTCTAGAATTAAGTAAGCCATCGCCCTAAGCCCCGGTGATAGCGCATAACTCGGCTAAGTTCCAACGGTACCGCTAATCACTGTGTAATCATGTAGGTCAGAAGAATTGCCTGTTCTTTGTTAAGTCGCTCGTAGTTTGTCTTGTAAACAGGTTACTTTTATCATGTTCACTTCGTTTGTTGGTACGATCGGAAAGAGGAAAAGACGGTTCGAAAATATGCGGAAGTAGCTTCATGTATTTAATTATATTTAGTTTTTCTTTGTTGCAATGCGTTCGTGTATAACTTAGTCTTATCTTAAGAGAGCAGCATGGCTATGTAAAACGGCCTTTTCTAAAGAAGACAAAACTAATATAAAGATTCCGATACTACATTGAAAATAATCACGTTTGTGGATTTTAGTATCATAATAATAAATAGAAATATTGGACATCACATACGTTGATCTGACCCCAAAGTAAGTAGCTAAGATACCTACTTGTTACATGGATATCAGAAACAACAAACACAACAAAATGTAATAAGACTGGCCCGATGGCGCATTTGGTAGTGACCCTGCCCTATGCGCCAGGGGTCGTGGGTTCGAACCCCACCCAGGACAAACACTTGTGATGAACATTTTTGTTTTTTCTGTGTCTGGATGTTTATTTGTATTTAAGTATATATTTGTGGTACCTTCGTTGTTTCTGACACCCATAACACAAGTGCTTAAGCTACTTACTTTGGAGTCAGACCAATGTATGTAATGTTGTCCATTATTAAAAAAAATATAACAAATGAACAGTCTTACCTGACAAACACATAAACAATCTTTTCTAATTCCCGGTGAAGTAATCACTTTTAATCACGTAACAGAACACAACGCAACGTAAGCGCATAACCTTTTGTAACACTATTCTTAGTTAACTCATCACATTTTTCGGCACAACACGTGTATGTTTCAATTAGAACACCAACACTAGACACAGAACACCACTTCCTCTCAGCAAAAAGAGTCCACACAGCAAAGTACCGCAGGAAAATCCTCGCAACACTGATACAAAAGATTTCATAGGAATTTCGCACGGCACGCTTCTATCCGTCACTGTTGAGTTATTAGGAAAGAGCAAACATTACTGTACGGTCCAGATAAACCTTAACGCGATGTGATAGGTGACATATTTCCTTGTTATGTTGAAAAAATAATTGAATTAAAGAGAGGAGATGAGAGCGTGCGACTTGCGGAACGCACGCACGCAATACTTAGCGATGTAAGACTGATGAGTATGGAAATAATACCTAACGCGCGGTGCTAATGCCAACGCCCGGGTGGCAATGGTCGACATTATACTCGTAGTTATAAATATAGCACGATTTAATTATTATAATGGTAGTAATCGATTCATTCTTTGCAGATAAGTCATCTTATTGTTACGTATAATTCTTTTGACATATTATAATAGCAGTACGTATTTTTTCTGTTACATTTGGTTTATATCACTGACAAAATGCGATCGATACTTCGACAGTCTTTGTTTAACTCATTTTTTATGCTATATTGGTAAGCAAAGTAACTCAGCTGATGGTAAGGAGCCACCTCGACTTATTCCATTGAGGACACTTTTAAAACTGAAGGCTAGTCTGATCTTGGAGCCTTTTCGGTCTCATCTTTGTTCGAGACAAAGTGTTTCTTTCTGTGGATCTAATACGTTTGTTAATTTTTCTTTTCAGGACATTATTTGGGGATCAGAATGTCTGTTTATTATTTTGATTTTTGTATAATCAAAACAATCCCTGTGTTATGATTTGGAGATTGTATTATTGTTTATGAATGATTCAAATTCTATATTGTAAACATTAAACATTTGAAATTAACAATCAATCAACGTAGACCCAACGAGGTCAATGGGCTCATGGCGCTTATAGAATTAAGTGCTTTATCTAAGATTAAATATAATTATAAGAAAAAAATTAACAAATATTATGTTCACATTGTATACACAATTTTTTAACCTGTGTGGTGATCGAACTCTGTTGTAGTCGACATCTCTTCAACAAAATCGGCCAACAAAAAAATAATACACATACCTAATAGGAAGGTGCGTCGGTGATTCATGTAGAAGGAATGACCATTTAAATACATTACTACTTCGGTACGTATTTAAAAAAGGATATCGAATGTGTTTAAACATAAAATAACAATTAATTACAATTTCAAATAAAACGATCGTTGTCTCATTATTTCCACATAAATTAACACCGTTAAAATTTGTTCTAATTCTTTCACTAAATGTTTTTTTCACATTAAACACTGTTTTTGCCTCTAAAGTCATATTATTTGTATCGCACATGTATACCATGCATATGCGATATAGTATCTCTGTACAGTTAGTTTTGGCGACTGTGTTACACTTGGATGTCTCTTTTTAAATCAAATCGATATTCACTTGATTTAAAATCGAACCAACTTTAAAATGCCACACCTAGCAACCGCGTTGGTCAGATTATTTAGTTGCGCAGCATGTGCTGGCAATTCCTGTATCTAAGTCGATATGGGCAGTCTTGAACGGGGAAGTACAACCCTCTCATAAAAATCCGACGTAGTTTTGCTACGAGTATAAGCACTATAAGCAGCACTTCGTTTGGCAAGTACAAGCGCCACGTGGCGCCCAGGACTTTATTTAATCACTGTCACTCATCCATCACTGATTTTTATTTTATTTTACCAGAATCAAAGAGGTCCTTGGTTTAGTTTGGATAAAATTTTCTTAAAAAAAGCAATAAATTTTTTTAACTCAAAAAACACGCGGAACAATACTTGCAAATTAAAACTTGGAACAATATTTAAAGTCCACAATATGTTGCCGTAACGTACACGCACTGGACCTTCACATGTATGCAGTCGTTGACACCAGGTGCGCCCAGCGGACCGTGCCGTGGCTTATGCAGGAAACTGTGTGTTTTGGTACCGTTTAGGCAAGATCGAATTGTGGCAACATTATAAACACAGAAATTAATTTATTTCAAAACTAAGTTTGGTTTTATGAGTTACGAGTACATCCAGGTTGATGGATATCAAGCTGTCAAATGGACCGACGCAGAACACTGACCCTCTTATTACAAAAAACATCGCTAAAACAGGTTTAAAACTGTACTAGCTAGTACAGGTTTAGGTCCGGACTATTTTTTAAAACTTTCCTTATTACAAAACAAATACCAACATAAGAATAATTTACTGGTACTAACTCGTTCAGTGCGTTTCATTTTACAAGACTTTGTTTTATGACATGTTTTAAAATCTTTAAATATGATAGTAAAAATAATAATTCTTTATTTATAAATAATGTTTTAGTAATGTAAGAAAAAGTAACATATATTTTTAATTTTCTGTTCACAAATTTAAGTGATTCTTTTCAAAATTTGTCTTTCTATACGTAGAACGGAGCGAAAATTAAAAGTGTTATCGTTTTGACGTTTGAAAGTTAGTCCATAGTAAAACTAGGGGCATCGGCGGACTTTCTTGGGTTTAACTTTAGTACTCGAAATGAAGTAAAACTTCGTTTTGTAATAGCGTTTGACTTTAGTCAGGAGTTTAGTCAGGACTAAGCTCGGTTTAATTTTTAAACCACGTTCTGTAATAAGAGGGTGAATGTTTTGATGGGTGGGCAAGATCGAATTTTGCATTATAAACACAGAAATGAAGTTATTTTCAAACTACGTTTGGTTTTTTTCAGGGTGGAAGCAGATTGAGCGACGCTTCCTGGTGAAGTGTCCCTCAATGGCTGCGCATTATCTGCCAACTGAAGTAGTATATAAAAAAAATTAAAACATAATTGACCTTGAACGTTTGCAACAGGCGTTGCAAATGGAGATCACTTGCAGTCAGGTCATTTGTTTGCCTTCTTCTTTTGTATAAAATAAACTTTTGCCTAGGTCACCTCGAAAGAAAGTAAATAGGTAAAGAGCACGCACAAACCGCATTTTCTTGAAAAAAAATGTCGTAACGAGTTCATTGCAATGTGAGTGCCATTGCCGTGTAAAATTTTCTTAGTTTACTTAGGCATGATGTTTTTAAGGTATATAACATAACTATGTTATAGAAAGTGGCAATAATTAAGTACATAGTTCAAGACATAAATGTACGGTAAAGTAACAGCCTCTTAATGCCCCACTGCAGGGCAAATGCCTCCATGCATCATTCAAATCGAGTCATTGATGATCACAGAGCCAAGCTGTCTCCGAACATTAGACAAACATTTTGGCTCGACTCGAGAATCGAACCCGAGACCCCTAGATAACAGCCTGGTCCTTTAACCACTAGACCATCGAGGCGTATTGCCTATTCATTATGTATTTAATTATGTACTATGAAAGGGAATCGCTGTTAACGCAACATAATAGTTCTAACACACACCTTAATTAGCATGCAACCTTCAAGACAGAACATTTCAACATAAAACCATAAAATCAGCAATAAAGAATGGTTGTATGACTTAACTCAGTGGTATGCAGGGATTATACATCATGGTCACGTGATTATGAGAAGATTTAACAATGGTTTTACTGGCCTATGTTATTATGACACTATTCATAATTATTGTAGAAGGGTATATCGTAATGTAATTGACGTTTGAGAATGGACTCGAGGTGGCAATAAAGACCTATATACTGATTTAAAAGGTTGCAAATTTTCTTTCTAATCATCATCTTACTACGTCAAACAAACATAGTAGATTTCAGTTAGTACGCAAGCACAGGTGCACTCTCAATTCCCTCACTCTCATTAAACGGTGTAAAAGAAGTTCGATGTGTAGTCAGTGATAAGACTGACACCGCAGAGGCAAAGTGAAAATAAACTTTAAAAGAGAAAATCACAACAAACAAACTAAAAGTCTGACAAAAACATTTAACCCAATCTCACAATAATACACATGATTAGTCAGTCGGTTTAAGTAAGTTGAGAAAAATGGCAAGAATCCGAACAAAGGACCATTCGAAGTGTGAATGCCAGGCGAAACCAACAATGGGTTACAAAGTTATGCGGTCGTTGCACCAGACGACGCTAATTTTGATAGCGGAATATAATATGAGGAAAGTAATGTTACGGTAACATACTTACCGTGGTAATGTGTCAAACTTTTATGATATTCTCGTCGTATCAATTCGCGACAGGCTACTCCAATGCAACTCTTACTATATTAAATTAACTGTCTCCGAGAACCACTTAAATGCATCCACAAGAGTATGTACAATCTGGGCAAAACTCACCAGGGACAATAAAAAAAAACTTTTATGATATATTTTTTACACAAAAATAAATGGTCTAACAAAATACAAGTCTCAGTAACCTCCATTGATTAAATCAAATCATCGTCACAATGATGGGTACTGGCTTCATCACCACGCTTGCTGAATGCGGAACGGTGATCACAAACCCGATCTGTTTCAGTACATTACATAGTATTTCTATGTCTGTTTTAGGAAAATGCGACACTTTTGCTCGACCCGATAATAGCACTTAGGAGACAGTACCCCGAGATTACAACCAGTTACTTTAACCTCTAGACCATCAAGGCGAGCTGGAATATCTGGTTTTGGATCAGTTATTTTTAAGAATAAGTTTGAAAGCTTTTAGTTATAACAAAAGATCTAAAACTGGTGGTAACCCATGCATATTTAATTGCAATGGCCGGCTCGTCTATTCTGCAATCTAATTTGTGTTTACTGGCTCCCATATTGACGAAACGATTATCATACTTAAGTAGATAGCTATCATCCAAACCGGGTAAAAACACTAATATCATTTTCATTGCCCACAGCAGGAAGGAAAACTTGTGATCTAATAAAGCAAAGAAAAATAAAATATATTTTATCAGAAAACAGAAAATCCGTTAAGAAAACATATTTGAGGATTCCTCGATGAAGATAAAACTTCTACAATCACATAAAACTTTATTTCTTCGCATCTGGAAAACAATATCAAGAAATGGTGACATAAATAGCTTCGAATTGCATTCAGGTGACATTTTTGTTGAGATCATCAATCGCACCTCACATAGACGTCAGTCGTCAGCACATTGCTGATGACAGAATGACGTTTAATGAACTTTGGTTACGACGCTTGTAAACCACGTGTTGACGTAAAAATGTTTTATTTGTTCGTTTAAAAATTACGAGTCTGTTTTTATGAGTAAAATAAAAATGAAAGTGGATATTCTCAGAGTGCGACTTGCAAGCTACTACGTCTTCAAGTGAAAGCCGCTTTAATATCTTTGGCTGTCTTCCGGAAATATCAACGTGGTAGCCAGTGCATTTGAAATCGAAGGCACATTGAGCGGTCCTTCTTAGTTAAGTATCCCCTGCAGTGACTGCTTACCGCCAACTGCAGTGACATAATGTAATAACTTGCGTTTAATTTAGCTAAGCGTTTGAGTGGTTATAATATCAAAATGTATACATAGAAACCTTTTCAGGCTTATGATAAAAACCTGATAAATCACAAAACGATTTTTAATCATTTAAACGGCAAAAAATTTCCACTTTTTGCCAATGGTCCTTTACTGAACTAGTTCGTTCAATTCAGAAGTCAACTACCGTTCAATTCCGCTCGCAATTCGCGTACTTCAGGTTCTACACCGTATTGTGATCCATCAATCGTCGTCACAATACCGCCGCGGGACGTTACAAAGAGTTACGATCTCAAACGTCCTACAGGGCCGTCCGTACTATTCGCGAACATGTCGCGAATGCACTGGCCGGCAATTTACTATTCGTTCTATTTTTAATCGTCTAGGCTAAATGTCGACGGAGTTTTTGAATGAAGAACGAATGAAAATGCTGAGTTAAATACGTATGTATGTATTTTAATAATTCAATTACATATTATTCGCGGCAATTGTATTTAAATTTAGAAAAGGAACTTAAGAAAATTATTGTTTATTAATGCAAGGTGAACTTTTAACTTTTAAATAAATTATGTACAAGGAGTATTGTACCCATGAGCGTTGCGTTATATTAATTTGTGCCAATATCCCTAAGTTTTGACACATGCCAAATAAAGCTATATTTACAAAATGATTGTTATTGTCTTAGAATATTAGATACACACTACAGCACTGCGACAGATTACAATAGCAGTTCTTAGTACTAGAGTCTAGTCTATTTAGAAAATAATGAAGCGAGATGGGAGTCATGAGCATACCTGCTATCCACGATCCTCATGACTGTAAATAATAAAGGAGGATTAAATATTTGGTTTGTTCCAGCCAATTCATTAACTTTAAATGTCCCGAATGGCCGAATCGTCCGGTTAATTGAGTGCTCACGGCAAATATGGTGTTGTTAATATTTTAATGCAACGGCGTGGAAATTTTGTAATTATTATGTAATCTACTTTAATACTGTAATTCGATGTTATCAGTATAATAATAATTATCTGTTGAATATAATAAATAAGGTTAAATGTGAGATTTTCTACATACAATACTACATACTGACCCACCGATGGGCAGAAGCAATTGAAAGCAAAGGTGAAGCGCTGGCGGTCAGTTTGGACATAGCTAAAGCTTTTGATCGGGTGTGGCATAAGGCATTGTTGTCGAAGCTTCCCTCATATGGTCTGCCACCGAAACTATGCAAATGGGTCGCCAGCTTCCTAGCGGAGCGTAGCATCAAGGTTGTAGTTGACGGCTTCTGCTCTGACTTAAAACCGGTGAATGCTGGTGTCCCGCAAGGCTGTGTGCTATCCCCAACACTGTTTCTCCTGCATATCAATGACCTGTTACAAACCAGTAACATTCATTGCTATGCAGATGACAGTACGGGTGATACTTCTTACACCGGTCGTGCAAATGTTTCCAACGCACATGTGATAGAAAGTCGGAACGGACTTGTGTCTCAGATGGTGACCTTCCTAAAAGATGTCTCCTCTTGGGGACGTCTTAACCTGGTCCAATTTAACCCGAAAAAGACACAAGTCTGTGCGTTTACCGCAAAAAAAACCGAATTTGTCGTTTCCCTCGATTTTGAGAGCACTCCTCTTGATAAACAACCGAGCATTGGGATTCTCGGCGTCGATATCTCGAGCGACGTTCAATTTCGCGGTCATCTGGAAGAAAAAGCTAAGCTTGCCTCAAAGAAATTAGGTGTCCTAGGTAAAGCAAGGTGGTATTTTACTCCGAATCATCGCCTCCAACTCTATAAAGCCCAAGTTTGGCCTCACATGGAGTACTGCTGTCATCTCTGGGCCGGAGCACCACAGTACCAACTTCTTCCTTTTGACCGTATCCAACGTCGAGCAACCCGGATTGTCGGTGCCGAGAGTCTTGCCGGTTGCTTAGATCCTCTGGCATTGCGTAGAGACATTGCGTCCCTGTGCATCTTCTACCGCCTATATCATGGGGAGTGTTCCGAGGAATTATTTGGTTTGATTCCTGCTGCTAAATTCCACCACCGTACAACACGCCACAAAATGCAGTTTCATCCAAACCACTTGGACGAGTGGCGATCAACTACCGTACGTTTCTGCAGACATTTTCTGCCGCGCACGACTGCTCTATGGAACCAGCTTCCCGCAGCGGTGTTTCCAAGCCAATACGACATAAATGCCTTCAAGAAGCGAGCATATTCCACCCTTAAAGGCGGGCAACGCGCCTGTGACCCTAAGGGGGTCCCGGGTGCTTATGGGCGGCGGTGATCACTTACCATCAGGTGACCCACTTGCTCGTTTGCCCCCCTATTACATAAAAAAAAAAAAAAAAAAAAAAAAAAAACAATATTTTACACTCATAGCGTTGTTATTGGATTTGTATCTTGGGAGTTTTAGACTCCGATTCGACATTCAGTGTGACGTTACAATCTCTTCAAGCGTGGCCACGGATGTAAACTCCGCCCTTTTTAGGGCGTGAGAGTTCCACACGCCACCCTCCACATCTCTTTCAAGCGTGGCCACGCGCGTAAACTCCGCCCCTTTTAGGGCGTGAGAGTTCCACACGTCCACCCACGAGGGAGGATAACGGTACATAGCGTACCTATTCCACGAATTACAAAAAGAAGTTTTTTTGCTACTCGTCTTACTAAGTGACGTCATTTTTGCCTATTATAAAAAATGGAATCTAGAAAAATATAAACCCAGACGATTCCCGTTCTAGGCTGAATGTTTTATGACCAAGGCGTCCCGAGCGAGCCGCTAGACTCGGTGAATTGTTAAAACGACTCGCGACACATGGGATATTGTTTGTCGCGTTTGTTCTAGGAATGTTATTCTGTAGTTGGATATTTGAGTTGTTCTCTCTTGCAAAGGATTGTATTGTGTTGTTCCTAAGCTTATGGATTCAGCTCAACTGTTTTCGCTTGGAATCATTTTGGTACCCATAAAGTTACTTTTCTTTTTCAGGGGTAAGATTAGGATTACATAATAAGTAATGTGTTCTGTGTTTGGATGTATGCATAATTTGGGGCCAGACTAATGATTTCATAGGTATGTTAAGTATTTTACACCGATCCTCTTGTATTTGACTAGATCATTTACAGTAGTAGTAACTGTTTAAAATCTGGGAATTGGCTAGTCAACCATTAAAACTTCTTACTGACGTAAAAAAGTAAAAAGTACCAAAAGTTACTTTCCTATTATAAATAGGGTAAATCCCATTACAGAAACTGTTAAAACAATTGAAACAGTATGTTATCGACAACCAAAATACATTTCGATATTCAAATCGATTACATGTGACTGAGACAATTTACATACTGTTATCTGTACTAGTATCAATGCGTCCACCCGCAGTGGTCGCCTTGAAGGTAAGTAGAGCGACGCGACCGCAAACTTGCGTTTGGCAACCACTGAGGCCACCTGTCATACTAATACTGATACTGTGACGGAACCAATCACGACATACTTGCCACTGTAAGAATAAAATATTCTCCTATTTTTACCTACGAGTATATAACATCGATCTTTGAATTCACCGAAAGTACCTTCTTAGTACCTATCTAGTAAGTATTTGTTCGTTTGTCCGTACAAAAATTTGGTCGAAAAATTGCGCTTGACTACCACGGCTTGGATTGCTTGGCTTGTTTCAGACCGCCTGTTGTACTAGGTGATACTTATACTCTCATGAAACCGATGAAAAATAACAGTCATGCTACTGTTTCAACAATATAATTTATTCGGCGCAAAACCTGCGGCCGGGTGAACAATTTGAGACTAGAAAAGTTCCTTTCACTGCCCACTAAACTCCTCCGATGTCACTTTGTGGCGATTGAACGGCTGTAATTTCGGCCTCAAGCTTTTTTTAATAAGAAAGCAGTCAGGATGACCTCACTCCACCTGATGGTGGGCGGAAGTGAGGTCCAAATATGTATAAGGTTGACTGGCTCAATCCAGTCACCCTCATCCTGAAGGCCTGCTGAGATGCCGCCTCACGCCCCGCCTAAAAAGCCCAGGATTATAGGAGAAAGGAAACACGGGAGCCGGAAGGGCATTCCATGACCTAATGGCATGGGACAAAAAAGAGGAACTATACCTCTTGGTACGGGCTAAGCTAAGCTAACATGTTTAAGGCCGGGATTGCGTCTAAGGGCCGGTATTTCAATGTAAACTTATCTTATTGCTTAAGTTAAGTATAACATTTAAGATAAGTATTACTTTTGACAGGTAAAAGTGTATGACTTTAGTGCCGCTTAACTTTAATCCTATATTGAAATACACTTAAGTCATACTTATTATCAATCCCGGATTAGGATCAAGATAAGTATATAGGTATTGAAATACCGGCCCTAAGAAGCATCCCTTGAAAACCTGGCATGGCGTGGGTGAACTCTGCAAGCAGTGGAGTGGCAAGATGATCCTCCTCCCAAAGCATCCTACTCTCGCTATTTATTAATTCTACCCAATAATAGAAGTACTTTTGTAGCTACAGTTACATAGAAAATATCACCATGCAATTCCGTTTGTTTATAGTTTCAAACCAAACCACACAGTCTGGGGAATCAGTGGCCAACGAAACAGTGCGCTGCCCAACTTTGAAATATTCAAGCCACTAAACTAATCGACTGGAAAGTTTGTTCGTCTGATAGTTTGCGAACAACGAAATTTTCAACTTATTTATAAGCTTCATTAATTCTGCCGCATACTTAACAAGTAATTTATACTTCATTAATTAGATTACAGATTCCAATATCTACTTTTTAAGTTGTATAATGACACCGGTTAAGGAAAAAGTTCGACACAACCCAAAGTCTCATCGTTTTGTACATTTTGTTATCATAAATATTCACCTGTCAAAGATTCTGGCCAAACACAGTCATTATTTTTTTGAAATAATTTTAGTGCATCCCAAGCTACATTATCAACAAACGTAGGGTTGCCATCTCTAAAATTTGGAAAACAGGACAAGACGCGTGAAAACCCCGGATTTTACAGTCCGAAAGCCGGACATGTTAACAAGATCTTTTAAACATATTCAATGTAATAAAAAACAGTTGAAAATGTCATAAATCACTTTTTTTTTAACTCGGTCTACAAAATGAAACCTTCCCCGGACGCTCACCGGATGCCCTCTAAACTAGGACAAATCCGGGGAAACCCGGACGGATGGCAACCCTAAACAAACGTGTCACCAAAACACACCAATAAGAACCGAATAAAATTACCGTTACAGACATCAAGTTTTAAAAAATTGCATGCAGACTGCCGTGTGTATTTCACACTTCTTAATAGCTTCAGTAACCGCTGATAAACCGGCCGTGATATTTTTAAAACCACGTGCGACATCGTCGAAGTAAATACTGGTTAACTCAACTGTTCTTCGAGACGTGACCTACTTACAAATGGGTTTGTGCTTAAACACATGTTCGCGTTGAAAAGTTCACGCGAAATCTACTTTGAGTAAGTAGGTATTATTTGGATGTCATGCTTTTTCAAAGTTTTTCTTTACTTTATTAAGTTATTATTTCAAGCAAAGAGCTTGAAATAATTAAATGTTTCGAGCACGGTTTCCTCTTTTGCTTTGTGCCGACTTGCACAATGATCTAGGATTTGGTAAGTCTAGTTATTACATTGGAGCTACTACCATCAGAACTCTTAACTCTTTACAGGGGTTCCGACTAGATCATGGCTACACAAACATTTAACTGTGCGATGTTTTCCGTCACCGCCGAATTAGTAGTAATTAAAAATACAAATCAAAAATGTAAAATTCAAGATTCGAACCATCTAAAGTGGTTCACCGATTCACACCGCGGTATCAATCAGCGAATTAAAAAGTGTCCGTTTGCCGATGACACCACGGTGTATCAGATACCGGGGTTAATTGGCGAAACACCCACTCACGTATGTGAACCCATGTTTTATCCTACCTATAATCGGCTACCACGGCTTAGAAAATGAGTAAGGATAAGGAATTTTTATAGTGCTTATTTCGTCATCTACTGCTGTTTACGCCGGAGATAAATCAATCTGTAGTATGTTTATTTTGTTTAAGCGTTATTAATGTTTGTTTATTTTTCCTGCGTTTCGGCCTCCTCCCATTAACAACGTCAACATTGGTAAAAGAATATGTAAACTGTGAAATGTATGCCCTATTATTTGGTTTTACAGGAAATATTCAGGATTCCTTTCGTGCAGTTGCTAACATGGCGCATCTTAAAGCTGCCTGGGTTGAAATTCCATGTCGGATTTTTATGTTCAGGAAATAGGTATTTCCAGATAAACTACAGTTCAGAGTCTGGAAGTTGGCAGTGGTGCATGCCATTTTTTAATTTGCTCAGCTATTCAGAAATTGGAGAAACCTTTTATCTGTTGATACAACAGACGATTACGTCGGCAAAAATATTCTAATGGTCTTAATGACAAAGAAGACGTAGTGACCAAGAATGTTTGTTAAAAAAGCAAAAGCTTCGAGTTCGATTAATATACATTTCACTTAATTTGTTTAATTTGGCTTTAAACATTACTAGTCTAGCCGCGCCGATAGGCAAATCAAAGGTGTCATATATGTAGTTATAGACTTTAAACCGCATTACATACCTAACTAATTTCACCGCCTTAAAACAACTCAGCATGCAAAGTGGGCCATTATTCGGCCGATTATGGAGTCAGTCTATCGCCTACAACCGATTTGCATATGTTCGCCAACGAATTCGAACCCACGCGTGTTGTGTAGTTTGAAATGTAAACAAATAGGCATACAGCCATATCAAATAAGTCTGGGAAGCACTGTCAGATTTTGTAATACCTAACCGTTGATTGTTTAAGGAGAACAATGTACCTTTTTAAAAGAAGGTGAAAAGAGATATCCCAGAAACATTAGAAATCTTGCTAGGTTAGTGCCTACTAGTGATCCTATAAGAATAACTTTATCAATATTGCGTTAACCGTTGAACTGAGCTACTTTTTTTCGAATTTATGCGTAATGTGTATATAATATGTATAGTAAAACAACGGTGTTTTTTTTTTTGGCGCATTGATTAAGTCGATTGCGTGAAAGTGTAATGGGCCGATATCCTTTTACATACCCTCCACCGGAGGCAGAAGAGTTATTTTGGGTACTCAATCAGCGATGGATTACCCACAAAAACCCCTGCTTCATTTTCTCATCATCCATTACATAGTGGGGAGAAGTACGACAAGCAATGCAAAATCGCGATCCCTCCCGAACGGACGCTATTTAATCCTGGAAAATTCTCAATCCATTTAGATGACATCCAGATCAAAATTAGCTGGCTATAAAGCATCGGTAATTGAAATGTGCAAATGCTACTGATGATAAGTACAAAATTAAATATACACAACAAAAACCACTGCATGCCCAGAAGCAAACAGCAGCAACATTTAAAAAGGGCTCAAAGCTCACTGCATTAAGACTCTGAAGGGGTAGCATTTAGCTGGAGGGGTTGAAAAATGCACTGCTCGTTGGGGTAAAATTATATACTCGTCTTACAAATAGATTGTAAAGGCTGGGGTGTGCGCTCGTCAAACGAACACAAGGGTTGTCGATCCTCAGGAAATTGGGGTCTATGATGAAATCGCGAACTACTGAAATTGATTCTTAAAAATGTAAGATAAAATTTACGTGAAAATGATATTAACATCAGAAATGGAATAGGGTGGTATTTTTCAAATCGTTGATAATGCAAAGAACTTTATTGGTGAATATAAGAAATAAAAATGGAATTGGTGACTTCTTTATATTTTACAAAGGTACATAGTGTTCAAGCTTACGGCTCACGGCTCACCTGATAGTAAGTGTGACTTGTGAGTATATATTTTTTTGTTTAAAGTTTATAGAGTTGAGAAATTAATAGTAGTAAATGTTTATTTCCTCTTCTGTAACAGACTTCCAAAGAACAATAATTTGAAATAATAGTAATTTCCTGTCAATAATTTTAACTAAAATGTTGAGTGTGAAACTCTCAATTGGATGACATTTCTATTTAAGGACAATCAGATCCTTCTCAAACTATATAGTTTGACAAAAAGTTTTAACACGAGACCGAACATATCCTTCCCAAATATGTTAACTGTCCATATGGGCGATATCTGGACCCGGATAAAGGTCTTTTCAAACTCCTCTGACACATCCCTCGGGATGAAGAGTACAATAAGATTTAACATAATAATGGGAAGGGACACATTGTCATGCTATTATTATATTTTCTCATTGTTGACTTTATTTCATCTTGGATTTTTCCTGATTTGTTGTGTATGCCCATAAAATTCTTTTGAAGTTCAATGAACTCTCCCTGGATTCGCAAAATTAGAATGTAGTTAAGCAATTTGAAGTTTTGTACATTTATTGTCATTCTTTCATTAACCGTCTACATCTTTCAACTACATCTTTGCATTTACTACGATTCTGATTCACATCTTTTATTTTGACCACTATCATTACCCTTTTCGTGCAATTTCTTTAGTTTTGGGTACGTCTAACCTGACGTTTTTAAGCTTACCATCTTTCAAGAGAAGTAATATGATTACATTTACCTGGAGATTTCCCCTTAAAAGGAGACATGAATGAAAGGTATAATTTCTTCTGACTGTAATTAAATATAATAAAGAACTACTAGACTTCTTCGATCATAAAAAATCGTATGCAGGAAGTAATAACCATCTTTGACGATTCATCAGCGATATAATCACCAACAATTAATGGTCTCCTCAAAACAGCAGCCGGACGCCCAGACATTATGATTTGTGTTAATAACGACCAGTTTGTAAACTTGGCAACATTTCTAGCCAACATTGCTCTAAATAAACTAGTTGTGGTAATTATATAATTCAAGTCCGGATGTTTTGATTAGTTAGCGAAGAAAAATGTTTCTTATTGTTAAAGAATCAATTACAATAGGTTTTTATTATTATCTTGGTTTATTGCGCCAGTAAAGATCAAAGAGCATTCACTTTTTAATATATTCTTATGATTTTATTGTGTCATTCATTATGTCTAAACCACATAATATACGGATGACGATGACGAGGGTCGTCCGAGTGTATCATTATATTTACGAATTTTTAAAAACGTAGTATCAAAAAATTTCCGAATCAATTTTATTATAATTATTTTTAAGATAAAGGGTTGATAAAATATTTCTCTAAAGTAAGATTCGTTTCTGAATCGATCATATTAACCTTACTGCTCTAAGATATTAACGCATAATGTAACAAAATTTATAAAATTGTGTAATACTTTATAATAATTTATGTCGTCGAAGAATATCAAAACAAAATCATCAGCAAAAGTGGTCAGACTGCTCTCACCTATCAACAACATCCAGTAGAACTGGCTTCGATTCGAACTCGTTGCGGATAAAATCTCATAATTGGACCGCTTTTTATATCCAACGACTCTTCCAAACATATCGAGGCATAAACCAAGATGACATAATACAAGATCCAAATATAGGCGCAACTTCTTTGTATTAGAGCATTAACACGTCTATAAAATCAGTAAATGTAGCATGAATTTAACTTATACGCTTTAAATTTACGAAATAAATAGTTCATGGACATCACTAGATGTCATGCTGATGTAAATTTATTGATACAGCAATGTCAAATATGGTTCAAAACTTCTAAATGTCACCATTAAAAATAAAATATTTTATAAAAATGCATAATGAAGCGCCGCTATTAATTTTAAAGTCAAATCTATAAAATTGAACAATAATTTTACGAAAATTAATCTATCAAAAGCGTGAACAATTAATTATAAATGGTAATTCAAGTCTCCTAAATGATAAATCATTGGGCGATGGAATCCGAACCGCTTCTAATTGCGACACGGCTACTAAAGAAATCGTCGTTAAAACAAAGATTTAAATCTTTGCGTTAAAATAGCTACCGATATAACTCCAGTTGGAATGTGTTTCGGTAACGATAAATGCCACGTCTCAACGTTTGATATCGTAAAATCATAAGTAGAAAGCCTAGTTCGAGTATAAATGACACTATAAAGTGGATGCACTTCCTACAAGCAATGCGACATCAGAAGACTTATTTTAGCCACTTTATGTGAACAGGCACTGTCTGTGTCCTGTGACATTCGATAGGGCATGTTGCGACACTTTCAACGCAGACACCATGACGTTTCCACTCACGTATCGATTTCCAACCGTATTCTCCGTCAACAAGGTTCAAATTTTCATGGGAGCAAGGTTGATAGAGGGATCAATTAAAAATAAAACTACACCCGATTGCCTAAGAATCAATTTCGAATGAAAACAAAAAGGCACGGGTGTTAGCTGCAGCAGAGAAAATATTGGTGGTGACGCCATTGCGAACATAGCTCGAGTTGATAACTTTATTATTATTGCCTTAAAGGCAGACTGTAACAGATGCAAATACGAGTAGAGCTTCACAGTATTTAAATATAATACATAGTACCGTATTTTAAAATGTTAGCTGTGTGGTTTTCTCAGCAAAAGAATCTCCCGTTCGGTTACCTGTAAAGAAGAAATTGGTATTGTTAGTGTGTTATCGGGTGTTCTATTAACTAATCTTATCGTAATTGTTGATTAACAAATATTAATGTTGCAATAAAACATTCCATTGATAAAAATATGTTTATTGTAACTAGTATAATATTAGTAAAGTCTAATATTGTTTTACTTATAATAAGAACATTGGTTTAATCAATATTATAGTAATGAATGGTTTTAATATAACTTATCATGTCCCTAGTACCCTTCCCTAGTTAGCCATAATTTCGGCTTCTTGGGTTCAATTCCCTGGTCTGAGAAAATTTGTTTTGGATTTTTTAAACATTGCCCGAGTTTGTGAAAACTAAAATGCATTTAGCAAGCGTGGTGATGCAGCCTGAACCAATCATTGAGATGATGTCTCGATTTTAATAATGGCGGCCTTTGCCCTACATTTATACATTCAATAGTCTCAACACAAGTATATAACTTTCAGTTTGCATAAATGGAGTAAGGTGTGTTGTATTATGATAAATATTAATTTGAGAAGCTGCTTAAATATTTAACGAGATGCTAAAGTGATATCACAGAAGAGCCTTTTGGGAAATCCAGCATTTCAACGACTGTTAATAAAACTAGATGAAGTAATCAAAGTGAGTAAACAGACAGAGAATAAGACGCTCCGTCTGGCCTTTGAACCTTTGATGCATGCGCAAGCTACTTAAGTAAGACAATTTAGCTCTGCCCTAAATCCCTTTGAGGGTCCCCCGGGATCCTCAACAGGTACCCGACTACTCAACTTTCACCCGGAATTATGCGGTCAGATGAATTCGGGATATCTCAAAGCGTTCTCGTTAGAGTGAAAAGCAATTTCTCATTTTCTTTCTACAGACGTTTTAATCTCTTTTCATCTGAAACTGAGATTGGGAAATACTATAATGATATTTCAAAGTTCGTTGTGAGTTTCAAGAAAAGTGGAAGGAAAGTTAGATATTTTTTACAGAGATTTCTTTTTGGGCCTTCCATATTTTCCTGCTATTAATACATTTAAAACCAACAACAACAATAGTAATTATTAATTCGAAAGTAAAACCATTCTAAAAATTCAGTTAGTATTAAAGCCTGTAAAAAGTATAGTGTACAAAAATGTTCACACTGAGCAGATTTACGTAGCGATAGAAAACAACGAACAAAACGCAATAGGGCGTAACAGAGAGCTGAAGCCACGCGTGAAATAGTTTTGAGGATTGTTCGACCGACAAACATCTCTGAACCTTGGGTGAACAATTGATCGGTATTGATGCTATAGAATGCTCCTCTGTGAGAGACGTAAATAATGTTGAACAAGATAATAGATTTGTTTTGAATAAAATACTGCGTCTGACGCTAACGTTGGTTGTTAGGAGAAATATCGAAATGTGCAAAATTTATTTGGTAAATTGGATTTATACAATTTAGCCTCTTTAATAACTCACATTTGGCAACTGTCACATCAGCTAGTATCTACTCGGATCATTACAATGATGAATTGATTTTAATGATGAAGGTTTCTGCCCTGCAGTGCAACTTATCAAGCAGACTATGAGTGTATTGCATCACACATTACTTTGAAGAATAATTTTTTGGCCTTGTTTTCTGCACCGACGACTGGACGATCAAGAAATTTTTATTTTCAAGGTGTTTATATAACTTAGCCGCTAACATTTAGTCAACGCCTTAAATTCTACTGTGTAACAAGACTCTTGGTTACGTAGCCACATTACTTTGTATCTTATAAATACGGAGATGTTCGCACATTTAGTACATTACGTAAACATGTCGTGTAATGTGATTAGTATTGAAACTTTCTCCTTTTTAATCCTTCCAGTCATGCTAATGAATTCTTGTTGGGGTCAGGCCTTCCAAATGTATTAAGTACCGAATCCAACCAAGACTATCTAACCCGTGAATAAGCTATGGGCAACTGCCCATAACTAATCTATCTAATTAGATTGATAAAGAAATTAAGCGAAGAGTATTTGTTTTATGATTTTTAATTTTTTTACAGTCCCGGTTTCGTACGTATGAAAATGACTTCAAAACTTGTTGTGACAATATTTTGCGGTCGTTCTAAAGTGCAGCAAATAACTTTGATTCCTATAGATTTCAATTTCTTTAACCTGGAGTTGAAATGGCTTTACACTCAATAGTATTCCACTTAACCCTTTCAAAGATGGATAGATATACTTTATTGCACTTCACATTTAACACAGAAAACATGTAACATATAGCGATCTCTTCCACAGATAAGTTCCTGTCTGGCTATTAGTTCACGATTAGTGCTAAAGTCTCCGGGATAAAACCTAATAAAATACGCTGAGCAAAGCGAGCGGAATATTAATAAATGGTTATCATTTAATTACTAAACTGCAGTCTAATGGAGCCCGTTAATTCACTCGACGCGAATACTAATTTGGTTCGTAAAATTACTTATCCGCTAAATAACGACCTACTGAATTGGAATGAAAATATTTGCACTACTGAATTTTCATTGTTTTAGTTTTGAAGATGAAATTGAAAGCGGAAATTATTGAATCATGGTCAAGAATTATTGCCATATTTTTGAAACCACTACATCTGCTGCTTAGCAAATTGTTTCATCATCATCATCATCATTTCAGCCAAACGACGTCCACTGCTGGACATAGGCCTCCCCCAAGGATCTCCAAACCGATCAGTCCTGCGCCACCCGCATCCAGTGGATTCCGGCTATCTTTATGAGATCATCAGTCAACCTTGTGGAAGGCCTACCACGGCTGCGTTTCCCGGTACGTGGCCACCACTCGAGGACCTTTCCGCCCCAACGGCCGTCAGTCCTCCTTGCAATGTGTCCAGCCCACTGCCACTTAAGGCTCGCAATTCTTCGGGCAATGTCGGTGACCTTGGTCCTTCTGCGGATCTCATCATTTCTGATGCGATCACGCAGGGAGACTCCAAGCATAGCCCTCTCCATTGCCCTTTGCGCGATTTTGAGCCTTTTTATGCGGCACATTGTAAGTAATTGTTGGCAAATTGTTTTGGTGGTTAAAAATATAAAACCAAGATCCAAATCCTACTCCATTACAAAAGTTAACAGCCCAACAAATCAAGAGTAGAATATGAAAAATGCAGATGCTGAAATATGTGTCACGGAGAATATGCCAACAAGTTGTAAAGTTTACAAGTCGACATACGACTGTCCACTTCTCACAGTGACAGTACAAGAAAAAAAAAATGAGCGCCGATTCTTCACTGCCGGTCGTCGGCGACCGAAGACGTCGATTAATGTCCCAAGCGCATCGACTACCGAATTTGGTGCCCGCATCGGGGTCAACGACCCGCGACGTGTGCACGGTAGTGATGCGAGAACTCGATTGCGACTCGATTGTTGATACTCGTGTGAATTTTTGGTGAGATTGCATGTGTTTTGTGACCTAGTAGGTAGTATATTTTATGTTATGATATGGTCTCAGGCTAGGTAGAGAGACAATTTGCGCAAGATGACTGACAGGAGGTCAGTGGCGAGCGTTTGGAGAGTCGGAAGTTCTTCTTTCCTCTCTATTCGATTGCAAAAGAATATTTTAAGAGTCGTCTTCTGGGTTGATACGCTTCATTGTTGTTAGAACTTAAGATTGATACCATTTTAAAAAACAAAATCAAGGATTCTAAAAATATATATAGGTATCCGGAATCAAACAATATTGAGAAGAATCAAAAGTCAAAACTTGCTGGAATATGAACAACACAAAAAAACCGTTTAAAAAGAGATATCAAATAAAACCTAGATTCTGCAATTAATAAAGAAACCAAAGTTACAGTTATAAGAAAATGTAACGATAATTTCTGGAATGTTAAGGTTAGTTTCACACTTCATACAAAAACGGCCACATCTCTAGCACAATTACTGGTTCCTCGTCGCTGGACCCGACACGCTCCGTGCACGCGAGGTGTGGCTTACGATCTGCTCTAATGAAACAAAGGTGAACTTAACCATGACCTGATGGAAACCAAAGTGTTTGTCATCAACGTTACTTAGGAGGCAAAAAAGGCAATAGATTTCCAATATTCACTATTTCATTAAATAAAAGCATCATAGTTATGAGTCTTTTATTTGATAAAATTTTGAAAACTGGAAATTCTTAATATTCTGGACAATTGTCTGCGCTACCAGCTGGGAGAACCCTCAAAGAAAAACGTTATGACACTCAGGGGCCCATAGCTAAATGCCATCAAACTGGAGGGTGCCAAAACCAATCCCAACTGGTAAACACAAAACTTGAGAAGCGATTTACTTGAACTCCCCTTACTTATTCCTATTTTACAATTAGTTCATACAATTAATTACTCACCTGTGATGATCTGTTGGGATGCCCTCCGTTGTCCCTGATCTCAAAGTCAGTACTGTCAAGTCAACTCAGTCAAGTCTTGGATTCAGGAACAGGCTTCAAGTGTCCAATTGCAGATTCACAAAATACACCAGGTGACGTGATTGTTCAATAGTTTTCAATGATTTACAGTTCACAATTAAAACATAGACGCGGGGCACAAGCGATCAAAAATCACGCGACAGACAAATTCCTTGATTCGTCCCAAAACGCGTCACAAAACATCGAGTTATCAAGCAAATACGCGGATGACCCCAAATTCACTCGAAATAACCCGAGATACAATACAAATATAATTATTTTAGGCTGGAAAAACTACAACACACAGCCACGTTTTTTCACATCTGACAGTTCGATTGCGGAAGCTGTAGTGATGCTCACGCGCATTAGTGATGTGACTAGTCGATTCTTAACAGTCACCCGCCCGAACAGGTCCCTACCTGTTCCTAATTTATGGGTAGGCGAGACAATGTTGCTACCGCTCGTTTAAGAACTGAGTCCCCAACTAGAACCTCTGCGGACCGGGGGGTCCCATCCTTCCCGCGGAATAGGTTAACAATGCGCCCCCGGCGCCAACGCAGTGGAGGTAAGTTAGCATCCTTAACCAGCACGAGGTCACCAACACTAGGGGGACCAGATTTGTCAGTCCACTTAAGGCGTTGTTGCAAAATGTGCAGATACTCGAGCGACCAGCGCTTCCAAAAATTCTGAGTAAACTGCTGTATCATTTGATACCTAGATAACCGGTACAATTTCACTTCTTCATAAGGGTATTCGGGCAACGCGTTAAGTGGCTGTCCAATCAAGAAATGACCTGGAGTCAATGCCTCCAGATCATTTGGATCCGAGCTGAGCGGACACAACGGTCGCGAGTTGAGAACGGCTTCGATCTTACAAAACAACGTCGCGAGTTCCTCAAAGGTCAGGACAGTCTGGCCAATTATACGCCCTAAGTGCGTCTTGGCTGACTTAACTACAGCTTCAAATATCCCTCCCCAATGGGGGCAGCCCGGAGGACTGAAGGTCCATTGTATACCCCGACGGGAGAGGGCTGATCCAATATCAACTTTATTTACATTCAAAAACTCAATTACTTCTCGTAAGTATCGTTCCGCACCTACAAAATTGGTTCCGTTGTCGGAACGAATCAGTGCTGGCAGTCCCCTCCGGGAAACAAATCTGTCCAAGCACGCAACAAAGGCTTCTGTAGAAAGATCAGCAACGAGCTCTAGATGTACCGCCTTTGTGGATAAACACACAAACACACAAAGGTACGCCTTGTACTGCTTCGCGTTACGAAGCCGTGAAGTTTTGACCATGAATGGCCCCGCAAAATCCGTACCAACTCCCGAAAACGGCCTAACCTCATTCACACGATCATGAGGCAAGTCCCCCATGTGAGGTTGCATCGTGGCAGCCTTGAGTCGATAACAAGGCATGCACCGAAACACGATGCTCCGTATGATACGACGGGCCGACAAAATCCAAAACTCCCTCTGGAGGATGGCCAATAAGGCGTTGCATCCCGCATGCGCATTCCTAACATGACGATCAGTCACCAACAACTCCACCAACTTGCCTCCCTTGGGGAGCAGTAGGGGGTGACGAGCCGAATACGGCAGATTTGCATTGCGCAATCTTCCTCCTACCCGAAGCAACCCGGCCGAATCAATAAACGGATCGAGATGCGCGACAGCACCCTTCAATTTTCTACGTCCAGTCCGTAGACTCTCCAATTCTGTGTCAAAGTTCGCAGACTGTACCAACCGGACCAAATTCAGAAGCGACTCATTTCGCTCTGTCGGTGACAGAATTGGAGTCAATGTTCGCTGCGCGGGAGGAGTACGACAATTATTCCGAACAAATCTTCTTATCCAACAATTCACGTTTACCAATTTATCCAGCGAGCTATAACGTTCCAATAGGAAACTTGCATCAGTCTCCTGATCCTCTTGGGTCACATACGCAGCCGCTTGGATACCACAATCCGTAGATATCTTCATATTGTTGAGGGGCCAATCCGATTCCTTCCTTGCCAGCCAAAGAGGACCCCACCATAACGGATGGTTAACCAACTCAGGAGCCCGGCATCCTCTGGATGCACAATCCGACGGGTTCAATTCTCCTGGTACATGTCTCCATGTCAACGTAGCCTCCGAGGCCTGTATTTGGGAAACACGGTTTGCCACAAAAACCTCCAGGCTATGAACTGAAGCCTTCAGCCAGCACAATACAATCTGGCTGTCAGTCCATGCATATACCGTGTTCTCCAACTCGACTGAACCACGGAACAAGCATACCACGTGGTTCAGGAGTTTTGTTAAAAGAGCTGCTCCGGACAGTTTCAGTTTAGGAATCGTCAGTCTTGTCCGTATGGGAGCCACCCTGCTCTTCGCCATAATCAAACGGACCTCAACATCCCCTGTGGGAGTGACCGTGCGCAAATAAACCGCTGCCGCATATCCCCGTTCAGAGGCATCACAAAACCCATGTAGGGTAGCCCGGTGGTTGCCGGCAGGGAACAATTTTCGTGGCACCGAGATCTTATTAATCTCCGCGAGTGTGGAGTAAATTCCAGTCCAATCCTTCAACAATTCTTCTGAGAGGGGGGTATCCCAGTTCATCTGGGTAGACCATAACCGCTGCATAAAACATTTTAATAAAAATGTTACTGGGGCGATCCAACCATTCGGGTCAAACGTTCTCGCAATCGTCGACAATACCGACCTCCGTGTCCAGGACTTAGGTGTATCTAGCATCACTCGATAGGTGAACACATCCTGAGCGGGACGGTATTGTATCCCAAGCACTGACAACGCGTTTGGGTTGTCAGGATTTTCAAAGACGTGCGGATCTTGCTGAAATTCATCAGGCAGCCCCTCCATCAACTCAGGGGAATTGGACATCCACTTCCGTAGCTCGTAACCGCCACGCTCTAACAGCTGTATAAGCTCGTCACGACGGGCAAGCCCTTCCTCGACACTGGCTGCACCTGTACAGATGTCGTCTACCCAGACGTCCTGTTCCAGGATGTCAGCTGCCCTGGGGTAGTGCAAGCGATCTCGTTTCGCCAGCTCCCGCAGTGTACGAATAGCGAGAAAGGGACTTGGACGCAGACCGTACGTAATTGTATTCAATTCGTAGACCTTGATGGGCTCATTTGGAGACTCACGCCATAGTATCAACTGATACCTCCTATCATCCTTATGAATCACCGTTTGTCGAAACATCATTTTGATGTCAGCGACAAAAACCACCTGGTGTTTCCTAAAATTTGTGAGGATATCTGAGATATCCTGGTTCAACTTCGCTCCCGAGTGCAAGCATTGATTCAGGGAGATACCGTTCGAAGTTGGCGCAGAACCATCAAACACAACTCTAATTTTCCCAGTAGGGGTCTTTAGGACTGCATGATGTGGAAGGAAACAATGATCCTCTGATCTCCAATCCACGCGCGACAAAGACATGTGTCCTAAAGATTCATACTCCCTCATAAATTCTACATATTTTTGCCTAAATACCGTATCTCGAGTCATACGCCGTTCCATTGACATAAATCGAGTCTCAGCTGTCCCTTTAGATTCACCCAACAGCGGTCTGTTCGCTCTGAAGGGGAGCCGAGTGATGAACCGGCCAGAACGATGGCGACCAGTATTATTCTGGTAAAACAATTCGCACTCTTCTTCGTCTGGATCAACTCGTCGAGCGGCGGGTGGTTCTTCCACTTCCCAAAATCTCTGCATTGTTTCGGACAATGCTGAACCAACCAACATTCCATCAGACTCGGTAGGCACAACCATAGGCAAAACCGGACCCATAATTGCATAACCAAGTTTCGTTTCAACAGCAACGAGCCCATCATCTTGCAATATCCGCCGATCTGACAACAAAAACCTACCCAGGACGTCTACACCGAGTAGAACGTCAACCGCACCTGGGGTGTCAAATTCGGGGTCCGCCAGCTTCAGATCTGATGTCAGGATTCGAACAGCCGGATTCAACCTCACTAGAGGGTGTCGACCCATCACATCCGTCATCACCAATACTGGAGCGGAAATTCTACACGAAGCGTCAAAACGTGAGGAGAACATAAGTGTAGCTTGACCTACTATATTTGTTACCGCAACATTCCCCACGCCGCGAATGGTCTTATTGTAGTTGTAAATATTCAAGCCCAACCATTTTGCCAAATCGTTCGATACAATACAGCCCTGGGCTCCCGAGTCCAGCAGGGCGCGAACGTGCGTTACATTGCCATTCGGACCCCAAACACACACAGAAGCAGTGGGCAACACGACAGCTTCTGGTTGGGGTGCAAAATTTGATTGGGCGGCAATTTCCTAGCGGGGGGCCCCGGGCCCCCATGCTTCACCATCGTAATGGCGAGTCATGTCAACACCGACGAGGGGATTCCATGGTCCCTCGTATGCGCCTCTCACATCTCGGCGCTGAACTGGATGACGGCCACGAAAGGGGGGGGTGCGATGGTCCAGTCGAGGGCGCTCCATGATTGGGGGGGAGATACGTCGAAACCTGGCAAGCGGCGGCGAACACGATGACACCCGAGGCGGTGCTCTAAGAGCCCGCTGCATACTCAAGGGTGCATCCGTGCACCCGCCCGTAGTAATACTATTTTTGTTCCCGGCTTTCCGTTGGGTAGGGATACATCCAGCAATGTTCGCCTGAACATCGTGTCCCATTTGTCCCCCCTGCCCTAGGCTCTGGGTACTACCCTGTGAGAGGGGACCCCCTTGCCCCTGAATACGGCCCTGGGTCCGACCCTGTGTGCGAGGTCCCCCTTGCCCCTGGATACGGCCCTGGTCAACCTCATGTTGTTGTCCAGACCTATTCATGCACAGGAGCTCATGGTGGCGACCACCACAAAACGCACACACTTTGGGCCGGGCACAATCCCTAGCCATATGTTGGCCTAGGCACAAAAAACACCAGCCGCGCTGATTAGCGACATGCCGTCGTCCCTGGACTCTCTGGTCCTTAAATTTATTGCAGGCTGTCACCATATGACCAGCCTGTTTGCAAAATGGACAAACAATCCTCTCCGGAGACTCTGCGTGCAGGTGCCCATATGCAGTTTTAGGTTTTCCATTCCGCTGCTGAAAACCCCTTCTCGCATTAGTCTGCGGTTCAGCAGTAGTCCCAGCAAATGAATCCATTGTCGCTGCCCTCCGACACTCTTCCTCCAAAAACTCAATCAGTTGAGAAGAGGTAGGCAAGTCATCCGCGCTTACCTTGTGGTAAGACTCAAAACGGGACTGCACATCCATTGGCAGGCGAGAGAGTACAATATATACCAGCATATACGACCACTCACTCACCGGTAGGCCCAAGTTCTGTAGTGCTCTGGTGACAGTCAACAACGGATTCAAAACATCTGCTTGTATGGCAGAGATCCGTGTCACCTTAGGGATGTCAAAGAGCCTTTTGAGTTGGGCATCTACAAGCCTACGCTTGTTATGGTAGCGCTTGAACAATAGTTGACGTGCCGTTTCATAATTACTCTCAGTAACCGTTAAATGAGCCACCAACTCCCTTGGCTCGCCCCTAAGTGCAGCCATGAGTTGTGCCATTTTGTAGGATTTTGGTAAATCCTCTCTCAAGTGTACCAAGCTATCAAACAAATTGATGAAGCTGGTCCACTCATCAATTC